>CAMZMU010000080.1:21709232-22314360 GCA_947311845.1 Poa pratensis
GGAATCAAAGGATTTGAGTTATCTATCTTACAGATACAGAATGCCGAATGAAGATGCACAATGGTGGTGAACGAAGTAGTCCAAAAGAAAGTGAAGAGATTGGTAGCTTTAATTTGCATACCTCCCCTTTGAAGTGGCGCATGATACTGCAGGTTGGGGATGATGCTGTTGCTTCGTCTCCTCTGGAAAAACGTGCAAATTCTTCTTCATCCTGAATCAGAACATATGATTTAAAAAGAATTATTGTAAATGGAAGTGGAGTAGTGAACAAAAACTAGAAAATTTTAGAACGGTATGAATTGTGATGTTATGTTTTTTGAATGGATACATTGCTGCGTTCTTGGGTACAATTCTTAGCCCATCACTGATGCAGCTAGCAGTGCAGATTTTACAGAAGTCGGCTAACCTTATGGGAACAGTCAGGCAAAGTTTTTGAGTCGCGACTCAAAGTGAGTTGATAGACCTCATGAGCGTACACATACGATACGATATTACGATAAAGATAGACAGCATGAGCGTCCAGGAGTAGAGAGCTTACGGTCCTCCCGATCAGTACGGCCGTGATCCGCCGCCATGACTGATTCCGCCGATCAACTGCCACCAAATCTTTTCTCGATGACGTTTGCGCACCAACTTTATCGTATATTGATGCAGGTAGTCTCTTTTATAAGAGAGCAATCTTAAGTGGGGCTCGGGACCCACTTGCCGTGTACTGCGTGTGCTTGTATTCCTTGTTGTATTTCGATGAATACATGCAGTATACTAAGTTCAAAAAAAATAATATATATATATAAGAGAGCAATCTTAAGATGTGATGAGATTGCTGTACGCCCAGAGCCCCTCTGCTGCTATATATGACGAGAGGGACGCCACGAAGACGGAGGTTCCCGGCCGGAGTCTTAATCGGATACGGTTTTACTTTGGTGCGCTCTACGATTTGGTGTCCCGATATTCTATACGCCCCTCCTATCTGCAAAAAAAAAAAGTAGATCGTAGATCTAGAACTCAGTACACCCGCTCGGCGCTTGCACTCGTGCCTTCACGTCACGCTCACGCCACCTATAATGCAGACGCTTACGAGAGGCGCTAGATATCCTGCTCGCAAAGAGCATCTCTATTTTTTTTTAGACTAACAGGCTTCCCCCGCCGATTTCATATAAAGAAACCGCCAGTCAATTACAAGAGATAAAAGAAAAACTGAAAAGCAAAAGAAAAAAGCGTAAGTTTGCCAACTTATTACAACCCAACCATTTGGGCGCAAAGACTGACAAGACCAGCAAGAACTGGAAACACGAAGCACTAAGCAAGAACCTAACAAATCAGCCATTTGTAATTCTCGCCGTAGTAGGAGCCCACCCATGCTTCCTGGCCAACGCTTCTCGAATCACCAACTTCAGACTTTCCACGCCTTCTTCAAGCTTTCTTTGATCTTGGTTTTTCTGCAACAGAGCCTACATATTCAGAATTCTACAAAGTCTAAACACTACAGTTGCAGGATCATCAGGGAATTTTTTGTTAAAACACGCATCATTTCTTGTCTTCCAGATAGTCCAGCAAACAGCAATAGCTCCACTGAAGACTATTTCTCTGAGAAGAAGGGAAGGAATCAATCCAGTTCCCGAACAGATCTTCCGAGTTAGCAGGCAGTCGGACTAAACCGAAGGCACAGAAGACGACTTGCCAAACCAGCTTGGCAAGCCCGCAACTGAAGAACAGGTGATCAGCAGTTTCTTTCTGACAGCAGAAATGACACTGCTCATTCCTGTGTCAACACACACTTCTTCACCAGCAACCAGGCGAAGATTTTAACCTTTAACGGGATTTTGACTTTCCATAAGAACTTTTGCGGAAAAGTTCCAGCTGCTTTCAAACTCAAATAGAGGTCCCGCACCTTGAACTTCCTGGATGCACCAATATGCCAACTGACTCTATCCGGCTCATTCCTCAACTGAATTGGTTCCACCAAATCTATCAGTGCCGCATATTGAGCAGCAGTTTTCACCCCACAATGTCCTTCTTAATCTTATGCTTCTCCAGCCTTCCTCTTTTCCTTAGCAACTGTCACATTTTTAGTGAAGGTAATGTTGCAAAGAGCATCTCTATAGCAGATAAAAGGACGTCTCGTTCGTTCTTTATGATAAATAAAAGCTGTTTCAGGACAACTCTACCGGCATCCCCGAAAATGTATCGGTACCTCCTTAAACTACACCGGCACCCTAAATTTTTTGTCTAGCACCTCCCAAAATGTGTCTGGTTAGGGTGTCCGACATACTGGGGCTGCACCAGCTACACCCCCCAAACGAAAATTTGAAATTATTAAAAATAGTGCGGATTACAGCAAAAGGTTCAAAATTTATTACAATTTGCCGGATTTTACATGAATTTGAAATAAATTTGACTAAACTAAACCTAACGACATCTATTCGTCGTTGTCGATGCAGATGATGTCGCCGTCGTAGGGCCGGACTTGGGCTGTAGCAAGGGGCCCGACTCTTGCTCTTGCTCCACGACGCCATCAATGGGCTCCGGTTTGGTCTCTCCTGCGTCACCATAGTGGGCTGTTGCGGCACCGTCGACACGCGCATCACTAGGTAGTAGCCGGAGAAGTCCTTCGGCTCGTCACCCGTTTGGAAGTCGCTTGTCTTGCGGTGCCTAAAGGTTGTACCACTTCGAACAACCACGCCTCGTCG
Source organism: Poa pratensis (assembly GCA_947311845.1). Classification (NCBI taxonomy): domain Eukaryota; kingdom Viridiplantae; phylum Streptophyta; class Magnoliopsida; order Poales; family Poaceae; genus Poa; species Poa pratensis. Next base: position 21,711,923 of record CAMZMU010000080.1, read on the forward strand.
AGGAGGAGGATGTGGCACCAGTAGGCCTCGCTCGAGCCGACGGCCTCGTCTTTGTGCGCCATTCAGCTGGACGGTTGGGAGATTGGGGGTCGGAGTTGCATGCGCCTTGCACTATTGGACCGAGGCACCGACATGAATGACGGTGGATGCGTGGCAGACTGTAGAGCGGTGCATAGGAACAGGCGTACCCACCTGGGGAACCAGCAAGGAAGCCATTTCTACGTTGACCGGCCGGCCGACTGCCTCCCGTGTGTGGATAACATGCGGGCCGACATGTCGGAGGGCTTGTCCCACGCCCCCAGGGGGCATTCAAACTTAGGGGAGCCGGACGGGATTTTTGGTCGGTTTGTACAGATGGGTTGCCGTTGTGGTGGACTTTTTTTTAGACCCCCATTGGGCCATTGGGGGTTGTATGGTCCGGGAGGCCGGTGGAGATGCTCTAAGTTTGACACAAATACATAGAAAAAATATAACGACTATACTATTTCATAAATATAGTACCCAATCTATAGATCTGGATTTATTCTTATATTATATAGTACCCAATCAGTAGATCTATATAATTATCTAGATCTACTGAGATGCTTTCTTGGCGTGATGTCGACATGTCTTGCAATGTGATATGAGCCAGCTATGGAGACTAACATCATGGCCCAAAACATAAAGATAATTATCTTGTGGTTGGGTACTATAATTATCTACATCTACTGTGAAATTAATAAATCTTATTTCATAAAGATAATTCTAGCTCCTTTCCTGCAAATAAGAACAAGAACTCAAATTAATAATCAGAACCCTGGTCATGAAAATTGAAAAGGAATGTAGGAACATTAAGAAAAGGGGAATGAAGATTTGTTCCACTTGCGACTAACCTATAATGTGTGTATTATTTTGGTCACTTGTCTATTTCGGTTTATAATGCATGTGATGAACAAGCAGTTTGGTCACTTATCTATTTGTACCTCTGAAAATTGGGTTTTTCTCCTGTTTTTGTCAACTATACCTGATATATGGTTGTTGTACATGTATATACTGCTAGAATACGACTGGCGAATGGATAGGCTACCACCGGCGAACAACAAGAATACACCGCTGGCGAACAGGATAGGCTACCACTGGCGAACAATAGGAATACCGGAAATATCACCGCTGGCGAACAAGATAGGCTACCGCTGGCTAACGGGCCGCTGGCGAACGCTGCTTTGTTCGGCAGCGGTAAGATTACTTAGCGTTGGCGGACAGGGACGTTCGCCAGCGGTACGCCTTATCGCTGGCGGAGTAGTGCTGGCGAACCGTTGTTCGCCAACGGTAGCGAAAAACCGTCCGCCGGCGGTAAGCTTTTCCCTGCTGGTGCGAGGATCGGAAGAAAAAGAAGCGGCGAGGATCCACCGCCGCGCTTTTGCATTCCCCGGAACCTCTTAACGAGCTGCTCATGCAAGACTACTTCGCGGAGATACCTACATATTCGCCTCACATATTCCGGAGAAGGTACCTAATGCGTCGTTCCCTATTCTTGAAGATAGTAGAAGCTTGCGACGTGAATTGTTGCTATTTTACCCGTTAGAGGAATGCTGCGGGTTTAATTGGGTTTAGCCCATATACAAAAAATTTGCGCAGCGATGAGCGTGATTGACTAAGGCGTTCTAGCTAACTAACCGACGAGCATCTTTGCATTGCCGAGGATACTACAATCGAGTCAGTGCGCATGTTCGTTAAAGTGATAATCCGTCTCTTTGGTCCTGTTTATCTTAGAGCACCCAACAAAAAATACACGACGAGGTTGATGGCAGCAAATGATGCTCGAGGTTAGACGGGCATGCTAGGAAGTATTGACTGCATGCATTGGACTTGGAAAAACTACCCCGAGACATGACACAGGCAATATGTGGCAAGAGTGGTGATGCAACAATTGTGCTTGAGGATGTTGCATCCGAGAATTTGTGGATTTGGGATTGCTTCTTTGTATTACCGGGTACACTCAGTGACATCAATGTATTGCATCGGTCTCATCTATTTGCGAGACTAGCCAGTGATGATGCTCCGACTTGCAACTACACCGTTAATGGGAAAGAATACACAAAGGGGTACTATCTACCGACAATATTTATCCTAGTTGATCTACATTTGTGAAGACCATCTCAAATCCCATAAATAGAAAGGAAGCTGAAACTTTGCCAATGCACAAGAGGGATGCCGAAAGGACATTGAGAGAGCCTTTGATGTTTTGCAATCTAGGTTTGTCATTGTTCGAGCTCCTGCTCATTTTTGGGACAAGAAAACCCTCAAGAACATAATGATATTTTGTCCGATTATTCACAACATAATCATCGAGGATGAGTGGGATTTGGACTTGGAGTTGGTTTACGACAATGTTTGTAGTCGTGAAGCCAGCTAGAAACTCAGATCGCATTTAATCATTCCTTCAGACTTACCGGAGATTGAGTACGCCAACACCCACAATTAGTTTCACCACAATCTCATTGAGCACATCTGGCAGTTGCATGGGCAGTAATCTTCCATTTTTATTTATTTGATTTTATTCATGTGTGATTTGAACCATTATTTGCATTCAGCACAATTATTGTATTGGATTATTGTTTAATTCATTTGATTTCCATTTCGTTTGTAATTTGAACCATTATTGTAATTTGAATTAAGTTTGTATTGTACAATTAAGAATATTTATATTTTAGTTCATATTGGTTTCATATTTTTATGTCAAATGACACACATGTGTTGAAATGCTAAAAAAAACCATGTGTTTACAGTTCTGCGGGATACAGATACTGATAAAGATGCTCTAAGGGACAACCGGTCAAGTAGAACGAGCTGGATTTACCTGTATAAGAGGCCCTTTATGAGATCATCTATTGTGTAATAGGGTGCTTGTCGAGTTAATAGCGTAAAACTACTAGTATTCATGCAAAGTTTACTGATTGGTACAAGTCGGCGCAAAAATCGCATTTACATATCACATTTTTCGAGATTTTTTCATAAAACCCAAATCATGCCCTGATTAGAAATTGACAGCCGTGGTGACACCTCGGACCCACCTGTCAGATGATGTGGCCGGCTTAGAGGGAATTGACACCAAACTGATAGTGGGACCCACTTGTTAGCCTAATAAGAAAATCTGAAGAAAAAAAATGTAAAAAGCAAACTATAACTTAGGCTGCCGTTCTGGGCAGCGCTGGGAGCACCGAGAGCCAGCGAGCACGACACCGGCGAGGTTCCTGCGACGGTCCGAGCCCCGGCAGGTCTGCCCTGCCTCCAACGCCGGCAAATCCACCCCGTTCCCGACCGAAGGAGGAGCAGCACAGGGTCACGTGCCGGCAGGCCTGCCCCGTCCCCGACGTCGGCATCCCACACGACCTGCCTCCTCCCGGTGGCTCCCCGCGCTGCCCTGCCTTCTCCACCGCCGGTAGGGCCGCGCCTCGCCCCGCCTTCTTCGTCGCCAAAAGCTCCCCGGGGCCGCCCCACCTTCCCCACCGCAGGTAGGCCCCGGATGCTTTAGCCGAGTCCGGCGGGGCCAGCCGTGGCCTTCGAGTCGTCGTCATCATGCCGACCCTCATGATGGCGCCTCCTTTCCCCGCCCAACATGAGCGCGACCACGAAGAGGTCGGCGATGTTGAGCCACTCCGGCTGGCGTCCTCCCGGTGCGGTGGCCGGCGGAGAAAACGACGTCGCCAGGCCGCTTTAGATTGTTTTAGTTTTTTTATTACTTGTTTTTCATATTTTTATTTTTCCGATTTTTTATTAGACTGACAAGTGGGTCCCACTGTCAGTTTGGTGTCAATTCTCTCTAAGCCGGCCATGTCATCTGACAGGTGGGCCCGGGATGTCAGCACTGCTATCAATTTCACATCAGAGCTCGATTTGGCTTTTATGAGAAAATCTTGGAAAAATGTGGTACTTAAATGCGATTTTTGCGTCGAGTGGTACCAATATGTAAATTTGGCTTGAATACTGGTAGTTTCACGCTATTATCTTGGTGCTTGTCCTCTGGTTGTGAACAATACACATGTGGTGTAACTCGCTCAATCAATTATTATGAACTATTTGTATGCTTCACCTAAATTGTGAGTTCTCCTTTTAATTTTTTTGACGGTAAATAGCAGGAGCTCTGACTATGCATTATAAAGGGAATAGAATTGATCCAGTTAATTAGGAAAACCGGACCAAAAAATCATACAAGCGCGGTTAAAGAACCGCACATTCAAACTCATGGAACGTCGTCTGTGCCTGAAACAAGTGAACCTAGTCCCAAACTAACAGGCCACACCTCATACCCAACTATCAGAAATTCTCCAAATACACACAAACTCTCACCCCTAGAGATGCATCGGTGTGCACCCTCCACACAGAAGAGGTCAAACATTACTCACAATTAACTCTCGAACCGCCTCCATCACCTGCGGTGTGCGCTGCTTCTTGTACATCTGCAGATAAAATTCCATCTTCTCCTCCATGACTTCATCGGTAGCTTTCTCTTTGCTCGAGTTTTGAGATTTCCCCAAAAGACTCCGCCCGCCTAAACTCGGCGCGCTTGGCTGCTGGAATGGCACTATCTTTGTTCTTCTTGTCCAACCGGATGCTTCGTCGCTCGGCCAAAGAGGGAGCATCCATTCGAAGCTGCTTGTCCTTGGGCATGCCGGCAATCTCTCGGCAGAGCTCCAACATCGAAAAAGGCAAGGTCTTCTCATGTGGCTCAATCGTGTCATACTGAGCCATCACCTTCGCGATCTTCTCCTCCGGGCTAGGGGCATCAGAACCCCTCAACTCGTCCAATGCCAAAGGCATCTCCACTCGCAGATCCTTCATCGGGGCCCCCTGCACCACCGGGGAGACATGCTCCGAAACAGCAATAGGCGTGGGGGTGGATTCCAGGACAAGCGCCGACGCGGAAACGCTCATACTCCTGGGAGAGTAGCACCCAAAGCGCTCGATCCCGCCGTCTGCGCAATCAGCATTGCCCCTAGCACTCAGAGATGGTGTTGGCTCCACCAACACCACAACTGGCGGCAGGGACAGCCTCTCGAGAGCAGCCTCAGCCCGCTCCAGCAAGTTCCCAGCACGCTCCATCAAGCCCTGCATAGATTCCTGCATCTTGAGCTGAGCCGTAAGCAACTCCTCTAGCTGAGACGCGACCAAGCCTCGCAGCTCCGCCCGCAGCAGTGTCGCCTGCTCCAGCTCAACCCGCAACAACGCCGCCTGCTCCTGGAGGTTTTGCATCTCCTCCAGCTGAGAAACAACCATGCCTTGCGGCTCATCTCGCAACACCGTCGCTTGCTCCTCGACGATGGACTTCAGGATCGCCTCGGGCAGAGCCGCCGAACTAGCAGACGCCAGGCCAGTCACCGGCGGCACATGGACTTGGGGGCCCCGGCCCTTGAGCTCGACCGGGGGCGTGGCAACAGAAGCCCAGGAGCGGTCCATGGGACGGCGCGGACCAGCTACAGGTGATCCGGAGCAGAGTGGAGCTTGTCCGGCCGGCTGGTGCCGCCAACAATCTCTCTCGCGGTGGCCAGAGCGGCGGCATGAAAGGCACCTGATCTTGCCGTGACAGTCCACCATGCGATGGTCGCCCGACAGGCAGCGGAAGCACCGACCGCGCACTCTCCGCCTGAAGGCCGCAGCACGGTCTCCACCCTCCGCAAGCGGAGAAGGGGGCAGCATGCTCCGCTGAGGGCGACGGCGGTTGCGCACCTCCTGCCAACCCACCTCGTCGCCAACACCCTCCGGATCGCAGGCGGCAGCGGCCCCACCACCTGCGGTTTGAAGTTAGGTGGCAGCTTATCCGGAGGCGGCGGCAGCTGGGACGAGGCGGCCGGCGCAGCCGGAGAGCTGGGGCGGGGAGGCCGGCGCAGCCGGGGAGGGCAGTTGGCTGCCAGCGGAAGAGCCTCTGGTTGCCGCATCCCTGCACCGAGAGCTACAGAATCGCCGGCCCGATTTGGATCCGGATCCTGGCAGGCTGCAGCACGGGAGAAGGAACGGGGTGGCTGGCTGGGCTGTGGGGAGGTCGTCGGGGGTTGGGGAGGCCATGGGGCATGACTTGGAGGGAGGAGGGGCTGGGGGGGGGGGGGGGGGGGGCGGAGCTCCGTGGTGACGGCGGCGGCGGGGGCCGTGGGGTCGCCAGAGTCGCGAGAGCTCTGCTACCTGTCTGGGGAGAGATTTCGGAAGTTCTCCTTTTTAATAGAACTCGGTAGCTATAGCTTTACCTGATTTGTGATCAGGTGCTTAGTTTAATACGTGGAGGGGCATCGATGGGCTGATGATGCATTTTCTAAAGTTCAATCAATCAAGGAAATTTTGGCAGAGGTCAATTAAGAGGTTAAGTCTAGAAAGATGCCAATAGGCCTGGTGGTGAGCGAACCCTTCTCCAAAGCCTTTTATGTCCCAGCGCTGATAGCCAGGAGCCCAGGACTTGCGCCCATCTGATTTTTCAAAACTTAAAACAGCCTGTAACTTGCAACAGTGTAGCTGTACATGATTTCGCATCTGCCCAAGGAAACGAGAAAAATGAAACATCGGTTTGCACCAACATACTGTATAAGATTTCCTCATTGTCTTGATAAGTTGGAAAGCGTAAGCAAATCACAATAGCGTATATGGCATTGTCCGATGACATAACGAGTTAACGACATTCAAGATCCAACTTAAACTCGCGTTTTCATCCCATGTCCACAGCTCTCAAGTACTTACGCGCTTCAGTATATTTATATACATTACTGAAAGGGATTTCAGAAAAAGAACTACAACCGAAAGTCAGTTCTGGCAAGGGCAAGCCAAGACAAACAATAAGATTAGCCACGCAGGCCAACGCTAACCACCAAGCTTCAAGTGCTTACATACTAATCGCTGTCTGTGTCTGTGGCATCACCGTCTGTGTCTGAGCGTCTGTGTCTGAGCTATCACCATCTGAACCAGGATAGTCAATACAAGTACTATTACCACCACCGTATGCTCGGCTACTTGGGTGAACAACAGGCTGGTAGTTTTTGCAACCATAGCAATGCCCTAGAAAATAGAATGAAGAGATCGCCAAATATTAACATGAGAAAATAGTATGAAATAACGATACAATGGTATGAGATTGACAATGAAACATGGGGTAGAAGCAATATGACATGACATGAGACTGACAATATGACAACGATAAATATAGGAGATTGACGATGAAACATGGGAATATTAAGGAAGAAGCAATAGGAACTGTCAAGAAAACAGTAAAAATGAATGAACCCGAGTAATCAAGTGCATACCTGCATCATTTTCTCCAACTATACAGCACAGCATCACATCATTCTCATTCCGAAACCAATAGTCAACTTCAGAGAAAAATAGCTTGGTACTGCCGGCATCAGCAGAATGATGGTCCTCAGGCTGCTTAGCTGTGAAGTTATAATGAATGCAGCCCTCTCTAAACTCATAAAATATAGAGATAACTCGTACCTCCACCAGCTCAAACTGAAACAACAAAATGGAAATACAGTTAAATGGATTATCATGCGATACAAGTGCTGGATTACCACATTCCAATTGCCACACACCTCACATACACAGAAAGAGGAAGGAATACCTTGGTGTTGTTTGCTCTATTGTATTTACGCAGGGCTACCTCAGCGTGGTTACGCGCAGCGCTTTGTTGAAGGCCATCCTTCTTTCACGTAGAGCGTTCCTCACCTCCGGAGGTTTTCTCTCCTTCAGTACAAATGGACGTCCAGAGAAAACATACGGGTTTGGGTCTATTCTCGGGGGTTGGGGCAAAGGGCACTTAAACATCTCAGCATGTTGCTCCAAGTTGATATTTTCAGGAGTACTCCTCTCCTTGGACATCCAACCAGCTTTCCTGATTCATCATTGTTAACATAAAAAGGATGAAATCACTTGTATATGTACGATTTACCCAGGTTGCTTTTTTTCTATGATGATGGTGTAAGCAGAATTCAAGAAACATGTTTAGAAGCTTCTCGCGTTTGTTAGGATTCAAATTTGACATGATCAATTGAACAGGTACCATGTACGGATGCAAGATATAAACAGCTGCTATGGCAGGAACAGGCGGGAGGCATGACTTAACACAATGTGAGCAAATCATGAGTGCCTGTGATATTATTAATTTATTGATTGCTGCGTTTTATGTTACAATTCTTAGCCCATTATTGATGCAGCTTGAACGTAGAATGTTTTTTGAAGCAACAAAATCAGCTAACCGTATAGGAACGGGAGGAATTGTATTACATATGTCCAGGAAAAATTAGTTTAGAATATAAACAAAAATAGATGACTTAATACCTGGAACGAGACGGTTTGAGTTATCGATCTTACAGACACATTTCAGAATGCCGAATGAAGATGCACAATGATGTTGAACGAAGTAGTCCAATAGAAAGTGAAGAGGTTAGGAGCTTTAATTTGCATACCTCCCCTCTGAAACGGTGCATGAGACTGCAACTTGGGAATGATGCTGTTGCTTTGTCTCCTCTGGCAAGACGGACAAATTCTTCTTCAACCTGCTCCAGAACATATCTGATTAAAATAGAATTACAGTAAAGCAGAGTAGTGAACCAAAACTATGATCATTCTTCTTTCAGAAAATTAAGAACAGTAAGAATTGAAAAATTATTTTTCTTGGGATGGATAATATTGATGTATTTTGCAGTACAATTCTTAGCCCATCACTGATGCACCTAGTAGTGCAGATTTTACTTTAGTCGGCTAACCATATGAGAACAGGAGGAATTGTGTTACCCATTTTCAGTAAAAAAAACAGTTTGGAATAAAAAAAAAGACAGCTTAATACTAGAAACCAGAGGAATTGAGTAGATCTCGCTGTCACTTCTCATAATGCGGAATGCAGATGCATAATGGCGTTGAGCAGGGAGCAAACCAAGAATAAAGTGAAGTGGTTAGGAGTTTTACCTTGCATATCTCCCATTCGAATCAGCAGGTGAGACCGCAACTTGAGGTTGATGGTGTTGCTTTAGGTCCTCTGGCAAGACATGCGAATTCTCATTACACCTGAACACCAGGCCAGATGATTTATTCAGAATAACCGCAAAAGGAAGCGGATTCGTCAACATATATAACCACTGGTTGACGAAAGCTTACGTACGGCGGCACAGGTCCTCCTGATCCGTGATCCGCCATGACTGATTCCGCCGATCGACTGCGATTCGAGATCGCCGTACGCCCTCTGCTGCTATATATGACGACAGGGACGGCCACGAAGATGGAGGTTCCCGGAGTCTAAATCCGATCCGGTTTCCGATTGGTGCGTTCTAGGCTAAAATTATTTTTTTGACGGGCCTAATACGACCTGAGACATGTTTCGCTATTTGGGCTTAGACCCTTGAATCTGTACAGTATGCTTAAGGCCCAAGCCTCTAGTTTGGGCAAGCTTAGCCTTTTTTTTCAGAAAATTAAACGCAAGAAGAAACTCGATATATACTTAATGTTTGTGTGTGCAAACAATCCAATTTTACCAGATAAAGTATATAAGCTCGAATCAAATCAAAACAACAAGATACACAATTAAATAAGCTAGAGTAAATCACTAAGCACAACAAGGATATGTATAATATAAGGGGAAACATAGACGTCAGATGCATCCCCAGATTTTTGTTTTGGGGATGACTCTAATCTTCATTGACCATACCGTGACAACAAAATTCACACAGACCGTCAGATCTACGCTTGTTGTACTTGATCAAGCTCAACAAAATACTTGCCCAACCCACTAAACGAGGACCTTGAGACGACCTTCAATCTTCTCAAACGTTTCCGGTGCAAATACACAACTTGTAAGATTCCAGGCTAGCCTAGAGGCTTAGTGTTTTCTAAAAAACCCAATAGTAAGAAATTTTGTTTGGCGGAATTGTAGATGCATGTCTCCTCTCTCTTTTTCATTATTTGACTTATGTTTGGTCAACAAGAATGCAAGTGAATTTTCCGCTTATATATGACCAACCATCCTCATTATGCTCTGCAAGTCCTGCAACGCTAAGGTATTCAGAAATTTTGATTTGCCCACACCAGCTACCGTTGCTACTTGCGAGTATCATGGCCGATCTACCTGATTCATAAGGCTCCTCGGTTCTTTTGACGGCTTAAAAACAAACCGGCCTTTCCCTAATTTCTCCCATAAGGCCGCGCTTGGATTGTCGTAATTTAGCCCAAAACCAGGCAATCCGTTGGGACAAATTCCGGACCTCGCATGGTTCGTCTACAGCTGAAGCTCCGTGAGGAATTACGGGGTGGGAATAAACAACATTCCAATCGGGGCCTAAGCCGTCTGTTCATTACTTGGAACTTGCAAAAGTAAATTTGTAAATAACGAGTTTAGAAAGTCCAACTAATAAAACAAACGACTTATTGAAGAAGGTGGGAAGGGTTCGCCTTATTTTTTTTCAGCCAGCAAAAGAATTGATAGGTAGGTACGCCGGCTTGTGAGCTTGACTATCGATTTTCATGAATTTATGACTCGTAAATATTCTCTTTTGTGTGTTAATTTTGTCATCTCTTTTTTAAAGCATAGTCCGGTAGAGAACCTCTCTCTCTCTCGATGAGTTTAAAAAGATCCATAGAGACGGGAGAGCAGCCGAAGCTACTCGAGCTGGCGAAAAGACCAAACACCTTTCTATATGTGGAAAAGGGGGCCAACGATCATGCTCACAATTCACAAACCGACTGCTTCGAACCTGACAAAACATTTCAGAGCATAGACAACCTAAACATTTAGATTAGCCGCGCGCCTAACAGGATCGATGTGGAGGCCTCGTGAATAGCCGACCTCTCGTTTAATTAATTACCGGAAAACGACTAGACTCGTCGTTTTCTTCCTGTTCCCTGCTTAGCCATCCACACGACGTACGCGCGCGGGCGTTGAACTAGACTAGAACCGGCCATGAGATCACGTTATCTTTGTTCCCTATCGTACCGGCAGTGTCACCACCAGGACTAGCGCCGGACATCATGGTCGTGCACCGCCCTGTTCAGGAGAAAGAAAATGGTGGCCGGGGCTCTCCGCGGTGGCATAGTGCGGAGTACAAAAGGTCTTCAGCCAATATAGTGGCATAGTGCGGAGTGCGGACAGTGGTTCGTATAGCGTAGCAGTGTAACCCTGTTCGAGAAGAAAGATGTACAGTAGCGGGAAAATAGCAGCCACGTCGTTGGTAAGAATTTCTCTCGTGCGACGCTTATGTGTGCGCAAATAACCTAGGCCCGATATGGACCTTAAACGCAAGCTGTTAGGATTATGTGAGCCTGGTGGGACCCACAACTTATCCACATCAGCACATGATGTCCTGAGCACGGGACCCACAACTTATCCACCTCACCGCGTGGGACCCACTACTTCCCGCTCGTACAAAGCCATCTCCGTGCCCGAGCCATCCCCGCGACCGTTGCATCCTCCTCCCCCGCATCCTATGTTCCCTTTCTTCTTCTTCTCCGGCGACGAAGCATGACAACGCTGGCGATAGATGTCGAGATTTTCTGAACTGAAGCATTTCTGAACCGAAGCTTAATTTTGGACCATTTCTGAACCGAAGCAGAGAACACTAATTCGCAAAAAAAGAAGAAGCAGATAACACTAAACTGAACTGAAACTGAACTAAACATATTACACATTTCATGGCGGGCATACATAAGTTCGTCAGTGGCATTCATTGGATCAAAAGCCACACGGCACACACGCAAACACTGCTTACATAGCGTAATTTTCGAACCGCTGCTCTACCCCTAACCTAAGATCCAAAATTGGGCTCACACCGGAGCCCACGGGTGCGGCGGCGACGAGGCGGCGGCGCCGCTCAGTCGGAGTTGGAGCCGAGGTCGATGACAGGGTTGCGTGATGCTTCGAGAGCCTGCTGGAGGCGCAATTCATCGAGCTCCTCTTCCAGGCGGCAGCGCGCGTCGAGCTCCTGCTGCTGCTCCTTGCTGCGCTGGATCATGATACGTCTCAAACGTATCTATAATTTTTGATGTTCCATGTTGATATTATACCAATTGTTACATGTTTTGCATCCACTTCATATCATTTTTATACATTTTTTAGGACTAACCTATTAACAAGATGCCACAGTGCCAGTTCCTGTTTTCTGCTGTTTTTGTATTCCAGAAAAGCTGTTCTGAAAATATTCTCGGAATTGGACGAAAATCAACGGAGCTCCCTATTCCATCGACACGTACACGGAGTCCAAAGGGGAGACGGAGGAGCGCCAGGAGGCGGCCACACAAGGGCTCGGCGCGGCCCCACCTCCTGCCGCGTCGAGGGTGCGTGCGGGCCCCTCGGGTGCCCTCAGCCGCCGCCCTTTCGCCTATTTATTCCCCCGACGCGAAAACCCTAAATACCCGAGTCATATTCCACGAAAAGTTCAAGAGGCGCCGCCGTCGTCAACCCTAGCTCGGGAGGGTTCTGAAGCTCTTCCCGGCACCCTGCCGGAGAGGGGAATCATCACCGGAGGGCTCACATCGTCATGCCTGCCTCCGGAGTGATGCGTGAGTAGTTCATCCTTGAACTACGGGTCCATAGCAGTAGCTAGATGGTTGTCTCTCCACTTTATGCTATCATGTTTAGATCTTGTGAGCTGCCTAATGATCAAGATCATCTTATTGTAATGCTACATGTTGTGTTTGCTGGGATCCGATGAATATTGAATACTATGATCAAGTTGATTATTAATCTATGTTACATGTTATTTATGATCTTGCATGCTTTCCGTTACTAGTAGATGTTTTGGCCAAGTAGATGCTTGTAACTTCAAGAGTGAGTATTTATGCTAGATAGTGGGTTCAGTCTCCAGTAATCTGGGTGAGTGACAGCAACGTCTAAGGTTGTGGATGTGCTGTTGCCACTAGGGATAACCTAACAATGCTATGTCCACGGTCATATGTACTTGTTTACATTACGCACATTACTTAATGCGATTATCCGTTGCTTGCAACTTAATACCAACGGGGAACACGGATGTCAACCTGAAGGTGGATTATTAGTCATAGATGCGGTTGGATAACGGTCTATGTATCTTGTCGTAATGCCCAATTAAATATCATGGTAGTTATCTTGTCATATATATGCATTGTCATGCGCTCAATATTTTATCAATTGCCCAGCTGTAATTTGTTTACCCAACATGTCGTTTATCTTTATGGAGAGACACCACTAGTGAACTGTGGACCCGGTCCATTCTTTTACACTGATAAAACACCAACTGCAAACAATTGTTCTCTTTTACTTTCTGCAATTAAACATTATTTTCACACCATACGTTTAATCCTTTGTTACAGCAAGCCGGGAAGATTGACAACCTTCCTGTTTCGTTGGGGCAAAGTAGTTTGATTGTGTTGTGTGCAGGTTCCACGTCGGTCGCCGGATTCCCTGTGTTGCGCCGTGCCATATTCTGCCACCAACAACCTTCTGAAGTGTCCTACTCCTACTGGTTCGATAACCTTGGTTTCATACTGAGGGAAAACTTGCTGCTGCATGCTTCATACCTTCCTCTTGGGGTCTCCCAACGAACGTGTAATTTCACGTCATCAAGCATAATTTTCTGGCGCCGTTGCCGGGGAGTGGAAGTACTTCGGTTCAGCAGTCTCCTAACTTCCCCTTCAACACGCCATAATTTTCTGGCGCCGTTGCCGGGGAGAGCAGGCTTCTGCAAGGGGAGTCTCACGCTTCCAATCTCTTTACTTTGTTTTTGTCTTGCTTAGTTTATTTTATTTTATCTTGTTTGCTTTTAATTATCAAAAACACAAAAAAATTAGTTACTTTTATTTTCAAGTTATTATTTTCTGTCTTGTTTTAATTTGCTAAAATGAGTACCCTGAGAACACTAAGTTGTGTGATTTCACTAGCACAAACAACAATGATTTCATATGCACACCTATTGCTCCACCTGCTTCTAAAGCAGAGTTTTATGAAATTAAACCTGCACTTTTAAATCTTGTTATGAAAGAGCAATTTTCTGGTGTTAGTACTGATGATGCTGCTGCTCACCTTAATAACTTTGTTGAACTTTGTGAAATGCAAAAGCTAAGGAAGTAGATGGTGATATTATTAAACTGAAACTTTTTCCTTTCTCCTTGAGAGGACGTGCTAAAGAATGGTTGCTATCTTTGCCTAGAAATAGTATTGATTCATGGACTAAATGCAAAGATGCTTTCATTGGAAAATATTATCCTCCTGCTAAGATTATATCTTTGAGAAGTAGCATAATGAATTTTAAGCAATTTGATAATGAACATGTTGCTCAAGCATGGGAGAGAATGAAATCATTGGTTAAAATTGTCCCACTCATGGACTGACTACTTGGATGATCATCCAAACCTTCTATGCAGGATTAAATTTTTCTTCGAGGAATTTGTTGGATTCGGCCTCTGGAGGTACCTTTATGTCCATCACTTTGGGTGCTGCAACAAAGCTTCTAGATGATATGATGATAAATTATTCTGAGTGGCACACCGAGAGAGCTCCAACAGGTAAAAGGTAAATTCTGTTGAAGAAACCTCTTCCTTGAGTGCTAAAATTGATACTATTATGTCTATGCTTGCAAATGGTCAAGTGCATGTTGATCCAAATAATGTTCCTTTAGCTTCTTTGGTTGCTCAAGAAGAGCATGTTGATGTGAACTTCATTAAAAATAATAAACAATGCTTATAGGAATAATTTTGGTAATGGTAATTATAAGCCTATCCTTCTAATGGTGGCAATGGTTATGGTAATTCCTATGGTAGTTCCTACAACAATAATAAAAGTGTACCCTCTGATCTTGAAGTTATGCTTAAGGATTTTATTAGTACACAAACTGCTTTCAATAAAACTGTTGAGGAAAAACTAGGGAAAATTGATGTTCTTGCCTCTAAGTTGATAGTCTTGCTCTTGATGTTGAATTTTGAAAATAAAGAACATGCCTCATGATGTTAAAGAGAGCAAAACTCTCAATGCTATACAAATTAAAATTGATAATAATGTGAGGATGCTAGCCGAATTGCATGCTAGATGGGAAAGAGAGGATGAAATTGCTAGAAAGAATAGTATTGCTAGAGTTTGTACTATTTCTACTACTGAAAATGCTTTAACTCAAGTGTTAGTAAACTCCTACTATTAATGGCAAGATAATTGGTGTTGGCAATGTTTCTACTTCTATTGCAAAACGTTTCAAAATGCCTGATAACTCTGAAACTGTTCTTGATAAAAATGCTGAAATTTCTAGTAATGATGAAGATAATAGCTCCATTACCTTTGATGATAATGATTTTGATTTTGATGGTTGTAATCTTCTGAAGTAATTATGTTCTTGCAAAAGCTAGCTAGAAGTCCTAAAGCAAGTGAAATAAACATGGCTTTTACTAAACATATTACTAATGCTCTCATACAAGTTAGGGAAGAAAAATTGAAACGTGAAGTATCCATCCCTAGGAAGTTAGAAGATGGTTGGGAGCCCATCATTAAAATGAAGTTGAATAACTTTGATTGCAATGCTTTGTGTGACCTTGGTGCTAGTGTTTCTGTTATGCCTAAAAGACTTTATGATATGCTTGATTTAGCACCTTTGGAAAATTGTTATTTGGATGTTCACCTTGCTGATGCTACTATAAAAAACCTTTGGGTAGAATTGATGATGTTCTTATCATGGTTAATAACAACTTTGTCCCTGTTGATTTGTTGTTTTGGATATTGAATGCAATCCATCTTGTCCTATTGTGCTTGGAAGACCTTTTCTTAGAACTGTTGGTGCTATTATTGATATGAGAGAAGGGAATATTAAATATCAATTCCTCTCAAGAAAGGTATGGAACACTTCCTAGGAAGAAGATAAAACCACCTTATGATTCTATTGTTCGAACAAACTATAATGTTGATGCTTCTACACTTGGTAATACTTGATGCATGCTTTGTGCCTAGCTAAAAGGCGTTAAAGAAAAGCGCTTATGGGAGGCAACCCATTTTTATTTCTGCAATTTTTCTTTTATTGAGTCAAGGAGGTTGTTTACTTCTGTAGCAACTCCTTTGTATCTTTACTTTTCTCGCATTGTTGTGCCAAGAGTAGTCTCTAATGATAAGATGATGCTAATTTTGATTGCTGCGCAGAAACAGATTTCTGCTGTTCACCGTATTAATTATCTAAAATCACAGAATGTGATTTAAATCTGAAATTTTTGTGCGTAATCTGATGTATGTACGCATCTTTCATTAGTTCAAAGTTTTTCGATCTGAGCATCGTAAGTGCCTCGAAAAAATTCGTCTTTGCGGACTGTTCTGTTTTAGACAGATTATGTTTTTATTTTGCATTCTCTCTTTTACTAGTGTTGGTGGAATTCTTTTTTGGGTGGAAGAGCTTCACATAACATCAGTGGCAGTAGCTAATGTTTAAAGTAACGGTCATATTGCGTCTTTACAGAACATGTGAGTTTTTGATTGTGCACTAACCCTCTAATGAGATTTACTTTGAGTTTGGTGTGGCGGAAGTTTTCAAGGGTCAAGAGGAAGAGTGATATAATAGGATCAAGAAGAGTGAAGAGCTTAAGCTTGGGGAGGCTCCCATGGATCTCCCCAGCATATTTCAAGAAGACTCAAGCGTCTAAGCTTGGGGATGCCCAAGGCATCCCCTTCTTCATCGTCAAAATTATCAGGTCATCTCTAGTGAAACTATATTTTAATTCTTTCACATCATATGTGCTTTTCTTGGAGCGTCTGTGTGCTTTTATTTTCAGTATTGCATTTTATTTTCAATAAAGCTTGACTGGACCCTAGCATTCTTGATTGGGAGAGAGACACGCTCCGCTTTTTCATGAGAATACTCCTATTCTTCACTTATATTTGTTGAGTATTCATATCTAGCGCTGTTCAGCTTTTAGCTCTTGTTTTCATGTATCTCTTGTCAGAGCTATTAGTTCTTTTAAAGAAAGTACTCTCTTACTTCACTTATACTTGTTTGGAGAGTTATTGAAATAAGTTGATTGGTGTTTGGTTGGAACAGAAAATGTTGCATGTGGTAAATGGTATAATGGAAAAGACTTGCATACTTGTAGATCACTAATATGGATAATTTGATACTTGTCAATTGTTTTGAGTTAACAAGTAGGTCATGATTAAATTTTGCATCATGTAAGTTAAGCCCATTAGTGAAGAACTACCGTAAAGCTTGTTGAAATTTGGTTTGCATGGTGGTATCTCTAAGGTCTAGATATTTTCTATAAAAGGGTTTGGTTAACAAGGAAGACGGTATGAAGTCTTATAATGCTTGCAATATGTTGTCATATAAAACTTGGTGTACGGTTGATATTCTTGTTTGCTTACATAACCTTGCTAGCCTAAACTCTGTACTGAGAGGGAATGCTTCTCGTGCATCCAAATCCTTGAGCCAAAATCCATGCCATTTGTGTCCACCATAACTACCTATATGTGGTATTTCCTTGCCACTCCAAGTAAATTTTTCATGTGCTACCTTTAAACTATTCAAAATTGTTACTACTCCTTTTTGTGTCAATGTTTACCAAGCTCATGAGGACGTGGTGGATGTCTTTATGGCACTTGTCAAGCAGACTTTACCATCAGACTAGCGGCATATACATCCGCTTATCTATTAATTTTGCAAAAAGAGCTGGCAACGGGGTGCCCAGTCCCAATTAATTACAACTTTAACCGCTTAATTCTCTTCACATTTTTGCCCTGATTTATCAGTCAAGCAATAATACCAGTGAAATATCTGCATGTGTAAACAAAATAGAAAAGAGGGATGATCTGCTTGCTGGTAGAAATAACGTCCTTCATGGGAGCCGCTCTTAAAAGTCTGTTTGGCCGGGGTCATATTGTACTTTCCACTACTGATTCGTTGACCAATTAACACACACCTCCAAAACTTAATTTTTACTCTCTATATGATTTCAAAAACTAAAAAGCTCTAGCACATGATTTAATCCTGCTTCCCTCTGCGAAGGGCCTTTCTTTTACTTTTATGTTGAGTCAGTTTTCCTCTTCTTTCTATCTTCCACAAGCAAACACTAGTGTCAACTTTGGTACAACATTTTTATATGCTACATATTGGACTTATTATATTGCTTTGTGTTGACAATATCCATGAGATAAATATGTTGAAAGTTGAAGCAAACGCTGAAACTTAAATCTTCCTTTGTGTTGGTTAAATACCTTTTATTAGAATCTATTGCTTTATGAGTTAACACCTATGTAAACCTGTGGATGCATTGTCTCCAAAGTACTATTCATGAAAAGTTTAGCTTGTATGATTCAGTGTTTACTCATTATCTATTTGGTAGCAAATTATAGATCATTGACTTGGATCACTTCATTCACTTACATGTGCCTTACAATACTATTTAATCAAGATTATGATGGTAGCATGTCACTTCAAAAATTATTTTGTTTTATCGTTTACCTACTCGAGGATGAGTAGGAACTAAGCTTGGGGATGCTGATACGTCTCAAACGTATCTATAATTTTTGATATTCCATGTTGATATTATACCAATTGTTACATGTTTTGCATCCACTTCATATCATTTTTATACATTTTTTGGGACTAACCTATTAACAAGATATCACAGTGCCAGTTCCTGTTTTCTGCTGTTTTTGTATTCCAGAAAAGCTGTTCTGGAAATATTCTCGGAATTGGACGAAAATCAACGGAGGTCCCTATTTCACCGACACGTACACGGAGTCCAAAGGGGGGACGGAGGAGAGCCAGGAGGCGGCCACACAAGGGCTCGGCGCGGCCCCACCTCCTGCCGCGCCGAGGGTCCCGCCGCTTCCGAATGGGGTCCCGCCGCTTCCGCTCCTCGTCGGAGCGGTTTCCACCGCCAGAATGGCCACCGCGAGCGCTTGAACCCCCACGCCTCAACATCGTTCGGCGGGGCTAGATCTGTAGGCGTAGGGGAGGAATTTGGTCGCCGGCGGCGAGTGTGTGGGAGCGGCGCGGATCTGAGTGAGTGGGGAATAGCTAGGGTACGACGTCTTTCGTGGATAAGAAGGGGAACGGGAGGCGGTCGGAAAAAAATAGTACCACTGGTTGGGCCGTGGCATGAGATAAGACAAGGCCCAAAGATAAGAGGCCCACCTTAGTTGGTTGGCCCGTGCCATATGCGTGTTTGCAATAAATAAGACACTCCAGCCAATCAGAGCGCAGAACGAGAGTGTCGCGGATCATCGTGTCTCAGCCGATCTCAACCGTCCGCGCTAGATTCCTTCTAGAAGCCGTCGATCCAACGGCTAGGGTTACGCGGGGTTTCGGCTGGGTCAACGGGGTTTTGTGTGGGTTGACCAAATTAGGGTTTAGCATAACTAATTCAAAAAAATCATATAATATGGAACTTGCGCACATAGTCTTGTTATATCGTATAGTAACTAGAAAAAATATATAAATATGGTTTACATACATTTTTACGAAAAAGGCTTAAATCAAATGAGAGACCTCGAACACTTTCAAATGAGTATAACTAATTCAAACAAAATTCAAAAACATTGGAAACCTTCGCACATAGTCTTCTTATATCATATAGTAACGAGAAAAAAATATAGATATGGTTTACATACATTTGCACGAAAATGCCTTAACTCAAATGTGATATCTTGAACAGAGTAGTATGGATTTCAAGGGAGAGAAGGAGGATTTCAGTGACTAGGGTTAGGATAACTAATTCAAAAAAAAAATCAAAAACATATGGAACTTGTGCACATAGTCTTGTTATGTCATATAGTAACTAGAAAAAAAATATAAATATGGTTTACATACATTTTTACGAAAAAGGCTTAAGTCAAGTGAGAGACCTCGAACACTTTCAAATGAGCATAACTAATTCACAAAAAATCAAAAAAATCAAAAAAAAAACCCTGAGCACATAGTCTTATTATGTCATATAGTAACGAGAAACAAATATAAATTTGGTTTACATACATTTACACGAAAATGCCTTCACTCAAATGTGATATGTCGAACAGAGTAGTATGAATTTCAAGCGAGAGAGGAGGTGGTTTAAAGTTTTCGAAAATGAAAATTGTCAAAACCTCACCAAAGCTTCATTTTGGAGTGACTAAGATAGATTTGAGCTTAGTTTTTCATTTTCATGTTTTAAATTTGATTTATTTATGATTTGCAATTAAACCATTATTATTCAACATCCAAGCCTAGCAGAAATACTATGTAAAGTTTGAATTTTGTTTCAAATTTGAATTCAAATGAGACAAAAATATAAATATTGTTTACATACATTTGTTTTATTTATGATTTTCAAATAAACCATGATTATTCAAAAGAAAATAAGTAATATGAAGATTAATTCAATAAATAGTGAGACTTCAGAATGACACTATATAGATAGAACACAAGTCTAGGAAATTTATTTGGCTGATTTAGACAAGGTGGACAAAAAACTTGCTTAAAAATGGGGTCGTTTACCCTATCTTTGGAGCTCATTTGAAACACATTTTTCAGAACTTAGCAAAAGGCCTCGGATTGATGACCAAGTTAGATCAAACAAGTGCATAATAGTTGTATGAGCTAATACAAGTGCCAAATTATTACAACAACACAAAAGAAGAAAGATTTCTATGAGCTAATACAAGTAAAACACTTATTCTTCGATCTTTGCACAAATAGGCAAATTTCTATGTATTTATGAGCCACTTTTTTTTTGAAAGGTTAAAAGAAGTAAATTTGCATTTTGCATTTTGCATTTTCTAGCTCTTTGCATTTTGCAGCATTTTATTTACATTGTCTCATGAAAAAAAATGGGGCCAAAGTAAAACAAATAAAGAAGTATATGTTTGTTTTTACTCCAAACTGAACTTTGCTCTGCACTCTGTTAACTGAAGAAAAAACACTGTATGAAGAACTGAACAACTTTCCAAATTGCTGCTTCGATTCAGTTAGATGAACTTGGCATGGCGCAAAGATCGCGTCCTCTGCCCTGACATGGCTGAAAGTGCATGTGTTGCCCCACGCGTGGTTTTGGTAATTAATGACAATCCTTATAGACTAATATTTGCATTGAGATATTCTTGTAGATCTTGTCCATAGGAAAACTTTGGAGTTCATGTGTTGGACTCTAGAAGATTACATAATGATCAATGTTCTACTCAAGGGTTTATATGAAGAATGGTCATGTGTAGAGTTGAACATACTTGCAAGTTCAAGAGAAGCATCTCGAAGAAATCCTATGCTTGAAGTTTACCACCCTTCTGGAGATATTGGTCAAGTGAAGATGTGCTTATGAGAGGCTCTCCCACATTGGTGTATGGGGGAGCAACATTTGAAGTCTTCATCAAGCATGTGCTAGCAAGCACAATCGAAAGGTGTTCCAACTTGAGGGAGTCAAGATTGTCATCATCTAGCTCAAGTGGAATGTGCAAGGCAAAGGTATGATCTTGGTAGGGTTTCTATTTAACCGGTCTCATGGTGTTAGTGGGAGACCGGGTTATAGGATAGACGGCGTACTATCAAGAGGGGCTCTCAAGTGAGTAACTTGATCGCATCTTTGTGGAGAGCTCAAACCTTTGCATACTTGGCATATCATCTTTCTTGGTTCTTATTTGGCTTTTATCCATGTAATAATTTAGAGCTTGTGTTCATCTTCATACCAAGCTCTAGTTCATCAAAAACGGATTTCATATGCATATCTTGTTGCGTTTTTGGTATTGGAGGTTTTACCGGCTTATCTTTTCTAGAGAGGTCAAACTCTCTCTCCTTGTGGTTTCCTCCTCACATGATGCACTATGATGTGTATATGCATGATCTTGTAGGGCTTGTGATTATCTTCGAAACAAGTCCAAGATCATAAAAAACGGAGTCTTGATGAATATCTTGTTGAGTTTTGATGTTGGAGAATTTATAGGTTGTTCTTTTATAGAGAAGGTTTACCTTTCTACATTTGGTTTTATGCTCCATTGTTGGACTATGATGTTTCTCTGCATGATCTTACAGTGCTCGTTGTGGTGATTCCAACGAGTCCAAGAACATCGAAAACAGAGTTCGTATGCTCAAGATATCTTCGTTTTCGTGTTCGGTGTTGCTGCAGATTTTTCCTGGCCGGAGTCTCCGGTCCCAGACCGGAGTCTCCGGTCTGCGCGTTTCGTTTTTCATCCCCGCGGACGGCGCTTGCGGTATAGGGGTCCGGAGGAGGACCGGAAATGCCCCGGAGTCTCCGGGCAGGCCGGAGTCTCCGGTCCCCGCAGGCCGGAGTCTCCGGGGTTAATTTTCCTGCAACGGCTCTTTTTTTAGGGACCTATAAAAAGGCCCCCTTCTTCCCCCAAAGCAACCAGCTCTTCCAAGCACGTTTTTCCCCTCTCTCTCCTCCATTGTTGACCTTGGAAAGCTTGCCTCTCCCTCATTTCCTCCCATGATTCTTGCATGTCTTTGAGGGAAAAGAGAGAGGAGATCTAGATCTACATTTCCACCAATCCATCTCTCCTCTAAGTGAGGGGAACCTAGTAGATCTTGATCTTGGAGTTATTGGTGTTTCTCCTACTTTGTTCTTCCTCTCTTCTCCCCCCATAAGCATTAGTTGCTTTTGGTGGGATTTGAGAGTGAAGGATTTGAGCACTTGTGCTCTTGCCATTACTTTGTGCATCGGTTTGTGCTCTCCACGAGGATTCGTGGAAGTTGAAAGCTTGTGAACTTGTTACTCTTGGGTCTTTGGACCCTAGACGCCTTTTTGGTGGTTGAGACCTTGTGTGGTCACTTGTAGATGTTCGGGAGCCCCCAATTAGGTTGTGGGTGTGTGCCCCGGATCGTTGTTGTAAAGGCTCCAGTTTCCGCCTAGAAGGATTCCGATAGTGGAAGGTGAACCAATCCTTTGTGGTGCGGTTCATCGGAGAATAGGGTGAGCCTTTGTGGCGTTGAGATCGACCTTTGTGGTGCCTCACACCTCTCCAACGAGACGTACTCCCCTAAAAAGGAGGAACTCGGGAATACATCCTCGTCTCCGCGTGTCTCGATTATTTCTATACCCGAGCTCTTTACTTATGCACTTTACATTGTGATAGCCTTCGTGCTTGAAGTATTCTATCTTGCTATCACCTTGTTGCTTGTCTTGCTTAGCATAAGTTGTTGGTGCACATAGGTGAGCCTAGTTTATTTAGGCTGTTGGCATGTTAATTTAAACACCTAGTTTTATTCTGTAATTATCAAGCCTAAACAGGAAAAGTTTTAATCGCCTATTCACCCCCCTCTAGGCGACATCCTTGTCCTTTCAAGGGCTAACTTCCCATTCTAAACAAGTAAAAGAAAAACAGAGCAATGATACAACCAAAAAATCCCCCTGCCATGATATTTGCTTGCTTCTGCAAATCGATCATCTGCTTTAGATGTTTCTTGATCTTCTTCAGTTCCTCGTTCAGTTCGGACTCCGCGATCAGTTCAGCATTGCGCGCATTCCTCATCGGCACGACTCTGTCTGTCCCTCTATCCGAGCTCCCCATAGTCTCCACAGCAATGGGCGGCAACCCCAAATTGAGCTCCCAGGTTGCGGCTCCGCTTGAATCAATGTAGCCCTCAAACTGAAGCCTCTCAATATACTCATCCATCCATTCGAAATGGTTACATTTCGAGTGGATCTGAAAACAGCAACATGAACCCTAGATCGTAAATTCGACGACAAAAAATAAATTTGGAGAATTCAAAGCAAACATAACTGAGATCTAACCTTGCCATCCTTCCTACCAGTTCTTGCTCAAGCATCTCACAAACTCACGCCCAAGATTGCCATTCTCATCGGTCCTACTGACTCACCACTTAAGAGGCTCTGGCCGTGGGCAGTCAGGGCACCTTGTGAGCAGCCCTGCACCATACCCTGGCCATTTTGATTGCGGGGCGGAGGAGGTAGACATCTGCGCTAGGTCGCCGGAGAAGAGAAAGATTGGGGAAAGGGGAAGCAAGCAGCGGCGGCGGGCGGGCACGGGGGCGGGTCTGTTCTAGCTACGGTGATGTGGGTCCCACGCGGTGATGTGGATAAGTGGTGAGTCCCGCGCGCTGAGGTGGATATGAGGTGGGCCCAACGTTGCTCGGCTCACATAATCCTAACAGCTAACGATCAGTGGCGTTTAAGGGCCATGTTGGGCCTGGGCTATTTTCGCAGATAGAAGTGTCGCACGAGAGTAATTCATACCAACAATGTCGCTGTTCATCCATTTGCAAGGAAAGACGTCGCACAGGAGCTATTTGCCCATACAGTAGCGGAGCTCGTCCAGGCCTTCCCAGGTTGCCAGTGTCTCAGGTTGGCCCGTGATACGTCTCCAACGTATCTATAATTTCTTATGATCCATGCTAATATTATACCAATTGTCACATGTTTTATATACACTTTATATCATATTATGATATTTATTGGACTAACCTATTAACAAGATGCCACAGTGTCAGTTTCTGTTTATTATGTCTGTGTATTGCAGAAAAGGCCCGAAAACCAAAGTGCTCGGAAAAATCCAGAAAAATTACAGAAATTCTATTTCGCCAGAAGACCCACGGAGCCAGAAGGGCAAGTCCAGCGGAGGCCCATGACCTCCTCACCATGCCGTCGCGCGGCCTGGAGGGGGGTGGCGCCGCCACGTGGTGAGGCCGCCTCGTGCACGCCCTCGCGTTGCCCTTTGGCCTATATATTGCTCCTGCCCCGAAAACCCTAGAAGAATCGACGATTTCTCCAGAAGAGTTCCGTAGCTCCGCCGCCACCAAAAACCCTAATTCGGGGGACAGAAGTCTCTGTTTCGGCACCCTGTCGGGACGGGGAATTGCCCTCGGAGCCATCTCCATCGACTCCACCGCCATCTTCATCGCCGTTGCTGCCTCCCATGATGAGGAGGGAGTAGTTCTCCCCTGAGGCTGAGGGCTCTACCGGTAGCTATGTGGTTTACCTCTCTCTCCCATGGTGTGATCTTTATGTGATCATGAGTATTGCTAGTATCGCTGAATTCATATGTAATGTTTATGCTACTCAAGTGATTTTATCTAGTTTCCGGAGTCATTGTGACAACACGGTATCAAGGTGACAGTGTGGGTACTTGTGTGTGACTCTATAAATAATTTAGATATTATCATGGCTTATTCTTTGTGGAATTGTGGTGTTTGTTTACTCAGACTTTGAGGTGTGCTTTTGTACCACTACGCATAGTACTCTTGTTTCACCAAGAAGGAGAATAATCCCGAGTAGCACTTACTTGCGTTCAGTTGTGCTAAAATGTTGAGAGATACCACTAGTGAAAGTATGATCCCTAGACCTTGTTTCTAAGCATTGAAACACCGTTTACAACAAGTTCTGCTACATGTTTGCTTGCTGCCATTTTTATTTCAGATTGCAATTACTATTTATAATCATCCATATTACTTGTATTTCACTATCTCTTCGCCGAACTAGTGCACCTATACATCTGACAAGTGTATTATGTGTGTTGGGGACACAAGAGACTTCTTGTATCTTAATTGCAGGGTTGCTTGAGAGGGATATCTTTGACCTCTACCTCCCTGAGTTCGATAAACCTTGGGTGATTCACTTAAGGGAAACTTGCTGCTGTTCTACAAACCTCTGCACTTAGAGGACCAACACTGTCTACAAGAATAGAAGCGTGCGTAGACATCAGCCCGTCACTGGATCAAGCCTTGGGGAGCAACAATGGTGTCTTGTCGGCGGAAACGAAGCTGCAAAACACGAAGATGCGGTGGAAATTGAGCATCTGGTGGAGGAAGTTTAGATTCTAACTGGAAATGTGGCCCGAGAGTTTTCTTCTGCTGAGCATGAGACACATGCAACACCGGGTGGATTCTGCTAACAGAAGGCAGTTGGAGTATGCAGGTTGAAGCACCAATTCGATCGTTCCTACACCCAGAAATGTCCATAGAGTTTGAATACCAGCTTGTGATGCGTCGCTATGCGTTGCTACTAAAGATTTTATGTAGGGTTAACTAAAGCTTGGAAAACTCGATGGGTATGTTTTTTTCTTTGATAAAAGGTATTTTATTACTTAAAATTAGTTTAATCATTACATCCGGCCTCTGCATAATTAGAATGTACGCAACCCTAACAACACTGTCTGATCAAAATAAAATAAATATATATATAGACGAGTAACAAGTCAACAACTCCGTATCGCCTATGATGCTGGAGGTCAATCCGAAAATACCGCAACCATACATGTCAGATACAAATATCACTCGCCATGTTTTCCAATCGTGCAGACATCTCCATAAAAAAGTTCGATTTTCACCCTAAGGCTTCATGCGAGCAAGAACATGCTCTAGATGTTTCCGTAAGAGTCGCACCATAAGCGATCTTTCTTGTAGCCATGTGTCCAAATCCAAAATAGAGCAAACATACAAAGTTGACAGGCCAAAAAATCTTGGTGAATGCCCATAGAGATCCTTAAATGGTGATCTACCATCCAAAGTCGAGTGTGCACTTGTATTATACCTGAACTAGCGATAACCATTGCAACACTTTGCAAGACAAGGGTGAGTAAAGAAATGGAGGTAAGCTTCAAGGCACTGAGTAACACACTCTGTTTATCCGTCAGTTTGAGCATGATATGATGATCTCATGTGTAGCTTGGTTCCTGTGAGAGTTTAAATGTCTTTCCAAAAGGTACTTGTGAGTTGTGAAGATACGATCACGATCACTGATAACAGAAGCAGACATGTTGTGTGACTTGTGCACATTATCCATGAACGCATTCGCGCATTAGCGAACACATGAAAAACACTACACGAAATGATAAGCCAATCATCAGCACAACAACCTGAACGTGACCCGCAATCGCAACTAGCCCGAATGAGCCCGACCCCCTTCCTAGCCGCAATTTACCACATGTGCTGGCTCGCGATAGCGAGGGGAGGAGGATAAGAGGAAAGATGGGGACGACTAAGGTTATTTGTTGCTAGTTGGGAGTGATGTGGAGGCCACAAAAGGGTAAGGTTTTTCTTCACCATGGAAGCAGAAAAGCTTAAAGGCCTCTTTGGACTAACTGAATTTCAGAGAATTATTGGAGGACTCCAGTTTATATGATTTTTTCTATGGATAGGAAACCCTTTGAATCATAGGATTGAGGCCAACAAATTTCTAAGAAATCCATTCCCATACCCCTAGTACATCGAAATCTCAATGTGAGCTCAACCTTATTTTATTTTTTCTTTGAGAAGTCCAATACACACCCACCCTATCTCTCTCTACTCTATCTTCTCGTTCCTGCAAATTTCACGTGTTCGTTTTTTGTGAACAATCCAAAGACACCTCTTAAAAAAATTGTGTGTTGAAATTCTACTGAAATTTACAGTACATGACATTTCAATCATTTGTTTTTCCTATACCTATATGTTTTAAAAGTCTCACAAGATGCCCTTGAATGTCAACTTTATATTTTTCATCTAGCCTTGCACAATCGCTAAAAGCGGAAAGTAGGTAAATATAGAACTCCCAATATTGTCAAGTTCCAAAACTTAGATGAAAGCACCGATATGTTTTTATTCTATCAAACCTAAAAGGGGTTATAAATAGGGTGCGCTAAACTTAATTGGTTCTCAGTCAAATGATGTAATCCGGCGATTTTGTACTGTTGAATTTTTCGTATCACACATGAACATTTTTTCTCGGTTACAACCCAGTTGCAAGTAAAAAAAATCTCAGTTGCAATCTACTTGTAACTCTCATGTTGCATGAATCACGATGAGAATTCGATGGCTCTAGAGTTGATTGTGCTCTAACTTATTTCTTAGTCAATTAAGAATTAGCAAAATCATACTCAAATGGGAATTAAATTAAACCTCGAACTACTTCAGGACCGTCCAATTTGCAAATGAAGATGTTTTAGTTGTTTCACATGTTTCTAGATGCGGACCAAAATGAGTGAACATACACAATAAAATATGTCTAGATACATGTGGATAGATGTAATTTAGAAAAAGACTAAAACATCTTATATTTAGAAACGAAGGGAGTACCATCCAACGTCGAGTGTGCACTTCTATTATACATATATTCAGCTGGCGATAACAATTGTGCACACTTTGCAGAACAAGCATGAGTAAAGAAATGGAGGTAAGCTTCAAGGCATTGAGTAACACACTATGTTTATCTGTCAGTTTGAGGATGATACGATGAACTCATGTGTAGCTCGGTTCATGCGAGAGTTTTCATGTTTTTCAAAAAGGTACTTGTGAAGATACGGTCATGATCACTGATAATAGAAGCGGGCATATTGTGTAACTTGTGCACATTATCCATGAACGCATCCAAGCATTAGCGAACGCATGACAAACACTACACGAAAAGACAAGCCAATCGTCAGCACAACAGCCTAAACCTGCCCCACAATCACAACTAGCCCGAATAAGCCCGCCCGCTCCCTAGCCGCCATTTACGACGGTGTTGACTCGCGACATGGAGGGGATGAGGATATGGGGAAAGATGGTGACAGCTAGGGTTATTTGTTGCTAGTTGGGAGTGACGTGGAGGGTAAGGTGTTTTTTCGCCATCGAAGCAGAAAAGCTTAAGGCCTCTTCGGATTGACTAAATTTCAGAGAAGATTTGGAGGAATCCAATTTGTAGGATTTTTTTATGGAAGCCTTTTGAATCATAAAATTGAGGCCAACAAATTTCTAAGAAATCCATTCCCATGCCCTAATGCATAGAAGACGCAATATGAGCTCAACCTTATTTTTACTTTTCTTTGAGAAGTCCAATGCACTCCCATATTTTCTCTCTCTACTCGTTCCTGCAAAATTCATGTGTTTATTTTTGTGAACAATCTAAAGATACCTCTTACAAAATTTATATGTAGAAATTTACAATACATGGCATCTTAATCATTTGTTTTTCCTACCTACATTTTAAAAGTCTCGCAAGAAGCCCTTAAATATAAACTTTATGCTTTTCATGTAGCCTTATTCAATCACTAAAAGAGAAAAATAGGGAAATATACAACTCCCAATGTTGTTAAGTTCCGAAACTTAGATAAGAGCACCGATGCGTTTTTATTCTATCGAAATTAAAAGGAGTTATAAATAGGGTGCGCTCAACCTCAGTCGATTGATTATCAGTCAAATGACGTAATCCGACGATTTTGCACTACTGAATTTTCCGTACCAAATGAACATTTTTCTCAGTTACAACCCAGTTGCAAGTAAAAAGTAACCAGTTACAACCCATCTTGTAACTCTCATGTTGCATGAATGATGAATCGCGATGAGAATTCGATGGCTATAGAGTTGAATTGTGCTCTAACTTATTTCTCAGTCGATTAAGATTTAGCAAACAATACTCGAATGAGAATTAAGTTAAACCTCAAAGAACTTCAGGACCGTCCAATTGCATAGCAATTGGTGCACTCTATGAGTTGTAAATGAGATTATTTCAGTTATAAGCAAGTGGATTTATTAAGTTGCAAAAGTGCTTTGCAACTGAAAAAATGATTCACGCAGTAAAAAGGTATTCACACAGTAAACAATTGTACTTGTAGGCAAAATCATGTGATGACATCACTTGAACGAGAATTAAGCTAATTTTGAATCAGCCACACTCTTAAAAAAGTTTTTTTTTAACCGATAAAAAGTTTTTCTGAGGTAAAAAAAGCTGAACCCCCGATAAAAAGTCTCTTCCCATTCATTTTTTTCCTTTTGGCTCGTCTCTCACAATAAAATTCTCACTAGAGATAATTTAGTGAAGAGACAAAATGTGGATGATCTTTCTTGTGTATTTTGCTCTACCCCTGAAACTTGCAGCCATTTATTCTTTGAATGTGCTGTGTCTAAACTTGTATGGGAAGAGATTAGAAGAATAACAGGGAAACTGGTTGTCCCTGCCTCTTTTGAGGTGATTGCTGGGCTCTGGCTCAGTGAATCGAAAAATAAAATAATGTTTTCCATGCCGCAGCTATGTGGGTTTTGTGGAAAATTCGCAACGATATCTGTTTTAACAGAAATGTCTGGTTGGGTATGCAGGTGATCTGGAGAAAGTTAAGTTATTTTCTTTCCCAGTGGCTCATTCTGCTCTCAGGCGCTGCCAAGGACTCCATGGTCGGGATGATGGAGAAGGTGGAGCAGCTAGCTCATGGCCCTCCTCTCTTGACATGGCCAAATCCAGGGTGAGAGATCATGTACCCCTGCTGGAAACTCGGAAGAAGCAAACGAAGAAGAATCTCAGCTGCCATCAGGTTGATGAGCGCTGGAATAGCACCACGCTGATGCTGGCAAAGGCGCTGGAGACTGCCTCTCTGGTGATGTTCCAATATGGCGAAATCTGGAGGGTGATCCAAAAGTGATCTTCTCTTCCTAGAGGTGTTTGTTGCCGTAGTTGCTGGTTAAGTAGTCTGTTGGTCTAGTAGTTTGAACCCTAGCCTGGTTGCTCGTTGAGCGTGTTCACAAATGTTGTCATGTGTGGGCTACTTTTTATTTTGCTGTTTCTGGGGCAATGCTTAATCGTTCTCGAGTGCTTTAAAGCTGATGTAAGACATGATGATTTTCTTTTCAATATGTAATGGAACCGGGGCGGGGTCCTTTATATCTTAAAAAAAAAAGCTGAACCACGCCACGGCGGCACCTCGTCGTTTTAATCCATCCTCGGCCTCGCGCTCGCGCTCGCCTCCTCCGACAAAGCGTCAAATCGCGGCCGCAGCGCGCGCGCACCACCGAATCTGAACCACGGCTCTCCCTCGCACGCACGGCCGGGCGAGCAGAGCAGCGCGCGCTCACCAAAGCCGACCGTTGAGGGGACCCCGATTCCGGCGGCTTGGCGTGAGGCGAGAGCTTGGAAGGAGCGAGCCAAGGGAATGGCGGGCGCGACGAGGAAGAAGCTCGTGGGGCGGTACGAGGTGGGGCGGACCATTGGGCAGGGGGCGTTCGCCAAGGTGAAGTTCGCGGTCGACACCGACACGGGCGCCCCCGTTGCCATGAAGGTGCTCGACAAGTCCACCATCCTCGACCACCGCATGCTGCAACAGGTAGCCGCCCCGCCCCGCCCCTCTCCTCTCATCCCATCCGCTCTCAGTTCCCGGTAGCACGAATCCAAATCAAACTCGTTCTGCTCCCACCTCCCCTCCTTTCCCCGCCTTTTTCTTTGACCCAATCAATTTCTTGTTGTCTTTTTTTTTTGACTATGACTACGGCGGGCTCTTAGAGCCAACCTGAACTTCATTACTAAAAAATGTTGCCTATGAGGCCTTGCAGCCTCTACAAGATGGGTTCAAATGAACCAGAGTTTACAGGGGATACATGAGAGGAGAAATAACGAGAAGAACACACACCAACAACACACAAGAAAGGGGCACTCCGAGAGAGAAACTCGGAGACAGTTGATTGATGAGAGGCTCATCACGACCCAAGCACTGCGATCATAAAGGAGGATCCACAGGACAAGACAGCGGATACCCAGCCACGACACTGCACCATCGACGAAGTCAAAATCCAACGCACATCCGAGGCCACACAGCGCGCCGACACCACCTGTGTCGGGGGCATGGCTGAAGGGTCGCACGCGGCAAGACGACGCCACGACGCCTGTGTGTCGCCGGCTGAATTTGAAGGGCATTGGAGACACCCTCTCCGCACGTGGGGGTCGCCGCCATAGTCGCAGGGCATAGCACCACCGAGTGTAACCCCAACCCCATCTGGGTTCGATTACCCGAAGGGTGGGCTAGCCTAGAGCACGCACGGAGACCGCCCACGCCAGTCACGCCGCAGGACTCCGACAAGGATCCGACGCGAGGGACTAGCAACCGACAAGGAGAAGCTACCACCGCCACTGCCACGGCTCACCTCGCATCGGAGAGAAGACCGCATCCAAGGCCGCCATCTGCAGAACCATGGAGCACACCAGCATGACACTGACGGCAAGACAGGGGGGCTCGACACCCAGCCACGACGGCCCCCCACGTAGGGGGCACGTCACCGCCATGGCCGCCATCTGCGAAGCCATGGCACCTGTCCTCCCCAGCGGCGCCCCGCTGCAGGAGGATGGCCGAGTATAGAGGTGGCGACCCTTGCAACCACCGGAAGGCACGGTCGAGCGCCGTCAAAACCGGCGACGCCCCCGGGGCCGGGATCGACGGCCGGACCACCGGGACACAGAGCTCTGAGGAGCCGGCGGGAGCAGCAGAGCCTCCCGGGACCAGCTCCGAGGCAGGGACGCGGCGGCTCGCCAAGCCCATCTGGGCCCAGACGGGCGCTGGAGGCGCGCCGCCGCCACAGCCGTGCCGGGAGGCACGGAAGCTCTGCACCGCGCGGCAGCATGGCCGCGGACGGGGAGCCTCCCGGAACAAGCACCGAGGCAGGGGGCGCCGGCCTGCCAAGCCCATCTGGGCCCATATGGGCCCTGGAGGCGCGCTGCCGCCACAGATGCGGCAGGGAGGCACGGGAGGGCTGCACCGCACCGGCGGCACGGCCGCGGACGGGAGGGGGGAGGGTGGGGGGCGAGGGCGGGAGGCGGCGCACGGGGAGGCAAGGATGGGTGGCGGCGGCGGGCTTCGCTGGCGATCTTCCTCCATATCGCCATGAGGAGCCGAGAAGGAGCAAATCCCCGCCGCCCCCTTCACCGGCGCCGCGCGGCCTTTGTCCGCCGGCGGCCTCGGGGGGCGACGAGGGGAGGGGGAGGCGGCGGCGGCACGAGGTGAGGGTCGCCCCCCGGTCGCCTGGAGGAGGCGACGCGAGGAGCGATACCGTTTTTCTCCTTGGTCTCCTAATCCCAATTTCTTGTTGTCGCTCGCCTTTGGTAGCAATTTGGCCATTTCGCTGTATATTCCATGAGATTAGTAGCATTTTGGATAATTCTCTGCATATTCCGTGCGATTTTGCGGCGAGAAAGGTCAGGGACTCAGGTGCGGGTGGAATATGCCTCCTGAACAGTGCACTCCACCCAGTAGGAGCAAGTTGTGCGAAGTGCTGTCACCTGATTAATAAACTGCTAGCACGGAGCACCTTCAATTTCTCCCTGGAGAAAAATACGTCTCTTTCTGTTCTACTTGAGTTCTTACTCCCCCGGTTCAGAACATTTGGGACATCATTTTGAGGACGGATATGATATGAACCGATTGCCGTGCCATTCTTTCGGAAACTGGAGTTGAGATATTCACATGTATTATAGGTGGGTGGGTATATACGCAAAAATGGATGCTATGTCAAATGGTTTGTGTAAAAGGTAGGGATTCGGCTCTATGTATTTACAGAAATGCTAGAAAGAATGGCTTCACTGGGACTATTATTTTCGAGAATCCTTTGGGATATTATTTCTCTGATAATCCGAACAAATTGTACGGTCTCCAAAAATACCGCCATCCCACCCAGTGATTAGCTTCAGGAAAGTTTACATCTTCATTTCAATGTTTAACTTCTCACGCCTTTTGACAGATCAAAAAGGAAATATCAATAATGAAGATTGTAAGACACCCCAACATAGTTAGGCTAAACGAGGTATACTGAACATCTACTTTCTGTTGTCTCTGTACAATTTCTTTTATTTAGTCACTAAAATTATTATGTTACCTATTTATAGTTCTGTGACCAGTTTAGTTTTCATTACTAGCATTTTCGACGATCTTGTAGGTTTTAGCTGGACAGACAAAGATATACATAATCTTGGAGCTTATGACTGGAGGCGAGCTATTCGATAAAATAGTAAGAAGCCTGTGATCTACACTGTTACCAACTAAGCACTTAATAATTGATTATGTATCTGATCATATCTACATAAATGACCAGAATTTGTGATACTTGACTCACTTCATCTTTCTGGGAAACCATTCTCTATGTTTACGAGTATATTTACATGCTTAAAATAATGAAGCGAATGTACAACTGCTTCCCCACTTGAACAGTGTATTTTTTTTTAACCCTGATGGTCTTTATGTACATCACCCATACATATAGGAAACTTGCTGTTATATCCTCACAATACAGGTTGTAAAGTAAATGCAGAGTTCTGAACAATTCATTGGAAACCATAAATGTTTTACGATAAATCTCAAAAGACGAAAAGTAGGTTACAATTTGTGTGTTGAGTAACAGAAGTACTCTGTGATATTTGTAGGCCCGCCAAGGTAAACTTCGTGAAAATGAAGGTAGGAAGTACTTCCAGCAGGTTATTGATGCCATTGATTATTGCCATAGCAAAGGTGTCTATCATAGAGATCTGAAGGTCTGTTCTGTATAAGAGATGTACGCATCACATTCTTTTGTCTTATTCACTAATTGCATTTTCACATGTTTGACAATTTTAATCTGCTTTTGTAGCCTGAAAACCTGCTTCTTGATTCACGTGGGAACTTAAAAGTTTCTGATTTCGGACTTAGCACACTGTCCCAAAATGTGAGTAAAGGGATTTCTTGTGCTGACAATGCATAGTTATATTTCACTGTGCTGATTGAGAGTTCTTAATCTTTGAGGGTTCCAGGGAGTAGGCCTTCTTCATACAACGTGTGGCACGCCAAATTACATTGCTCCTGAGGTATGTGATGCTTCTTCTCTTTATAGCCTATAAAAACGAAGTGGATTTTGATGCTTGTTCTACCAAAACATGAAGGGAAATAGCGGTATTAAATAAGAGGTAATTACGCAGAACCACAACTCCAAGGGCAATTCTGACACGCAACCACAACTTTTGGACTTGTATTCGGAGAACCACAACCTTAGAGTTTACCATCAACACATAACACAAATCTCCCTTTTTCTCCATTTGACACAACACAAGAACTGGTGTAGTTACCTGCATGTCAGCGATGACGTGCCCGAAACAGTCCGCCCTGGCGCAAGGGGTGCACACTGCACTCTAATCGGGCGAGACTGAGCCAGCAGAACCCGTTTGATACTTCTCTCCCGAAGCCGTGCTCGGAGGCAACAACGGTGGCACAATGTGAAGCGAGCCTGGTGCCGCCGCCGCGAGAGCGGTGCCATCGTTATTGAATAGCTCCGGTGAAGGTGACGTAGACAGCGCCAAGAGCTTTTTGTCGGCGTCAACAAGTTTTTTGGGATTCCCTAGTACTCCTTCACTTGCCCTCATCTCAGTTTTGGTGTCCAACGGAGAGAGATGTGGGTTCTGTGTTGGTCATTAGCTGTAGAAAGGTAGTTTTCTAAAATCAAGTCCAAGAGTTGTGGTTAAGTGTAATAAGGGCCCCCGGAGTTGTGGTTCTGTGTAATTACCTCTAAAAAAGAAATGGATGCCCTTTGGTACGTAACTAATTGTTAGCTATAACTTCAGAATTACTTTTGTAAATTTTGTGAAGAATAAGATCCGAGGAATCACTGAGTCATGTTAGGTTTGGAGTCATGCTCTTCCTTTTTCTGAAAACTTGTAGAAATATGTTTTGAAATATAAATCATTTAAGATTGCAAAATGTCTTCAGATTTGAAAAAATATCATATGTTAGTTTTGTATTTATCATTTTGCGATCAGTCAGTTTGCCTTTTTCAGTGCACAAATCCTCACTTTGTGCTGTATTTCAGTAGTTAAGTTATGGTTATTATCTATCATATATACCATGTTCATACCATAACTAGTTATTCTAATGGTCGGAAGTAGTTCATTGAGATCTCACTGTTAGCATCTTGAACCGTTTCTTTAGAAAAAAAATAGAAAGTTTAGTACACATGTGTTCTGAATTTCAACTTGGGTTGCTATTTAGGTGCTTAGCAATGATGGCTATGATGGATCTGCAGCAGATGTCTGGTCATGTGGTGTTATTCTTTACGTGTTAATGGCTGGGTACCTTCCCTTCGAAGAAAGTGATCTGGCAAAATTGTATGACAAGGTACTGGCTTCTTTACTACTGTGGTGGTCTTGATGATCTTCTGTCTCTCCAAATTTGACATTTTTGAAGCTAACTTATGGTTGTTCTCAAATTTGAAGATAACTGCAGCTCACTTTTCATGCCCAGATTGGTTCTCTCCAGGAGCCAAGTCTCTGATCCAGCGAATACTTGATCCAAATCCAAAAGCTGTAAGTACAGGAATGATTTAAATT
The DNA here is from genome assembly GCA_947311845.1 of Poa pratensis. NCBI lineage: Eukaryota > Viridiplantae > Streptophyta > Magnoliopsida > Poales > Poaceae > Poa > Poa pratensis. The sequence goes on from CAMZMU010000080.1 coordinate 21,747,863, forward strand.
AGATTGCATCGTCTGGAAACAATTAGCGGTTACGAAAAAGTAATCATTTGAGTTGAAGCTGCCAGAGGAATATGCATGGTTCCCAGTTACTTAGTCTTTCCATCTCCATTAAGCTAAATGACACCATGCATAAAAAAATTGAACATCGTTTTCATATCAGTGTAATAATATATGGTAACTAAATACATGTTAAGTAAATCTCTTATGCATAGCCAATAACAGAAACTTGTTAATTAGAACCAACTCTGTAAATCTAGTGCACTGGATTTTACAAGCAAGGGGTGTTTCATTTATTTTGATTTTAAATTGCCGCCTTTGGTTCATAGGCTTTTGCACAATTTGCAGCGTATAACTATTGAAGAAATAAGGGCAGACACATGGTTTAAGAAGAATTATGTAGCCCTTAGACGCGGTGAAGATGAAAACGTCAGTCTGGATGATGTACAAGCTGTTTTTGATAATATTGAGGTTTGTGGATAAATTATTAATTGGTGCATCTAGTCATGTTTCATATATTACTGGCTAAATTTATATGTAGCTCTTGTTCAGAGTAGTCATAAGCTGCCTATGACTTGTTATCCATTTGAAAGGTTTGTTTCCACTGTTACACTCACATAACTATCTTTCATCAGGACAAGTATGTCTCGGAGGAAGTGACTCCTCAGGATGGTGGTCCTCTTGTAATGAATGCCTTTGAGATGATTACACTATCTCAAGGTTTAGATCTTTCATCGTTATTTGATAGACAACAGGTAATCGTATTACCTTCTTTTGGTCAGCATGGTTGACTGCTTACTTTCAGTAGATGATCACAGTAAAGTTTTGATACATTGATGGCTAAAATTGTATGGAGATTATGCATGTTCCGCATATTCTCATCACTAATGTTTTACCAACAATTTACCCATGCCATTTCGTATTAGTTGGTGTCATATGCTGTTCCCCCAGTTCGTGTGATGTTAGGCTTGAGCCACAGAGAGCCTGGTAGTAGTACTGTTTTGTACATATTTTAAAGAAGACGATGTAACAGCATGTGCATTTTACCGATCTTGGTATTATCAATTGTTTTGGTATAGTCTATAGATTTTAGCAACAGTTGGTCCCATATTTCCTGTTAATCTTCATAATATTAAACCTGTCAACAATATATTCACAATTCTAGTGTCAATTGTTTCATGCTGCCATAAGATGCTACCAATTTTTTATTTCACATTTTGTTCCATACATGCTGCCATACATGCATCAATTAGTCTTGGTTTAAAATTTAAGTGGATGGATATTTTTTGTTGTCGTTCTGATTTGAATGTCTCTATTGTTTTTCTTTGGTGTTTGCTGCATGCAATTATGCATAACTGTAGTGCTCATAGATAACAGACAATACTCTTTCTTCTGGTCCCTCTTACCATCTTTCGTGGCATGAACTACTCATCAATTAATGTGTCTGTAGAAACCATAATAATTGATTTCTGTTTATAGGATTTTGTCAAACGTCAAACTCGCTTTGTCTCAAGGAAACCAGCGAAGACTATAGTAGCTACAATTGAAGTTGTAGCTGATTCCATGGGTCTCAAAGTGCATTCCCAGAACTACAAGGTAATTGTGGGAAAAGTGTTTCCATGATCAACTCTTGGGTAATTATTTACCTTTGTTAATCTTGATAATGTATTAATAAGCGGTGCTACTTTTACTGTAGTTACGGCTTGAAGGAGTATCGGCCAACAAAATGAGCCCATTTGCTGTTGTATTAGAGGTGATCTTATCAACCATTTGAGTTTGTTACTTGTTCATGGACACCTGTTTTGAAGGTATTCTCATGCTTTGAAGTGAGTTATTTTCAGATTTTTGAAGTTGCTCCTTCTCTGTTTATGATCGATGTACGAAAAGCCGCTGGTGACACTCTGGAATACCACAAGGTCTGTTTCGCATCACATCATGTATTGTAATTGACTTTTCGGGGCATTTTTTGGCTGGGATAGCATAGTGACAAAAATGAGCATTACCAGATAGCTGTCCAAGTTAAGAAAGAATAATTCTTAATAGTTCCACAATGCACTAAACATGATAAACGGTAGTCACCAAACATTATTTTGCCACAGCACACTGCAAGTCATTTGTACATTTGATGTTCTGAATAGTTACATGTGTCCCAGGCTTCAATATTGTCCAAAATCAAAACCATGGGGGCATATTGTGTGTACTAAGGGGTTTATGCGTAGTAGTGTGCTAGAAGTTTAGTTAGTATCTCTAATGCTCATGAAAAAAATTAAACAAATTTATACAATATGCATCTACCTTGGCCCAAAAGCTACTCTTCGCAGCAAACTTGAGTTCTCTAATATTCACATCGGGATTTTTCTTTTTTTTCCTTAGCGTGCGGCTCAATTTTTTATTTCAACTTTTGTCCCGGCCGCCGTACGTGAGGGCATATTGTATGTACTAGTAGGTTTGCGGTCCTAGAGAAGTTTACAAGCTGAGCTCCTGATATCCTAGCTAATTATATAGCAACTTTGTTAACAAAATGTAGTTTAGAGGAGTTAGCCATTAATTCTCTGTTCATTCGGCCTTCTGATCGGTCATATGTGAATGGTACACCCATGGCAGTTCTACAAGAGCTTATGCGGCAAGCTTGAGAGTATAATCTGGAGACCAATGGAGGTTTCTGCAAATTCTGCATTGCTGAGGACAACTACTTGCTAGCCTGGCATCAATGCAGATACACCTTCGCCAAATAGGATTCCCAGATGTCAAGTTGGGGCATTGTGGTGAATCTGGCGTCGCACATTGAACGGTGGATCCGTCCTATCAATCATTCCAGGCACTTGATGTACCATAGCTGAGCCAAATGAAGTAGATTAGGTGGTTTGCGTCCGCAGTTATGTGTTTTTAAAGTTAAAGGCAGTCGTTCTGCCACCAGATTAGATAGAGTGTTTATGTACATAGTTTGGGGCTTGACCGAACACTACATTACATTCCGATCAAATCTAAAGACCGCAAGTATGTTTCAGAGTATTGTTTTTGTAGATAGTTTGCATTTGTATGTCGAAGCCTTGAAGGTACATAGAGTAGACTTAGATTATGTATCTAGAAAATAACTGACTGAAGGGTTGATGTCAAACCCCTGTAAATGTTGTAATGCTTTCAAGAGGAGCCGAGTTTCAGAAGGTTGAATAATATCTGCTGCCTGGAAACTGGAACACTGTAAATTACTTGTGAACAGCGAGAGAGAAACCGTACCTGATACTGCAATCTGGCACGCCATTTAGGCCTGGTTAAGTTTATTCCTTTGCAAGAGTTTATGAAACGAAACTTCGTGCTTGCTACTATTCTATGTACATACATAAAGCATGGAGAGGACCAAATCGGTATGTGATATCTGCACAAGTTTTACAGTCACAACAACTTACCATGGGTCAATATGGCTTGGGAACTTTATTATCAAAATGCCCTCCCTCCAGCTAAACTCAGAGCTCGTTTGGCCATCATTTCGTGCTAGAATCGTGGAATTCTATCGAGATTTTGTACCTAGCATGTTTGGCTGTCATGGCATTCGAACTGTCATTTCAATTTGAATGTCCAGGCAGTGGGTATGGTGTGTTATGTCAATTTCTTGTTCCTAACCCTGTCATTCTTGTGAAAATCATTTCACTTCATAAATCCTTGTGGCAGCCAAGCATGATTTTTTAGCATGGAATTTCAAATTAGGCAAATGAAATGATGTCATCGGTGTCATATCATTTCTTCCGAATGAAATAAAATGAAGGGTGCCAAACGAGCTCTCGGAGATATCTCCTTCTAGTGGAGAGACTATTTGAAATCATTGTTTACTTGCAAAGCTCTTGCCACTTGTAACTTGAATGATGACATTTCTATCATACTTTGGAACGATGTTTGGCGTCACAACCCTCTCAAAGACACCTGGCCACACCTTTTCTCGTTTGCTATGAGAATATTTCCCTTGAGGAGACTTATTCAGGAGTTGGCTGATTTGTTCCACCTGCCACATTTAGTAGAGGATCATTCTGAATTTCTTCAGCTCCAGACTCTTATGCAAGCTCTACATCCTGCTGACAATCATGAGTCTGGGATAGCCTTCAACAGTGCTACTGTGTTTTCAGCAGGGTTGCAGCGCAGCGCCCGAATCCATCCTGCAAAAAAAATACGGAAGCTTAGTACTAATTAATTTGTAATGGTTTAGCTCAATTTGTGTTGTGATCTACTTTTGCGGGACTTTCGCAGGACGCCGCCTGCAACCCTAGTTTTCAGTATCAAAGACATATAAATCCCTTATGGGTAACACTGCAGTCTGTTCAACATTTAATTGGCTCTGGAAAACTTGTTCTCAATAGAAACACAAGGTCTTCTTCCAGCATTTAATCCACAACAGACTGAACACTAGAACTATGCTTCAAAGGGAAAATTTCTTCATGCAAGATTATACTTGTGTTATGTGGTGCAAAGCGCACTTTGGAAGCAAGGAACCACCTGTTTTCCCAATGTCCTTTTGCCAGTGTGTGCTGGCAATACATCTATCCCTCCTGGACTGCCCGCGCTGAAGCTCAGTTTGTTTTCAAGGACGTTATGCTCAGTCTGGAAGGAGCCATTGGCCAGCCTTTTTACAAGAAAAATATTATGCTTGTTGCCTGGGCCATTTGGACGACCAGAAATGGCTTTATACATTAACATTAGCTCTTACATTTGTATATGAACTTTTTGAAAATTTATATAAATATGCAATCGGGAGAACTACTGTTAAACTTTAAAAAAAAATCGGTGTGTGATGCCATAGAAACATATCTCGACAATGGCGGCAAAAAAGCCAGGAATATTGATTTGATTTAGTAACAGTTGCATTAGTAATCATCCTGGGGGTCTCCAACGGCTGGAGATGCCCTGAGGCCATACAAGTTGCTAGACTAAAATTTCCGTCTCATTTTCGTTCTTCTTTAGCACGAACGATCGGTCGAGGAAGAGTAGTAGAGAGTCGTGTGATAGCGATGATGCTCATACCAAATCCGCAACCGATGCTCTGCAAATTCTCCATTTTGGCACGGCGTACATGCACCTAGCTTTAACAGTAAGATGAACATAATAAACGCCTTGTTGCAAACAAAGTTGAGTTCAGATGAACCTGATCACCCGCCTCTCACCAAAAGGTTCAAAGAAACGACCGGTAATCTCGTCACCCCGGTGACGCAAGGCCATGAACTGGGCAACAATAACCAACAGGTGCATGAACCGGAGCAGGAGGAGGAGGGGAAGGATGAAAGCAACACGAAAAGGCCGAAAGGGACGGGGCGTCGACGGGATGCATGCATCTGGCTGGACAGGCACCCGCCTGCCGGAAAGGAAAAAATCCGTGTACTAGACTCGGCAAGCCTGCCCTGGACTCACTCTTAGACATGTTTCCGTTTGAGATTTTGGCTTCAATGTTTTCCCATTCCCAAGCTTACTGAAATACAGCGGGAGTTCATAGGTTTTCATGTTATACGGTGTCAATCAGTCTTCGACAAAATCTGGGGGCAAAAGTCCTTGGAACCATCTGGAGGAACACAAGAAACACATCTGAACTTCAGTTGTCAGGGTGGCTGGAAGCCTGTAAGATGTTGATCTCAGTGAAATCAAGCCTGGAAGATGCTGATCTCGGTGAAATCAAGCAGCAAGGCTAGCCGTCTGTCACAGGGCAGGCAACACCATATCCTGAGACTCGAGAGTTTGCACCTATGATACCCAGGACTACATACATTCAGAGACAGTTAAACGTACGTGATGATATAATACGATAAAAAAGTTGCAATTATATGAAGCATAGAACTTGGACGGAAACAATTTTCTTTTTTTATTCCAGGAAGATTGCAAAGGTTACAGCACCCAAACACACGCCTGCAAAAACCAGGGATCTGGAAAAGAAAAACAACCATGCAAGGTTGTCATGGCAAGGGCCTCTGGTATGTGATGCACCTTGCCAAGGCCAGATCCCCGGGGATATCAGGCAACCCTTACAGATACTGCACAAACGCAACCATCCACTGCCGAAGACACACAACGCAGGCACACACACACACTACGCTGCATACTGGGAACTGGAACAACCACACACCGAGAGAGATCGCAGACACCTAGACATCGAAGAACCGGAGCTAAGCATCTACGACAGACGGACACCGACAGATAGAACTTGATATGGAATTGAAACCAGAAGCACTGGAAAAGAAGACAATACTTATGATATTTGAGCTCCCACAGAGGACTTAAGGAGAAAAAGAGCATGGTGTAGGGACTGTAATCACAAGGGCATAGGTTGGGGTAGAGGGACAAGGGTGCCACACTGATGGCAGCCGAAGGCTCAAGGAACAGACATCCTCCCAAGAGGACGCCTGCAAAAAACGAGCACTTGGCTAAAGTGTCCCTGGAAAACAACCGACCCTAAGACAAAGGAAGCCCACCATGACTCGAACGCGAACTGACGACGAACTGACTCTGCTATGAAGATTGACTGAAGTTACTACCTATGGTCGTATATTTGCATCTGGAGACGGATGGAAGTGCCAGCAATTTCCAGCAATTAATCGTGCCTTCTTGTTCCACTTAAGCAAGGATGTCGCACCACCAGAGCTGCTTCTCCAGTGATGCGATGTTGTGGTTGCCAATGAAGTTGAACTGGAGATTAAGGCCCTCCAATGATGCTGGCATGCTGCCCAAGAAAGGAACACTCTTCTGTGTGACCTTGAGACAGCCGGACAGCGAGAGGACACGGAGTTTGAGTTGCGCAGCCGATGCCAAGACCGCAACACCATAGTCGCTGACCATGCAGTTTGAAAGATCAAGCTCCGCAAGCTCACAGCAGCTCTCAGAAATGGCAAACAGACTTGCATCGGTTATCTTGCTGCAGCTCTCAAGGCTCAGATGTGCAAGCGAACTGCCATGTGCCTTCACCAGAGCAGAAATAGCTGCATCCGTGAGATTCTCGCAACCATTCAAATCAACATTTACCAGCCCACTCTCTGAACTCCTGATCAATGGAAGGAGGCCGTTGTCGGTAACTGCACCAAGACCGCTCAAGTCGAGATTCTCCAAATGAGGACAGATCATGCCAACCACGGCCAAGCTTGCATCTGTGAAGCCCGGGCAGTTCTTAATGGTAAGGGAACGAAGTGACTTGCAAACGGGAAGCTGTGCAGGTGCGGAGCAGATGTCCTTGATACCAATACACTTGACCAAAGAGAGAGCCTTAAACTTTGGGCTGCAGTTCAGGAGGAAAGCAAGGATGCCCATGAGAGTAACCTTGTTGCACTCCTCAATCTGCAAATTCTCCAGAACCTTTGCCGATTCCGCGAAATCCTTGAGAAGAACGTCCGAGATCTGGCTGCACTTCCTGAGGTAAAGCTGCTTCAAGCTCAAGCAGAACTTGGCAATGGAAACAAGTGCCAGCTCAGTGACTCCCGGGCAGGAGGTGATACTCATACACCTGAGCTTCTGCAGGCCAAGAGCATTTGCCATCACCCAAAAACCCCTCTCGCCAACGGTAGGGAGGCGAGCAAGGGTGAGGTCGGTGATCGCCTTTCCGTAGTACCCGATCACAGCAAGCGAAGCATCAGTGATGTTCAAGCCCTGGAGGCGGACCTTGGCAAGCGAGGCTGTCGCGGAGCAGATGAGACCAGACACACCCTGGTCACCAACATGTGCACAGTTCTTGATGTTCACTGCCTGCAGCTTCGAGCAGCACCGGCCGATAGCCTTGAGGCCCTCGTTGGCAACACCAGAGCACGCCTCAATGGTCAGCGTCTTCAAATCCGGGCAGCCCTGAGCAACCGCGATGAGGCCCTTGTCGGTGATGAGCGGGCAGCCAGTGATGTCGAGCTTCTCCAGCGAGGGGCACCCAGCGGCGATCTCGGCGAGCCCCGCGTCCGTCACCTGCGGCACGTCCCACAGGGCAAGCGAACGGAGCGAGGAGCAGCCGCGAGCGACCGCGGAGAGGCCGGCGTCGGTGACGCCGCGCGTGGGGTGGCTGCCGCGAACGACGAGGCTCTCGAGGTGGCCGCGGACGGCCGCCAGGGTGAGGGCGACGTCCGTGGCGCCCTCGCCCTCGAGGCTCCTCTCGGAGCAGGCCGGGAGGTCCTCCTCGTCGTCGCCGGCGACGAACACCTGGTTGAGGTCCGGCACGGCCCGCTTGATCTCGGAGGCGCGGATGCCGCCGAGCAGCGCGAGCCAGCGGCGGGAGACGCACGCGGACGCGCCGCGCGCGCGGGCGCCCTGCACGCGGCGCAGGATCTCGAAGAGGCACGCGTCCGGGAGCGCGTCCAGGGACGGCGCCTCCCTCAGCTTCCGCTTCTTGGCCAGCGCGACCTCCGCCGCGGCCGCCGCGGCGGCGAAGACGGAGGGGGGCATGGCCGTGACGCGCGCGCGCTTCCGCTGGCGCACGCCGCCGAACAGAGCCGCCGCCGTAGGGTCCAGGACAAGCAGACCACCATCTACACGAACAAACAATCACAGATAAGCACACCAAACCAGAAAACTCAACCAAAGAAACAAACTTTCTCCAGATCTCCGCCCAAACACCGTACGAATCACTCCAAATTCAGGATCTTTACCTCGGTAATCATGGAAGGGAGGCATGTCGACGAAGAAATCGAAATCGAGCGAGTGTAGGAACAATTGCGAGTTGGATTGGATGAATGAACCCCTATGACAGGGAAAAAATTGGGGGAAGGTGGAGGAATGGGGGAGGAGGTGGGGTGTGGCCGTGTGGTGGTGGGTTGGGGAAGGACGATGCGGGTAGTGGTTCTTATGTGGATGGTGCGGCGGGGAATCGTCTACTTGCCCAACTTGTCAAGATTTGCTGGGATTCAATGAATCTCTTGGGTTGGGTCAAGGGGGGAAGGCTGTACACTGTACCGCCGCTGTGATGTGCTGGGCTCTGCGTGCATGCATGCACCTGTTTCTCTACTCTCTTTTTTTCTTTTTTCTTTCCTTTGAGGTAGTTTCAGGGAGCAACAAAGGTTTCTTTTTTTTTGTTCTTCCTCTAATTAGAACTATGCTATAGAAAACAAGAAAACTTGGAATAATTCGATTTCTTATCTGTGTGATATAGTTTTGCAAAAGTGATCTTTTGGATATTTGGCAAAAAAAAATGCAGGTCGTCCCCTTGTTTATACGATTTGTTTTGTATGAAACATTCACTAACTTAAAGTTTCAGCTATTTTTAAATTAGTGAAACTCTAGTATATCGATATCAATCGAGGATGTAGCAGAAAATTAAGATATATGGATCGAAGGTGTTGCCTTGGCACTCTATTTCATGAAGTGTGTTTGGTGGGACAAGTTCGGAGGCGCAATGGTATCGTTTCACCGTTGACATCCTTGCGCTCTTGAGATTTTTGTCTTTCTTTTCTAGGGTTATGATTGTTTCATTATAAAAGGGGACGAAAAACTTTTCAATCATGTAATAGATCAGTGTGTTGTTGTTGAACTTCTAATGAATAAGTAGACGCATGACTATGCCAGGGGATGACTTTCTTCCCTCTCGCGTAATTCAATAAAAATGGAGCTGAAGGGGCTTTGACCCCCCCCCCCCACGTTTTTTCTAAAAAAAGGGACGAAAAACTTGTTCGAATGACAAAGGCCTTCTAACTATCTCCTTTTACCACTTACAATGACAAACTACCTTACTTAAGCACACATTATACACAATTATACCATACTCTTGCGGATTCTAGGGATGAAAACGGAGCGGATACGGACGGAACTGAGTGGTGCCACATTTGTTTTCATAACTTTTTTGCGGAACTGGAAACGAATACAGAAACCCCGAAAACAAATATTGTCGGAAACTGATAAAGACCGAATACGGTGCAGACACAGAACGGAAAGCAGATGTTCGACGAAACCAATAGACCACTTATATAATGTAGGAAAAATCAAGCAAATGAACAAACTTGTCAAGTTTCTACCATGAAATAAAATATAACGAGACATCATGATTTATATAATATAGTGCGCATAAGTCATCAACTTTTACAACATTAAAAATAACTAATATCGTCCCTAACTCTCTAATGCAGTACTGAAATGACGAACTCGTAACGACTTGAGAAGGAGATATGCGAGTACATAGGGACAAAAGATGGTCACTTCGACCCTTTTCCTTTTATATTCAAATATTGGGTTCTGTCTAAATGTTCCAACTGGAATTGTTGTGTCTGCTAGATTCAGAAAGCACCGCGTAGAAAAAAAAGGAGACTTCCGTATTACCGGAAACGGAATTCCGTTTCCGTGGTCGTTCCGCCGAATACGTTGTTCCGTTTCCGCATAAAAGTTTCCGTTTATGTTCCGCAAAATTCCGTTTCCGTTTCCGTATTTACATTTTGTTTCCGTTTTGCCGTGGAAAAGTCGCGTTCCGTTTTCATCCCTAGCGGATTCAACGTTAGACGACTAAGCAGACGAGTGTGGCTTAGTTAGGATAAACGCCTAGATCTAAATTCATGTACCGTGGTTGATAAGAGAGTCTTATTAAGAGAAGACAATGGTGTTTTTTATATTCTCTCCTCCAACTCATCAATTATACGAAGTATTCCCTCCGTTCCATAATATAAGATGTTTTAGTCTTTTTTTCACATGCACATGCACATGCACATGCACACACATGTATCTAGACATATTTAAGTGCATGTGTCCATTTTTTTTTTGTGAAACACAGTACAATGCAGACGCTCACATACACGCGCACACACTCACCCCTATGAACGCACACACGCACACCCTACCCCTATGAGCACCTCTGAAAGACTGAGCCGGCGATCGGGTCTTGAGATTGACGAAGTCACCACAGGTGCCTCGCTGTCGACGGGAACGTCGCCTCCCACTGAAGAATATTCCGACTAAATGAGAAACACCAATGTCAAATCTAGGATTTGCACTGTGGTGGGGTAGGGGTACAACCACCCTCCTAATGTCCATTCTTTTTAGTATGAATCTAGACATGCATGTGTAACAGTAAAACATCTTAAAACGGAGGGAGTATATTCTATCGTGGCAACCCTTTTCTTTTCACAAATAAGTTCCATCCGGCATATCCACAGGCCGGCACAGGTCCAGTCCAGTCCATCATGGACTGTCCATGCATGTACCGGCGGCGCCGCGCGCCGGCCATCCACCCGTCGAACCGATAGAGAGATTCGTGCACCCACCCACCCATCCACGTACAACACGCACCGCGCCCGCGTGTTCCGTGTGTGCACCGAACCTGGGCGCCCTAGCTTTCCGTTTAGATTAATCAACCACTATCACCGGGTGCATGCATCGCATGCATGTAGCCAGCCAACGGACCTTTTCTTCTCTTCGATCTCTTATCTAATCTTCTCGCCGATCCGTCCACTCACTGGCTTTTGTTTTCGTTTCTTCTCTAGTCTAGCTGCTAATCCGCTGGACCCATCATTAGCTAGCCAAACCCTGCTACATACTGCTGCTCTACGGAGACATTCTTATCTTAATTGATAGTACGTCTACTGATCATCCACGCGGTTTTGGCACGGCCTAACTTGATTAGTTTTCTTGTCATTAACAAAGCCTTGTTTCCCTGTTAGGACGTCTTTAACAAAAACACTGCACGATCGCATTTCCCTGACCCCGCGTCGGTCGGGCGGAATCCCTAATTGCCACCGCCCCCCAACGCCTTCCCCCTCGTCTCCAGGGACGGAGCCAGGAATTGAAGTTGGAGGGGGCGAGAAGTAGGAGCATCAAAATCTTAGAGAAAATAGTCACTTCTTACTAATTTTTGAAGGCACAAACTAATATACTTATGATTTTGAGAGATGGGCTAAGAACTATTACGAGTTTACGACACGATGAAAAATCGAGATTAGCAAGACAAGTAAACTACCTTTCTGTCTTCCCTCTCATGCTGACGGCTGCGGCCGGCCGGCCGTGCACACACAGGCTGTGGATTGCCGCCCCCCTTCTCAGTTCCTTATCTCGATTGGAATCCTCAATTCCCAGGCGACAACGGCACGCAGGCGACGATCCGCGGAGACAAAACGGCGGTAGAAGGAGGAGACGATCCGATCTGCCGTATTAGTTTTTGTTTTTGAGCAAATGCCGTATTAGTTTAGGATCGCAATTTCCTGGTCTCTTGTTGCTGATTCCAAATGGGCTACGAGTTGACACGTTTGGGCCCAATAGTGCTAGTTATTGGTTATTGTGCTAATCTATTTGCTGGACTGGGCCTAGATATCATGGCAGATGGCTTGGAAGGACTTGCGTGGGAAAGCGTTGACGTGAATTCTACACGGATAGGGGGGGTGAACTTATTCCTGGGCGAGAGAAATTAGCGATCCACCTAATCTCTATCGTGGCGCGACACGATCCTTAGGGGGATCTCGCCCCCGCTCGTCCCCCCTTCCCTCCGTCCCTGCTCGTCTCCCTCGCTGCAAAACCTGCTCGGTCGACGGTGGCAGCGGGGTTTCCTTCTCGCGCGGCGGTTCTTCCTGCGGGGAGCTCTCCGGTTGCTGCGCGTAGCCCTGGATGGCGCGGTAATGGCGGCGGAGATTGGGAGCCGGGGCGGCGGCCTCGGGAGCTGGTGGCGTTCCTCCCATGGCAGATGGCGGCTCGGGCCGTCCCGTAGGTGCGTGGGGGCTGCTGGCTTGGATAAAATATAACGGTTTGGCTCCAACTCTTCTTGCGCCAAATCGCCGTTCAACTGGTTGTCGGCCTCCTCGATTAGGCTGCCGATGTATTCCGGTATTATCCGTCGGAAATCTACGTGGATTGCGCATGGCGCTCATGGATATCTGCATCGGAAAGGGTCCGGTCATGTGTGCCCATATTATCAGCTAGTGCGGCTCGATGTCTTGTCGGTATCATAGGACATGTCTAAATGTAGACTCCCATGGCATTGGCAGAGGTGGAGAAATTAATTCATGAGGGCTCCGATTGAAGAAATTGAAGTAGTGGCGAAGGGGTGTATTGGATGCTATGAAGACTATGTTGCACAAGTTGTTGTACGGATTTGGCTCGCGGGCATTGTTCCTATCCATTTCGGACATGGTACCTGTGTGTCTGGTGTTTGGTGACTTGCAGCAGCGGTCTCGGCAAACGGGGGCGGCAACACTGGAGGACTTCATTTTTTGTGGTGCAACTCGAGTACCGAGTCTTGATTTTCAGGGTGAAAATCTAATGTATGGCCTTTATTGGTTGTACCTGGCAATGACCTTGTTGAAGATATTGTTTTGAGAACTTGGACTTTCTCTAGGGTGAAAATCTAAGCTTTCTGATCAGGACATGACAACGCTTGTTCATTATTCCCTTATTGTAGGCGTTTATGCTTTTTGGATAAATCTTTTTCGTAGTCCGGGGAATGTCTTTAGTGCTGGTTAGAGTGCTGATGCGAGTAATTGATCACCATGGTGGGTCTTTTTCCTCTTTTCTTTATTTTCTTTTTTGACCGTGTGCATTTTTTATATTTTCGAAAATCATATTGGTACTGAGGATGAATATAATTGGTATAGTTGTAATATTAATATATTCTCTTTATATATAAAAACACTGATGATCCAGAAAACGAAATCGCTGCAGGGATGTTGGTCGGGGCTGGCAAACCTTCAGTATTTCTTTTAGGTTTGTAAAATAAACTAGTAAACGTGCACGTGCAATGCACGTCTCTACAATGACTCCACAACATTTACTCCATGGTCAAATTTTCATTCTAATGTGCTGAGATACACCGTTTCATTTCTTCTAGATAGTCTAGCACCATATCATGTCGTATCCCTAATTCGTGACTCGTGTGTTTTTAAGTTTTAGTTTTTATTAATCATTATGTCCGCATGTATCCAAATTTCACAAGAAAATACATATTGCCTCACCTATATAATATGCTATCCAAATACACACTTTTCCTATGTAATATGATGCCCCAAATAATTACAGTCTTTTGTAACATTGCAAGTATTCATTATGCAATACGTCATACTTGTAGCCTATTTTAAGCACTGGAAAGAGGTTTGCATCTGCAGGACTATATTTGTTCTCGTTGCAGTATTTATTAGGTTCGGTGGTATCCTTGCACCACACCAGATAACTATATTCTGGAACACGACAATGTAAGACGTCATCACACAAGGTAAAATGAGCTTAATCGAATAACAGAACAACATTGTTATATAAACTTGTTTACAAAATACTTGTTTGCCACACATTCTAATCATTTGGGCAAGTTCAACAATGATAAATTTTGTAAGATATTATCTATCACCCAATGGATTCAAGCTTCTGATATTTTACATGCCAATCCAGTTGATTGTTACAGTAAAATGATGGCCAAAAATCACAATATATTAACAAAAGAACAAACCCACAGGCCACTACCCAGCACTAAGAGCAATGGTTGAAGCAGATAGCTTGATTATTGGCTCTTCTAAACTTGTCTTATCATTCCATTGGTATATAAAAAGGAAAGTCATTAATCCTCCACTTACTATAAAAATAAAGAACGTTAACATCTGCTATACATTCCTCCACAATTGTAGCACCTACGTTATCATCCATGCCCTGCCAGGAGCCTTCTTTGGTTGGCAACTCTACATGGGGTGCTTCCCGAAACTTCGGACGATCTGATTTTGATACCCCCATCCAGGTCTGCCGATTCATATATATAATCTTTGTACACAATCGTAACAGATTGTCAAGAGTTGTAACCAACATTACAATCATAATTCATTATTTAATTCTGGATACTGTGCGGAAATTGTTACCTACTACCTTCTACTGCAGCTGCAAGAACATGAGTATAAAGCTTCATCTATTTTGAACAAATGGACTGGACAGCTTATTTTACTATGCTCAAGCAATGAAAATAAGAGCACACGTGAAGGAAATACTTTTCAAGTTTTTCATTTCTGGTATTACACTAAACTTAGCTCTTTCACATCTAGAGATGAACATATTATGAGATCGCTTATCACAACCATTGTATTTAGAGACACTGATTGAGATTTACACAAAAGGGTAGCAACTTGACACTTTATAGTAGCCATTTTAAAATATGATATTAGAAAAGCAATCCAAATCATAATGACATGGATAGCAGGTGAAAGACTCTCAACTTGCCTTCACTGCCTTTAACATGACTTGTGCATTAGCCAAAAACATTTCCTACCTAAATCGCCAAACCAACTGTTGCTATGAGGCCTTCATCCATATTAACCTGCACTGAAGCAAAACACATTAGAAGATTCAGATGTATCTGAAAATAAGAATTCCATAGCAATTAGGATCAACAATCAGGCTACAGGACACTACACTATAATAACACATTATCAGTTAATTATGGAAATCGAGGTAGTCTCAACAGTGAGGTTTCTAAACAACAACTGCGAGAAGCACTGTATTATTACTAATGAAATGCAACAACGAAACACAATGAAGTGCCTAAAATTGAGAATGCCGAAGGAAATCAAGCTCTCGGCAAGGTTATGCACATGGTAAGCTCTTACTCTCTCCACCACACCATTCTTGGAGCTCAACTCTTAAAGGAACAAGCTGCAGGACACGGCTGAAACAACCATGTCGCAACAGGTCGAGCATGCTCCGGCAGCCCGTCATGCGGTTCGAATCAACCACTGTGGTCAGCGGACGCACCATGGTCGGTGGCCACCGGCTCCTCGCTCATCCACCGCGTCCAGGCAGGTAACCAACATCCATGGGAACGTGGCCTCCTTCCCAAGCTGACATGCACGATTCTGAATCACAGAGAATAAAGTACCTTCGTGCAGCAAATTGATTTGGGTTGGAGGTTGCTGAAATCGCCGCACCGCGTCTACAACAGAGCGTCAGCGGGAGAGCGGACGCGACGCTCGTGCTGGCGGCGCGCTCGGAAGCGGCGGAACGGTCAGAGGTGTTGGAGCGGGAGATGCACAACGCGGCGTTCCGGGGGGCGGCGGCACGGTCAGAGGCGGCGGGGCGAGAGGCGCTTCGCTACGCACCGGGACGGAGGCCATCAGAGAGACGCAGCGGGCCAGCGAGCCGAGCTAATGGGAGAGGACGGCAGGGGTGCGGGTCAGGCTTGTCGCGTGGGGAGGCGGCGGCGGGGCAGGGGGTGTAGCATGAAGAGGAGGCGACGGCACAGGGTGTGGCATGGAGAGGAGGCGGCGGGTCAGGTCCTCAGGGGATGAGGGGAATGGCCTCGATGTAGATTGTGGGATGCGGTAGTTTTCTCCTGCCGATGAAACTTTCGTCCGCTTGGCCATGGTCCGCCGATACTAATTGCTACATGCACCCGAGATCAATTCAGTCCGTTAGATCTAAATAGTCGGGATAATCTGATGGTACAATTTAGGCTGTGTACACAACGCGGGGTACCTGTAGCCTAACTCAAGTTTGCTTGTTTATTAGTAGTGGAGATGCATAGTATTTCGTTGTAAACCGTACGCATGCTTGCTGGCGGGGCCACACGTAGGTGAAACGGGTTTTCACTTTCACCTATCGTGTGTTTTCAGGCCTTGTGTCCTCTACCCAAAGTATGCTTTTTTTTTCTAAAAGAAAGACATGTTCTAGCTACCAATCCACCATGGGCCGGTGATGATGTTCATGCATGTTCCGATTTCTCTGACCCGCAGCTCGATCAATAATGTGTGCTATCCTAGCTAGCTACGACATCAGCTTACTTAATTAGCGAGGTTTGGTGCAATGCACCGTACCTAATGTGGTTTTAAATCTAAAATAGTAGATTTATATGATATAATCACTTCATCCTAAAATTGAAAACGTGTTTTATTTTGCATGGCTTTTAATGCAAGACTTTGACCAAGACTGGAATGTATAAATAGTAGTATCGTTGCAATTATTTTGAAAATTATTTCATTCATTTATCCTTAGACTAGTCACAATGTGGAGTATCATATATTAGTATCATACACATGATACTAGTCTATGTTACTACCTTCACAATGGATAGTAACATATGTGTGGTATCATATAACAGTGCATTTATTAGGTTGTAGACTCATCTTGCATTGGAACCCGTTATGTTACAGTATCTACCTATGATACCACTATCAGCTCTCTCATCATTAATTACAGTGACACATCAGCTTTTTACCAACATGGCATGCATGATACCACCTATGATACCCCCATTGTGGCTAGTCTTATATGATATAAGTATAGTCATGGTCAAAATTCTAAATTGTTGATTAGTGGGAGCAAAAATCAACGAGAACTTCCATTTTGGGACCGATGTCATCCCAATCCGGCCTATAGGTTTCCTATTCTAACATTTTTCCTATTTTATGAATCAAAGAAGCCTATAAAGTTACTCTGAATCAAAGAAGCTCTTAGAGAAAAATGGATCGATGAGAGGCCACCTCAGAGCTTCATGTGCCCTTGGGCCTTGGGGCTTGGAGATGCTCCTAACCGGCCTGGAGACCTAAACGCGGCGGAGGTGATACCATCAGTTTCGCTGGCCAGCACTAGGTAATAAGTACAAATGCATGAGGTGTTCATATATACTGAAGGTGACTTGCTACAAGTAGTCCAGTACTAGGCTGGATCTCTGCCTCCTCTCGTCGCTCCGGCGGCGGGAGGAGGTGGGATCTGGTTCCTCGTCTCCTGGCTTGTAGTTAGGGTAGGTTTAGTCCCCGGCGGCGCTGAGAGGACGGCTCGGTGGCCGTGTTGGGTAAATAAGGTACGGCTCTCTCCTTCCCTCGGTGTGGCCTCCGGCGGCGCTGAAGTGAGAGCGGTGGTGTGGTGCCTCGTCGCTGCGGCGAGAGGATCTTTGTCCCGCCGATCCGTCTGGATTGTGCGGTTTTCTGTCCGGTTCACCTTCTGCTCCTGTGCTCCGGCCTGCCGTGGTGGCGAGGGGAGCTGGTGGTGCTGGAGGGTGTCTCCGTTTTGGTGCTGGTGGTTCTGGGCTTCTTCTCCTGCGGCGAGTCGACTCCGGCCGGCCATGGTGGCTTGGGGAGTGGCGCTTGGAGAGGATGGCTCGTGGCGGCTGGTCTGGGTGATGTCTCCGTCGGCTGGAAGGATGGTGGTGCGGTGGAGGTGGTGCTGGGACCGTGTTCGTTCATCGTGTCAAGTTGTCGTCGCGGGGCGGCGGCCGAGCTTTGCGGTCTTCTTCGACATGGAGTGGCGCTTCCTCCACGGCGGCTCGTGGTACGGCGACGGCGGCGTCGGCTAGGCGTTTTGGCTAGCGGAGGGTCTGATCGCGTTCTTTCCTGGGTGCTCAGGGTGCTTTGTGCAGTTTTGCAGGGGTCCGTTTGTAATTTCTGGTTCTTGTTGGGCTTGCTTGTAATCTGTACCGAGTTCTCTGTTTATATGAATCAGATCCTGTTCAAAAAAAAAAATAATGAAAAACCAGTGCGGCTAGTATATTGAGCCCTTGTTCATCGACGATTCCGAAGTCGCTCCACGGAGCAATTTTCTTCGGAGATTCATTCGATAAGGCCGCATCTTTGGACGCGGTGTAGCTGTTTTAATTTGTCGACGTGTTGTCGTCTGTGACATGGAAGATCCATTGTATCTGAGCTCCGCAGCTCTCCGGGCTCCGGCCGGTGCCCTTAAATAACAACGCTGCTAGACTAATTACTTGGTTTGACAATTTGTCCCTGATCGACCATGCGTGTCGTCATTACCGTTGGTTTCACAAACTTAAGCACATATGCGCCCGTCGATTCAAAATATTCCAAGGAAAATTAATCACAAACTTCCATGTTGGTTCATGCCTAAGAAACTGCTGAAAACATGCAGAAAAGAAAGAGACCTGAACAAAATTTTCAACTCTTCGATTCATCTTTCGTTGAACTGAACAGCTTTGGACCCAGACGTCTTAATCTACGTACGTATACCCTGCTTTGCATCGGGGAGCACTCGATCATGACCAAGTAAGAACGGAGGGCAACTTGGTCTTCGTTCTAAACAATGAAATGCGTGAGCTGTTTCTCAATCTAAGCTCTCGCAAGCTGCTAGAGAAATACTCCACTACTGATTGCAGTTGCAGCTGGTATATGGGGCTGCCCAGAAAGGCAATTTAAAATCTCCTTTTGCGTAGAAAATGGTTACTAGAAGCTTCATCTCCTTGGTCTGTACGTAGTCTCCTTAGTTGGGCTGTCCGGGTGATCTGAACCCAAGCATATGGATCGATCTGCATTTCACTACTCCACAATACTTTAGTACGACCAGGGGAGCCGCTGTATGAGACTAGTAGCCTAGTACGACTTCATAATACACTGACGGCGTGCTTGATATTTTTAATGTCGTTCCCTCTGTCTTGAAAGACAAAGAAACTTGTGTGAGAAGGTATCTTTGGTGAAATATATATGAATGATATAGTAGATTGCCATCATCGCAAAGGGTGGGCAACTTGCAGGTCGATCTTGATTCTCTCTTGGCCTTTCTTGGACCATGCGTGCAAGATTGACCTGTTAATTCATCAGGTTTCCTTGGGGAGATGAATCCGCGGTTAGATTCCTGATGCACGGCCGATCGAGGAACCACTTGATCCGTGTACGCCAAACATCGAGCCCTTATATTAGCTGTATATACCTCGACCTCAGCTCTGGAATAATGCAAGCTGGCCAGAGAAAACCCGCAAACAGTTGCTAACAAAACCATAATGAAGTACCAGAATCTCTAGCAAGCTGCAGCTAGTACTTGCGTGGGTGTACACTCTTTTTAGACTAGCCACAGTGAGAGTATCATAGCTGGTATCATGCATGACATGATGGCAAAAATTTGATGTGTCGCTATAATTAATGAAGAAAAAGATAATAGTGGTATGATAGGTACTACATACAGTAACATAACGGATTTCAATGCAATATGCTATTTATCCCCATGGATAGACTACTACTCGCGTGATAGTTTTCTTCTCGCGTGATCCATTCCAGATTTCCTGGTAGCTATAGCTGGTGCATCATACCTACGTCTGCGACGACGTCTCTCCGGCTCGGCCGGCGTTCGTTCAATGAACCTGCTGCCTGCCGCGTTTCCTCTCCTGCCCCCGACCGGTGGCATGCTCGAGCGTCCATGTCGCTGGTAATTAACCTTGTCCATTTCTCGTTCAACTACAAAAGATCGCTATCGATCGACGGATGCCGGCGACGTACGAGACAAACATGCATGCATCAATAATGGTTTACTCTTCGGCGTGCACGCGTAGTGTAGGTGGCCTGTTCAAAGACGAACCGGCAAGCCGGCGTAATTATATTTCATATTTTGATTTTGACTTTTGGAAGAGTGGTTTGAATTGTTCAACGTCGGTTTAAATTACGAAGTTATGTTTTAAGTTATCACCATGCAACAACGAACCATATGAGAGAGGTACTAGTTGGAGAAGACGAGCAAATTAAACCTCGTCTCAGAATAAATCAATGCAACTTGTGTGTTGCTCCAATCGTTTACATCAAACCTGTCGATCGAACTCTTTGTAGCCCATGCTGCTGATAGTTGCAAGGCGTGAAGGACACCAGCTTCTAAATGAACCACCATTTCAAACTTTCAAAGCACACAGCTTGCAAGTACACTGTATTATTATGGTTCACAGTTAAGGGGCCACTTGATCTACTAGTCTTAAACAATGAATATCTAGCTATATTATGCTTCGAACTTGTTGCTATCTGCAAGTTGCCCGGAAAGGCAACTGAAATCGGCATTATTTCGGGCAAATTGCTAGGGTCGAGACACTTCATCTTCTTGGACCGTGACCACAGTGGCTGTGTCCCGGTGAACTGAACCCATGGATAGATTGAAATGTATTCTGGTACAAGTGCAACAACCGAGGACTTCTCATCTGTCTTTCCTAGGTTTCCTATTTTTACAAAGAAACTGCGCGCAAATAAGGTGTTCTTCATGGTGACCAATTAAGCCTCCTATTTTTAAAAAAGAAACAGCGAACTAGTAGTTTCTGTCGCGAGGCATGTGGCCTCGGATTTGTTATCTTTGTATCTTTTTGAATTATGCAATAAAAAAGTTGTGTGCATCGTTTTGATGCATAGGCTGGGGCTTCGTTCCCCATTTCGAAAAAAAAGTGTTTTTCATCATAGCAAAGGGTGGGCAACTTGTAGGTCGATCTTGATTCTCTCTTCGCCTCTCTTGGACCATGCTTGCATGCCTGCAAGATTGACCTGTTAGTTCATCAGGTTTCCTTGGGGAGATGAATCCGCGGTTAGATTCTTGATGCACGGCCGATCGAGGAACCACTTGATCCGTGTACGCCAAATATCGAGACCTTAGCTGTATATACCTCGACCACAGCTCTGGAACAATGCAAGCTGGCAAGAAAACCCGCAGACAGTTGCTAACAAAACCATAATGAAGTACGAGTGAGGAAGAACCGTTGGCTGTCATAGAGGTAGTTCAGGTTAATGCATGCATGACAGGAGCGTCCGTCCATTTCGCTGGTAATATAATTAACCTTGTCCATTTCTTGTTCAACTACAAAATAGGTCGCTATCGATCGATGGATGCCGGCGACGCACGAGACAACATGCATGCATCAATGGTTTACTCTTCGGCGTTCACGCGTTGAGTGTAGGTGGCCTGTTGAAAGACGAACCGGCGTAATTATATTTCATATTACGATTTTGACTTTTGGAAGAGTGGTTTGAATTGTTCAACGACGCTTTAAATTAAGAAGTTATGTTTTAAGTTATCACCATGCAACAACGAACCATATGAGGTAAATTTGTTGATCACGGATCAGATCGACGGACAGATCGAATCATCAAAGAGGCATTGAAACCAGCTAGATAAACTATCCCCTTCCTATAGGTGTTAATTACTAGTTGGAGAAGACAAGCAAATTAAACATCGTCTCAGAATAAATCAATGCAACTTGTGTTGCTCCAATCGTTTACATCAAATCTGTCGATCGAACTCTTTGTAGCCCATGCTGCTGATAGTTGCAAGGCGTGAAGGACACCAGCTTCTAAATGAACCACCATTTCAAACTTTCAAAGCACACAGCTTGCAAGTACACCCCGCCGGCCGCTGTCCACTTGGGCTTAATTTTTCTCCTCATCTTCCTGGACCAAGACCTTTATTATGATTCAGGTAGCTTAGGGGAGCTGAACCCATTGCTAGATTAGCACAGCACGCTGTATTATGGTTCACAGTTAAGGGGCCACTTGATCTACTAGTCCTAAAGAATGAATAGCTAGCTATATTATTCTTCGAACTTGTTGCTCTCTGCAAGTTGCCAAGAAAGGCAACTGGAAATCGGCATTATTTCGGGCAAATTGCTAGGGTCGAGACATTTCATCTTCTTGGACCGTGACCACAGTGGCTGTGTACCGGTGAACTGAACCCATGGATAGATTGAAATGTATTCTGGTACAAGTGCAACAACCGAGGACTTCTCATCTGCCTTTCCTAGGTTTCCTATTTTTAAAAAGAAACGGCGAATAGGTGTTCTTCATGGTGACCAATTAACCCTCCTATTTTTAAAAATAAACAGCGAACTAGTAGTTTCTGTAGCGAAACATGTGGCCTCAGATTTGTTATCTTTGTATCTTTGTGAATTATACAATAAAAAAGTTGTGTGCGTCGTTTCGATGCAGAGGCGGGGCTACGTTCCCCATTTCAAAAAAATGAAAAAAAAGGTGTTCTTCATGGTGACCAATTAAGATACCACTTGAACTAGTAGTCCAAAACAATGCAAAAGTATTCTTCAAGCTCGCTCCCTCTGTGGCTAGTTTATTTTTTTTAGGAGAAGGTAGTCGTTCTTCCATTAGATTAGATAGAACAGATGTTTATGTATATTGTTACACCGAAATATGTGGGTAACCAGTAAAATATGTGCCCGGTCGCCCGGTCGCGTTTCTGCATCTACTCCCTCCGTTCCATTTTAATTGACTCACATATATCTAGATATGGATGTATCTAACACTGAAACATGTCTATATGCATCCATATCTAGATATATGTGAGTCAATTAAAATGGAACAGAGGGAGTATATATGCAAAAAAAAAAAGTAACTAAAACATGATGCAAAATGCACTCATCGCCTTTGAAATGTAAGCCAATTACACTTGGCAAACATGACACATGGCACCATCTGGTAGCTCTTAGAGGAGTTTTGACATGAGAAATACACCATGTGGCGCCTTCTAGTGCTTACGACCAACAAATTGTTACCGAGTGTCCATGGTTGCATAAACCATGAAGAGAAAGACACCAGAAATACATAACATTTCAAGCTATTTGATTCAATCTCAAACTACTGCATTTTTTTTGCAAATTCACCATGGATGGAAGTAAATTTCAACTTTGCTTAGATTATTACTTACTCCTATGAAACTAGTTTAATACGTTTTGGCAAGCTAAAATAACTTGTCAAAACGTTTACATTAGGGGCTGGAATTAGTACTTGTTTGATGGTCATATTAGGCACTCAAACTAGCATCATGTAGTCCCTCCGTCCGGAAATACTTGACTTAGATTTGTCTAAATTTGGATGTATACACTAAAACATGTTTAAATACATCCCTATTTAGAATCCGTGACAAGTATTTCCAGATTGGAGGAGTAGCTTTTTTAATTGCAAAACATATATCCTCGTTACTCCACGTTGTTTAAAAACACACTTTGACCATTAACTTAGTCAACAAAGTTGAAATTTTATATCACAAAAATTATATCATTAAAAACTTCTTTCAATATAAATCCAATGGTATAATTTTTGTTAAATATAATTTATATCTTGTTGACCAAATTTAATGGTAAAACTTTTCTTAAAATGTGTGCGTGCCCTGTAAACTCCGATGGAGGGAGTATTTGACTATAATGCTACATTCAAGTCTTGGCATGTTTTCATGTTATGTCCCTTGCACGGTAATTGTATTTTTCGCTCCCCTATGTTCAAATCCTAACTCCTCTCCTGACTATACTATAATCACCGTGTGAAGTAGTTCGTGCAAAAAATTAACATCCAAATAAAGGACTATTGTCGTCGTGCCCGATATATGCGTTAATTACTACCCGTTTCATAGTTCTTACCGTGGTTTAGTTCTAATTTAAACCAAAACCACGATAAGAATTATGGAACAGATCGAATACTTTACCTTTACCTTGGCAAGCTAGTTTACGTCCTGATCTTAGGAGTTCCATCGAAAGTAGAGAAGGACAAGCTTGCTCGGCGCTTCTGTGGCTGGGGGACGCATCGGACGTGGACTTGTCATCCAATCTTGGGTGCGCTTTTACCCGTCGTGGTCGTCGCTCGTCGGGGAAGAAAAGCACTACGCGGCACGCAGGCGTACACACACGGCCGGGGTCGACCGATCTCCGTCGCCGGCGACGTTCAATGAACCCGCGAGCTCCACTTTTTGGACGGTCCTTGTCTCCTTGACGTGTGCGTTTCTAGTTTCTACTGCCCGCTCGATGCATGGAGTTCCAGGTGCAGGGTACATTTCGCTTCGACCTGGTCGTTTCTTCGCCTCCGATCGATGTCGTCATCGGTGCTTGCTGCCTACGAGACAGCTCGGCTGGTGACCGATTGGAACGCTTCGTCTTGGTGGTTAGGGGTGAAAACGGTACGGATTATTTCCGACCGACCGGAGGCTCACGGAAGGCAAATACGGATTCGGTCGGATAGTTGACGGATACGGTCACGGATATGGATAGTAATCTATGGATACGGAAAAAGATGTGGTTTTACTAATATCCGTCTGTATCCGAAGATATACCATATTTCACGGTTATATCCGACAAGTATCCGCTGCAATATCCGGCAAATAATACCTCAAACCTCAGGTGACCGAGGTTTGGGCAAGATATAACTTAATTACGTACACACTCCATAAAAATCTTGTCAAGGTCTTACCATGTTTGTCAATCACATTCGTTGGAGGCATCCTTAACCCATCCAAGGACAAAACTAAGTAGCCACTTGGAAATGAAAGTATGAGTTATTACAAAATTCTTTGTCTTGGAATTACACAATATATAAAGTTAATGTGGAGTAAGTTGATTCATAATATTCTCTATATGTCAATCCTATTTTCAAAAATACATCCGGCAAAATGTTTATCCGCAACTGAACCATATTCGCCCCATATTCGATCCGTATTCGTATCCGGCCACTATCCGCTCCGACTCCGTATCCGGAAAAAATATGGTTACAGACATGGTTTCACTACTATTCAACCATATCCGCTCCGTTTTCACCCCTATTGGTGGTGGTGGCTTTCTCAACCGTAAGATCATTGACTGCCATGAACTAGCTAGTGCATCCGTGCGTGACTCTGTGTAGTACGGCAAATCCTATTTATCGCCTTAAGAGCATCTCCCAACAGCTGCTCCATTTTGGGCATAAAAAAGTGGATTTGCATCACCACTTTTCTCCGTTTTGGGGCACGAACAAAAAATCTGCCGTTTCAGCAGCCCCATTTTGGGTCACGGTGAAAACGGCTGTCGTAGTAGCTGCCCTAAAATAGGGCACCGAATACGAGATCCAACGGTGGGCAGGGAGAGAGACGCATCTGACGATGGTCGAGCGCCGAGCGTGACATGGATGCAGGTCCACGCCATGGCCGCGCCGAGCTCGTCGGGGCTGCAGCGCCGCCAGGATTGAGCGCTGTCGGAGGAGCTCGTCGGGGCATCGCTGCTCCCAGGCCAGCGATGTGCGCCGCGGCCAGCCGAATTCCGCCGCATCGTGTTGCGCGTTCACGTCCAGCCACCTGCCCGGCGCGGCAGTCACGGCTACGCGTGAAATCGAGCTCGGCGCCCAGGCACCTACGCCGGGGCGGCGGGGATGGCCGGCGGCGGCGGAAAATCGGTAGGGCCTCCGGTCTGAAGCGCCGTCGTAGGAGCACAGGGGAGGAGCTCGTCGGGGCTGCGGGTTGGTCGGTGGCGGAGGGAAATTGGAAGGGGGAGGCCGAGGGGGTTGCCGGAAGGTGAGCGGCAGCGCGAGATGGCGCCGGAGCTGGCCGGAATCGGCCGGCGACCGCAACGGCAGAAAAGGGGATCGAGCGGAATATGCCTGCGTGAAACTTCAGGATGGCGGTTGGGCGTGCGCGCGATGCAAAGATGCGATGCGGCATGGATGATGTGATGCAAATATGCATCACATGGGGCAGGAATTTGGGGCAGACCCAAATTTTTTGCATCACCGTTTGCGTATAGGGCAGCTATTGGAGCAGCGTTTTTGACCCTCCGTGATGAAAAAACGTTTTTTTTGCATCACCACTCAAAATTAGGGGCAGCTGTTGGAGATGCTCTAAGCGGCGTCCATCGCTCGCGCCGCACACCCCTCGCTGCATCAGGGCCTAGCGCGGCAACGAAAGGGAGACGAAGACAGGTGCCCGCAGAACTCACCGACGACAGGGACGACGCGGCTGGCCACGGCGCCCTGGCGGAGGTGAGGCCAGGACCTAGCCGGAGACGGGCACGACGCGGCTGGCCGCGTTGTCGCCGGTGGAGGCGAGGAAGAACCCTAACTAGGAGGGGTGGGGGGGGGGGGGTCGGGTGCGGGTGCGGTTGGGAAGCTCGCCGGCGACGGTGATTTAGGGTTCAAGGTGGGGGTGCTCGCCGGAGGGGGGCTCTAGAGGGAGTCCCAGGGCGGTGTCGGACCGGCGGTGCGGGGTGGATTGCGCAGGGCGGTGCGGCGAGGCGACACGGTAGTGGCGCCGGCCGCAGGTGGCGGTAGCAGGCGGTTAGGCCGGCGATGGTGGCGGGGGATCCATGGCGGCGACGATGAGCGCTGACAATGGCGAGCAGGTTGAAGACGATAGCAACATGCGGGACGATCCGAGATGGGCCTCGGCCCATGTTGTTTCCTCGAGGCGGCAGAGTTTGAGAGACTAGGTTTAGGGGTTTGCGTGAGGTCTATGCCTCCACGCCGTCCACATATATATTGATCAGTACAAAGGGTTACATACACGACTAGGCTAGACCTAATACAACTCTACCACACCCCCTCAATCTAAACCGTTATGAACATACAAGGTTAAGATTGGTCTTAAATCTGTCTAGCATTTGTCGTGTGGCTGGTTTAGTAAATACATCAGCCAACTGATCTTTAGTGGAAATAAACCTGACATCCAGTGCACCGATAGCTACTCGTTCTCGCACAAAATGGAAGTCGATCTCAATGTGCTTGGTTCGAGCATGAAAGACTGGATTCGCTGTCAAGTAAGTTGCCCCAAGATTATCGCACCATAAAATGGGCGTACGCTGCTGAGTCACACCAAGTTCCTTGAGAAGAGATTCTACCCACATTGCTTCAGCAGTACCATTTGCTAATGCCTTATATTCAGCCTCGGTGCTCGACCTCGAGACTGTAGGTTGCTTCTTCGAACTCCACGTGATGAGGTTCGGTCCAACAAACACAGCAAAACCACTCGTGGAGCGTCTATCATCCACGTCACCTGCCCAGTCTGCATCTGTAAAAATACTGATGCCATATAATGGAGACTTGCGAAAATGCAGACCGGTCTCGAGTGTACCCTTGACATACCGTAGGATACACTTTACTGACTCCCAATGTACATCAGTGGGCTGAGAGAGAAACTGGCACACCTTGTTCACCGCAAACGAGATGTCCGGGCGAGTAAGAGTCAAATACTGCAGTCCGCCAACAACACTGCGGTACCGAAAAGAATCATCAGCGCCAAGTGGTGTACCTATGTCTCGAGCCAAGTTTGAGAGACTAGATTTGAGAGACTTGCTCTGATACCAAGTTTGAGAGACTAGGTTTAGGGGTTTGCGTGAGGTCTATGCCTCCACGCCGTCCACATATATATTGATCAGTACAAAGGGTTACATACACGACTCGTATACGAATACACGTAGGCTAGACCTAATACAACTCTAACAGGCAGGGCGACCTCGCGCCGCTAAACGCAGTGAATAGGGGAACCCGTGTAGTACTGTGTAGTCTGGTCGTCTTTGCTAGCTAGGTAGCCTTGGAATCGTGTAGCCGTATGGCCCATACACGACGACTACGAATAGGGCCGGTCCATCAGGTCGACCATCCGGGGATAGAATAAGAGGGCCTCAAATATCGAAGTATATAGAGAAATTATTGTGCTATTTTTCATTGCGTACAATCAAATATTAAATATCTGAAAAATATCAGTTTCCAGGAGCAAGTCGACATAATTGACCAATATCGTGTACCACTAGATAATCATGAGTTTTAGTTAAACTGCTAGTCTCTCTCATGAGGATGTTTTATATGTTGTACTCAAATCTATGTTAACACTATTTTAAATTTTATATTTGGCCTTTTAGTTGAGAAATTGATCGTTTCATACAACAGATGAATCCAAACACGTAGCAGGCATGCAAGCATATAGGCCAATGAAATCGTATGTAAAGTAGAATATCCGTTGATTACAACAATCGATACTATTTCAATACCAGGTAGAAAGCATATATACATTTTAAACCTCGTAGCAAATCAAATTTGCAAGACACATGTGCCAATGTTTAAATTTATACTTTACAAGTTTATATAAATACACTTATCTAATCATACACGAGAAACCACTATTAATATATTTATTATTAGAGCATATGCTTAAAAGACCCTATCATGATATTAAAGATATTAAAATAGACTCGTCCACATACACACACACACACACACACGTATACACATATAAAAATATATACATATACATCAAATAAGTTATGTTATTTATTTAAAAAATCAAGGAGAATCTTTTTTACAACGTATGATTTAAATTTCTCACAATACAATTTTTTATTGATATACATTGCAATTGTATAACAAAAAATGATATAACTAATATTAGCAACATTCAAATGTGGTTAACTGCGGAAACTAATAAATAATAAACTATACTCGTTAAGATTATAATATGACTAAATTAAGTCACAAGTAAGTATAAAAGTTTAGTATAAATATACTTATTTGGGAAAAAGGAACCCATTGTATGGGAAATACTTCAAAAAGTAATGCGGGGACATCCTGTAATGTTGAATAGAGCACCTACCCTGCATAGGTTAGGCATACATGCCTTCCAACTCTCTATAGAAGAGGTGTGTACTAGATTTCTTTACACCATTAGTGTGTAAGGGTTTCAATGCAGACTTTCATAGGGATCAAATGGTTGTTCATCTACCTTTATCCTTGGAAGCTCAGGCGGAAGCCCGTTTACTTATGTTTTCTCATATGAATCTCTTATCTCCCGCTATTGGAGATTCTATTTGCGTACCAACCCAAGACATGCTTATAGGACTTTATTTATTAATGATTGGAAAACATCGAGATATTTGTGAAAATACATATAATAGTTGTGGAGACTATCCAAATCAAAAAGTAAATTACAGTAAATAATATGGAAAAGTATACGAAAGATAAAAAAAAACCATTATTCTAGTTCCTATAATGCACCGGGAGCTTATAGACAGAAACAAATAAGTTTTATTTATTGGAATTCGTCAAAGACCCAAAATTTGTTTGGATCGGCCCTGACTACGAAGTTTCTCTAGACCAATTTATTGCGTACATAAACTTCATGCCGTGCGTGGTCGATGTGCTTTATGGAATACCTAGAAATCTAGATGGTAACACTTACTAAATACCTGTACGTTTTTCATTTTAGTTAAAAGACATTTCTGCCCGGTTATAAATTAATAAAGTCGTTAATAGAACAAGATTTAAGGACTACAGTTAAACCCCATTTCACATAACAAACCATAGGCCAAGTTGTTAAAGCCACGCACGGCTAGCTAGAAAGATAAAAGCTAAACCATTTAATAGATGACGGTGCATGAGTTCGGAAGTTAGTGACGCCGAGGATGGTCTTAAACATATGCAAGAACACCTCCATCAGGTGTTAATCCTAACTTTTTTGAAGTGGGTGCTGCAAGAAGATGATCATTTTGACGATGCAATTAGCTGTTTGCCTAGGGAAATTAGTTTCAGTTGAGAACTTGTTGCGACTTTGACAAAGAGTACGGCTTTGAGCAATAAACAACAACCAATAAATCTTCTAGATTTGTTAGATAGGTTTGTAAAATGGTGAAAAAATGAGCAAATGAAGAGGTTCATATGGTGGAAACCTACCATACTATGTTGTAGATCAACAAGGAATGTATCAGGATCATGAGGCGTGTGATATTTCTTTTCCAGCAACGTTGAGAGTTTACATGGTGGAAACCTACCGTACTAATCTGGTTATTCCGGTCTCCTCTAGGTCTGAGACGCATTGTCAAACTCCTCTTCCACGTAGGACTTATTCCAAGTGGGACGGAACTTGGACATGCCGTTGGGGCTGGGCACGGTTTTTTCTCTATCAAAACAGAGCGCGGTTTTATTTTCGACCGGGGCGAAGCTCGGCCAGGCTGAGTCGGGCCATATGACGTCAGCAAAATCTTGCACCCATATGAAACCATCACCACCTATCCATTCTTAGGCCCCGTTCGGTGTGCGGGAATTTTGTGGGCTTAGTTTCCGGTGGAAAGTTTTCTTGCGTATGTGTTCGCTTCACAGGAATCGATCCAATCCATTCCTCCGGAAAGTATTGCTCACCCGTACTTTTCAAGGGAAAAATAACATCTACTCAGACCGAAGGAAACGCCTTGCAGAATCTTTCCTCTGACCTTTCATTTGTTTTGTATTCCCTCGGGTTTGCTGATTCCACCCAACTCCATTCATGTACAGTCTATGTTTTCCAAACCCATGGTCCGAACGGGGCCTTAACATGGAAAGCTTAAAAAGTCAGTTGCCATATTTAAAAGTCATATGTTAGATTAGTCACAGTGGAAGTAACATGAGTAGTAACATCAATGCCACGTAGGCAAAAAATCTGGCGTGGCGGGTAATTAATGAGAAGAGAGATGGTTGTGATAACTAGCTATGTTACCGTAACATCACACATTTCAATTCAAGATGAACGACAGGGCAAACATATTTGTAGGAACTCATATTTATGACTAGAAGTACCCTAAACCTATAAAAATGCATCAAATCTATACATGCACGATTTACTTTGTAATTTATCCATCCGTCGAATCTATACATGCATCATGTTGATTAAATGCTCATGTAAGTTATTTATGATATCCTTACATGTAGTAATGGTTGATTCTGATTTGTTCGTTAATTTTCATAATGCCTACCTAATTGTTTCTACTGAAGTTAACAAGTATGGATATCGATGCTATCGCCATGTATGTTCTGCGGTGCTAAGCCGCGTTTCAGGGGCATGAACAAAACATCACTTGCAGTTCTACACAAAGAAACGTAAATCTGAAAACAAAAAAACTAGTGCGGCTATACACATTCCGAAGTCGCGCTCCAGGGAGAGATACGTTCAATGAGGTCATGCATGTGAGTATTCTATACGTGTATAAGGCCGCATCTTTGGACGCAAAACTCAGCAACAGGCGTGTAGGTGTTTTAGTTTGTCGATGTGTTGTCGTCTGATATGGAAGATTCATTGTATCTGCGCATGCAGCTCCGGGCTCCGGCCGGCTCTCCTAAAATCCTAAATAATTTAACACACCACTGCAAGAAAATTGGTTTGACAATTTGTCCCTTATTATGGATCAGGTGCGTTCATTACCGTTGTCACCAACCTTGTTGTATTAATACTATTATAGCTCTCTCTATATATATGCGCCAATTGTTTCGAAGGAAAAACATCACGAATTTTCATGTTGGATTCGTCTCCTAGAAACCGTTTGAAGACGTACGTCGATCTAACTCCTCTTTTAAGGGAGTGTTTGGTAGCAGTGGTGTAGCCAGAATGAAACCACGCCCCAGACCACCTTCGGGACATTGTAGCTACACTGCGCTACAGCTACTCTCAAGTCCACGATGCATGCTCACGTCCCATGCCAAGGCCAGTGTGGCATGGGGCCTGTCTACGCCCCTATTTGGTAGGGTGTATCAACTTGGAAGGGCTATCTCACCTCATACATGTTGAGTTTGGCCATGTCATGCTGAGCGCATACAACAGTGGTGTGTTTGGTAGCATTTATGAGACGAGACGGGCTGAGTTGAGTTCTTGTTTGTTGCCCTGCATGACTTGAGGCATGTTGAGCTTTTGGTTGCCTCCTAATTGAGATGGTGACGATACCTCCTCCCAAATTCATCCAGACAACAAATAGCATGTATTCTTTTGCACAAGAAAAATAAAATCGCTTGTGTTCTTTTAAGAAATGCACAATCATAAGTAATATGAAAATATACTAGAAAAACAACATCTATTTATCAACAATGGCATTCACCATTTACACACATACACCAGTATACACATCAAACATCTATCCACACACATTCATGCACCGCGTATACTAGAAAAGTGAAAAAACAGGGAGAAAATAGAAGAAATCAGAAAGCTGGTGCGGTCCAGCTCGACCTTGTAGGGAGGGGTGGAGTTAAGGAGCGGAGTGGGCGGCGCGAAGACGAGGACGGAGAGGAGGGCCGTCGGCATACGGGGTTGGAAGAGAGGGCCGACGGCACACATAGGCGGAAGAAGATGAGGGGCGGTGGCGCACGAGGATGGTGGAGTAGAGGCCGTGGCGGTACTCCGGGGTCGAGCAGGGGCGGCGGAGCTCGGCGTGGAACAGGGGCCGTGACGGCGATCGGGGTGGAGTAGGGGCCACGGTGATGCTCCAGGGTGGATCAGGGTGGCGACGCTCAGGGGTGAAGAATGGGCTACGACGGCGCTCGAGAGTGGAGCAGGGCCGCGGCGCTGGGGTCACTACATGGTGGAAGAGGAGGGTGCGGGAGATCGTGAGATTGGGTTCGGAGAGAGAAAGAAAGGTGTGAGGGGGATTGGGTGCGGTAACCCTAGCGGACCCGCGTGTCGAGCGGGAAAAATTTCGGGAGGCAGCGACAAGCAAGCTCAACTAGACTAGGTTGTGAAGCTCATTCCGAGGTTCTCTCCCGGGCCTGGCTGAGAGGCAGTTCCAGTAGGAGGTGGGTATGGCTGAGAAGTCTCAAGCAGTCTACCAAACAACCGAAAGTGGTATGAGGTGGAAAACCTCAGCCCACCCACCCTACCAAACACGCCCTAATTAAGTGTGCAGACAAAGACGTCCAACTCTAGCTCCAGATTCAACTGCATGGTAATTAATTTGTACATGTTGATACGTCTCAAACGTATCTATAATTTTTGATGTTCCATGCTTGTTTTATACTTTAATGTGTAGGAATTATCAATTGCCACATGTTTTATATGCACTTTATATCATATTATGATATTTATTGGACTAACCTACTAATAGTTGGCAAAGTGCACAATGTTCTTGTTTTACACTTTAATGTGTAGGAATTATCAAAATTGGGCAAAGGAAACCTTGTTGGAGTCAAATTGGGACTTTCCTGAAATCTGTCTGAGAGCTTTTTACGGAGATTGTCAGTTTGACCCTCGAAGATGGCGTCCACTGGAAAAAGTTGTCACAATTTTCCATACGAAGATTTTAAGCCCGAGATCAGCCCAATCGGAGTTCGGACGCGGCCTGTAGGCCCGTTTTGGTGGAACCCTAAAAGGGGGTGACGGAAATCCGAGAGTCCATATAAAGAAGGAAACCCTAGGTCGTGGGAGCCACCAAAAGCCACGAATTTTCCTCCTCTTGGTAGCTGCCAAGGAGGGGGAGGAGCTCCTCCATTGCTGCACCATCACCAAGGAAGAAGAAGGGGGGCCAAGGGCCGCCGCCGCCGCCGCTCGCCGCCGCCGCGCCGTGGCTGCTGCGGGCCGCCGTCTCCACTCCGGGCTGCACCTCTTCGTCTCCAATGCTTAGAAGAGAAGATGAAATTGGAGTTCAAGTTTGCCGACGTCGTCGATGATCACGAGATCAAGATGGAGGCAATGCGCTTGGATCACGAGATCAAGATGAATGCAATGCGCTTGAAGCTTAAAAAGATTAGAAAATATGCCATTAGTCAAGAGGCTTGGTATCATTATGCTGTTGGTTCAATAATTACCTTAGTTGCGATTCTGATCGCATTTGTTGTTGGATTTAAATTCTTTAGATAGTTGTATGTTAGTTTCAATTAATGTATGTTTATGAGAACTATGTATTAGATTTGGTCACTACTCTACTTTGCTTGATGAACTTGTATTAATTAATTTGGTCACTTATCTATTCATGATCGATGTAGTATATATATATAATGGTTTTTGATATACTAATATAATGCAGATGAGACGGCAATGGATGTACGGTGACCGACGCTGTCCCGAGTTCATTAATGGCATGCATGATTTTCTCCGTGTGGCTGAGACAAACAAGCGGACGAATGGTTTTATATGTTGTCCATGCAGTGTCTGTAAGAATATGAGTGATCACTCTAACTCAAAAGTCCTTCACGTCCACCTGTTGCAGAATGGTTTCATGCCTGGTTATTATTGTTGGACCAAGCACGGAGAAAGAGGGGTTATAATGGAAGACAATGAAGAAGAAGAGGATAATGACAACTATCCTATGTTCGATGAACACGGTGATAGGGAAGACGAAGTTGAAGAAGATCCCATTGTTGATGAGCCCGACGATGATCTTCGTCGGGCCATTCGTGATGCACAAATGGACTGTGGAAGTGAAAACGAGAGGTTGAAGTTGGAGCGCATGTTAGCTGATCACACCAAATTGCTGTATCCAAATTGCGAAAATGGCCAGAAAAAGTTGGGTAGCACACTGGAATTGCTACAATGGAAGGCAGAGAATGGTACTTCTGACAAGGGATTTGAAAATTTGCTGAAAATATTTAAGAAGATGCTTCCAAAGGATAACGAATTGCCCTCTAGTACGTACGAAGCAAAGAAGGTGGTCTGCCCTCTAGGATTAGAGGTGCAGAAGATACATGCATGCATTAATGACTGCATCCTCTACCGCGGTGAGTACGAAAATTTGAATGCTTGTCCTGTATGCGGTGCATTGCGGTATAAGATTGGGCGAGATGACCCTGGTGATGTTGAGGGCGAGCACGGTTGTCCAAGGAAGAGGGTTCCTGCCAAGGTGATGTGGTATGCTCCTATAATACCACGGTTGAAACGTTTGTTTCAAAACAAAGAGCATGCCAAGTTGTTGCGATGGCACAAAGAAGACCGTAAGAAAGACTTGATGTTGAGACACCCCGCTGATGGGTCCCAGTGGAGAAAAATCGACAGAGAGTTCCCGACATTTTCAGATGACGCAAGGAACTTAAGATTTGGTCTAAGTACAGATGGCTTTAATCCTTTTGGAGAGCAGAGCTCCAGTCATAGCACTTGGCCTGTGACTCTATGTATCTATAACCTTCCTCCTTGGCTGTGCATGAAGCGGAAGTTCATTATGATGCCAGTGCTCATCCAAGGCCCGAAGCAACCTGGCAACGACATTGATGTGTACCTGAGGCCATTGGTTGAAGAACTTTTACAGTTGTGGCGTGAAGAAGGTGTGCGTGTGTGGGATGAGCACAAACAAGAGGAATTTGACCTACGAGCGCTGTTGTTTGTAACCATCAATGATTGGCCTGCTCTTAGTAACATTTCAGGACAGTCAAACAAGGGATACAATGCATGCACGCACTGTTTAGGTGAGACTGAAAGTATACATTTAGGTAACAAGAATGTGTACCTGGGCCATCGTCGATTTCTTGTACCCAACCATCCCTTAAGAAAGAAAGGCAAACATTTCAAAGGTGAGGCAGATCGTCGGCCGAAGCCTACCCGCCCTTCTAGTTCTGTTATACATGATATGGTCAAGGATTTAAAAGTAATCTTTGGGAAGGGTCCTGGCGGTCTATCTGTTCCGAATGACGCTCTCAACCACGTACCCATGTGGAAGAAGAAATCTATATTTTGGGAGCTGCCCTATTGGATAATGCTAGAGGTTCACTCTGCAATCGACGTGATGCATGTGACAAAAAATCTTTGCTTGAACCTGCTAAACTTCTTGGGCGTGTATGGGAAGTCAAAAGATACACCGGAAGCAAGGCAGGCCCATCAACGTATGATGGAACGAGACGGCGCTCATTCAGAGAATCATCAAGGTCCTGCGAGCTACGCTCTTACGAAAGAAGAGAAGAAAATATTTTTTGAATGTCTTCGCAGTATGAAGGTTCCATCTGGCTTCTCGTCGAATATAAAGGGAATAATAAACATGGCAGAGCTAAAATTTCAAAACCTAAAGTCTCATGACTGCCACGTGATTATGACACAATTACTTCCGGTTGCATTGAGGGGGCTTCTACCAGAAAATGTTCGAGTACCCATTGTGAAGCTATGTGCATTCCTCAATGCAATTTCTCAGAAGGTGATCAATCCACTAACTCTACCAAGTTTACAGAAGGATGTGGTCCAATGTCTTGTCAGCTTCGAGTTGGTGTTCCCACCAACCTTCTTCAATATTATGACGCACCTCATAGTTCACCTAGTCGAAGAGATTTCGTTCTCGGTCCTGTATTTCTACACAACATGTTCCCCTTTGAGAGGTTCATGGGAGTCTTAAAGAAATACGTTCATAACCGTGCTAGGCCAGAAGGAAGCATCTCCAAGGGCTATGGAACGGAGGAGGTCATTGAGTTTTGTGTTGACTTTATTCCTGATCTAAAGCCGATTGGTGTTCCTCAATCGCGCCATGAGGGGAGACTGCGTGGAAAAGGCACGCTAGGAAAAAAAGCAACACTATGTCAAGACGGGAATTCTTTCACTCGAGCACACTACACAGTTCTACATAATTCCAGCTTGGTGGCTCCGTATATCGAGGAACACAGGAATATTTTACGCTCCAAATACACAGAAAAGATTGTATTGATGGAGAACACATGAAGACTTTCGGCGGTTGGTTACAAAGACGTCTCATTAATGACACCAATGTTGGAGAACAGCTATACTTGTTGGCCAAGCAACCATCTTCGACTATATTGACTTTTCAAGGGTACGAGATAAATGGAAATACATTTTACACGGTCGACCAAGATAAAAAGAGCACCAACCAAAACAGTGGTGTCCGCTTTGATGCAACAAACTGCAATGGGCAAAAGGAAACATATTATGGTTACATAGAGCAGATATGGGAACTTGACTATGGACCTTCTTTTAAGGTCCCTTTGTTCAAGTGCAAATGGTTCAACCTAGAAGGCGGGGTAGAGGTAGACCCACGGTACGGAATGACTACAGTGGATCTCAAGAATCTTGAGTACGAGAACGAACCATTCGTCCTAGCCAGTGAAGTGGCTCAGGTTTTCTATGTGAAGGACATGTCTACCCTACCAAAAAAAAAAGATAAGCAAGCGAATACATCATACGATGAGCCAAAGCGCCACATAGTTCTTTCAGGTAAAAGAAACATCGTGGGAGTGGAGGACAAGACAGACATGTCAGAAGATTACGATAAGTTTAATGAAATTCCGCCCTTCAAAGTGAACACTGACCCAAGCATCAAGTTAAATGAAGAAGATTGTCCATGGTTACGGCGCAATCAGAAGAAAGGGACACACACGAAGAACAAGTGAACACTAGATAGGGATGTTGTTGGTGATGTGTAATAATGTATTAAACCTTTTATGTAACTGTGTTCTGAAAGTTGAAACAAAACACACGGTTTCCCCTGCATACAGCCCGACGGTGGCTCGTGAGTGCCCGCATATCAAATGCACCGTCGGACGTATGCAGGGAATCCGAATGCTTTGTTTACGAAATGAACTACAATGAGTACAGAGTGAGTGCCAAACATGTCCGAGAGGTGGGCTATATATAGGGTCACTGTATTCTGAAAACTCTAAACACTGAAGAGAACAAAACACACGGTTTCCCCTGCATACAGCCCAACGGTGGCTCGTGAGTGCCCGCATATCAAATGCACCGTTGGACGTATGCAGGGAATCCGAATGCTTCGTATACCAAAATGAACTATGAGTAGACACTGAATGCTGAACATGTCCGAGAGGGGGGCTATATATAGGGTCTGTGTGCTTCTTTAGTCCCGGTTGGTAACACCAACCGGGTCAAGTGGCTCACGAAGTGGTCGTGATAGTGCTGATCCAACAGCTCACAATCCCTCAAAAGAAACACACCCCTGATCCAACGTCTCACAAGCGCTTGAAAGAAACACACGATCCGTGTGCTTCTTTAGTCCCGGTTGGTAACACCAACCGGGACTAAAGGCGGGCTTTGCGGTCACGACTCGTGTCAGTCACGTGTCCTCCCCCGGCGCTGCCCTAGCCACGTGTCCTCCCCGCGCTGCCCTGGAGGTATTTATATATTGTCGCCGACGGGGTAAACCCTAATCCACCATTCCTAGCCACGAACACATCGTCTCCACGAGATGGATCCGCCACGCCCGCCGCAGCGCCTTCAGGACGAGGTCGAGCGTACTCGGCAGAGCGCGCTTTGGCGCTACCGCGGGAGCCTATCCCGCCGTATGCCCACGAGCCCGGCGTGGAGAGAAATGCCCTCCTACCGACCTCCTACTCCGGTGCTGGAGGAGGTGCGGAGGACGTACGAGCGCGCGTGGTCCGACGTGTCTGAACCCGACGAGGATGCGTACGCCGCAGGGGTTGCGTGGGGATCCGCGGCCGTACCTCCACCAGTCGCCGTCGCCCCTCCCGACGAGGAGGATGACGACGACGACGACTTCGACTGGAGCGACTATGGGGAAGAGCGCGGCGGGCCGCAGATGCAGGAGGCCCTTGAAGCCTCCTTCCGGTCCGTCCATGACGACCGTGTACAGTGAGCCGGAACTGCCTGCCAGCTCAAGGCGAAGGAGGCTTCCGAGCTGGATTGAGCGCTGAAAGACTCATCCTCCATGGATCTTGCCCTCCGCCGCAAACGTGCGCGCGAGAACCGGGCGTCCGCGAGCGAGGCTGGCTCCTCCTGCTGTTCCCCCTAATCCTACGGTCTTCGAGCCAGCAAGTCCGTTTATGTAGAATAATGTTGGTGATGTTGGTGATGTGTAATAATGTATTAAACCTTTTATGTAATGGATTCTATGGAATATATTAAACCTTTATGTAAGGAGCATGTGTAATAATAATGAATTTGTGCTCGATGAACTGAAGTATTTTGTAGACAGAACAAAAAAAAATGAAAGATGTACATAATTAAGTTGTTGATTGACAATTTTTTAGAGACTAATTTGAGTTGATTTGGACGATTAAATCAATAAATAGGAAAGAAAACAGAAAAGGAAACAAAAAAGAAAACGGAAAACAGAAAAAAGACCTTTAGTCGCGGTTCCAGCCACGAACCGCGACTAAAGGGTGTGGGCTGGCGCGCAAATTTGGGCGGTCCAAATTCGACCTTTAGTCGCGGTTTCAGCCACGAACCGCGACTAAAGGGTCTTTGGTTAGTCGCGGTTCGTGGTTGGAACCGCGACTAAAGGTCAGTTTCGCGGTGATTTGGGTGGCCGCGGCCGAA
Organism: Poa pratensis; assembly: GCA_947311845.1. Lineage (NCBI taxonomy): Eukaryota > Viridiplantae > Streptophyta > Magnoliopsida > Poales > Poaceae > Poa > Poa pratensis. The sequence continues at coordinate 21,787,166 of CAMZMU010000080.1, forward strand.
TTTTTTTGCATTCTCCCCCAAATCGACTCGCTCTCCGCCTCGACGCCGCCGACGCCCCCGACAGCGAAGCCCTGCTCCGCCGCGTCGTCGATCTGCCGCTCCGCCGCCGTGCCCCTCCCCTGCCTCGCACTGCCGTGCCGCCGCCGCCAGAGGTACGTGCCTCCCCTGCCTCGCGCCCCTCCCCTGCCTCGCCCCTCCCCTGCCTCGCGCCCCTCCCCTGCCTCGCCCCTCCCCTGCCCCTCCCCTGCCTCGCCGTGCTGGCGTGGCCGTGCTGGCGTGCTGGCCGTGGCCGTGCTGGCCGTGTGTGTGCGTGCGTGTCCTGGCACAGCACCAGTGCACACAAATGCACTAGTGCTAGGTGTGAGTGTGAGAGATGTTTGAACCACCAATTTGAACCAAATCAAATTCGGCAAATCTGACAGTTTTCAGAAAATTCAGTTTTAGGACTTGGTGAAAATTGTAAGTCCTGTTTTCTGTTAACAAGTAGCTATGTTCAACAGATGCAAACAAGAGCTTAGGAAATTCAAATTTGAGTGAGATTATTTTTATAAATCAGTACTCACCACAAATATGGATGACAAGCAAGAAATGCATCCAGAAAAGGAATCTAGATAGGAAAATTAAATAGAGAGAAAAGGTATCTTTTAACTGTTTTTCTGTCTGGATATTTCATAGCAAGTTGAGAGCATGAAAACATGATTTTAAACAACCCCAAAATGAAATATCTTGGCTTTCCTGTGAAGTATAAACACAATACTCCAATACCATGACAAGGATAAAAATTAAAGAACATCACAAGTCCATTAATTAAGAGTCCAAAAACAGTATAGACGCAAATTTAAGATGCAGTTTTATAGATGCAATTTTATAGGTGCAATTTATGGATGCAAATTTATAGATGCAATTTTATAGTAGCAATTTTATAGATGCAAATTTATAGATGCAATTTTATAGTAGCAATTTTATAGATGCAAATTTATAGATGCAATTTTATAGATGCAATTTTATAGTAGCAATTTTATAGATGCAAATTTATAGATGCAATTTTATAGATGTAATTTTATAGATGCAAATTTATAGATGCAAATTTGATAAGTTAGCAAAGTTAGAAATTTAGCAAATTTTTGTGTAGCAATTTTATAGATGCAAATTTTATTGATTGCAGGGACAATGAGCTATGGATCCTATCTATGTGCGAGACGAGGAGAATGAAGACGAAATTATGCGAGAGATATATGAGAATGCCAATAGATATGATCCCGGTGGAGAAGATGCCGGTGGAGAAGATGTCGGCGGTGGAACCGATGCCGGTGGAGAAGATGATGAGGATTTCACCTCACAATTTCTGATGGACTCTGGTGAGGGAATTGAGTCCGAAGAAAGAAGAGCCGACGAGGTATATATATTAAGGCTATTTTGTTGATCACTAGACTAACCATAAGAAAACATAAACTACTAAACAGTATTATTCACACATCATTTTTAAGTTTCAACAAGTAATCCATTAACCAAGTAAACATTGAAAAAAGAGGATAAATAAAATATGTGACGATCCACTTATTAATGTAACTGGTGTTTGATGCTAAGATAAATAGATAATAAAATACAGCCGCTTCAAGTTTAGTTAAGTTCCTATGTTGCTCAAAAAACATAGTTTAATGGTTTGCAAACCGTGGGGTTATTGATGAAGAGGGATGCGGGGACATCCCTATGACTTTGCTAATTCTTCAATATTCCATAGTTTGGTGTTCCTTCATTCTCTGTGAAAAAACTTCAACACAAAAACTTTCCCATTCTTTTCTGCGGTTAGACATTAGTACAATAGATAATATTTCCCAAGTGCTACTATTAAACCAAATAAAATTTTATTTTTAAGTTACAGAAAGGTTGCTTAAATGGCCAACTTATAAATGAAAGGTAAGAACCATTAAAAATCAAATGAAAACGAAAAGAGGACAATCTTGCAACAAAGGTCAGAATCTGTCCAGAAAAACAGCAGCTGGCTAACGTAATTTTTAGGTGCACTTAAAATGCCCGAAATTTTAGCCAATTTTTGTACATGCAGAGGATTACGTGCTACAATATCATTAATTTTTTCGTGATTTTTAGAGCTTCCAGTAAAATATGAAAAATCGCGCAATAAGCAGTAGATACCGAAAACAGAAAATCACTTTTTACATATGTATCAACTAAGCTAAATGGATAAAACTTGGTACTTTATTTTGATAAACTAAGAAACCAGAGGCTAAGAAAAACCTAAACATGATAGCTACAGCAAGGAAAACTCTAAATAAAAATCAAAAGTAAAACCCAAATAAAATTAAAATAAAGAACCAAACAAAGATTTCAGGAAACTTCGAGGGTCAAACTGGCAAACTTCGTAAAAAGTTCTCAGACAGATTTCAGGAAAGTCCCAATTCGACTCCAACAAGGTTTCCTCTTGTATTCTTGATAATTTCTACACATCAAAGAGTAAAACAGGAACATTGTGCACTTTTGCAACTATTAGTAGGTTAGTCCAAATAAATAATAAACTTAATATAAAACAAGTGCTAAAAGCATAAAAATGGCATGAAACAATCAAAAATTATAGATACGTTTTGGACGTATCACAGTCCACCTCATCAGCAAAGCCCATCACTCCTAGACAGGGACGTCATGAGCGCGAGTCCATCTCGATCTCCGCCGCGTGAGGAATTGCCCGTTAAGTTTCTCCCGAGGAAGCGCAAGGTCGGTTCGCCGATTAGGAGGAGACCTAGAAAGCAGAAAACACCGCCGGCTCCTGAGAAGTTACCTTGTGATAAAACTGTCGAGGAAAACGCCGCGCCGTGAAGGCCTATAATACAGCATTCTTTGCACCGAAAGTGCCCGAGCCAAAATTTACCGCCGGCTGCGCTCCGGAGCTCTGTCATCGAACCATCGATAACCTATATAACCCTCCACCAGCGCCGCCATCAGACTATGAGCGTTCTATTGACAAGTCATATGACGATCTGATGGAGCTCCCGCCGCCAAAAAAAGGTAAACAAGTTCCCCAGCTCGGAGAACAAGATGCACAATCGGTCCCCCGCTCAAGGTGTTTGACGAACAAGAAATACATCGTATTGCCGCGGCCGCGCAATGTACTCCACAACAAATAGGTTCGTCAACCGATTACGCCGTCGCTGATCTAACAAAACAATATGTTCCCGGGGAAAATTTGGTCGACGGCAGGTTATCAACAAAAATGCGTGCGTTGCATACCTGGTACAAGATAGCCGCAAATGCAGGAATATCAGTCTCATGGTGGGAGTTAAGGAAGAGCACTACTGCCAAGAATACGCTGTGTCCGTTGAGTTTAGCGAACTTTTTCAGTTATACAATATCCGGGCCCTCGACAAATCTATCCTCAGTTCCTAGTGTCTGTAAGTGATTTATTTCTGTAATTTAAATCTTTACCTCAGCTCGTTCATTGTCTGTAATTATCCTCATTATAATCTTTTGTGCGCTATATTTTGCAGAATGAAGATGCTCGAATTGAAAAGGCAAAAAAACAAGGACTTTGGGTTCATTGACCCGGATGAACTTCATCAAGTCACCATAGAAGATCCCGTACATAACAAGGACACACCGGGGGATTTGCTAAGGTATTTCAAGCAACACCGTGACAAAAAGACTATATTTTAGGCTTACAACTTCAAGTGAGTGTTACTGTCTCTTCTACACATTCTATTTTGCTCACCCAATGTTAAGTTTAACTTATGAGTTATGCATGACTGTGTATATAAACGTGTGCAGGTTCCACTATATTCTTCTCGTCATTAAAATTCACGATGGAGAAATTCATGTCCTTGACTCATTAAGGAAAAATCCAAAAGAATACAAGACATATTTTACAATGCTCGAAAAGTAATTTCATTTCTTATCGCCTCTTTCGTTCATTTCCTGATATCAAATCATTAATAACTCCTTTGTTAATTTTATTTGTCGGGCAGCGTTTGGAAAGAGTTCATCAAGGAAGAACCCGGTCAATGGAAAGACAAGCTGATATGGCGTCTGAACAATGTAAGTAGTACTACCTAGGTCCACGCACCATTATCATACTTGATTATTATTTGATTGAATTCTATTCTTGTATAGTCTTGTGCGGAACAGCCACAGGGAACTGATTTATGTGGATACTTCGTTTGCGAGTACATACACGTTCTGACCTGCGAGAAATTCGAGGACAAAAGAAGTAAAGAAGTACGTAAACATTATTCACAGCGTTATTGTTTTACCATCAGTTGTACTGAGTTTCATTCATTTGATATATATATATGTATACACACACAACTCATGTATTTATTTTGATCTTATTCTTTTAAAGTTGGCAAGAAAGCACAGCAAGCTACCATTAGAGGCCCGCTTCAAAGCAATTGCGGAGGAATTGGCGGGATTTTACCTTGCGGAGGTCATACCTGATACAGGAGAGTACTACTATAATACAAATTAGTATGCCTCCATGTAATACTGATCTGCATGTAATTAAGTACCTGGAACCGGGAAAACTTGATCTTCATGTACTACTTAATTTGTTTGTGTCATCAACGTGATCTTCATGTAATTTGTATGTGTTAAATATATATGCATCAACTTCATCTTCGTGTTTTTGGCGCATCGACGTGATCCATGTACGATGGAAACCATCTGAAACCCCTAAACCCCTCCTAAAACCCTAAACCCAGAAAATTAATTGAAATAGAAAAAAAACGTAAACACACTAGTCCCGGTTCGTGTTACGAACCAGGACTAAAGGTTCCGATCCCGCGCGGGCTGCGCCATGGCCACGTGGGTGGGCCTCTAGTCCCGGTTCGTAAGCAACCGGGACTAAAGAGGTGGGGGCTTTAGTTCCGCTTTGTTAGTCCCGATTGCCTAACCGGGACTAGAGGACCTCTGGAACCGGGACTGCTGTCCCGTTTTCCACTAGTGTAGCTAGCAACCGCGCTGCAAGAGACCTGAACAACCTTCAACCCTTTGATATTTTTTCCGTCCAACTAAACAGCTTGGGAGTACGTACGAACTACTCATTTTGCATTGGTAGCTCATTTTCATGGGTACAGTTCTATGTACAATCATGGGCAAGGAAGAACGGACAACTTGGTCTTCGCCCTAAACAATGTAATGTGTGAGCTGTTTCTCAAGATGAGCTCTGGCAAGTTTACTATATATGGATGCTAAGAAAGGCAAGTTAAAGTACAATAATTAATCTCTTTTTTTGTATTAGCAAATTGCAAGAAGCTTCCAACTTCTTCGTATGTACGTAGTCACCTTGGTTTGGGTTGTCCGGATGAGCTGAACCCAAGCATGGATGTACATTTTATGAATCTACAATATTTTAGTACGACGAGGAATCGAGCCGTGTAGTACGAGACTAGTACCACATGACGGTCTGCTTCATATATTGAACGCCATCTATTAATTCCCTCTGTCTCGAGAAGGCCAGGAAATTTGTTATGCGAAAACGTCTATATTCGGTGAAAAGCTGTCGAATTTCACTCATGAAGATCAGTCATATAGTCTGCCACCAGCAAAGCCAGCATCGCGAAGGCACACACAACTTGCAGCTCGATCACGATTCTCTCTTGGCATTGTTGGACCATGCACGCAAAGAGTCCCAGAGGAGCTTTAATCAGCGGCAGATTCTTGACCTAGTATGTGTGACAATTGGAAAAGAGTAGACGCGCAAATTAAACCTCGTCTCAGAATAGATGCAACTTGTGTTGTTCCAATTGTTTACATCAAACCTGTCGATCGAACTCATTGTAGCCCACGCCGCTGTATTCAACCAACGTTATACGGCATGATTATTGCCGAAATTAAACCCCGAGCAAGGCGTGAGCGACAATAATCATGCATCTTCTAAATAGACCACCATAACCACCATTGGAAGCACACAGCATGCAAATCACTATACGGTAGGAGTATATAATGACACTGTCCACTTGGGTCTATTTTGTTCCCTAATCTTTCATGGACCAAGACATTTATTATGATTCAGATGGCTTCGGGGACCTGAATCCTTCGCAAAATAGCGAGGTTAGCACTTACAAGGGACACTTGATCTACTTGTCCTAAACAATGAATTATCTCTGCAAGTTGCCCAGAAAGGCAACTTGAAGCGGCCAGACTCGAGACCCTTCATCTGTTTGGCTTTGGAGCATGCCCACATGCATGCAGTGGCTGCGTCCCCAGTGAGCTGAACCCATGGACAGTGGCGGAGCCATGAAAAAATAGGAGCCTGGGCGAAACTTAAGCGAAGAAAAAAAATGAGAACCACAACCGGATATTTGATACATATAATCTAAATATAATTTACGAAATTGAAGAATCGAACATCCATAATAGTTTAGAAGTACAAAAACTTGAATTAAATATGGTATTTGATCACTAATAGCTTCAAATTGGAACCTTCAAGTTTTAAAAGAGTGTAAGAACTACTAATTAAAATATTTGTATAGAGTTGCTCAAATTAAATTGCATCACACATACCCTTCAAATGCTAATAACGCCTCACCGATCTCGGCAAAATCCCTTTATGATTCTTTAAGGCTTGAAACCGTCGAATAATAACCACAAAGTGATTTAAATATTCTCGCTCGGTGTAGCAAATCATCAAGTGATTAAACCAATCATCATTTATCTTGTTGCACAATTTAGACTTGATAATTTTCATTGCCGAAAGAGCTCTCTCAACAGAAGCCATTGACACACAACGCCAACTCGGTGAGCTTGTAAACCAATAGAAATACCAAGTGTTTCTCAGCTTCAACCATTTTTGCAACCAAATTTTCAAGATCATTGCAAGTTGAAAAGGCGACATGATTTCTCAAATGAAGAACATAAATTTTAAGTTGATCCCTCAATATTGGTCGAGGAGTACAAGAGACGAAGGCGGAGTCATGGAACAATCGAACTGGCCTGCCGGATCATGACTTGTGTTCGCTCCTAGGCTGTTGAAAACTTGGGCCAGCTTCTCTCTACTGATTGTAAGTTGGGCTGGATGAAACGTGGGAAAAGGCCATGTCGATTGAAATTGTTGGCCGGGCAAGCAGCCGAGCAGCTAGCTAATCACTAATTAACGACTAATGACGCGATCTTTGCAGGCTTGCCGGACGGAGCGGAGCCCGGGCAGTGCCCGGGCATGCCGGGCTAAAGCTCCGCCCCTGCCCATGGATAGGTTTGACATGTATTTCGGCGGTTCTACAAGTACAACAATCAAGGACTTTTTGCGTCTGTATTTCTCCGTTTCCTTCTTTTAAGAAACAATATTACTAACCGTTGAAATATATTGTCCATCATTTTCATCGGTTCCGACTTTAGTTATCCTTTTACACGTGGTCCGTTTAGTTATCCTGACTACGGAGGAGATCCCCAGATTATCAAGAACGAAACAGCATGTCCCGTCATGGCTTCATATACAGATTGCTGTGTTGGAGAAGATATGCAGTTTAACCTCCCTCGATCCAAACTCAACGCAATTGACTTGTGTTCCTTGATCGAGTTGTTTGCATCAATCTGTCGATCGAACTTGTTGTAGCTGAAGCTGCTGAGGCGTGAACATAGCACTTTCACGTGTGAATCAAAGTCGATCGTGCTTTATATTTATCGCCTTCCTAGACATAGACGATCTATTTAGGTCGCGTGGGGAGCTGAATCTATTGCTAGAATCGCATATTAATACCCTAGTGTATCATGCTCACCAATTAAGCCGCCACTTGATCTAGTAGTCCAAAACAATGAACAGTTGTTCTTCAAGCTCGCTCCCTCTCTCTAGCTAGTTGGTAGACTCGGACCTTTCATTTTCATGGACCGTGACCGTACATTGGCTGTGTCCTGGTGAGCTGAACCCAATCAATCCAGCCGCGTACAACTCCGTATTGTGCAATCTTGGGGTGCCCTTTTACCCGTCGTGATCGTCGGGGAAGAAACAACCAAACCTACGTGGTAATTATCGTTGCAGTTCCAGGTGCAGGGTACATTGCGACCTGGTGGTGTGGTTTTTCCTTCTCCTCCGATGGAGGTCGTTATCGTTGCCTGCTGCGTACGAGACAGCTCGGCGGTTCACTGATTGGAACGCTTGGTGCTGGTTTTTTCAGCCGGAAGATAATTCATCCGTGCGTGACTGTATCAGCTGTGTGTGTATGTGGTTGTCTTTGCTATCCTTGGAACAGTGTAGATATGTGGCCCATACATGAGTGACGACTATGAAACTCTTGATAAGCCAACTAATAATAATTCGTGCAGAAAATTCCGAGCTTGCTCGTGGATTTGTGTGTTTCTGCACTACCTAGGAATAGAGAAAATAGTACTAACAATATTTGTGGACCTTGTGAAAGGGTTAGGGATCGATCTGGGGTTAAAGATCTCTTTACGGTAAACAAAAAAAACTTCTCAACGGAAAGTTAGGCTTAATTCTTTTGCTGGCTTATAAAATCAGCTTCCCCCTCACAGCTTCTCCCATAAGCCGTCCAGCTTATTGGTTGGGATTCTAAACTAGTTATCTCACCACTAATCTAGAAGCCGCAAGTAATAAGTTGTTCGGCTTATGTAATAAGCTGGGGAGGGGTAGCTTATGCAATAAAGCTAGCAAAAGAACTGGTCCAAATGCCATGCAAATTCATCGCACGTACCCCACCTTGGAGGGTGGACATACGGCACTAGGATGCATGCATGTTCCAACCGGCAGCCAACAGCCCTGGCGTGGGGGGGGGGGGGGGGGGGGGGGCTGTTCACCACCATTAGCGGCACGAACGGGAGGCGCCGCACGCCTCTCTTTCCTGGGGCAATCTGTTGGGTCGTGGCCTATCAGGTATGTGTTTTTTCTGTTTCAAATCTTAATTTTTTACAAAAACATGACATTTTTTAAATCCGTAAAAATAAAATTTGAACATTTTTAAAATCTGAACATTTTGTTAAAATTGAATATTTTCAAAATCTGAACATATTCAAATCCAAAAACATTTTTAAAATCTGTACATTTTCAAATCTGATTTTTTTAATTTTGAACATTTTTTAATCTGAACTTTTTTTAGTTCTGAATAGTTTTAAAATCTGAACATTTTAAAAATCTAGATGTTTTTTAAAATTTAAACATTTTTAATCTAAACAACTTCGAATTTGAACATTTTAAAAACATGAACATTTATTTAAAATGAACATTTTTCAAGATCATATATAAGTGACAAAACAGAAAACAAGAAAAAGAAAAATGAAAGAAACAAAAAAGAAAAGAAACAGAAATACTGGAAATGGGCTGGCCCGTTGTGGCGACAGGGGTGTGCGACGCGTACCTCCTGCGCCGCAACGGGCGGCAAATAGGATTTGTCCTTGGCCGACCGGTACCTGTACCACCCCTCCACACAAGAAGCACGTAGCCAATGACGTGAGCGGGCCCAGATGAATCCCATTTTTCACACGATTGCATTAATTCATCTTGTTTTTGAACAACTAGAAATATTAACATTAAGGATCAAGGTACATCATTACATGGCTCTCTATGGTAGAGCAAGAAAGGTAGGTGCCTAGAGCCACACAATACAAGAGGATGATCTAAACTCATGATGAAGATGTTGAAGAATACAAATGGAACCATATGGCGATCGTTCATCCGTCGACAACTCGGATTCGATATAGCCACATCTACGGTCCTAAAGGGCCTCGATGTAGGTGTGATCCAGTTGATGCCCGTGGGTGGCTGCCCAACGGTCTATCTGGAATATGCACATGAGGTATAAAGTTAAGCTGTAGATCTCGAATAATCTTCACCGAGCTCTAACTCAGAGAGTCCCCGCCATTGAATCTAGGGATCAGCAACGGAGGAGTTGTCGTCCACCTCCGGTGAGGCGGTGACAAAGCCTGAACAGCATAGAGACTGCATCTTCAACATGACAATTATGTGACAATGACCAGCAAGTGCAACTAGAGCAACAAAGAAAATGCCGCTCACTGAAAGCATGCAGCAGAGCCTTCATGGCCTTATCCAACATCACCTTCCTTTCGTGGCTATTACTCACTATCTGCCTATCTGGCACATACCTCAGATATCCTCCAGCTTCATAGAAGCTATCGTGCTGACACTAATTCTTCTTTGCATAGCCCCAACAATAGGCGTTTCAGCAGGCTGCGCCAGCCCTACCGCTTCCAGTGACAAGATAGGACGAATCGATCTCAACCTGCAGGTCAGCCATTAAATCCTTCAAACCGAAGCAGAGGTTCGCAAGTAGTTCGTCAACCCGAGACCCTCTTCGTAGCCACCACACCTGACCTGAACGGCGACGATCCCACCGCCCATGGGCAGCCACCACGGCCTCCACAGCGAAAGGGAAAATGTCACTAGAGGGAGAAGCACCAGATCCATTGAGCACATTCCGGATCCGAGGCCCCATCCACCTCTCCCGACCTCCCGGCCGACCACCATGGCCAGGAGAAAAGAGAAAGAAGAGAAGCTGAACTGCCCGGATCTTGTTTATTGGAAGAGAAAAGTCTAGATACCCTAACTATTGTACACATCCTAACCCACCTCCCCTCACCGCCGGCCATCATGGCTCCTGGTGACAGGGGAGAGAAACTGGAATCGAGAATGACATGGGAGATCAAGTGAAGGAAGGCCTCAGCGGAGGCATTCGCCATAGAGGACAGAGCAATTCATCTCACAACCATTCTCCAACTTGCATTGCATATATGCGCGAGTACGGTCGACCGGGGCCGGTAACATGACGACACGATCGGTCTTTGAGGGGCTCCCTACCAGTATGGATTTAGTGGCAGCGTATTCTCAGGATGCACGGTGCCACTGGTTTGTACCGAGCCTCTTAGGTGGCCCCAGCTTATTAGCAGCGCGTGTTTTATAGAGGTAAGGCTTACCAGCAGCGCTCAGCTGTCGGACACGCTGCTAGTAAGCAATTGCTTATAGTCATTTTCCTACTAGTGTTACTCTCTCGGTAGATTAAATCTAAGTAGTATTTACTTCGTACAATTTCTTCATAATTTGATTTTCTTTTGTTCAAACTCCCTTTCTCTTTTTTCGAAATGGGTAAGAGCCTCACCCTGCATCGAAGAGACGCATAGGGCTTTTATTTCATTTATTCAACATAAGCTGGCAAGAGCCTTATAACGAACGAAGATACAAGCCGAAACTGCCAACAGTGAAAACACCACAACTAGCACAAACAATAGAGAGAACGGGGCCTTATTCCCTGGCCACAGCCATCGTCGGCTCTTTGGCTAACTCCAGAGATATCGCCTTGTGCACACGCTCCAGAAGTTGCCTCCACCATCTTCCGCTGACCCACATCGACGCGAACACCCTCGTCAGGTTAGCCATCAGCACCACCACGGTGTCAGAAAACACCACTGCCATGTGCACGCTCGTCTACGCATGCGCGATCTCCGCCGGGATATTGCGGCGCCACGCCGCCGAGTCCCGGAGGCCGACACAGCAAGACGACGCCGCTCCACCTTGGATACCGCACGAACGCCGGGAAACCATCACCGTCGCCATGACCGACCTTCCAGTCGATGAAGCTCCAAAACGATGCCCCCAAGAGAGATACACGACCACGAGTGCCACCATCGTCCGATCCGGGGCCGGATCTAAGATTTCTCCATGAGCGTCTGTGGAAGGGATACAAGAATGGCATCGACACGCCTCCAGCAAGGTAGCAGTGCCCATGGACGCCGTCGTCGTCGACCTAGATCGCATCTGAGCACAACTTTCGCCGGCCATCTTGCCATCCCAAACCATGTCGACTGATTTGCGGATCATGGCCAGCAGCGCGGCATTCCCGCCTGAGCATGCGTGGCCCTCAACGGCTGCCCTACGTACCAACCGGAAGACCGGCAACCACCGTCCCGAGATTCGAACTCCGCCACGCATGCAACCAACGTCCAGAACCTTCGCCACGCTTTGGCTGGAGGTCTCCCGTCGCAAGAACGGACTAGACGATATCCCGCCGTCCACCCGAAAGGGCTTCCTCCAGCGGCGGCGGCTAGTGTTTCACCCGAGCCAAAAGAGTTCCAAGGGGCTGGATTAGCTCGAACACTTCCTGCCACGGTATATCTTTTAATTGTTTTTTCTTCTATTTTATCGAAATGACGTACTAGGAGTAGTACTTTCTCTATCATCGTCCACAAGGATAGCTGCCATAGGACCTTCCGCAGTGATCTTGACCTGAAAGAGCCTGCCCTTCAGCCCAAATATATAGTGATCTACAGTATATTGCTGTAGAAGTTTTTTCATTGTCATCAATGCATGTATGTACAGTATTTACTTTTATCTACACGTACGTTAACTGTACTTAAGATCTTGTTAGTGGTGAAACTAGTTATCCATTCAAAGCAGAGAACGACGAGCTCGAGCACCACGTCTCGGACCACGACTGTAGGTCTGTAGCCGGGGGAGTCAAACGAGTGTATATGTTGATCCGTTCGAAGGACATGGACCTGTCATCCAATCAGTGGCGCGCTTTTTACCGACCGTGGTCGTCGGGGAAGAAGCACAGTTATACGTGGTACATTGGCGTACACACACTGGATCGGCCGAAAGCGTACGCGACGTCCCGTGATGTTCAATGAACCCGGCCGGTGCACTTTCTGGACGGTCCTTGACGTGTGCGTTTCTAGTTTCTACTGGTCAGTGCAGTTTCATGGATTCAGGCCCCCCACCCCCCCAATGCTCATGCTTTTCTTAGAAATTTAGCCATGGCAGCTCCTATTTTCTGGAATTTCAACTAGTTTAGCTCCCTTATACAATATATAACATCCAATTATCATATCTTTCAGTAGGAATCCTCGACATGCATTTTCTGTTGTAGAGTCAAAAAAAGAAAACTTGTGTACACATAAAATCTTGAAGGATTGGAAATGAGCATGACATTGTAATACCCATGCATGCATCTCCAGCCGGCAACCAACTGCCTCGATCGATCAGCCAGCCGGTAACTGTACCCATCCATCCACGCGAGCAGCACGTGGGCACTGACGTGCTCCGGAACACGCACGGCTCTGGTTTCCGGCGTCGTGAAAGCGGCCGCACGCGTGCGCCGGACGTGGACGCGCGCCGATCACCGGCAGCGCGTCTGCCTTGTTCCATCTTCACATGATGATCTCGTCGAGGCCATCCTCCCACTAGCACGCGCGTGTGGGATCGATCGGGACGCGCGACCCGACGGGTATCGGTTCTGAATTTCTCATGAGGTGAGGCGCGCACTGGCCTGACGGGCGCGCTGCATTTGGCATTTGGCATGGCAGATGGAGCCGAGCTGTCCCATTCCTTCAGTTCGGTGAGGGCGTCGGCACTCGGCACCGCGGAATGGGATGATGGGCCGGGCAAGTTGCCTGCTCTTACCGCCGGGTATTTTTCCCGAGTGGTACTGTGTGGGTCGGTGGGGGCGCCTGAAGCACTGCCTCGTGGGCTACCTTTTGGAGCGGCCCACAAAGAGCTACTATTATATTTTTGTTTGTGTATTCTTAGATTTACTTATTTATAAACCTTTTAAATGGATTAAAAATATCATGGGTTTCAAAAACAATATTCTCATAGACCAAAATGAATGTTCACGTATTTGTATGAAGATCCAAAAAAGATGTTTCTTATATCTGAAAAAACAGTTTATACTGGATGAAGAATGAAAACGACAAAACCCGTTGCTTCATGTTCTGCTGAAGTATTCTCTCAAGTAGTGAGGAATATAACATGTGTACAGATGACAGATCCAACTATACAATACAAATTCACCTGAGTCTGCGCACAGTGGGAGTAACAAATGTTAGAGATATATTCGGTATCTGTATTTGTATTTGGTAGTATATGATTTGTAATCCATCTCCTACCTTATCTCTAAGAGAGGCTTTGTGCCCTCCAAGTCTGTACCACTATATATACACTCCCATGAGGCTCAATACAACATCAAACATATTACGCCATTCTAGCCAAACATATTATGCCATTCTAGCCTCTCCGACATGGCACAAGTTCGTACTGGTCCCGTCTACGCACGTTTGGTGATGGCAACATCAACGCTTGCTTTTGTCCCCGACATGTCCCGGGGCTTGGACGACTTCAAGATCGACACCCTCTTCGACGACTGCCTCGATCGACTCCCCGTCTTTGTCACCAGTGCATCCTTGCGCCCACGACTACATGGCGCGTCCCTGCGCCCGCGGCTTCATGTGCGTCACGTCGAAACCGACCACAACCACGGCGACCCCTAGATCATAGGAGCATTACTATTATGACAACGAGTGGCGTGCGCTCGTTGGCACAGGCGAGGAGGAGACGGCGGTCGCGACATTGTGTGGAACCGGAAGAAGCAGCCATGGTGGTTGCTGAGAGGTCAGTAAGCTTGATGAAAAGTAGGAGCGCAATTTGTGATGACTATAACAAGTTGCAGTGCTCGGATAGGATGTTGAGTTGAACTTGTCTTCGGCCTGCATAATGCCGGAAGCTTTGTTTGATGAGAAAAAAGGCTGGCGTCTACAACCCTACTAATTATATGCACGATTTTTATGTGACGGTTAATAATCTTTTTTTTGTGAAACATGGCACAAACACGGATAGTCACATACACGTGTGCATACTCATCCCTATGAACACACACGCACACCCTACCCCTTATGAGCACCTCCGAAAGACTGAGCCGGCGGGTCGAGTCTTGAGATTGACGAAGTCATAACAGGCGCCTCGCTGTCGACGGGAACGTCGCTTCCCACTGAAGAATATTCTGCATAAATGAGAAACACCAGTGTCATATCTGGGGTGTGAACTCTAGTGGGATGGGGTTATAACCACCCTCCTAACCATCCTACCACAGACAGGTTCTCTGATGGATAATGATCCAAAAATCAAGGAGTTGCTTTTGCTTGTACAAGTTTAGTGGTCAAAGTGTATGTTCTTCCATAATAGTGCAGTAGGAGTAATTAAATCGGAAACATGAAAGAACATTTTTCATATTACTCTGTCGCCCCGCCCCATATCCATGAACTCGATCAACTTGTTGATCCGAGAACCTGTGACACGTTTCAGGTTCAACCCTGGCCTTTGTTCAAGCTGCCAGGCGGAGAGGCGGAGCTAAGGACGGCGACTTAAGACAGAGGTTAGTGGGGGTGCAGGTGGAAGCTCTACTCGTCACGGACTACGACAATGCCAAAGTTTAGTTGACGGACCTTCGGATAGACCTAACGGTGATGAATAATATGTGGATTGTCAGCTCGGTCAATGCAGGTTTGGGCCGAGACACGGTTATGTCCACGAGACATAACGGTTGGCCCGTAATGGCCGTGTTCAGACGACGCAACATTCGGTGCCACCTCATTTCTTGGCTGGCTCCTTGTAAAAATGTGTCAATTCAGATTCAATTCGCATTTAGCATTTTGGCAAAACACTTAAAATTTGTGGCAGTATTTTGTCCCGAAACCAAAAGTGGTACCGAAGATTTAATTTGGCTTGAAAAGTGGTACTTTTATGGTATTAATTCCTCATCTTTCTCTCCTCTCCAACAAATCGAGGACCCCACCGCTGAATCGATTCACTCGTCGCCGCCGGCTCAACTTGATCGGCCGCCGGCAGCTCCCCACCGCCCCATGGCGGCCGTGAACACCTCCTTGGTGAATGGTGAGCAGTCGCTCTATTTCAGATCGGCCCAGAAAACCTTACGTTGCACTAATGGGTTCATAGCCCATCATTATAAAGTTGCTGGTAGGCTTGATTGCCTTGTCACTGCCCAAACGGGCTCCATCTGCTTCGAATGGGCTTGCAGCCCACGCTCTGACATAGCGGAGCGAGTTGAACGCTGCTTGCTCCCTCTTCTCACATAAACGTAGGGAGTACTGTCGCAGTTCATGTTATAGGCGCCGTATATACTGATAACTTGTCCTCTACCTAAAGGGAGTGTTTCTCACTTTCTTGATTTCTTCTGTAAACAAGAAGCCCCAGATATCTTGACACGACAACCCAAAAGCATGACAGTCTTGCTCTATAGGCATATAATAAAACTTACGATTGTAAGTTTGTAACATACACCACGAAAGCATTACAGCCTTACAGGTGATCACTAGCCCAAGAGATCGATCACAAACCAAAACACAGACAGCATTCGAGCGTCTATTCAATCTAGTTAACATACTAAGAGAGCGCGTGCAGCATCCCTACCATGAATACAGGTTCAGACGACGAAGAGTTGAGGCCCAAGCACCCGATTAACTGTAGGAGCTGCCAACGGCAGCTCCCTTCCTTCTTCTACCTCTAGTTGTCTCTCACAACTCACAAGTAGAAGGAACAACAATGGAGACAAGTATTTGGTGCCCGCTGTCTCACACAGCCTGACGTTTTCTTCTCTCTATTACTTGTCACAAATGTAAACATGATTACAAGCCTTAAATAGGCATGGACACACGCACAGCCGGTGACCACATTCACCACTAACCCACTCACGCATGCACTCACCAACACAGGCCACTAACCACACGACCTGACGCACTAACAAACTGACTCTTGACTTGATCTCCTTCCTATAATCGCTCCAGGATCTAACTAACCTAGCCACACATGCACATGCAATATTTGACCGAATCACTCGGACAGACCTGTGTTGCAGACCATCAGGCTTCACTGCTCACGTCCCAAGCCGCTTCACACGGCACCATGGCATCTCACCTTGCGCCACATCTCATGGCTCCTCGGCATCTCACCTCTTGCACGGTCGAGTGAAGCTCCATCTGACTGCGACTCCTAGAGACTAGCTACATGCAGAACAAACTAAACATGCAGATACAACAATACCAAGATTAGTGCTAACAATCACCCCCTAATCTTGATATCTCTTCTATGCGGATCACCCGCAGCAAAACGCCATCGCAGCGTCGATCACCATGCCGTCTTGCCGCACGCAGCGACCACTCCTCGACGTGGACGACGTCGTCGCGACGCCGGTCACCATGTCGTCTTGCCGCATGCAGCGGCCTCCCCTCGACGTGGATGACGCCATCGCAGCGCCGCTCACCACGCCATCCTGGGGCACACAGCGGTCTCCTCTTGATATGGACGACGCCTTCTCGACCCCGATCACCATGCTGTCTCCTCCTCCTAACGGCCGTGTGCCGTCTTCTTCTTGTGGCAGCTTCACACCACCATCTCGACCTTGCGGCATCGCACCACAACCGGCTGCCAACGGCATAGCACCCCCGTCAGCCTCCTCCTTACGCGGCCGGCCTCCACCTCACATGGAGTCCGCCGTGCCTCCACCGCTGCCTTGGATCGACAAGGCTCTGATACCAAATGTAGGAGCTGCCAACGGCAGCTCCCTTCCTTCTTCTACCTCTAGTTGTCTCTCACAACTCACAAGTAGAAGGAACAACAATGGAGACAAGTATTTGGTGCCCGCTGTCTCACACAGCCTGACGTTTTCTTCTCTCTATTACTTGTCACAAATGTAAACATGATTACAAGCCTTAAATAGGCATGGACACACGCACAGCCGGTGACCACATTCACCACTAACCCACTCACGCATGCACTCACCAACACAGGCCACTAACCACACGACCTGACGCACTAACAAACTGACTCTTGACTTGATCTCCTTCCTATAATCGCTCCAGGATCTAACTAACCTAGCCACACATGCACATGCAATATTTGACCGAATCACTCGGACAGACCTGTGTTGCAAACCATCAGGCTTCACTGCTCACGTACCAAGCCGCTTCACACGGCACCATGGCATCTCACCTTGCGCCACATCTCATGGCTCCTCGGCATCTCACCTCTTGCACGGTCGAGTGAAGCTCCATCTGACTGCGACTCCTAGAGACTAGCTACATGCAGAACAAACTAAACATGCAGATACAACAATACCAAGATTAGTGCTAACATTAACAGGCTCCTCCTCTTCCGTCTCGGGCGGTGCGAGATGAACTCCGGCGGCGGCACCTGGTACAAGTCCACGTCGACCAGCCGCACCGCCCTGGAGATGGAGGCCTTGATCGCGGTGGCGCGCGCCAAGCCACCAGCGTCCGCTCTAGCCCCAGGCCGGCCGCTTCCCTTCTCCCCACGAGCTGCATCGCCCTCCGGCCTCCGCATCTTCTTGGGCGTCGCCTTGCGCGGAGGCGGCGAGTACCTGAACCACACGTCACTGCAGGCCTCCGGCTCCGGGACGTAGCACTTGTTGGGTTTCGCCCACAGGATCGATCACATAGAACTACACGAAGACACGCAGGAAAAACTATAGCCAAGGGCGCGTGTCGCACCCGTTCTTTTTTCTCTTTATTTCTCAACTCAACCTGCGGTACAATCTGGTACAAGACTCACGGACCTGGTTGTGCATATATATATGCAGCAGCAACCGACCCAAACCACCTAGACCTACTAGGACTAGAACTCGTACATGACCAAGCCGTATCAAACTAGGAAACTAACCTTCCTAACTAGACACGTACATAACCACGTACTACTATTACCTAAACAGAACATGCAAACCGACCATGGCATGCAAGCCAGACGCACTTGGAAACTAGACAATTTCCAAAAAATACTAACTAGGCAAGATTATTGCTAACAATCTCTCCCTAATCTTGACTCTTCGTCTTCCATGCTCCTCTGATCTTGAGACTTGCAGATCTTCGTCTTGTCCGGGCCTCGCACCACGACAAGTCTTATTGGCTCTCCCCAATTTTGAATTGGCGAATTTTACGGACCAATCCAAACATGACCTGGACTACCCAGCCACGCTATACCCGTGGATCATACCATCCACCTAGCGCGATACATGCCGACTACCTCGTGGACTACACCATCCACTCCAGCCTCATGTAGAGCCATGGCCTCATTGAAGAGACTCACCTTCTCTGGTTTACCGCCCCCTCATTCTTGAACTTGATCCTCTCGGCGAGACACTTAGACGCCTTGGACTAGACTGACCAACACAAAGAAAATAAAGACTCCGACTCTTTTTTCCTTTTCCCCTTTTAAACATCGCTTCATCACAGAAGCCTCGGGTCATCGTCAACATCGCAAGCAGCTAGCTGAAGAATCCCTTCCTCCTTCTTCTGTTCTTTCCGCGGATTCGGACAATACCTTTTAATGTGTCCCATCTCTTGACACTTCCAGCATTGTACCGTGGATTTACCATGACCTCGTCCACGCTCCTTTGCTATCCACTGCGATCTTGTCAAGAGAAGTTGTGAATCATCTTTTTCGTTGGTAGATCCTCGTAGACGTTCCTCATGAGCCTTCAACCTTCCAGTAACCTCATCCATAGTCATTCTCTTCAGATCGCTGAATTGCTCTATGGCAGATGAAATCTCTAGAAACTTTGATGGGACGGCTCGAAGAAATTTCCTTACGGTATTTGAGTCATCAAACTTTTCTCCAAGCAAGCGTATCTCATTGGTGATGGTTTTCATCCTCAGAGCGAAGTCGTCAACTGAATCAGTGTCCTTCATCTGGAGCCTATCGAACTAGGAAACTAACCTTCCTAACTAGACACGTACATAACCACGTACTACTATTACCTAAACAGAACATGCAAACCGACCATGGCATGCAAGCCAAACGCACTTGGAAACTAGACAATTTCCAAAAAATACTAACTAGGCAAGATTATTGCTAACAGCACTCCGCGGCGGCCGGCTCGGCGTAGTAGTACTGGTAGGTGGTAGCAGTAGTTCCACTCCCCGAAGGCCGGCACCTGCCGCCTCCTCGGCTGCAAAACCAAAACCACAAGTACTATGTGAGTTCAAAACCACTCGGATTCTTGTGTGGATGGTGCCTGTTCGACAGTAAAACGCGCACTTACCACCATTTGGTTTACGCAAACAGCACAGGGGCGGACAGAGACAGAATGAGGTGGAGAAGAAGAGAAGCAAGCTTGCTGGGTTCGGTGTGGGGTGAGTGAGTAATACTCCGTACTAGCTAGTGGGGCGGCTAAACAGAATGAGCGAATGGGACCTCCAATGGCTAGTAATACGTACGCTTGTTTTTTATAGCAAGAATGGAGGAAGCAACGCCGCACGGCCGCACCGATCGGAACGGCACCTACCGGCGACGTTGATGCAGAGATTTGCAGCATGGAAAGGCCCTTTTCAGCGGCGCAGTAGCTAACTGTGGAGGAGACACTGAACTGTGAACACAGAGATGGGCCGGCCGGCGTGGTCCTGGTTTGACGAGCAAGCTTTTACTACACACGATGGAAGAGGCCTTGTTTCCTCGCTTCACGTCGCAGCGGGTTCTTGATGACTTGCAACCATCTTGTCGCGCTCGTGTTATTTCGGCACCATTGCAGGCTGATGCATACACATTTGATTTCAGCTCTGCACCGCTACCGACTGTCTGAACTGATACATTTGTAAGGTTTTGGGTGATACTCCAGTAGAATTTATGCTCTCATGCATGCAGGTACCACGAGGAGTACAAGCGTGCTCCGACTGGTATTCAAGGTATCACAATGAGTTATGTTCAGCGTTCACTGATCATGACATTAAAAGTAGCAATAGGAGTTTAGGCCTCCTTTGATTTGTTGGATTTCCAAAAGAATTTCGTAGGATTTGTACCATATGGATTTTTTCCTTCCGAATGTGTTTGATTCATAGGATTCTAGTCTGCAGAAATTTTGCCCATAGGAACTTTGTAGTGTATTTTTGCAGGAAACCTAATATGAGCTCGGACCTCATGGAAAAAAATCCTATGTGTTGTTTCTATGTTCATAGGATTCCACTTGACAGGGCAACTCAATTCTACACAATTTATATTCCTTTAGTTTTCCTACCCTGTGAATCAAAGGAGGTTAGTATGTTTCTGTTTGTTTTAGATTTTACTTTTATCTTGTAAAGTTTCACCGGTTTGGCTTGTGTTCCACGGTTTCTCAATTTTAACTTCAACTAAACAAAAAACGCAGTGTAATTTGAGACAGAGTGAGTAGTATATATTACTCCCTACTATGACTAGTCTAACCCAAACTAGATAGTGGCCCGGTCAGGGGCCTCCACAAGGGCAAGTAGTTACCGGGGTCAGCCACGCCGCTGCACGGTTCATGCGTCTACGTAATCCATGGCTCATTGGCACCGTCCGGTCGTGGGGAAGGACGACGAGGACGTGCGCGTGCCGCCCTACATCATCTATACAGTGTTTTTCTTGATTGGAATTTATGATACCCGCAGGCTGCCGGTCTGCGTGGCATGCATTGCTGCAGAGCTTCCTCATTTACTTCTTTCTCTACTCCTATCTACAACAGCGGCAGAAGCAGAGGTGCAATGTGTTATGCATTGCATGTAACTTTAAACAAAAAAAAACCATATTTTGCTTGTCACAAAGCTAAACCCATGTTGGTCTTAGTCTATTACACGAGATCACACCAGCTGATCCGAGTACAATTTTACGGTGGAAATCAACGGAAATCATGGGAGGTGATCAGTAGCTAACCCAAGACATCACAAAACAAAACACACAGAGCATGAACCAGCCCTCGAGCGGCCACAGAATGTACTCGATCAGGAACGGCGCGCAGCATCTTCAGGCGACGCACGAGTTGAGGCCAAGGCACCCCATCAACAGGCTCCTCCTCTTCCGCCTCGGGCGGCGGTGGGAGGCGACCTCCGGCGGCGGCACCTGGTACAGGTCCTCGTCAACGGCCGCAACACCCTGGCGGCGGAGGCGCCTGATCTGCCCTTGATCGCGGTGGCGCGCGCCAGGCCGCCGCCAGCTGCAGCCTCCGACGATGCCCTAGTCCCGCGCCGGCCGCTTCCCTTCTCGCCCTCCGCCCTCCTCGTCTTCCTGGGCGTCTGCTGCTTGCGCGGGGGCGGCGAGTACCTGAACCACACGTCGCTGCAGGCCTCCGGCTCCGGGATGTAGCGCTCGGGGGCGTGGTAGCACTCCGCGGAGGGCGGCTCGTCGTCGGGGTGGTAGCAGTAGTTCCACTCCCGAACGCCGGCACCTGCCTCCTCCTCGCTTTCTGCGAAACCAAAACCACGAGCGAAAGAGTTAAACCATGAATACTCCGATTCTACGATGGATGATTCATTGCTTCATACACACAGACGGAATCACTTACCTCCATTCGTTTCACACACGACAGCACAGGGGCAGGTAGAGACAGAATGAGGTGGAGAAGACGAGAAGCAAGCTTGCTGGAGTAGTTTAGCTAGTGGAGATAGCTAAACAGAATGGAATGTGAGCTCTCCAATGGCTGGACTACATACGCCTGTTTTTATAGGGGAATGGGAGGCCGATCGGAACGGCTTTGCGACGGACCGAACCGGCGATGTTGAGGCAGAGTGGGTCAGGGCGGCAGCCATGGAAAGGCCCTTTTTCCGCGGCGCCGTAGATAACTGTAGCCTGCCGCAGGCTAGAATCGGTAGGCTGGGAGGAGACAGTGGACGACGCAGCAGTGGTCCTGGTTTGACGTGCAAGCTTTTACTACACATGATGGAGGCCCTGTGTTCCTCGCTGCACGTCGCAGCGGGTTCTTGCTGACTTGCAGCCATCTTGTCTTGCTCCTGTTATTTCGGCATCATTGCGGGCTGATGAGGAATTGAAATACACATTCCAACTCTGCGCTACTGCAGAGTACTCCCACATGTGTGTAGTGTAGGAAATACTACTGGTACAGGATGACTTCTCTAGCAAAACCACGAAAAAAAGATACTGCGAGAGAGAATTCTCTATTTGGCACTCATTAAAAATGTAATTCCAATTTGGCTATGAAAAATTGTTTTCCCTATTTGACACTTGGTCTAAATTTCTTTCTTAATCTTAATATAACCTCTAGTTCCCTGCAAAAAAAGATAACACTCCAGTTCATTCAGTAAAGTTGGTCATCAAACACTTTTCAATGAAACTTCTTCTTGAAGGTGCTCACCATCCACCAAGTGAAACATAAATTCTCTACGTTGGTGATCGTATGGCATGTCTAAGCAATTGCATTAACCCGGTCTAATTCTCATTAGTTTCAGAGTCGAAAACTTCAAAACAAACCCGGATACATCCAGTTATGGCCATCAACGACGGTCGCACTAGCCAGCTGCCCATTGCAAAATATGGTATGCAACCAGTCTGGAACCCCTCCATGCAAGGTTTCAAAGCAACAATTTTTCCTAAACCCGATTTTCCCATTTATTGTATGATTGTCAATCTGCACTATGCTACTAGCACAATACCTTTCAACTTGTGAGATAATCCCAAATTGTCAAAGCTGCTATACATCTATACCAATCACCATATAAGCGTTTTGTAGGGCGAGCTAAATGTAGCTCGTTTTTTTGAAAAATTCAAAAACGACATTTTATGTTTCAAAAAATTATAAAAAAATTCCTGTATGTAGATAATGATGACTTTCCACCGGTGTGCAAAATATTAATGCGAAATTTCTATATTTTGTGCTGTGTAAAAAGACAAATTTGTAAATGGAGGTGATGAACAGTGCAGATTTCGATAAATTCAGATCTATCAGAATTTGTCATTTTTGTGTAGGACGAAATACAAAATATTTCGCGTTGAAACTTTGCAGAACCATAGTATATGTCATTTTCCACCACTATGTTTTTTCTCAGATTTTTTGGAACCTTTAAATATTAATTCCATTAAAAAAACTGGGCTACATGTAGCCCGGTCTACAAAGGGATTTTTCGCATCAGCTTACCAATATATACTATCTTGGTCCCAAAGAATTATCTCCTGAGTCTTTTTTTTTCTTTGAGGTAGGTCTTGGAAAGTCAAATTGGCCGATGTTGCTGACCACTCCTATTAAATCTAGTGCCGATGGAAGAAAATGAATACATGAGTTTCAATATGAAAGAATAAAAAAGACGGTCAATTAGGATAGAGTATGTAGAAGTTGTTTGGAAGTGATGCTTTTGGTGTGAACTTAATTGAACGAGCAGAATTTGAATGCATAGTGTGGGATATTGGGATGTTTTCTCTTCTTAACTCAAGGTCATTAACTTTAGTGGTAGATGCAAATTGAAGGATGTTAGGTTGGTGATGATAGTTGTAGCTTTTGCTTCTCCGATGAAAACCACTAAGACGAGATAAAATGTAGACATGATCTTAAGCAAGCAGTGGCCGGAAGTTCCTTTTCAAAAAAATTGGAAACATTGATTTGAGCCTCAGCTAGTTCCATGAGAAAGTGTACAATGCGGTCAAAAGTTGTAGTTATATAAATGAAGATTGCAAATACATCTTCATCAAGAAGTACTCCATCAATGTTGATCAATTGTCTGGGGGTGACATATTTTGCATCCCTAATCTTATAAGTCTACCAAAAAACCTTGCAATTTTCTTGCCCGGCAACAACATCTTTGAGTTTCATAGTTTGGGTCAAGGTGGTAATGATCTTGCATAAATCACATAATATCCAATTTGAAGTTATGATGGCACCGTACAACATATAAAAGAGCATTTAAATGAAAATGGTAATGACTTTCTGTAGCACCTTAGTCAGCTAAATATTTTTATTACAAATCTGAGAGAAAATCTTATAAACTACGTTGTGTGTGCATTTTCGTATGCAGCTAGGCTGTTTTTTATAAGAATTTGCAAACCATTGGTTGATGTGACACGATACGCAACATAAAGTAAACCATGAGATAAGACTGGGGTCGGCAAATAGAAACTAACCCTACAAAGGGTTTGTCCTTGATTTTTATTGTCATAGCATAAGAAAGCCTGGCCGGAAACTGTCGACATCTTAGTTTGTATGGTAATTTTGGCTGTGCTAAACTTGTGACGATGCGGGGGATGTATGCTTTGGACCCTTTCGCTTTTCATGTGATTATTTGTCCTTCTATGACATGATTTGTCAGTTGTGCTACGATGAGCCTAGTTCCATTACAAAGCTCTCTTGATGGATCTAGATTCCGCAGAAGCATAATAGGAACACCAATTTTGAGATGCAATTCATGTTCTGGAAGTCCATTCATTGGAATTTTGTTCAAAAATTTAGTAGGATATAGTGCCCCCAAAGGGTAATGATTTGCACAACTATCAATAGGTGAACTATAATATGGCATCTGACTTGTACCTAATTGCTGGATCATTCTACTATTGATTGATGAAACTATCTCATTGGTCGGAGCTAAAATGGCAAGTTTCTATATATATGATGTTATTTTTTGTGGTTGAAACCCGAGTCATAAACAAAATGAAAGTAAACCATCTAGATTTCAATGGATTCAGGTAGCAAAAGTGTTTGAGGAATTTGTATATATGAATGTGTTACTTGGTTCAATCTAAAATTATCTTTCACTTCCACATAAGCTAGATAATATTATACTCGAGAAACCTCTATCGAGATATTTGTCAGCTTCATAAGAATATACAAAGTTTACGCTATATTTAATGAAACCACCAAACATGATGCATCCAAATATATGACATGATAAGTCGCTAACATTGATTTGCTAATAATGATGATGGAATCCATCTGTTAAACATCCCAAAGCTAATAAAAACAATGTTTTTGATGAAATAGAGTTTTAGTTTAGCCCTACAAATAATTTGCAATGATATATATTTAGCATTACTAATAATATGTACTTCAGTTAATAAAAATGATCATGTACACATTATTAATTTTGATAAATAAACCAAAAACTATGGTTCGAGATAGTATGTCGAATGTATATCAAGAAACATATGTAGCTTTAAAACAACAAATGTATGAAGATGTAAAAGTGTTTAGTATAAATAAGAAGGTTTGGACAAGATTTGATGGACAAGTACAACAAGAACCTCGTAAATTTGATGTTGTGACTTAATGGTTTACCCTTATTTACTTTGATCTCCCTTTTTGCCACTTTTTAATTTGGTAACTTGATGGATTGCCCTTTTGTATTATCTAGTCATCGGACCATGCAACTGCAGGGGCTAGTATGTCTAAATAGCACACAAGTATTGAGGAAAAAATTATGTTATTCATTATATCCAAAACTTTGGAGCAAATGAAATTTATTGATATATTTTAAGCATGTGAATTGGAATACAGGTTCATCACCCTACAAAATATAAATAATTAGGACTTATTTGAGGTCTAGACATGCGGGTCATCTTCAGAATTTCCCATGTAGGGATGCAAATCTAAAAATGAAAACATAGACCTACACATTGGCTAAACGCAACACATCCATGGAGTAACTAATTAAGTCAGCGGATGTTCAATTTCATTGTTGAGCCACACACCACACACAACCAAGTATAATTTTTTGAACCTATTTCCTTGCAATATCTAATGGATTCATGGGAGGCAAATAACTATTGTGTAAAAATGATATCATTAAAATTTATAATAATGCCATGTGCAGTGTTAACAGGAAACAACAACTCACATGCAGAGAACTAGACATTGCCTTGTTTGCTAGAGTTGTGCGTATGCACCTAGTTTGTCAACATTTGAACGCCCACTCTGGTTTTCAATATGATATATCATGAAACAAAATGTGAAGTGACATTCATGCTTTAAACTATAATATGACCTGCAACCCATACATGTATGATGTATTCACGAATGGATGATAGGAACAGTATTCAAGCAAATATATGTCATCCAAGTTAACAAAAAAACGAAATGGTTATGATAAGAGAGATTAACTAACACATTTGCTTATATCCAGGTGTTGTTCCTGCCACATCAGACACAGAAAAAACGTAGGTATTTTAACTGAAAAAATATGAGTGAATTAATCGGCATGAACACGATTACAGACCGACACACACAAGTATTGCACAAATAACAATTACTGCAGCCTCATATTCTCTTAGCATGAACTATCACTAAAAGGATTCCCTGCACGCTGCGGCAGAAAATATTTTAAGAACCCTTTTTTTTAGGGTAACCACGTGAATTATTAATCACAAATAAGGTGAATACAAGCACACACGCGACACCGACCAGAAGGGTCAAAAGACAACACGTGTCAACAGAACTTTACAGAAAAACCTCTCCAAGAAAAAGAAAATTCATAGGAGTCCTTGGGTAATCCTGCAACTGCCATCGCCGCCGCGAACCATAGCCGAACTCGTAGAAGAGCCATAGCCTAGAAGGGCGTTGTGAGTCGATTAAGAACCCTTTTATGTAAGGTATTAAACTCTTGAACTCGAAAGCTGTATACATGAATATGTAAGATTTGATTGTTCACAATAATCCCAAATTCAATCGATGTGAAATGGTTATGTATTTGATGACAAAACATTGGCGATGTGGACAATTGGATGGTTAAAAAATAAAAAAACTTGCATGTATAGATAAACAACTATTAATGATTTTTAGTAGGATTGCATGGACAACTGATTGGCTAAAATAATGAATGATGAGGATAACTTGCATGTAGAGATAGACTACTACTACATTTAGATTTTCAATATTTTTTATGTGCATTTCGATTAATTAACTAGTGCAACTACTACACCTCAAGTGCGCAGTGCACACTATGTCCGGCAAAATTGCCACTGACACTAAACATTTTGAGCACGCGAGCTCTAAATTGATGTAAACTATTTATCTCGTTTGGGCAAATAGTAGTATTTGTTTATAACGAGTATAGTTTTTTTTTTTTGACACCTTACGAGTATAGTTTAACACTCGACGGCTTGATGCTTGATTGCTCGGTATGTACGATTGTCCATTAATTTGAGAACTCCTATATCAGGCAGTTTCCGGATCATTAACTCTCGAAGGACTTGTATTTGAAAGTAGGCTGAGGTATCTGCATCTGCATGTCCAACTCTATGCCGTGCTAATCGTTGGATCTAATCGTGGTTGATTCTACTCCTGCACGAAACTCAATACAGAGACAGTAGAGACATGAAAATTCTCAGAAGATTTACATATCTAATTACGAGAGAGGGCTTATTTTCCCCCTCCCTCGCATCGCTCTATCCCGAGGGTGACCCGGGGGCGACCAAACCCTAGCCGCCGCCACCCCTTCCCCATCCCCCCTCCTCGACGTCGCCTGAGAAGGACGCCGGCAAACCGCGCGTCCAACCATGACCGCGGCAGCGAGGCTCTCACCCGCAGCACCTCTGGCCTGGGGTCTCGGACGCGGGGGCCGCGGCTCTAGGAGGTGGTGGCGGCGTCGGCTCGGCGGTGGGCGGCGTGCGTCGGTGCTAGCCGTTCTCCTCGACCGCTTGGGCGGCAGGTTGAATGGTGGGTGGCTGCTGGGTTGGCCGGCTGTTAGATCTGAAGGCTGCGGCCTTCTCCTCCTCAACCTCGCTCTCCTTTCGCCGGATTTGGGAGGTCAGCATCTTGCTGCCTCTAAGCCGGCGGAAGGGGGCAGCTTTGGGAGCTATGGCTGGTGGAGGTCGAGCGAAAGCTCGGGCTGGCCTGGCTAGCCCCGACGCCAATGGGCGTCGTAGTCCTCTTTGGAGGCGTCGTGGTGGTCTCTGCCCCCACCTTTGCCCCGGGTGAAAACCCTAGGTTCTTTGGACCAAGCAGTGATGGCGCCTCGGCGTCGCGGGCTCCTTGGAGACACGGCCTTGGAACGAGGTGCTCCAGAGCAAGGTGAGTTGGTCTTCGGACTCGCAGCGGCGCAAGGTGAGCCTTTGTCATGGCTCCGGAAGAAGTTCTTCGGCTCGCGGTATGCAGGTATTTTATGGCGGCGGTGGCGTTTGTCTCTTTGCCGCGCTACTTGACGGCGGTACGGCGCCCTTGAACCCGGGCGAGTTGATAGGGGTCCATCCGGAGGTAGCGTTTGCAAGGGTGGCGCCATTGCCCGGATTTTCCCGGTGGCGATGGTTGTTCCTTCGTGTGTGTGCTTGGCGGAGCGGTTAGCTTGTGCAACTTCTGTTCATCCCTCCAGAAGCAGACGACTTTCATCGTCATGGTGAGGCTTCTGAACAGCTCTCAATCCAAAGGCTTCGGGTGTCGATGCGCAGCTCGCACAACGGCGGGCATCAGTATAGGGGTAGGGGCTTCTTCGTGTTTCTATTTGTGCTGGTCGCTATGGCTCAAGCCTGACCTGTTGTCGTGTAGTTTGCTAGAGCTGTGACTTGTAATCTTCTTTGCATGTTGTTTCTGTTTGTTGTAAAAACTGCCGTATATGGCTTCGTTAAATCAAAGCTGGGTTCTCGAGTCTTCAGTCTAATCTACAGCAATTACGTTTAAGTTGTTGCAAGGATTGTGATGATGACAACAAGGTAAAACATTAATTCTCCACCGAAAGTGAAGGAGAAAGCTCCGTTCTTGACGGAGATGAGAAATAAATCTCTCTCTGCTTGGCCGGTGGCGGTGCAGGCCAAATCTATGTGATGTAAGTCGGATGCCTTTATGGTCCACGCAGTCCCGGCTAACCCGAAATAGCCAGTGGCCCGGTCATCGGCGTTCGGCCGCGTGCTCAAGGGCAAGCAGGTTTCGGGGGTCTGCCATTGCCATGCCATGCCGCGGCACAGTGCATGCGCGCGTACGTATGGCATGGCATGGCATGGCATGGCATGACAGCTCCGGCCGGTCATGGTCCCTCTTGGACGTACGAGGAGGACCAAGCGCCATGCGCGTGCCGTCCTATATCCATAGTGTAGTGCATTGTGGATAATATGCATAGTGTTATATGAAATTTATGGCCTGCAGGCTGCCGTTCTTCAGCAGCAGTTCAGTGTGGCATGCAGCTCCATGCATTGCAGCGCCTCGTCATTACTCTCTCTCTCTCTCTCTCTCTATCTACAGCAGCGGCAGAAGGACCAGAAGAGGTGCACTATGCTGCGCATCAGTGCAGGGGACCTTGGGAGGGCGTGGAGAGGCTAGGCAAGTAGAGCTGCCGGTACTGGAAGCTGCTGAATTCAGCCTTGGTTAGTAGGAGTAAATGTTTTGCCTCCTTGGAGTGTCGTCCTGTCCTGGAGCTGTAGTGTGCCAAGCCGATCGATGGGTATGGGGTCCGGAGCACCCTCGTGAAGTCGTATCCATGGCACTTGCAGGGTGGACAGATATGCGGCGCATGCAGTGCACTCCGGCCGGTACGTACCATCCCTCGTCCCCTCTCCACGCCGGAGTAGCGCGGCGCGGCCCTGGCGCCCTGCTCGGTCTCCGGCGTCGCGAAATCAACGCATGACGTACCGCCGGCGCCAGCGGCGGACGTGGTAGCGTGCACGTACGGGAGGCGGCACCGGGGTATGGGGTGATACGCTCATGTCCATGCCGGTCGAGGCCGGAAGTTGCGCCTTTGCTCCTGACCGCGTGCGCGGAGAGTTCACATCGCATCGGAGGCAGGTACACGTCTCGATCCGTGGACCGGCGCAAATGTTGACAAGATAAGTGAACTAGATTGTGATTATACTAGAGTTGGCTAGTGAGCATGGGCATGCCAAAATACTGGCAAACATTCAGGCAACTGCCGTAGTGGCCTCGTAAAGTCCGGATCGGCTCATGCCAGACAATGTTTTGCCTCCAGGTAGTCCAGGAGTGTAGCTGTCCTGTTTTGTAGCTGTAGTGTGGCCAGCCGGTCAATGGGGATGGGGTTCGGAGCACACTCGTGAAGTCATATCCATGGCACTTGCAGGGTGGACTTTCGGCGCATGCAATGCATCTCCGGCCGGTGCGGCGGTGCGTACTGTATGATCTACCATCCCTTGCCACGTTCCCTCTCCACGCCGGTGATGTGAACCGGGCCCAGATCGAACCACGGTCGCGCGGGGCGGCCGCCCTGCTCCGTCACCGGCTTCGCGAAATCACCGGCGGACGTGGTAGCTTGCTCGTACGGGAGGCGGCACTGACCGGGGTATGGGGTGATACATACACTGTTGCCCATGCCATGCCAGTCGATGCAGCAGCTTGCGCCGGCCGTTGCTCCTGACCGCGTGCGGCGCGGGCAGTTCAGATCGCATCGGAGCTAGGTCCACGTCTCCCCGAGGAGAGGCGGCAATTTTGACGAAATTGACCCTTTTTTGAATTCATTTTACAAAATAGACTAAATTTCAAGTCAATTCACGATCTAACCCTTTTTCACGGCGCCCGCCCCTGGGGCGTCATACTCTACTGCACAACGCCCCGACAAAAGGCGTCGTGATATCTGCCACATCAGATTAGACGGGCCCGCACCTAAATAGCACGGCGCCCCGGTCCAGGGCGCCATGCCTACTGGTACGGCGCCTTAAGCCAAGGCGCCATGCTTTTTTTTTTGTCTTTAGGTGAATCCGGGATAGAATAAATGGGCTTTATGGATAGGTCCAGTACATCAAATATGGTCGGTCCTAGTGGTCTGAATGGTTGCTCAGTCCTCTACTTAGGTCGTGAGTTCAAGTCCTTTCATAGCACCATTTTTTACTTTTTTCCGATTTTTTTAATGTTTTTGTTTTTCACTCACGCAATGACGCAACATATGCAGTATAGTTTCCCCAAAAAAAATTATGTTTTTTTATTCAAATTTAAGCAAGAAAAAACATCAAAAAAATTCAGGAAATATACCGCATTTGTTGCTTCCGATTTTTTTAATGTTTTTTTTCACTCACGCAATGACGCAACATATGCAGTATAGTTTCCCCAAAAAAAATTTATGTTTTTTTATTCAAATTTAAGCAAGAAGAAACATAAAAAAAGTCGGGAAATATACCGCATATGTTTTTTGTTTTTCACTCATGCAACAAATGCGATATATTTCCTGAATTTTTTTATGTTTTTTCTTGATTAAATTTGAATGAAATAAATAGCAATAGATCCATGACTAATGTATGATTAAATTTTGTAGGCTCGGACATATCAAAAAAGAAAAACTTGTAGGCTCGACATGCATGCTCTATTACGGATAGCATGAGAATAGTCATACATGTGCTTTGGGTTCAGACTGTTCTGATCTGTTGGAGGCCAGCCAAAACAAGGTGAACTAGATTTGTCCACTCCGTGTTATCGACTACCGAAACTGTTTCATTAGATGGCGTCTTCAGAGATGAGGCGGCATATTCGATCTTTGGGTGGCGGCTTGAGAGATAGAGGCGAGGGTTCCTCCCTACGCTTAAAAAACATATAGACTACGGGAAAATGTGGGCGACAATATATAGTGCGAAATAGTTTTCACAAAAATAAGCGGGAAAATATTTCTTAGGCCGCAATATGGAGAAAGTTAGCGCCAAACCGAAAAAGTTTGAAAATGTTTTAGGATTTGTTCCTAAGTGCTTGTAAATTACCCAATTTATTTGTTTAGTCGGCTAATAAAAAATGGGGACATTATGTGTAGCGTCTAATGAAACGTTGCTACGTTGAACTAGTCCATTATAATAGGGACGAAAATAAATGCATTTCATACATAACGTCTTTAGGGTTCTTACGTGATGATTTTGTTGTAGTGAGAACAATGAAGCCATCTTCTGTTTTTCTTGTCCTCTCATCATTTTATCATGCATTTATGCATTTATGCTGGTCACAATGGTTGCATCTTATATTTGGATATATAGTCGTTCATTCAATAAAAAGAATTCATAATATGTAGCCAAAATCCAAGTAATATCCAAAGAAGATAGGAGGCTTAGTTATAACTTTCCAAAAAAAACATTAAAAAATGGCGAAAACTATACTGCATATGTTGCATCATTGCATGAGTGAAAAAAAAAATACATAAAAAAAAGGGAAAAAATAAAGATGGTGATACGAAAGGACTTGAACTCACGACCTAAGGAAGTAGAGCACAGAGCAACCAGTCGGACCACTGGGACAGACCATATTTGATGTACTGGATATATCGCTAGAGTCCATTTATTCTATCCTGGATTCACCTAAAGACAAAAAAAAAAACATGGCGCCTTGGCTTAAGGCGCCGTGCTATTTAGGTGCGGGCCCGTCTAATCTGACGTGGCAGATATCACGACGCCTTTTGCCAGGGCGTTGTGCAGTAGAGTATGACGCCCCAGGGGCGGGCGCCGTGAAAAAGGGTTAGATCGTGAATTGATTTGAAATTTGGTCCATTTTGTGAAATGAATTTAAAAAAGGGTCAATTTCATCAAAATTGCCAGGAGAGGCGCACGAAAAAGAACCTAAACTAGCCGACGGGCAGCTAGAGAAACATTGTCATTTGGCTTGAAAGTTAAAAATGTTCCTACTACGGAGTACATGATAATATTTTTGTGTACATTTCCTGATAATTAGTATACGTAGAAGGACTGCATGCGGAAGATTACATTTTTTTAAAATTTGGCTTCATTTCCTATTATTTTTTTGGTCAAGATGGTCAGTTGGCTATTCATAGGAAGGGGTTAAATCTTTTACACCTACAAGTGATTCCACATGTAATGATTACTTATGTACCTTATTTTTCTTTTGTGAAATCGTAAGGACGAAATTATAAATCAGCATGAAGTCATTTAAATGGTACTTTGTATAAAAATTGGAGTGACATTATTTGCACCATGTTGTTCGTACTTGCCTCGTAAAAACCATTTTGGCACTCAATGGAATGATTTTTTGTATAGAGAATCCTCAAACTTCATTTGGCAAAATTGTTGTCACAACAAGATGCACATCCGTCCATAATTTGGGCACATTAAAATTAACTATGCCAAATATATGCCCATACTTGATCAGTTGACTAATATTCATACATGATAACCCTTTTGTGAAGTTTTTGTTTTCAAATTGTCATATTGCAAGTTTTATATAATTTTTACTAGACAAATAGTATACATAAAAGGACTCCATGTGGTAGATTGCATTTTTAATTCGCTTCACTTTCTTCCATACTTTTGAAAAATGATCAAAATATCTAGCATGGCTATTTATACCAAGCTTTCAAAAACTATCAGCGGTTTCTCTATATAATGACTACTTGTGTATTTTAAAATGAATTTTTTAATGTTTAGAACCAAGTTATAACACACTACTGTTCAATTTTTAATTACCTTCGATAAATTGGCATAAAGTCAATTAATTACGGAAATGTAACTAGAAAGATTAAAAAAATATAAAAATTGGTCCATCAATATGGTCTACTTTTGAGTGAAAGTTGGAGTGGTGTCATTTTGCACCATATTCTTTGCACTTGCTTCACAAAAAAACCATTTTTGGCACTCAAAAATGTATTTATCATGTGATAAAAGGCTGGAAACTCCTTTCAAGCTATTGAAAATTAAAATTCAAAAGTTTATGCTTCAAAATCCAAATATATATGTGCATAGAATTTTTTTTACCTTGTGTTTTTCAAAGAATACTCGATAAAGCTAACCCTGACGTGTCGTCATCCGCATTCCAATAAATCTGAGTATGCCGATTATTTTTTGTTTGCCGTGCAACCCTCGTCGAACCGATGAATATACGGCGTGTGTATGTTCCCAAAGTATTGATGGACGGCACTCGGCAACGTCACCTGTTCCAGCAGTGACCTTTTCTCAGTGAGCTAGAATGTCACATTAAAAGAAAATAATTAGACCAAGTGTCAATTAGAAAAAAAATCATTTCGATGTCAAATAGTGAATCACATTTTTTTATGAGCGTCAAATAAGGAAGTTGCCTCATTTTTTCTGGGTTTTGCTACAGAAGCCATCCTGTAGAAGTAGTATTTCCTACACGTATACTAGCAGTCAGCAGTAGACCAGAGTTGGAATGTGTATTTCAGTTCCTCATCAGCCTGCAATGATGCCGAAATAACAAGAGCAAGACAAGATGCCTGCAAGTCAGCAAGAACCCGCTGCGACGTGCAGCGAGGAACACAGGACCTCCATCATGTGTAGTAAAAGCTTGCTCGTCAAACCAGGACCAGTATCGCGTCGTCCACTGTCTCCTCCCAGCCTACCGATGCTAGCCTGCGGCAGGCTACAGTATCTACGGCGCCGCGGAAAAAGGGCCTTTCCATGGCTGCCTGCCCCACTCTGTCTCAACATCGCCGGTTCGGTCGGTCGCATGTCGCAAGGCCGTTCCGATCGGCCTCTCATTCCCGCTATAAAAACAGCCATTGGAGAGCTCACATTCCATTCTGTTTAGCTATCTCCACTAGCCAAAGAACTCCACTGACCCCAGCAAGCTTGCTTCTCCTCTTCTCCACCCCATTCTATCTCTGCCTGCCTCTGTGCTGTTCGTGTAAACCGAATGGAGGTAAGTGTTCGTGTGTGTGTGAACCGAGGAATCATCCATGGAAGAATTGGGGCACATCGTTTAACTCGTTTGCTTGTGGTTTTTGGTTTCGCAGAGGGCGAGGAGGAGGAAGGTGCCGGCGTTCGGGGAGTGGAACTACTGCTACCACCCCTACGACGAGCCGGCCGCCGCCGATTGCTACCACGCTCCGGAGCCGGAGGCCTGCAGCGACGTGTGGTTCAGGTACTCGCCGCCTCCGCGCAAACAGCAGACGCCCAAGAAGACGAGGGCGGAGGGAGAGAAGGGAGAGAAGGGAAGCGGCCGGCGCGGGGCTAGGGCGTCGGAGGCTGTAGGCGGCCTGGCGCGCGGCGCCGCGATCAAGGCCAGATCAGGCGCCTCCGCCTTCAGGGTGGTGCGGTCCGTCGACGAGGACCTGTACCAGGTGCCGCCGCCGGAGCTCGTCTCCAGACGCCCGAGGCGGAAGAGGAGGAACCTGCTGATGGGATGCCTCGGCCTCAACTCTTGCGTCGCCTGAAGATGCTGCGCTCTGGCTAGATTCATTTCCCGCTCGGATGGAAATGCTGGTTCTTGCTCTGTGTGTTTTTGGTTTGTGGTGTCTTGGGGTAGCCACTGATCGATCACCTGTAATGGTTTCGGTCGAGCCGTTTATTTCCACCGGAAATTGTACTCGGATCAGCTGGTCTGATCTCGTGTAATAGACTATGATCAACATCCCTTTAGGATTTTATTAGGTTGTTTGTGGCAAGCAAATCATGGATTTTTTTTAAAGTGGACCGTCCCTCCCCGTCTACAGTTCCAGGGAGGCGATTTGTGAGCGACCCGGGCTTTCCACCTCGCCGGCGCCGAATCGGCGGCTTCCTCGCCCCCGGCGGCCGCTCCGGCGGCGGGAGGACGGGGGAACGTCGATTCGTGCCGTGTACATAGCGTAGGTAAGCTTAGGTTTTCCGGCCGGCGGCGCTGTGGCGGAGGAGGCGCTGGTGGTTCGGTTTTGCAGGTGGTGGATCTCCCCTGCGGCGGCGGCGCTCCGTGGAGCTCCGGCGTCGATCTACTGCCGTCGTCGGGCTGGCGGCTCTGTAGAGCTCGCCGTCTCGACTTCCCTGCGCTGGAGTTCGTGGATCGGCGGCGGATCCAGCTGTTGAAGTTGTGGAAGCTGCTGATGCGGTTCGGCACGGCGGCTTCGTCGGCTTCCTCCGGTGTGGCCCTCCGGGGCCGGCGATTGGTGACACTCCCGTGCGCTCGGGGGCTGCTCTCGATCCAAGGCATGAAGGAGAGCAGGAGCGGCGGCACGCCACCGACGGCGCCGTGGTTGACGATGAAGCTGTGCTGCAGGAAGGAGTGCTTTGTAATTTCTGTTTCTTCGAGGACCTTTCTGTAATTGTGCCGTGCTGTGGTCGGTTGTCTTTCCTAGCAAATAAAAAAAGAACGTCTCATGCGCAACACAATGCACCTCTGCTGCTGGCGCTACCGTAGAGAAGAAGTAAATGTTGGGGCGCTGCAAGCCTGCAATGCTACGCACACCAGCAGCCTGTAGGTACCATAAATTCTAATCAAGAAAAACACTGTCGATATCTCTACTATATAATATGGCTTTAGGTGATGGTACGTTTTTTGAAATGCCGATTTTACCCTTACATTGTAAGCCCGAGTCAGAAAATATTACACCATATGCCACCGCCAAGTGATATGGTTTGTTTTGCACATAACCCCAGATAAATCCAGAATTCAACCCGCACTCCATCGCACGATAGCGGCGCCCCGCTTCCACACGCTCGCCTCCGTCCCAGATCGGCGGCGCCCCGCCCTCCCCGCGTCTGCGTGGTCCGGTGTCAGTTCGCCTCCCCTTACACACGGAAGTGGTGCTAAAGCTGAGGATCTGGAGTCGAGGCCTAGCTCCGCTCTGAGATCGAGCAGAGCTCGATGGAGGGGTGGCACCAGCGAGAAGTGAAGGAGAGGTGGAGCACAAGGAGAAGATGGGGAGGCCGACTGCGACAGAGGTGGAGCAGGGAGGAGGAGATGAGGATCCGAGATGGGTCGGCCACCACCCTCCTCTGGCGGTCCCGCGGATTCACCAAGCCCCATGTCCTGATCTGCCGCTGCCGTGGGTGGATGTGGACTTCTCAGACACGTCCAAGGAGAAAAATCTCATCAGATTCTCCATCAAGGGTGAGCTTCTTTTCTCCTTTCCCTTCCTTGTCTGCAGGATCGATCTTCCTCCTCGCGTCCACCTGATCTGGCTCTCCTCCTTACACTGCTGGAACTCACGAGGCAGGCACATATGCAGCACGGCCTCTGCCATGGCGACTACATGATACAGGTGCACGTCCCGATTCCCGATCCCAAATCACTTGACGCCCACAAATTTGTTTCATGCATCTTCTCAATTGTGTCAGTGTGTAGATAGATTGGGAGGCATCTTATTTCCATCCTATGCTCCCAGATATGTGAGATGGAATTCTTTCATCAAATTGTTCCACGAGATCCAAATTGTATGTAGTCTAATTGTATTCAAGTGAGTTCAGACTTCCGACAGTGATGTAGAAAATGAGGGCAGTGGAAAATCTTGACTCCAAACAGCCGTGTAGCCATGATAACAACGACACTGACAATTGGTTGGAGTAGGAAGGGAAGAGAAGCAGCTCCAAACCACACCGTAGTGCTGCTTAGCTCTTGTTGTGATGTTTGTGGCTCTCGCTGAACAAGCAAGAGACTAAGGAGATGAACAAGAACTGGAGATGCCCTGAGCCTACTTTGCTGCAGCCATCTACTAAAAATTGCATAGGAGCTCATACAGATTTTGTTTAATATAATCTTATACCGGTTGCTCCATAGTGTTTCAGTCTTTGCATTCAATTATTATAACAGTGATTTGTTTTAACCACATAAAACTCTTAATGTATTTGAGAACTTTCATGCTAGCCATGGCTGCAGGGAGGTTTTGGTCAGAGGGCGACGATCCTGAGTTTGTAGTCGGGAGGACTGCATCCTCTCTGCTGACAGCTCTCTGAGATGTGCCATGTGCAGCAGCAGAGGTTGAGAGATGTGCTTTCGGGCAATATGCTGCGCACGGCCGCTCGCCTGCAAGCGCATGAGGACGTGGTCAGGTGTGGTCCGGACGCACAACAGCGCACAGGCAGATGGGGTTTCCGCGGTCAACTTCTGGTTGTGTTGAATGCGTACGAGTCGTCGCCAAGGCGGCCTACCCCAGTGTTAAGCTGGAGATGATGCTGATGCAACGTGAGTTGAGATGAGGTATATAGATAGGAGATAGAATTTGAAACTAGATCAAGTGACTACCGCTACTTCCTCTGTTTTCGGGAGGACTGCATCCTCTGTATTTTGTGATAGTAATACAAACAGTGGTTTCCATAGCCTCGTTATTGTTATGGATGCTGGTTGTGCATTCGGTTAACAAACGAATCCACTAGATTGTCACATCTGTTTTTTTTTCATATGGTTTGTTGTAAGGAGAAGTCTATATGATTGATTCTGTAGCAGAACAGTGGTAAAGGACAACGCTTTGATGTCAGGCTTACCAATCTCTAATTGTAGTATATACATGTTACTTCGAGTTTAAACAAACTTCCATCGAAGCCATTTTAATTTTATATGGGATCTGGGACCTGATTTTGCTTGTGGATGTACTGAGCTCCATATCGTTTAAACATGTGCTATTCTTAGGGAAAAAAGGAGTGTGTTTATGCTATGCTCGAATGCAATAGCTCACTTCAGTGGATCAATCCATGCAGGTGCTAATAGCCCGAGCCTTGTGTGTGAATGTTGTTGGAGAAGATCATGTAAGCTTATTCCTTCATGGGAATCGGCACCATGTGGTTCTGTGGCAGGTTCATTGATGTAAACATAGTTTGAGTGAATGCTAAAATGTTTCAATTTACTCGCGTGCATCTTCTCTCCACAATTATATTTTGGATTTCGTTCAGTCCCAAAATTATTTCTCATCCTCAATTTTTGATTTCCATATTTGATGTCTTGTTGGTCTTTTTATTTAATATTTTAGGAACCACCCTATAAAACACACTATATCATGCGCTGGGCCCAACATCATCTAACCAAGCACGAGAACTTACTTAATGCCTTCTCGACTGCATATGTTTTATATTGCTACCGTGCATGAGCTTGGTTGTAATATGCCCGTAGCAACGCACGGGTATTCAACTAGTAGATATGTAGGACGGCATGTCCAAGACGGGCCAGTGCAAACTGCCGCATGCACTGTGCCGCGGCGTGGCTGACGGGGCCCCTAGCTATTTCGGGTTAGCCGGGAAAAGATACTAACTGTAAATACAAACACCAAACTAAGAAAACACCTTTTGGCTCCCGAGCTCCAGCTCCGCTCCCTCTAATTAAAAAATAATAATCATATTTATAAGTTTTAGAAAATATGAAAACAATCCTGCATATTGTTAATTATGTATCCCACAAACGTGCAAAATCTCGATTTGAAATAGTTTATATTCTGAGCCCACAAAAATGACAAATGTTGTATATTTTGGAAATTTAAAAATGTGTACATTTAGATCCATATATTTGTCATTTTTGTCTAGATAAAAATATAAAAATTTCATATCGAGATTTTGCACGTTTGTGGGATATCATTGACAGCATGCAGGAGTTTTCTCCCCGGATTTTTTTGAAACTTATAAATATGATTTTTTTTTTCACTTTTTAATTTAAGAGATCACCGGAGCTACTCCAATAAATAAGATTTTTGGAATACTACTATAAATCGTAATTATTGGAGTGGAGATTTTGGCGCCCAAGCACGAGTGCTCCTGCTATTTAAATAAAAAATCGAACATCATATATTTGCGAGCTTCAAACAAATGTGAGGATGTAGCGAATGGTGTATCTCACAAAGGTGCAAAAAAATCAGTTTCAAATATTTTGTATTTTGAGCTAGACAAAAGTGACAAAACTGTGAATATGTGTATGCATATTTTTAAATCTCTAAATTTTGTCAGATTTTGTCATTGTTTGTGTAGCTCATAATATAGAGTATCTGAAATTCATATTTTCCAAGTTTGTGGGATACACCATTGGATACATCTAGTTTTTTTAGAATTTTTTGAAACTCTTAGATATGATTTTCGATTTAAAAAAACAGGAGCACTGGAGCTCGGGAGTCAAAGACACTTTCCGTAATTATTGCCATTAGCTTGGATCAATATGGAGCTCCAATGATTTAATAGTCGAAATTCGAGAGCGCTAATGGCAATTGTGCAATGATGTTTGTGATAATCTAAATTGCAGGTTACCACCTTAAGTGGGAAAATGCATGTCTGGTTGAAGCCGTAGGCCGACTATGCATTGTTGCGCTTTGACCTGACCAAAAACAGTAGGGTGCGGCCTTGTTATTGGGTTGCGTGCATGGAAAACAAAAAATTCGCCACAACTTATGCAACAACCTCCAAGATCTACTATGAAGATACAAGTGACAAGACATGCATATTTGATCCAACTGTAAATTCGTTACCGACACCGTGAAGCGGAAGAGATGTCGATGACGACGTTGATGAAGCTTGTGGAAGAACTCCCTCGGCTAAGCCTAGCCGAGAGAATGTCCTAGACTCCTCGCATCTCGGCTTGATCCAGCAGAGTGAGATAGAGTTAACCGTTTCTCAACGGATCACCCCTCTGAGTTTCGCACACATACATCGGATCTAGTCCAGCAGGGCTTCGCCGTCCACACTTGAAGCACTCACGGCTGGTGTATATGAAGGTGGAGATCTCAACACTTGAGAAGGAGGGAGAGAGAGATTAGATCTAGATCTAATCTAATCGGAGAGAGGAAACCTCTAATCCAACTAGAAGAGATCTAAACTTGTGTCTCTCCAAAGGGAGAGGGGGTGGGGGTTTATATAGGAGGCCAAGGGGTGGAGGGACTTGGCCAAGGGGTGTCTCTCCACGGATGTAACTCTTACATCATGAGTTATTCACTAGTGGACACTCCCAACAATTGAATACATAGATATTTCCTCTTCACTTTGCTACTCTGAACTATTCTCCCGCTGGATAGAAATACCAATCTACTGCGTAGGGCTACAAGAGCACACCTTAAAGTCTGAGTGAACAAACACCACAATATCATAGAACACCAAGACCATCGTGTAGGGCTACAAAAGCACACCTTAAAGTCTGTCTTCCACATCTAGGGAACCCCAAGGTCACTATGAGTGCCCCAAAATAGTACTAAACAAACACCACAATTTTATAGTGACATCCAACACAAAGAATAACTCATGGTAAGTATTTCTGTAACCTTTAGCCTAAGAGTCACACACGGTGCGCACACTGTCAACTTCACACCATGGGACAAAGGTGACTCCGGAAATTACATTAATAAAACCACTTGAGTAGCACAAACAATGAAGGAGAAACATCCATGAGATGAACCACATAGCTACCGGTAGAGCCCTCAGCCCCGATGAAAAACTACTCCCTCCTCATCATGGGAGGCAGCAACGGCGATGAAGATGGTGATGATGAACACGCCGGAGGGGGTGGAGCCCTCCGGAGGCGATTCCGGCGGCGTTTCCCCCCACCGATCTTCTCCGGCGGCAGCCTTCTGTCTCCTGTTTCGTGGTTTTGTGTTTCTCCACCGCCTCCTTGCGAAACTCCTCGGGGGACTATTTTTATAGGCGTTTTTAGGTCAAAACATAGTCAGTGGAGGAAAGATCGAAGGCAACGGAGCCACGAGGCCCAAATGGGTGGGTCCCACGCGGCCTGGTACTGTGGCCGCGTGGGCCCCCCTCGTTTGGCCCTCGGGCCTCCGTTTGCTCGCTTCCTTCGCCCACAGGTCTTCTTCCTTCCAAATATTGATGCCCGTAAATTTTCAGGTGATTTCGTTGACGTTTGGGTCCCTGAAACATTAAAATAAGAAAACGGGGTTTTCTGCCTGTGCAGGGTTAATTACATAAAAATAGGAAATAAATGAATATTCCCAAAAATCATTATAAAACATTGATATAACCCTTATATGATGCAAATATGATTGGAATATAAGCAATTAAAGTGCAAAGTTCATGTATGCATTTTACATGCATCAACATCCCCAAGCTTAACCCATGCTCGTCCTCGAGTATGAAGGTGATAAAACTAACATGGACTTTGCAATTTAATACTTAACAATGAATATCAAAGATGATTACTATTGCTACATATAGTCAAATGATTCATTCTTCAAAGGAGTAGCAATATGCAAATAGTTTATGAAGTGATATCAAGTATTCAAGACAAGGATGTTCATTGATAGTTCACAAAGTGTAACATAGTAGCAAGTAATATGGAACACATGTATGCATAATGATAAGTAGAACATCCTACAATGGTCATAGAGTGTAGATGAAAATCTGAATATGATAGGTGTACACTTTGGAAAGATGTATATGTGAGTAGAGGTAAAGCATGCATAAGTTTCATCCAACTTCCAAACTCTTCTACTTAAGTTAATGATTGCAATAAGGTATTCATTGGTGTCAAGCTCTCATTGCCCCTATCATAGCATCTTAAGGTTAAAGTGAAAGAAAATATGAGTAGTGTGCTTGATAAAGAATGGGTTGAATGTCTCATGCCCCTTGAATACAAGTACATACACCATGTGTTACTCAACTTGGGAAACAAAGCAAGTTCAATTAAATATCATTGTAAGCATAATAGTATCATCAAGAGCGTCAACTGGGGTACCTCTTGCCCCAAGATATGGAACAAGCCCATATCAAAATGACAAGACAAACAAACAAAATGAACAATCTCAACACCCTTTTTATTTACCATTTGGAATAGTTTTTTATTGCAAGGTGTATCACAGAAGGTTCACCATAGTATGTAAGTAAATTTCCACCATGAATGATGCATGGCTTAGATTAGCGGCCCAGGCGTCTCTCTAACCATTTACACAAACTCATTTAAACTCACTCTATTTCCACATTTATTTCAACATGATAAGTATCCATAGACAAAAGCACATGATATCAACTAAAGGAGATGAAGAGCGTGTTG
Source organism: Poa pratensis (assembly GCA_947311845.1). Taxonomy (NCBI): domain Eukaryota; kingdom Viridiplantae; phylum Streptophyta; class Magnoliopsida; order Poales; family Poaceae; genus Poa; species Poa pratensis. The sequence goes on from CAMZMU010000080.1 coordinate 21,830,188, forward strand.
AAAGCTTGCCATGTGACAGCACATATGGGCTAACTTCTAACCCAAAACATTCATCAAGCCACAAACATCATAATCTTAATCACAATGGGTCAAGTTTTATTAATGCAAATAAAAGAACATTGTGCATCAAGTTCGTGAGAGCTATATAACCAAAAAAAATTCCATTGCAATCAATAACATAAACATTTTCATTCAGAGGTAAGATAACACAAACAACATGTTAAACATACTCGGAATAGCATAAAGCCAATAGGTAGATATGGTGGACTCACTGGAATAACTTTGGTTGAAGGTGTTGGAAACAAGTTTTGCTTGTTGGAATTTTGGGCTAGCAAAAGGGAGAAAGTTGACCATCTAGATGCATGCATGAGTGTCCATAGAACTAACTAATCCATGTTAAACCAAGTAAAATAACAATCAGCACCAAAACATGAATAAGTGATAGCTCTTCAAAAAGAATTTGCAAACTATTACTCATAAACAAGCTCATGAATCATGCAACTATATGTATCATAAAAAATCAACTCAAACATCCCTTTTCCCAATCTTATAAAAGCATCCAACTTATTTCAACCCATATTTCCAGTAGCTCTCTCATATATAAATGATAGTGTGGTGGTCTCTCAAGACTCAAACAAAAAACAACGCTCCAAGTTTATGCGATAAAGTGTTTCGATCGAAAAACAGAAGTTGGACGTGTGCAAACCGAGAGTGTGTAGGTCCAGCGGGGTTGTCTTCACATCCCCAAGCTTATGGTCTTCACCATCCTTGGATAGCTCTTGGTGCATCTCCTCCAATCCCTGTGAAAAAACTTCAAAACATCGTTTCTCCCATCTCTTTTCTGTGGGGTGCATTAATAGTGATAAACAAATAGGTTCCTTGCTGCATATAATCCTTGAACAAAAATTCATATGACATGTCCAGAAAGTATATAATGTTGTATGCCTACTCATAAACTCAATTGGATCAAAAAGCTCAAAGCATGCATCAAACAAAATGGGACAGAATCTGTCCAGAAAAACAGCAGCAGCAAAACGTATTTTTCTACTCTACAAACTTTATCGAAAAATTCCGAAAAAATTCATGCATACAGAGGATGAAAATTTGCAACTACAGTTCAAATATGAGCTCATTCGGAGTTACATAATAAGAATTAAAAATCATACCGTGCACGGACTCGTGTAGGAATAAAATCTCCGAAATCAATAAGCAACTTTTCAAGACCAAAATGGGTAAAACTTGGCACTTTATTTAAAATTGCAGAAACTAAACTAAAAACAAAGTCTCTTGGTACAGCAAGAGGACACAAAGAAAATCACACAAAAAATAACCGGGTTGCCTCCCGCAAAGCGCTTTCTTTATAGCCATATAGCTAGGCTTGATAGTTTTAATGATGCTCCATAGGAATAAGAGTTGAATATAAAAGAGCATCAAGAAGCAAATATCAACCACATTTAAGTCTAACCCACTTCCTATGCATTGAGATCTTGTAAGAAAATAAATCAATAAAGCACAAAGTGACTAGCATAAGAAGGCAAAGCAAGTGCAACTTCAAAATTTTCAACAAAAAGAGAGAAGGCTTAATATTTTTGAGATATATGAAATCATGTCTCCCTCTCTCATAAAAACTTTCAGTAGCATCATTGATAAACTCAACAATATAGCTATCACACGAAACATTCTTATCATGATCCATATGCATAAAAGTATCATTACTCTCCACATAAGCATAAACAGTTTCATTAGGAATAGTGGGAGTAAAACATTCATAATAATCATTGTAATCATCATATATAGGAGGCATATCATAATCACAATAAACTTTATACTCAATAGTGGGTGGACTGAAAATATCATATTCATCATCATAAATGGAGACATAGTATCATTAAACAAGTTAAAGAACCTCCCCAAGCTTAGATGATTGCAAGATATAAAAGGAACCTCCCCAAGCTTAGTCTAGTGCACACAAGAATAGAAACTTAAGCGCTACGCTCCCCGGCAACGGCGCCAGAAAAGTACTTGATAACCCCCAAGAGCAAGGAATCACTGTAGCACCTCTCAATGTGGAAGTAAGGTATCGATCCGCAGGAGCAAGAAGGAAAAGTTATCTATTCCCTACAACTAAAGTGTCACAAGTTTTAGTTCATTATGCACTAAACAAGTTTAAGGAACAAGGTGGTTGATTTAATGGATGGAAGTTTGATGTAACAAGGCAAGAATGTGGAAGTGTTCCAATCCTATTCAATGCAAGAGGACAAGACAAAGGTTTTCTAGGATGCTTGGAAATAAGGCCTAGGGATCATACTTTCACTAGTGGACACTCCCAACAATTGAATACATAGATATTTCCTCTTCACTTTGCTACTCTGAACTATTCTCCCGTTGGATAGAAATACCAATCTACTGCGTAGGGCTACAAGAGCACACCTTAAAGTCTGAGTGAACAAACACCACAATATCATAGAACACCAAGACCATCGTGTAGAGCTACAAAAGCACACCTTAAAGTCTGTCTTCCACATCTAGGGAACCCCAAGGTCACTATGAGTGCCCCAAAATAGTACTAAACAAACACCACAATTTTATAGTGACATCCAACACAAAGAATAACTCATGGTAAGTATTTCTGTAACCTTTAGCCTAAGAGTCACACACGGTGCACACACTGTCAACTTCACACCATGGGACAAAGGTGACTCCGGAAATTACATTAATAAAACCACTTGAGTAGCACAAACAATGAAGGAGAAACATCCATGAGATGAACCACATAGCTACCGGTAGAGCCCTCAGCCCCGATGAAGAACTACTCCCTCCTCATCATGGGAGGCAGCAACGGCGATGAAGATGTTGATGATGAACACGCCGGAGGGGGGTGGAGCCCTCCGGAGGCGATTCCGGCGGCGTTTCCCCCCACCGATCTTCTCCGGCGGCAGCCTTCTGTCTTCTGTTTCGTGGTTTTGTGTTTCTCCGCCGCCTCCATGCGAAACTCCTCGGGGGACTATTTTTATAGGCGTTTTTAGGTCAAAACATAGTCGGTGGAGGAAAGATCGAAGGCAACGGAGCCATGAGGCCCAAATGGGTGGGTCCCACGTGGCCTGGTACTGTGGCCGCGTGGGCCCCCCTCGTTTGGCCCTCGGGCCTCCGTTTGCTCTCTTCCTTCGCCCACAGGTCTTCTTCCTTCCAAATATTGACGCCCGTAAATTTCCAGGTGATTTCGTTGACGTTTGGGTCCCTGAAACATTAAAATAAGAAAACGGGGTTTTCTGCCTGTGCAGGGTTAATTCCATAAAAATAGGAAATAAATGAATATTCCCAAAAATCATTATAAAACATTGATATAACCCTTATATGATGCAAATATGATTGGAATATAAGCAATTAAAGTGCAAAGTTCATGTATGCATTTTACATGCATCAACATTACTTAATGCAATTATCCGTTGCTTGCAACTTAATACCAACGGGGAACTCGGATGACAACCTGGCGGTGGATTATTAGTCATAGACGCTGTTGGATAACGGTCTATGTATTTTTTCGTAATGCCCACATGAATATCATAGTAATCATCATGTCATATATATGCATTGTCATGCGCTCAATATTTTGTCAATTGCCCAGCTGTAATTTGTTCACCCAGCATGTTAGTTATCTTTTATGGAGAGACACCACTAGTGAACTGTGGACCCCGGTCCATTCTTTTACACTGATAATACAACCAACTGCAAACATTGTTCCTTTTCATTCTCTGCAATTTACTACTGTTTTCCACACCATACGTTTAATCCTTTGTTTTCAGCAAGCCGGTGAGATTGACAACCTCACTGTTTCGTTGGGGCAAAGTAGTTTGATTGTGTTGTGTGCAGGTTCCACGTCACGCGCCACTGACAACCTTCAGAAGTGATTTCTTGCTCCTACTGGTTCGATTAAACCTTGGTTTCATACTGAGGGAAACTGCTGCTACACTGCTTCATACCTTCCTCTTGGGGTCTCCCAACGAACGTGTGATCCACGCATCAAGCATTTTTCTGGCGCCGTTGCCGGGGAGCAAGAGGATTTCTGCAAGGGGAGTTTCACGCTTCCAATCTCTTTACTTTGTTATTGTCTTGCTTAGTTTATTTTTATTTAGTCTTGTTTGCTTTATTTATCAAAAACACAAAAAAATTAGTTACTTTTATTTTCAAGTTGTTATCTTTCTGTTTTGTTTTAATTTTGCTAAAATGAGTACCCCTGAGAACACTAAGTTGTGTGATTTCACTAGCACGAACAACAATGATTTCATTAGTACACCTATTGCTCCACCTGCTTCTAACGCAGAATTCTATGAAATTAAACCTGCACTTTTAAATCTTGTTATGAAAGAGCAATTCTCTGGTGTTAGTACTGATGATGCTGCTGCTCACCTTAATAATTTTGTTGAACTTTGTGAGATGCAAAAGTATAAGGATGTAGATGGTGATATTATTAAACTGAAACTTTTTCCTTTCTCTTTGAGAGGACGTGCTAAAGAATGGTTGCTATCTTTGACTAGAAATAGTATTGATTCATGGACTAAATGCAAAATGCTTTCATAGGAAAATATTATCCTCCTGCTAAGATTATATCTTTGAGAAGTAGCATTATGAATTTCAAACAATTTGATAATGAGCATGTTGCTCAAGCTTGGGAGAGAATGAAATCATTGGTAAAGAATTGTCCCACCCATGGACTGACTGCTTGGATGATCATCCAAACCTTTTATGCAGGACTAAATTTTTCTTCAAGAAACCTATTGGATTCGGCCTCTGGAGGTACCTTTATGTCCATCACTTTGGGTGCTGCAACAAAGCTTCTTGATGATATGATGATAAATTATTCTGAATGGCACACCGAAAGAGCTCCACAAGGTAAGAAGGTAAATTCTGTTGAAGAAATCTCTTCCTTGAGTGATAAGATTGATACTATTATGTCTATGCTTACAAATGGAAAAATGCATGTTGATCCAAATAATGTTCCTTTAGCTTCTTTGGTTGCTCAAGAAGAGCATGTTGATGTGAACTTCATTAAAAATAATAACTTCAACAACAATGCTTATAGGAATAATTTTGGTAATAACAATTATAAGCCCTATCCTTTTAATAGTGGCAATGGTTATGTTAATTCTTATGGTAATTCCTACAACAATAATAAGAGTGTACCCTCTGATCTTGAAGTCATGCTTAAGGATTTTATTAGTACACAAACTGCTTTCAATAAATCTGTTGAGGAAAAGTTTGGGAAAATTGATGTTCTTGCCTCTAAAGTTGATAGTCTTGCTCTTGATGTTGATTTGTTAAAAATTAAAACTATGCCTCATGATGTTAAAGAGAGCAAAACTCTCAATGCTATACAAGTTAAAATTGATAATAATGTGAGGATGTTAGCTGATTTACATGCTAGGTGGGCAAGAGAGGATGAAATTGCTAAAAAGAATAGTATTGCTAGAGTTTATACTATTACTACTACTGAAAATGCTATAAACTCAAGTGTTAACAAACCTCCTACTATCAATGGTAAAGTAATTGGTGTTGGCAATGTCTCTACTTCTGTTGCAAAACGTTTAAAATTGCCTGAAAACACTGAAACTGTTCCTGATAAAAGTGCTGAAATTTTTCGAGATGTGGGAGACAATGGTCCCATTACTTTTGATAATAATGATTTGATTTTGATGGTTGCAATATTTCTGAAGTAATTAAGTTCTTGCAAAAGCTAGCTAGAAGTCCTAATGCTAGTGCTATAAACATGGCTTTTACTAAACATATTACTAATGCTCTCATGCAAGTTAGGGAAGAGAAATTAAAACATGAAGCTTCTATCCCTAGGAAGTTAGAAGATGGTTGGGAGCCCATCATTAAAATGAAGGTGAATGATTTTGATTGCAATGCTTTATGTGATCTTGGTGCTAGTATTTCTGTTATGCCTAAGAAACTCTATGATATGCTTGATTTAGCACCTTTGGAACACTGTTATTTGGATGTTCACCTTGCTGATAATACTATAAAGAAACCTTTGGGGAGAGTTGATGATGTTTTTATAATGGTTAACAATAACCTTGTCCCCGTTGATTTTGTTGTTTTGGATATTGAATGCAATGCTTCTTGTCCTATTGTTTTGGGAAGACCTTTTCTTAGAACTGTTGGTGCTATTATTGATATGAGAGAGGGGAATATTAAATATCAATTCCCACTCAAGAAAGGTATGGAACACTTCCCTAGAAAGAAGATGAAGTTACCTTTTGATTCTATTGTTAGAGCAAATTATTCTGTTGATGCTTCATCACTTGGAAACACTTGATTCTTACTTTCTGCGCCTAGCTGAAAGGCGTTAAAGAAAAGCGCTTATGGGAGACAACCCATTATTTTATTTCTGCAATTTTTCTTTTCTTTTTGAGTCAAGGAGTTGTTTACTTCTGTAACAATTCCTTTGTATCTTTATTTTATCGCATTGTTGTGCCAAGTATTGCCTCTAATAGGAAGATGATGCTAGATTTGGATTTCTGCGCAGGAACAGATTTCTGCTGTTCACCGTTTTAATTCTGTAAAATCACAGAAAAATTATTTAAATCTGCAAATTTTTGTGCGTGATCCTCAGATATGTACGCATCTTTCGTTAGTTTAAAGTTTTTCGATCTGAGCAACGTAAGTGCCTCGAAAAAATTCGTCTTTGCGGACTGTTCTGTTTAGACAGATTCTGTCTTTTATTTTTCGCATTCTCTCTTTTACTAGTGTTGAGTGGAATTCTTTTTTAGGGTGAAGAGCTTCACATAACATCAGTGGCAGTAGCTAATGTTAAAAGTAACGGTCATGTTTGTGTCCTTATAGAACATGTGAGTTTTTGATTGTGCACTAACCCTCTAATGAGAATTACTTGAGTTTGGTGTGGCGGAAGTTTTCAAGGGTCAAGAGAGAAGGATGATATAATGTGATCAAGAAGAGTGAAGAGCTTAAGCTTGGGGATGCTCCCATGGATCACCCCAGCATATTTCAAGAAGACTCAAGCGTCTAAGCTGCCCAAGGCATCCCCTTCTTCATCAGCAACTTATCAGGTCATCTCTAGTGAAACTATATTTTAATTCTTTCACATCATATGTGCTTTACTTGGAGCGTCTGTGTGCTTTTATTTTCAGTATTTTATTTTTCTTATGGTCAACTTGATTGGACCCAGCATTCTTGATTGGGAGAGAGACACGCTCCGCTTTTTCATATGAATACTCCTATTCTTCACTTATACTTGTTGAGTATTCTTATCTAGCTATTGCTATGCTTTTAGCTCCTGTTTTGCATGCATCTCTTATTCAGAGCTGTTAGTTCTTTTAAAGAAAGTACTCTCTTGCTTCACTTATAATTGTTTGGAGAGTTTATGTTGAAATAAATTGATTGGTGTTTGGTTGGAACAGAAAATGTTGCATGTGGTAGATGGTATAATGGAAAAAGCTTACATATTCTTGTAGATCACTGTATTGGATAATTTGATACTTGTCAATTGTTTTGAGTTATCAAGTAGTTCATGTTTAAGCTTTTGTATCATGTAGTTAAAACCTATTAATGAAGAACTACCGTAAAGCTCGTTGAAATTTGGTTTGCATGATTGGTATCTCTAAGGTCTAGATATTTTCTAGTAAAAGGGTTTGGTTAACAAGGAAGACAGTGTAGAGTCTTATAATGCTTGCAATATGTTTTCATATAAGTCTTGCTGTGTCGGTTGATATCCTGTGTTTGCTTCAAATAACCTTGCTAGCCTAAACTCTGTACTGAGAGGGAATGCTTCTCGTGCATCCAAAACCTTGAGCCAAAATCCATGCCATCTGTGTCCACCATAACTACCTATATGTGGTATTTCCTTGCCATTCCAAGTAAATTTTTCATGTGCTACCTTTAAACTATTCAAACTTTTACTCCTATTTTGTGTCAATGTTTACCAAGCTCATGAGGACGGGGTGGATGTCTTTATGTCAACTGTCAAACAGACTTTACCACCGGACTAGCGGCATATACATCCGCTTATCCATTAATTTTGCAAAAAGAGCTGGCAAATGGGGTGCCCAGTCCCAATTAATTACAACTTTAACCGCTTAATTCTCTTCACATTTTTGCCCTGATTTATCAGTCAAGCAATGACAAACAGTGAAATATCTGCATGTGTAAACAAAAGAGAAAGAGGGATGATCTGCCTTGCTGGTAGAAATAACGTCCTTCATGGGAGCCGCTCTTAAAAGTCTGGTTGGCAGGGGTCATATTGTACTTTCCATTTTCTGATTCGTTGACAATTAACAAACACCTCTCAAAACTTATTTTTACTCTCTATATGATTTCAAAAACTTAAAAAGCTCTAGCACATGATTTAATCCCTGCTTCCCTCTGCGAAGGGCCTTTCTTTTACTTTTATGTTGAGTCAGTTTTCCTACTTCTTTCTATCTTAGAAGCAAACACTAGTGTCAACTTTGGTGCAACAATTTTTATATGCTTGTATATTGCACTTATTATATTGCTTTGTGTTGACAAATATCCATGAGATATATATGTTGAAAGTTGAAAGCAATTGCTGAAACTTAAATCTTCCTTTGTGTTGGTTAAATACCTTTTACTTAGAATCTATTGCTTTATGAGTTAACTCTTATGCAAAACTCTTTGATGCTTGTCTCGAAAGTACTATTCATGAAAAGTTTTTGCTTATATGATTCAGTTGTTTGCTCATTATCTACTTGCTAGCAAACTATAGACCATTGACCTGGATCACTTCATTCATAACATGTGCTTTACAATACTATTTGATCAAGATTATGATTGTAGCATGTCACCTCAGAAATTATTTTGTTTTTATCGTTTTACCTACTCGAGGACGAGTAGAACTAAGCTTGGGGATGCTTGATACGTCTCAAACGTATCTATAATTTCTGATGTTCCATGTTGATATTATACCAATTGTTACATGTTTTATATACACTTCATAGCATTTTTATGCATTTTCTGGGACTAACCTATTAACAAGATGCCACAGTGCCAGTTCCTGTTTTCTGCTGTTTTTGTATTCCAGAAAAGCTAGTCTGGAAATATTCTCGGAATTGGACGAAACTTGGACAGAACCTCCTATTTTTCCAACACGAACACGGAGTCCAGAGGAGAGACGGAGGGAGCCACGTGGCAGCCACACCATGGGGCCGCGCGGCCCCCCTGCCGCGCCGTGGGGTGGTGTGGGGCCCACGTGGCTCGCAGCCGCCGCCCTTTCGCCTATTTATTCTCCCGACGCGAAAACCCTAAATACCCGAGCCATTATCCACGAAAAGTTCCAGAGACGCCGCCGCCGTCAACCCTAGCTCGGGAGGGTTCAGAAGCTCTTCCCGGCACCCTGCCGGAGAGGGGAATCATCACCGGAGGGCTCTACATCACCATGCCTGCCTCCGGAGTGATGCGTGAGTAGTTCATCCTTGGACTACGGGTCCATGGCAGTAGCTAGATGGTTGTCTCTCCACTTTATGCTATCATGTTTAGATCTTGTGAGCTGCCTATCATGATCAAGATCATCTTATTGTAATGCTACATGTTGTGTTTGCTGGGATCCGATGAATATTGAATACTATGTCAAGTTGATTATCAATCTATCTTATATGTTATTTATGATCTTGCATGCTTTCCGTTACTAGTAGATGCTTTGGCCAAGTAGATGCTTGTAACTCCAAGAGTGAGTATTTATGCTAGATAGTGGGTTCATGCCTCCGGTAATCTGGGAGAGTGACAATAACTTCTAAGATTGTGGATGTGCTGTTGCCACTAGGGATAAAATAACCGATGCTTAGCTTAAGGGTGCGCCGTTAGGTCTAATGCATTTGTTTACATTACGCACATTACTTAATGCAATTATCCGTTGCTTGCAACTTAATACCAACGGGGAACTCGGATGACAACCTGGCGGTGGATTATTAGTCATAGACGCTGTTGGATAACGGTCTATGTATTTTGTCGTAATGCCCACATGAATCATATATATGCACATTGTCATGCGCTCAATATTTTGTCAATTGCCCAGCTGTAATTTGTTCACCCAGCATGTTAGTTATCTTTTATGGAGAGACACCACTAGTGAACTGTGGACCCCGGTCCATTCTTTTACACTGATAATACAACCAACTGCAAACATTGTTCCTTTTCATTCTCTGCAATTTACTACTGTTTTCCACACCATACGTTTAATCCTTTGTTTTCAGCAAGCCGGTGAGATTGACAACCTCACTGTTTCGTTGGGGCAAAGTAGTTTGATTGTGTTGTGTGCAGGTTCCACGTCAGCGCGCCACTGACAACCTTCAGAAGTGATTTCTTGCTCCTACTGGTTCGATTAAACCTTGGTTTCATACTGAGGGAAAACTGCTGCTACACTGCATCATACTTTCCTCTTGGGGTCTCCCAACGAACGTGTTATCCACGCTATCAACGATCTCCTTGATATTGGTTTATAAAGCTTAGATAATTAAATCCGTAGCTCCTTCTGAGGAATCACCCTAATAATCACGTCTACTGCGCAACCAAGGGAAAAGCAAGAAAACAGGTATAAAACATGCACAAGTAAATAACACTTCGTGATGTAGTATAGTCTTCTTCCTTCATCTACCGGTGGCACCTCCACCGGTGTGGCCATGTCGAGGTTCACGACAAGTGCATGCCTTCTCCTAACCTCCACTATCACCATAGCTCGACGAACAAGGAAGAACGCACGCCGGCCAAAACAAAACAATGTTAGGCAATAACTCAAAAAAAATTTCGAGACTATACCACATCACTATTCCTGCAAAACCGAGTTAGACACCTCTACGTTTGTTTGCATCTTTTATCGTGGCTGTAGGATTCCCAAAACCCCGAAAAAACCTATGGCCCTGTCAAAGCATGATTATTCATGTTGCTAGATTGACCTTGCGGGGTGATTGTCGATCCCAACATTACGAAAACGTTGCGGATCCCAATCTAGATGATTGCCAAAGCACATGACCCCTGTGTGGACCTAGTCCACATGCCCCTTCCGCTATCAGGTCGACGAGGCCAACTATAATAAGATTCGAAGCTACTGAAGCACTTCGTTGGCACCGACGGGCATACTAGGAGCAGCTGGAAGGTCCGCGGATTGCCAGAAGTTCGAGATCTTACTATGCCGTTGGAAACAAGACAAGACCGCATATTGGGAAGCAACCATAAATAAACTGAATGTTAGAAGATATAGACTTCAATAACAAACCCGCCCAAACTTATGTGGTGCCCGCACACCATGTGCTCTAGATCAAATCTTGTATCTACGCTAGATCGCTCTGATACCACTATTGGGTTGCGTGCATGGAAAACAAAAAAAATTCGCCACAACTTATGCAACAACCTCCAAGATCTACTATGAAGATACAAGTGACAAGACATGCATATTTGATCCAACTGTAAATTCGTTACCGACACCGTGAAGCGGAAGAGATGTCGATGACGACGTTGATGAAGCTTGTGGAAGAACTCCCTCGGTTAAGCCTAGCCGAGAGAATGTCGTAGACTCCTCGCATCTCGCCTTGATCCAACAGAGTGAGATAGAATCAACCGTTTCTCAACAGATCACCCCTCTGAGTTTCGCACACATACATCGGATCTAGTCCAGCAGGGCTTCGCCGTCCACACTTGAAGCACTCACCGCTGGTGTATATGAAGGTGGAGATCTCAACACATGAGAAGGAGGGAGAGAGAGATTAGATCTAGATCTAATCTAATCGGAGAGAGGAAACCTCTAATCCAACTAGAAGAGATCTAAACTTGTGTCTCTCCAAAGGAGAGAGGGTGGGGGTTTATATAGGAGGCCAAGGGGTGGAGGGACTTGGGGAAGGGGAAAGCTTTCCCCTAGTCCAAGTCAGTTTGGGGAAGGGGAAGCTTTCCCCTTGCCCAATTCGAATTGGGGGGAGGAGTCCTTGTCCAACAAGGCTCCCCCCCCCCCCCCAAACCGTCTCCCCCATGGGCCTTTTGGCCCATCTAGGGTTTTGGCCATGGGGGGAAACTTCCCCCAAGGCGCCTTGGCCCACCCGCCCCATGTGGGGTGCGGCTGCCTTGTGGGCCCCATGGGCCCATTTGGCAGCCCCTCTTGGTGGCTCCAATTTATTTAATTTTTTTTCCAATAATTATTTATTAATTAAATAAAATTAATATTTAATTAAATAATATTTTGTCTAATGAATTCTTATTTGAATATTTCCTGTTACAGAATATTCCCCGAATTAATTACTTATCATATAAAACACTTTTACATGATCCGGGATACCTAGTGTCCGCTGACAAAATACCACGGATAAATATTTCCCTCTTATATAAACCCTCGGAATAAATCCGACTAGTAATAGAAACTATTTCTATTACTCTGAGACACATAGTGTCTGCATAATCCAATCTCTCTGATAAAGATATTATCTACCACACAGAAACCTTCCCGGTGATACTCTCTCGGTATCCAGACCTACCATATACACAACAAACTAGAACAGACTTAAGCGTGTTTCCCTACAGGTTCGATAACGTGTAGCTATAATTAGATGTTTCCATCTAATCACCAGCCAGGGTCAGATACATGGGCTATCTGAATAACTGCTACCGTTATGCGAATGGCACTCTGTTAAACCTGTTGATTATTTATTCGTCATTCCCATTACTCACGATACTGAAATTACCCGAGATAAAGTATTCCTGATATTTCCATGAATCAATCTCTGATTCACTATATCTCTGTCTATCTCGTTACCGGTAAATTTCCTTTTCTCGTTCCCATAATCCGATATCCCACATGATGTAACTTCATCATGTATTGTCTACAGAACATATTGGATATCATACATACCGAGTGGGCCCTTGAAGTATCTCTCTTTTGACAGAGGAGTAATTTCTCATCTTGGAACATTAGGATATATGCACATCTTCAAAACCACCCAGTGACTGCCGTTTTCCCACCCAGTTACAGCCATGGTTATGACAGTACCAAAGTAATTCTTCCAATGTACACAACCCTAATAACCTCATGGTCTAAGGACATGTCATATAATAATCATCTGCGATATTGCACTAAGGACAAAAAGACACTTTGGAATCTTACTTAGCATATCAACGATTTGGGTCTACCTAGCCATATTGTTTCCACCAACAATATGCCACTCATTGATGCTGACATAAACAATGTCCCAGACCAGAAAAACGTGGTCTCAAGCAATCGACGAATTAGTCTAAAAGGCAAGACTAGGGTATACTTTATTCTGTTCATATGTCTACACGTGTGAGTGAGTTTTCCATTGAATCACATATTCAGGAGTCACCGCAGTTATAGCATAGAATTCATGAAGCATAATTATGAATCAGATGTTAAACTTTATTGCCTTTTGGGCATACATCCAACACTTGTTTCTTGTCTGACATGGGTGGATGCATCTCGCAAAGCTTATGTCGATGGAAAAGGACACAACTCTCAAGTTAAAGTATCCGGTGCTTAACAAACCCGATTTTTTTGCAATCCGGTTTGTTATTCTCAAAAATTTCAATCGTGGATCTGTTTGTGATTTGGGCAATTAGAATTTTGTGACGTACATCAAACACACGTCAAACATCGGGACTCACTTCTAAAATACAACTAAAACTTAGAAAATAAGATAAGTTTTGAAAGTCAAACTGTTGCATTCTCATTTTTCCTATTTCAAAAAACTTAGAAAACATCATACTCCCTTCGTTCCTTGATGTAAGGTGACTAAGGTTTTGAGAAAAATTCCGAAATATAGGGTGTACTTCTTTCCACCACTCCATGAATATTTTTTTAGAGACATTATTATGTTTCCTTATTCTACGCAAACTCCTCTTTTTCCCACGTTAATTAGCCAAAGATATTTTTGTCCAAAACTGGTGTAATTTATTCCTCCACGAGCATTCTTTAATTTCCGTGCTAAAACTTATACGCCTTACATGTAGGAACGGAGAGAGTATTATTTAGATGGTAAGTTTCAATTCAATATATATATGTGTGTGACTTTTTGAAAAGATTATAGGAAACTTTAAAAAATCCACTAGGATCTAGAAAAAACGTTCACTGAAACCTATATTTAATTATTTGTACTTTTATTGACACATAATATAAACGGAATTGGTCTAGTGGCCACGATTTTGGGCCTAGACCACACTTGTAGGATATATGGCTAGCAGACTAGCAGTGGCGTGTCAAATTTGCGACCAGTGGCGTGTCTTGCCCACGCCACTGCTGATATACCACTTGTATTATTTGATGGGCTTTTATCTAACACGCCAATAATGATATCTAAAAAAACTGCCATTATTGAATTTAACATCGGCAGTAATAATGATTATTCTCTAGTAGTAACACATAACAGAACAATATATCAAATAAATAGTTCAAAACATGGGCACTAACATAGGTAGGATTGACCAGTAGTAGCACTTCAATGCTACATAGTGTAGCGTATAACACAAGTAACACTTTGACTTATTACGAAGCACAAAGAACTATGCATGGTGCACCGTGAACTTATTAGCATGCTACTACCTCCGTTCCAATGAATAAGGCCTATATTATTTTGAAAAGTCAAACTATGTTAAGTTTGACCAAGTTTTTTTAATAAATTATTAACATGTACAATATAAAATAAACATCCTAAGATAAATCATGAAATATATTTTCACATGACATCCATATAATATTATAGTTGTTAATATTTTTTTCTAAAAGTTTGATAAAAGTTTACTTACCTTGACTTTTCCAAAAAAATATAAGCCTTATTTATTAAAACGGAGGGAGTACCTATTAACCCTTCCGCTTTGACCATTTCTTTCCAAGGAGGGCCCTCGAAAAAACTTCGATCTGCTTTGTTTCTAACGGGAATGTCGTAGACCAGTCCTATTGACATGGTTAGCTCAGCCACCAGTTGTGGCGGTGGTCTCCTTGTTGATGACAATGTTGAGATGCTATAGGACTTCACACCTTGAAACAGACTAAAATCCTATTGATACTTGATGGCATTCTCAGTAAACTCTGAACATAACTCATTGCGATACCTTGATCACCATAGTCGCAGTACGCTTGTACTCCTCCTCCTGGTACCTGCATCAGAGCGCATCAATTCTATCACCCAAAACCACGATTGTATCAGTTCAGACAGTCAAATGTGCATGCATCTGATCAGGCTGCAATGATGCCGAAATAACACGATCGCGACAAGATGGCTGCAACTCAGCAAGAACCCGCTGCGAAGTGCAGCGAGGAAACAGGGCCTCCGTCGTTTGTAGTAAAAGCTCGCTCGTCAAACTAGGACTACGCCGGCCGGCGCCTCTGCACGTCCACTGTCTCCTCCACAGTTTGCTACTGCGCCGCTGAAAAAGGCCTTTCCATGCTGCCCATCTCTGCCTCAACGTCTCCGGTCGGTGCCGTTCTGAATTCAGAATTTCTGATGCGTGTGGCGTTGCTCCGTCCATTCTTGCTATAAAAACAGGCGTACGTATGTCCAGCCATTGGAGGTACCATTCGCTCATTCTGTTTAGCTACCCCACTAGCTAAATACTAGCGTGCTGCTCGCCCCACACTGACCCCAGCAAGCTTGCTTCTCTTCTTCCCCACCTCATTCTGTCTCTTTCTGCCCCTGTGCTGCTTGTGTAAACCAAATGGAGGTAAGTGCGTGTGTTACTGTCAAACACGCATCATCCAGACAATAACCCGAGTGTTTTTTCACTCACATAGCACTTGTGGTTTTGGTTTTGTAGAAGGCGAGGAGGCAGCATTTGCCGGCGTTTGGGGAGTGGAACTACTGCTACCAGTACCACTACACCGAGCCGGCCGCCGCGGAGTGCTACGCCCCGGAGCCGGAGGCCTGCAGCGCCGCCTCCGCACAAGCCGACGATCAGGGGGATGCAGCTCGGGAAGAGAAGAAGGGAAGCGGGCGGCGCGGGACTAGGCCACCGCGATCAAGGCCAAAGGCGCCTCCGCCTCCAGAGTGGTGCGGCCGGTCGACGAGGACCTGTACCAGATGTCGCCGCCGGAGCTCATCTCGCACCGCCCGTGACGGAAGAGGAGAGGAGCCTGCTGATGGGATGCTTGGGCCTGAACTCTTGTCCGCCTGAACCTGTGTACTGATGGGATGCTCCACCTCCACAACGCGTTCTTGAGTAGTGTTAACTAGCTAGATTGAATGGACGCTCGAATGCTGTGTGTGTTTTGTTTTGTGATCGATCCCTTGGGCTAGTGATCACCTGTAGTGCTTATGTGGTGTATGTTACTCCAATCGTAAGTTTTATGCCTAAAAACACTTTTGCCTATCCAAATGAAACAGAAATACTATGCTATTTCCTCTTGTTATATTACTGTTTTTTACTTTATTCACTGGTTTTATAGGGACCTATTTTTATACTGGCGCAATGGATAATGGAATAGCGGAGTTAACCCTATTATCAAGGTGGTTAACTCCCTCAATAAACTTGACTCGGGAAAGTTCTAATTCTTCTACAAATTCATATGAATTTATTACTAATGTTATTTCTTCTGTAAATCTCCCTATCATCGGTTTATTCATAGCATATATCTTATATGGATCCGCTTATTCTTTTTTTTAGAATTTGGATTTAATAAATCTATATACTTTTTATAAAGTGAAACCTCACTAACTGCAATTAATGTGTCTATCTCAACATGTAAGTTATCCACATCACTTACTATTTTAACCAATCAATTGTCCACATCATCCCACTAACATTCATTACTTATTGTTTATCTCTACATGCATACATCCACACCATCTTATCCTTTAGCTAAGATATTGTTCACGCCATCTTTTGGTTGTTGTTCGAATGATAAGATCAGACCATCCCACTATCTAATTACAAAATTAAATCATGTGCAAGTGAAACACTGAAATTAGTTTATCCAATCAAGTGAATTTTTTGTAATTATTTTCAATGATGAAAATCATATAACTCTTATTCGATATTATGTGGTGTTTTATATGTAACCGCTCAAGAAGTTTAGAAACATTATGCGGCAATGTGCATGGCATCTGAATGCAATCTATCCACATTAATTTATTCTTCAGCCCGTTGATTTCACCTTATATATCAACATCAATAAGGTACAACCCTGAATCAAAACGAGTTTTAAATTACAGAATACACATACATTTCATGTCTATTAAATTTGGCCTCTCAACTGCTAAGACCAACTAACTCCTGCATATTTTTTACTCTCAAATCCAGATTTCAAGTGTTTTATTAGATTTCTTAAGAGATAACCGATGCAACGCGCGGGGTGCCATTCTAGTTCCTTTTACAAGGAAAGTCCGAAAAAAGTAACTTTTCGATCAAGTAGAAAAACGATATACAGTTGGTCATATAATCGTGGTTATATAGATATTTTCTATACTTGGGAGGATTAACCGAACTAACGGAGTTTTTCGATAAGGGAACTGTCATGCTTTTGTCAAGATATCTTGGGCTTCTAGTTTACAGAAGAAAGGGATAAAAAATCCGTTTAAACAGAGGACACGTTAGCAGTTGTCTCTGATGCAGCTGTTCCCCTCCTTGAGCCTGACCTTGTAAACGTTGCTGTTAATGAATGAATGAAGAAAAACAGCATTAATACTCCGTTCGGATGTTGGCATTGGGAGCCTCGATATTATATTGGGTTGAATATCAATATCCCATGATATTGATATTGAGTCTGAATGTCAATATTTTCTGTTTGGATGTGTTAGATATTCAGACATAGACAAGATATTGAGTTTGAATATCAAATGCTGTTTGGATGTTATAAAAGCAGTTTTTCGAGACATTGATCATTGTACTGTTATATTCATGACAAAATGTGCAAAACAACCACATATTATGGTACAAACAACAGCTAGACAAATACGTTTGAAATGTTTTCTGTAAAACATGTGAATATATTTAAATAATTACATCACATGACAATAAAGAACAAACAATACTGGAGATCAACTAAGAATTTGCAAAAATAATAATAAAGTAGGCGCCTCTGCATCACAAAATGTGACCATCAAATTGGTATACACATTCGTCACATACATGCAACTAGAATTTCTTAACATCAATCTATCTGAACATCAAAATACAGTATCTGCATCTCGTTTGTCCGCATGGGGTCAAGGTCGTTGGTCATCTTCTTAATCTCGCCCGCGCGTGCAGCTCTTCTATCTGCTGGGCGAGCAGGTCCAGGTGCACCGGCTGCTGGCCGCCAGAGCTCGGGATGCTGGGGCGCCGGGATAGAGGAGAGGGAGGCGGGAGAGATGGCCGGAGAAGAGGGAGACGAGACCATCTCGGGATTCAGGTGCTCCCGCCGTCGGGGCTACCTCCAATCGTTCCCGACCTAGACTGGATAAGAGAAAGATGAGAGGGCGGGAGAGAGCAGATGCGGTGGAGAGGGAGAGACAGCAGGCGGCTTGGAGGGAGGGTGGCAGGGAGGTAGGGGGATGACCTGCGGCGCTGCCGTCCAAGGTCTTGCGCACGGGGATGGAGAGGCGCTCGTCGGAGTACCTGATGCGCTGCCGCCGGTCACGCGCAGCGAGGGAGAGGAGCAGGCAGGAAACAGAGCAGCCAGGGAAGGAGCGAAGCGGTATGCGACGCGAATATCCCACGATGTCGAGGCTAACCCCTCGACATTCGCTGGGCCTTTTTTTGCCTTCCAGAGCGCTGGCTTGATATCGAGAGCGAATACTCAGATTGAATATCTAGCACACCCAAACACCATGATTTGGGATATTCGGGACTGAAACCTCTACAATATCTAATATCTAGCCTCAATGCAAACATCCGAACGAGGCATAATAGATCTCTCACTGGGCCTCCAAACATCACCAACTCTTTTAAGCCAGCCCATCATCTCAGCCATTCGTGCTCTTCATAACGGCCTAGCCCGATCCACGGCGACATTCTCGGGTTGATTCCGGGTCGGGCCGAACCCGCGAGCCCGCAAGTCCGCTCCATTTCCAAGTTGGACTTTTTCGTTTGACCTTATTTCCAAGTTGGACTTTTCGTACTTGTACGTACGCGCAGCAGCAGCGCCAGTCCAAACTCCGAAGACTCCCTCCCTCTCCTCTCCTCCGCCGCCGCCGCAGCACGCGGTAGATCGATTCCGGCTACGCGCCTCCTCTCCCGGTAAGCGCAGCGCCCGAGATCCCTCCGCCACCACCTACGCCACCACCTAGATTAGCTCCGATCGGGTCCAATTGGGCTGGGTTGGGAGCGATTTCTGCTGCAGATTGGATTCGTTCCGCGTCCGATCACTGACGCATTTCCTCGCTTCTGCTCTCGATTTGGCACGCAGGTGGCGCGGGACCTCCTACCGGCCTCGCGGCCCGGAACGATGGAGGAGAAGACGACCACGCTGGGATTCCCGCAGGAGCCGAAGCTGGAGGTGACCTCGCCGCCGCCGTCGCCGCGCAACAGCGACGACGACGACGAGGAGACCGAGCCCGATGACAGCGACGGCGAGGAGGAAGAGGAGGGCAGCGCTGGGACCGGAGCCCGCCGCGCCGTGGTCAGCAGCGGGCCTCCCCTGAAGAAGGGCCCCTGGACGCCCGAGGAGGACAGGCGGCTGCGGACGTACGTGGAGGCGCACGGCGAGGGGAGCTGGAACACCGTCCAGAGGAACGCCGGGCTCAACCGGTGCGGCAAGAGCTGCCGCCTCCGCTGGGCCAACCACCTCAGGCCGCACCTCAAGAAGGGGCCCTTCTCCAAGGAGGAGGAGCGGATGATCATCGAGCTCCACGCCATGCACGGCAACAAGTGGGCTAAGATGGCGGGCGCTGTAAGTTTTGCGAGCTATGCTCTTATTACGTGCTTCTGAATTGTGTAGCCACTTAATCTACTGCTCGTTTCTTCTTAGTTTGCATTGGTTTAGTAACAGAAGCTTTTGAATATGCTTTGGTCGATTGGATTGGAGGAACATTGCTTCGTGATCAAAACCTGCCAACAGTTTACCTAGGGCAGAGGATTTATGCCGTTTTCTCCTAATTGGGTACTTGTTTGCGGGTTAAATATTCAGGAAAATTTCAGTCCCTTCTCTCTTTTGTACATTGGAGATGAAGTATTTGTTTAACATTAGATTAATGGGCTTCAAGACTATTAGTTTGTGAGAATGTAAGCAGAAATTATCCAATTGGCAAATTCACGCTTGTGTGTCTATGTCAGTGCTGCTATTGTTGTGTGTGCACGTTCCCTGTTGTACTATCTGATAAATAAGAGAACGTTTGTGCTGTTAGGCCTGGGTTACCGGGAAGTAACAAACTAATAAGTGAACTGAAGCTAGTTTTGGCTCTGCTACTCCATGCCATAGTTAGCAAGTCGGTGATTCGTTGTCCAGTCGGCCCTAGCAGTTCGGCTGAGAGTATGCGATCATTAATTCGACTGGCTGGCCGAGGCGTATGCAGACTAGTCCTCGACCTACGCCGAATTTATGTCAGCACCAAGCCTGGGCACGAGACATTTATCTATGGCTTACTGCCAAGATATGATGGTAGGAAATGAGGAGCCTTGCTGAATTTGTACCTATTTACCTACGACTTGTACACATGTGGGAGTTAGGAGACAGTGGGAAGAGCGCTATCTCATCTTCAGGACCAGTGCAACTTGTTCTCTGATTTGTTATTTACTCCCTCCGTTCCATAATATAAGACGTTTTAGCTCTCACATATATTGTCTAAATGCATGCTACAACGAGTGAACATGCACACTAAAACATGTCTACATACATCTACATATATGTGAACATGCACACATGCTAAAACGTCATATATTGTGGAACGGAGGGAGTACATCTTTTTTTGTCTAATCTGTACATTCTATTAGAAAGTGTGAAATTAGCTTTCCTATGTTGATATACTTTGGTATCCGCTGACATACTTGAAATATGCGAAATTTAAATCATTTTGGTTTCTTGCCTCTTGTCAAGTGGGTTTCTTGCCTATACTTCAAGTAGTGTGCATTTTCCTTCGTCAGTAGCATTGCTTTCATATCTGTTTCTATAGTCATTTCTTTTCATTTTTCTGTCTGTGTAACGTTGATGTGCATTGCCTAAGTTTTTTATTCTATCTTAGCATTTTACTATTACTAATACCCACTATTAGCAATTGGAGAGAAGCCCTCCTTGATTACCTAGATACACAGTGTATCTTATCGTACACTCAGTCTTTGATAGATGGTGATATTTACTATGTGTCTATGTATGATTACATCCTAGCCTGATACAAGCAGTGCAAGTATCTTTGTTAGAGGCTACTATCTTCAGTATCTTCCATTTACTGCCTCATATGTTCTTAAACATGCATAGTTCTCTTTTCCATTGAAAAGAAAAAGTTTCTCACGTTAGCATACTTGAGGAACTTATATCTGGTTGAGGAGATGTCCAACAGATATAAGGTTTTATGTGCCTATCAAATCATTAGGATGTCACTTCTTTTCTGGCCATACTGCTGATGTCCTATATTCTGCTCCCTCGATCTAAAATAAATGTCGCAGTTTTGAACTGTGGTTAGTTCAAAACTGCAACACTTATTATGGATTGGAGGTAGTATAATAGTCTTAAATAAATTGTTGCCAATGATCTTACAGTCTATTATAGATTTGAATGTCGATCATGGTGTATGCCTGGGTAGCCATTTCGCTGTGCTTGTCACTTATATTCTTGGACATTATTCCTTCCTACTAGACAGTATATTGCTCTGTGCTGTAACTTCGTGAGACTAGCCAGAAAGCAATATTTTCTGTTTGAAGAGGGAATTTCAATAAAAACTAGAAGAGGTGCCATTAGTAGTGCTCGACTGATCTGCTAGTATGCAATAACATGTCAGATAACATATGATTCTCTGTTGCATTATTTGAGACGTAACTTTCATGTTGAGGTTTCAGGATATAAATCAAAATCTAATCAGATAATTGATGAGGAAATTTCAATAAAAACTAGAAGAGGCGTCATTAGTAGTGCTCGATTGATCTGCTAGTATACAGCTAACCTGTCAGATAACATACATTCACTGTTGCATAATTTGAGATGTGAACTTCCATGTTAAGATTTCAGAATATAAACCAAAATCACATTTTGCAATGATTACAAATTGGACTTACTAATAAATCTTAGTATCTTGGCTTTAGTTTATGTGTAAAACTAGAGCCAGATCTATTATTTTGGTATTTTTTACATATTAATAACTTTAAAAGGCGTATGGCACTATGTCCTCAAGCATGGTGCATTAGTTTCTCTTTCCGGTAATATAGGAATGGCGCCTTGTTGTTACACCATGTGGTAGCAGAGGTTGCACTACAGTCAAACTTGAATAATTGAGTAATCTCCGACTGAGTATTTTAGTGCCAAAAACTATATGAAAGTAGACATTAACACTATTTTTGACTGAGGCCATTGCTATATTTGGATGCAGTGCAAGTGTTAAGATCTTCTTGCTCTCTATCTCTCTCCCTTATTCATTTGTTTCTTTCTCGATATTGTGTGCCTTGAAAGTTGAAAACGTCCAACTTACCTTTCACGTTACTTCGTTTATCTGGACACTCATGGTCCAGCCTGTACAAAGAATTTTCTTCTATTCATGCCAATTAGCCATGGTGGACACTGAATATCTTCTATTGTTATTCCAGTTGCCAGGACGCACAGATAATGAAATTAAGAACTTCTGGAACACAAGAAGCAAGAGGCTTTCTAAAGCTGGTCTAGATCTGTATCCAGATGGCTTGCTATCTCGGGTGGCAAATCAAGACATGGACTGTCACAGTCCTGAAGATTCGCGTGGCAAGAAACGACCAAATGAGCTCTCACAGGGAAGTGGTCTTGAATTTGATGATATTATATTTGAGAAGTTGGACTACAAAAAGCGAGCAGAAAATTTCCTCGCCCCCACTTTCATAATTCCAGATTCTATTCCAGTGGATGGCATTAACCACCCTTTGAAGAGTCATGCATCTTCAGGTATAGTATCAGGCTACAGTGGCAGTCCCACGTATGAGCAATTTCCTCATGAGGCTGAGAAGACCTGTTACACTGATATCAACCCGGGAATAGCAAGGAACCACAGTTTTCCTTTCAATAATGCCATTCCCAATGGCCAGCCAGTTTTAGATGGCAACTTCTCTATTTCTGGGACCATACAGAGGCCCATGAAGATGGAGCTCCCTTTAATCCAACGTACCGGCTTTGAACAAATCAATAGCTGCTGGTCGTCCCACATCCCCCCAGCAACTCCTCTTGAGCTGGCTGACAACTGTATTGTTTCTCCAGCATCTGTCTTGACGAAACCAGAATGTTTCCCTTCCCAAGACAATGGTCTGCTGGATGCAATGGTTCATCAGGGACATGTACCTACAAAGTTCCAAGGAGTGTATGACGGTTTGGTTCCTCCTTATTTGTATGCTTACCCTAGTCCGCCCTCTTCAGCCTTTGGTGACAATCTCCTCGAGGGCAGTCCTTTGGATGAATTTAGAACTTCACAATCACGTGCTAGTAAGTCTGCTCATTCTTATTTCAGTGTTTTTTTTTCTGAGAAGAATCTTATTTAAATGTTTGTCAATATCAGATAGAACTTACTGTTGGTCTTTGCAGGCCTGGATGCTCTTGTGAGGGAAGGCAAAGATGATATGTTTGTAGGCAAGTATCTCTTGCCAGATCCCTGCATGCTTGATGCGTCATCGGAAGCAGGATTTTTGAATGAAGATTCACCACACTCAGAGTTCCAGCCCATGAACGGTGAACTTAATGCGCAACTTTTTGGTGGTTCTTTTGATGAGGTTATGTTGTCAGCCGCAGGTGATTGCCATCAGCTTGGGCTCGAGTCAGCCACCTGGAAGAGCATGCCCGGTGCCCGTCACATGTCTGAACCTCGAAACAGAAACCAGCAACAGTTATGATGCCCGCTGCCTTCCCCCGTTTGTGGTGAAAAATGGCAGGTCCGGATGCTATTAGTGCAGTGTCCTAGTCTCCTTTGCTTTGCTCCACAAGGAGCACGAGTCATGGAACCAGAACTTAATTTGCGTTGTTTTCGTCGACTTGAGTTGTTGGACGGTGTAAAAGGATGTATCAGTGTCTTGTGTGGACCCATTTCATTCATTCATGTTACATTGTCAAGTCATTCTTTTGTGTGGACTATGTCGAGATGTTATCCTGCTTAAGTGGTATCGCTTGCTCTGTCCTGCTCGTTACTGCCTTTTAATCTGAAATGATGTTCTGCAATTATATTGACAGTTCTCATCGTATGTATTTGACTTCATCAGCGTTATCTTGTTGTCGTATTTTCAGCAACGGAATTTTCTCGGTTACATTTTCTTTGTTGTTGGCACAATCTCATGCTGACATTTGTAGCAGAAGTATTTCCCTTTTCCAATTACAAGAAATGTGTCCTAAAAATTAGACAATTCTTCACAGACCACTTGCAACCTGAGCCTTCTTTTATATCTTGGCCTTTTCCTTACGTACAATGTATGTACCGGTATCAAGTGAAGTATGTGCATGTGCATGTATATTTCAGCTTATTACCCTTCTGTACAATCTTGTCATTATCATATTCAAGCAGGAAGTATTAAATTACAATTGATCATCAAGATATAGAATGTCGTATTGTTCAAGGTTCGTGACTTTGCGGTACACGAACGAGCTCACCGAGTATACACTTTCACCAACCTAGAGCTCCTGACAATCTATAATCTTAGAAACCCTTAATAAAGAAATTAACGCGACTTAAACAAATGCTCTGTCCCTGCCTAACTGTATAGGCCTTCCTGCTCCCAGACGTCCACAAGCAAGTCTACCATTTCCTGTAAATAAAGTTTCGATTTCTGAGTACACGAAAGAACATTATAAATCAAAAGGAAACTCAGTGGTGGGGAAATGTGTGTTTTATTTAGGATAGATGTTATTTTAAACAATTTAGTATAGAATCTTACAGCAAGCGGGATTGGTTGGGAGAATGGCTTATTGCTCCCTAGCAGGCTCTCATACGTTGTGTTCCAGCTGCATCGTTGGCAAAAATACAAAGGTGAAGAAAATCAAGTTTAGCGTTCAGTATACTGAAGTTAATAAAACAACATGCATCTGGTTCCGTAAGCAAAAATAAACTGAAAAATGGCCGTAACAGATTGGAACAGCCAAAGTAATCTGGATAGTACAAATATAAAATAGTTGGACATTCTTTTGGTTTAAGGGACATAAAAACAAGACATACCATGTATTTCTGGTGCAGCGAGAGTACATCATAAAACTCACCTTATTTTTGGCTCTTGAGGCTTTTCAGGACCTTTGTGATTTTTGTTTCCAACCCACTGTTTTCTAGTCTGGTTCCAATGCACGAGACCTTTAGATACAGGAACGAAAATTTACATAAGATTACCAAAATAGTAAATGGAAGTCATTGCATCTGAATATGTCGACATGTAAACATGCTAAAGAAGTACTAAAGCCAGATAATTAGATTTTTTTTCAATAACTTTATCCAGTTCAACATACTTGTGCATCAGCATGTAACACTGCAAAGAACAAAAAAGTAGAATAAGACAATTGAGGCTTTCGTTGGTTGTCATCAGTTCAGATGTATGATTAATGATTCTTCTTTATCATAAAGTAAACATTCGCACCAACTACAACCTGAGACTTTCAACCTGAGCCCTAAACAGCATGATGGAGTAAAATAAATAAATAAAGCAAATGGAATATGTGCCACAACACACAGAGTGATATGAGGTTCGTGCTGTATACCTTGATTAACAAACTCGTTTGGCTTGCTGCTACTTCCAGCTCCATGCTGATCACTCGATTGTGGCGCTGTGCTGATTGAAGACACGCTCCTCTGCGACTGAAGCGCGCTGTTTCCAACCTCATGCGCGCTGTGCTCCAGAAGCCTTCAGACAAGTTCGTCTTCCTACCGACGGCCCTGGATCCTCAATCCTTTCGAAGGCTCATCAACCGCTATTATGGGAGCAGGCTTTGCACAGCCACAGCATCCAAGGCAACTTCTGCTCTGTAGCAAAACAGTATTGACCAGGAAACGATTAGCTTCAGGTATTCGAGATTCAAGAAAAGGCGTGCGGCATAACAAACCAGCAAGAACCTAACAAGTAACGAGTATTTGTCTCTTCATAGCTTTTTCGACACTGGACTGCGCAGCGAGCATCATTCTACGGCTCAGAAATCATAAGACAGAGCATTTTGGTACAAGATTACAGGGTCAGTTTCGAGATCAGACAAAGAGTGACCCGCGAAAAAAGATCTCTTTTACCAAACAGGGTAAACATTTATAGAACGAGCGAGCCCTGTCTATTTATGCACAGACAGCAAGAATCAGAATCACGAGATAGGCATCGTGTTTGCACACAGAACCGGAGCCAAAAGGACGAACATCGCATCCACTAATCCTATGGACCTCCAGGTGGGGGGCACGGTACGAGCCCTAATCCCTAAACCCGATCGAGCTCGCTGCCATTACATACATCGGGTCACAGAACGGACGAAACGGCGGGGTGAGAGTGAGGGAAGACACGCACCCCATGCAGGCGACGAGGCGGCGAACCCAGGAGGAGAGGGACCTGCAGCCCAGCAGCATAGCATCCGCGGCGGCGGGGCCCTGCGCGTTCGTCGTCGTCGTCGTCGGGGCGGTGGGGGGACGGGGGCAAACCCTAGGCCCCCGTGAGGCGCACGGGGGAGGGAGGAGGAGGGCGAGGAGGAACCAGGAATGGATTCCGCGGTGGGCTGGGATTGGAGCAGGGAATCTAGGATTCAGGAGCAGACGTTGCTCGGAATTCTTTTCTTTTTATTAACTAGTTAGTTGGCACGTGCAACGCACGTCTGCACAATGAAACACATTTTTCTCTGAATCCTTTCATCTTATGAGTTTACTTATCTACAAGTTTTATTTGTATCGACCTTCATTTGAAGTCAAAATGCTATATTTTAGCCTACAGATGTCCATATTTTATTGAATCAATTCATCTCCTAAATTATATACCTGCAATAACTCATATGCAATGATGACACTAATGAAGTCACACAGGTGGACATGCCTCTTACATATATGTCTTTGAAGTCAAACCAATTGCTACATAACATAATTTAGTTGAATGACCACGCATGGCCTGTCTAGTTGCCTCAAGGTACATATTTATAACCAATTTGTTTGACGATGTTTTCCATTGTGTTCGAGGCAATTAGCTATGGAACATCATTGTCGACATCCGAATATTTGTTGTTGGTTGATTTTTCGTATCATCGACAAAATATATCTTTGTCGGCTTGTGATCCACAAAAGGGAAACACATGTTCAAGTAATATTTATCCATAATATCTACATCATTTTGATATTCTACACCAGAAAAGAGGTCATTTACTGGTTAATTAAAAAAATTAACAATAAAGTGCATGCAAAAGTTCTTTTTCTTGAGCAAAGGAATTTATTTAGATTCTTTTAGTAGCAAATGTGAATGGTCGCGCGTTGCCATGGGCCGTGAAGTTTTGCTTATTTTGTTCAGTTATTTTATTATATCTACAAACTTTCTTGCTATAAGTATTTTTCGCGCGGTCTATTCTTCTACTCTGATCGGCAAAAGTAGCAATAAGCACCGTTGCCGATAATCTAAAATTTGACCAGATCTGGGGACGGGCCTCGCATGCATGCCGACTTGCTCGAGAGGTTGGCTGGCCGTCGACCTCGCGTGTGTGCTGGGCGGCGGTCTCGTCCAGGACAGGGGTTGTACTGTCATCTGGTACCTCCCGTCACCGGACGGCCCCGTCGTCGTCCAGCTTCCCCAAGCGCGGGATCCCTAATCCCTTGGGCCGCTGGGCGACCCGTGCTCTCGGCTGGCCGCCGCCCCTGCCGGTTCAGAACCCATCATCTCCGCATGGAGCCCCGCCGCCCCACTCCTCTGCTCCCAACGTCCTTAAGCTAGAACATCAGAACGTGAGGTTGCAGGCTTGCAGCTAGAGATGGCACCGCCAGACTTGGAGCCATCTTCTGAAGTTCAGTGCTCTAAAAGTTCCGCTTTCAGTGAACCGTGTGTTAGGTAGATAGAGTGTATGCAAACCCATTTGATCAGTTGTAAACTTGCAATGTCACTTTGTAGGTGAACACTGGATGTTATCAATTTCCACAAAATTTTGCCAGCGATTTGTTTGAAATTTGGGCAGCAATTTCACATCATAAATGACTGTAATTTAACAGTATTTCACATAACAGATATGCAAGAATTCAACAATATTATTTTATATCCTCCCTTGCTTGCCTTATAAGACCTGTACCTGCATAAGATCTTGACATGAGAAGTCATGGTTATTAAGAACAAAGGTCGCCTCGTACCAAAACTGGAAGGCTGATAAAGCTGCAGTAGAGTTCTTCGAAGGATTTGTAGTCCACCGAAAGACATCAGTGCTAAAAGGAACTGAAAGAGGTGCAAGTATATGACAGATCTTGCTATCTATTATAACCTGCGATACACTCATGTAATATGTATCATCATCAACGACAGCTCCAGATCTGGGGACGGGCCTCGCATGCATGCCGACTTGCCGAGAGGTTGGCTGGCCGTCGACCTCGCGTGTGTGCTGGGCGGCGGTCTCGTCCAGGGCAGGGGCTGTACTGTCATCTGGTACCTCCTGTCACCGGACGGCCCCGCCGTCGTCCAGCTTCCCCATGCGCGGGATCCCTAATCCCTTGGGCCGCCGGGCGACCCGTGCTCTCGGCTGGACGCCGCCCCTGCCGGTTCAGACCCCATCATCTCTGCTTGGAGCCCCGCCGCCCCACTCCTCTGCTCCCAGCGTCCTTAAGCTAGAACATCAGAACGTGAGGTTGCAAGCTTGTAGCTAGAGATGGCACCGCCAGACTTGGAGCCATCTTCTGAAGTTCAGTGCTCTAAAAGTTCCGCTTTCAGTGAACCGTGTGTTAGGTAGATAGAGTGTATGCAAACCCATTTGATCAGTTGTAAACTTGCAATGTCACTTTGTAGGTGTACACTGGATGTTAGCAATTTTCACAAAATTTTGCCATCGATTTGTTTGAAATTTGGGCAGCAATTTCACATCATAAATGACTGTAATTTGACAGTATTTCACATAACAGATATGCAAGAATTCAACAATATTATTTTATATCCTCCCTTGCTTGCCTTATAAGACCTGTACCTGCATAAGATCTTGGCATGAGAAGTCATGGTTATTAAGAACAAAGGTCGCCTCGTACCAGAACTGGAAGGCTGATAAAGCTGCAGTAGAGTTCTTCGAAGGATTTGTAGTCCACCGAAAGACATCAGTGCTAAAAGGAACTGAAAGAGGTGCAAGTATATGACAGATCTTGCTATCTATTATAACCTGCGATACACTCATGTAATATGTATCATCATCAACGACAGCTCCAGATCTGGGGATAGGCCTCGCATGCATGCCGACTTGCCGAGGGGTTGGCTGGCCGTCGACCTCGCGTGTGTGCTGGGCAGCGGTCTCGTCCAGGGCAGGGGCTATACTGTCATCTGGTACCTCCCGTCACCGGACGGCCCCGCCGTCGTCCAGTTTCCCCACGCGCGGGATCCCTAATCCCTTGGGCCGCCGGGCGACCCGTGCTCTCGGCTGGCCGCCGCCCCTGCCGGTTCAGACCCCATCATCTCCGCATGGAGCCCCGCCGCCCCACTCCTCTGCTCCCAGCGTCCACAGCCGCCGGTACAGACGGCCTGCCATGGTCGCCGCTGCAGGCTGCCCTCGAGCAAAATTCCTGCACTTGAAATCTGTGTGCTCTGCCGCGGCCTAGGCGTACATGCGCTGACCGTAGGCTCTCGACCGGATCTCGCTTGGCAGCCGGCTGCGCGCAGCGCTCGCGAAACATAATCGTTTCCTTTTTAGCGGTGGCAATGCCGTGTAATTAACCCGAAATTAAAAAGATGTGTTGAGTTGTCAAACATTGGAACGATCTGGATCGTTGATCGGATATTAGACGGCTGTGATTTAATGTATCCCGAACATGTTTGCTCTTTTAATAGTAGTATAGATTCTCCGGCCGTACAATCAGGACCACAGGGTGTTTTTTTATGCCCCACAGGGTGTATTACGTTTCAATTAAGATAATCTTTCGATCAAGAGTAATTTTGTTAACATATGTTTTTTGTGATATATGTATGATATGTGTCACTAGATTCATTTTTTTTAAGTAGAGCTAACTACAAACTATGAAAAATTCGCATATAAATCACGTACTGACAGAGTAATTCCCGATGAAAACCTCATCTTAACGAATCCTTATACGGTCTAGTCTCTCCGATCCAATATAAGTGTCGCTTTTTTGAACCGGTGTTAGTTAAAAATCGCGTCAATTATTATGGATCAGAGGTAGTAAATATGAAGCAAATTTAGTACTCCCTGCGATCCTAATTAAGTGTCACCAGTTACGCTAATGGGTTGTACTTACTTAATTAGTTCATTTGCTACGACACTTAAAGTGGATTGGAGAGAGTATAATTATTTATTCCAAAGAATGGACAAGTGCATAGTAATCTGAAAATGTTTATTGAGGAAAACCTCTGACTAGTTGGTTCTCCCTCTATGCTAATTTTTTCTGCAGATTAGTTGTAGTGAAAGTCAAACTTCGTAAAGTTTAACTAAAGACATAGAAAAAATATTAACATTTAGCCATAAAATGATGAAGGGGATATGATAAACCAATGTGATGACCCTGCCATTCTCATCCTCCTCTACAGCCGCAATCTCCTCATCAGACTCCACGACCAACTTTTGATGGGCCTTGGTGATGGAAGCCGTGAGGTCCTCTTTGATCCCGTCAACAACGATTTGGGCGGCCTCTGCATTGGATTTGGCGATTGCCATGGCCATCACAGAGTCTTCTCCTCCTCCGAGGACGACGTGCGAGCGTCCCAGTTGACAAACTTGTTTGACATGTTTGAATTTCGCCAAACTCGGGAACGATGCAGTAGGCTCGGCGAGAAGGGAGACAATGCTTGGCCAAGGTGACATACTTGGTGATGCACAAGAGCTCAAGGGCGGCGATGGGGGCGGGGAAGAGGCAAAAAATCTCGGCGACGATGTCCTAGGAGGTGTGAAACAAGGCGGGCTCAGAGACGGTGACACATGACGTGATAAGCTCGATAATGAAAGTGAGGACATCCAATTCGGCGTGAAGGAGATACGAGGAGGCGAGATCTGGTGGCGGCACGGCTTATCGATGGCCAAGTGAAAGGACAAGGATGTCGCCTAGAGGGGGGTGAATAGGCGATTTAAAACTTTTCCGGTTTAGGCTTGATAATTGCGGAATAAAACTAGGTGTTTAAATTAACAAGCCAATAACCTAAGTATACTAGGCTCACTTATGTGCACCAACAACTTATGCTAAGCAAGACAAGCAACAAAGTGATAGCAAGATATAATACTTCAAGCACGAAGGTTATCACAATGTAAAGTGCATAAGTAAAGAGCTCGGGTATAGAAATAACCGAGGCACGCGGAGACAAGGATGTATTCTCGAATTCCTCCTTTTTAGGGGAGTACGTCTCGTTGGAAGGGTGCGAGTTTCAAACTCAAATGCCACAAATGGCCTCACCCTATTCTCTGATGAACCTTGCCCAAAAGCTCGGTTCACCTTCCACTATTAATTTCCCTTTTGGGCGGAAATCGAGTCCCTTACAACAATCTTGAGGCACAACCCACAAAATGAATGGGAGCTCCCAAGTGGCCACAAAAGGCCTTAACCGCCACAAAAGGCGTCTAGGGTCCAAAGACCCACGAGTAACAAGCTCACGAACTTTCACTTCCACGAATCCTCGTGGAGAGCACAAACCGATGCACAAAAGCAATGACGAGAACATAAGAAGTGCTCAAGTCATTCACTCTCAAATCCCATCAAAAGAAACTAATGCTTATGGGGGGAGAAGAGAGGAAGAACAAAGAAGAGAACCACACAAGAAACTCTAAGATCTAGATCCACTAGGTTCCCCTCACTTAGAGGAGAGATGGATTGGTGGAAATATAGATCTAGATCTCCTTTCTCAAATCTCTCAAAGATATGTAAGAATCATGGGAGGAATTGGGCGAGGGGCAAGATTTCCAAGGTCAACAATGGAGGTGAGAGAGGGGGAAATTTCGTGCTTGGAAGAGCTAGTCTCTTTGGGGAAGAAGGGGGTCTTTTATAGGCCCACGAAGAAAAGAGCCGTTGCAGGAAAAATAACACCGGAGACTCCGGTCCGGGAGGCCAGAGACTCCGGCCCGGGTGGAGACTCCGGTCCAGGGGGTGGAGACTCCGGTCTGACCAGAGACGCTGAAGTCTCCGGGGCACTTTCGGCCCACTTCCGGCCTCTATACCGAGAGCGCCGTCCATGAGGGCGTAAGTGCCAAAACCGGCAGGCCGGAAACTCCGGTACCCCTGAGTCTGGAGACTCCTGTGCGTTGTGAGCACACCCCAAAAGGCACAGCTTGAAATATTCAGATTTCTAACCCAGACCGGAGACTCCGGTGTGTTTACACCAGAGACTCCGCCCTAGAAAAACTGCAGAAACATCCAATACGAAAACGAACATATCTTGATCATCCGGACTCCGTTTTCGATGTTCTTGGGCTCGTGGAATCACAACGAAGAGCCCTTCAAGATTATGCAGAGAAACATCATAGACCATCATGTGAAGAGGAAGCCACAAGGAGAGAGTCTGACCTCTCTTAGAAAAGGCAAACCGGTAAAACCTCCAACATAAAAAACGCAACAAGATATTCATATGAAATCCGTTTTTTAATGAACTAGAGCTTGGTATGGAGATGAACACAAGCTCTAAATTCTCACATGGATAAAATCCAAATAAGAACCAAGAAAGATGATATGCCAAGTATGCAAAGGTTTGAACTCTCCACAAAGATACGATCAAGTTACTCACTTTGAGAGCCCCTCTTGATAGTACGCCGTCTATCCTATAATCCGGTCTCCTACTAACACCATGAGACCGGTAAAATAGAAACCCTATCAAGATCATACCTTTGCCTTGCGCATTCCACTTGAGCTAGATGATGGCGATCTTGACCCTCTCAAGTTGGAACACCTTTCTTGATCGAGCTTGCTAGTACAAGCTTGATGAAGACTTCTCCAAATACTCCCCCATACTCCATTATGGGAGAGCCTCGCTTAGCTCCGTCTTCATGTATCCATTGCAAGCTTCAATCAAATGATATCTTCCGAGATGGATCATATTGAACTTGCACTTCATCTTCTTCTCTTAATCTTGATACCAACACATGGTGTTCAAGAATTGCCAATGGACAAGCCCTACAATGATAGCTCAATGCAACCATTAGTCCATAGTAGAGATTGTCATTAATTACCAAAACCACACATGAGGGCACATGCACTTTCACCAAGTAGTGTGGTATAAGGCCGTGGAGGGTGAGGGAGTGGAAATGTCCATTTCGCCAAAATTTTAGGGGTATACGTACCTCCTCTATCTACAGCTTGAGCTAAAGGATATAGACAGCTAGAGTGGGTTTTTGGGGCACCTTTAAAGGATTTGGAAGGGTTGTTCTTATGATTTCTGTAAAAGGTTTTTGTTTTATTTCCCACCCACTCATGCATACAAGTAAACACATATAAACATGGTATGCGTTCAGATAAAAAAACATGGAATGCGTTAACTACCGTTAGTTACCCACCGATCAAGATAAAAGGCGACTGTTTCCCTCTTATGGAACACCGACGAAGCCACGGTTCCAACCCCTCCCTCTTCTGCTCGGACGACGGGTGGAGGTGGACTGGGGAGGATCTCCATTTCGCTTCCATGGTGTTCATAAAGGCAGAGATTGTGTTTTGTCTTGTGGCGCCAGGACGGCGAGGACGGTGTCGCGTCGAATAATTTTGCTTGGGTCTCTTGCTCACTCAATGCCGACGCTCTCCATGGTCGTCGAAGAGCTAGTGACTTTGCCTACTCACTATCCAATTAGGGAGACGATTTCATGTTTTCTGGTTGTAGTCGTTGATTGTTGCTTTTCATGGCGGCGCCGGCAGCCGGGATGAATTGGTGACCTTGACCAGATACGAGGCTCGAAGGTGGCAGATCTGGTGTTTTTGTCTGGCCTCGTCGGTAGGACGCAACGGAGCCGAGTTAGAGCAGCACGGCGCAATCCTCGACCGAGACGCCACAACGTTCTTCCATTGGGCTTGTTTTTTGGGACCAAGATCCAGTGATTTCACAATGTGAAGTCACGCTGCAACTTTAGCCCCTTATCTCCGTTGGATTCACATCCGACGGTCCAAATTTATAGCTAAAATTTCAAACTCTTCAGAAAAAATTCTAGTAAATTTTATATGTTTTATTATGCATGCTGAGAAAGTTTGCATTCATTTGGATTAATGGTTTATCATTAAATAGATTTTCATGTTTTAAGATTGAAAAGCTAATAAATCCTAAACAATTTATCCGAATTAAACGAAACTTTCTCAGTGCAGAATTAAACATATAGGACTTACTGGAATTTTTCTAAGTAGTTTGAATTTTGAGATCAAAAGTTAGACCGTTGGATGGAAATCTAACGGAGATAAGAGGCTAAAGTTGCAGCGTGTGAAGTCACTGGATGTCGGTCCTATTTTTCGGCTGTGAAACCCTCTTTTTTCGAAATGGGGGAAAACACCCCCTGCCGCTGAAACCCTTATGGCGATAGTGCTTCTCTAGATCTAGCAATGATGGAGGTTGTACTACTATTCTGGCGAGTGCCTCGACGACACTGGAGTTTGGCAATGGCTACAGTGTGTGTAGGTCTTTGGACCATGTTCTTCGCGGGGTCTATTCTGCAATGTTTGAGTGGATCTCGTTTTATCCCGCGTGTTTATCTCCTTGTAACTTGGTTGTTGATGATTTTCGAAGGGAAAACGCTACACAGCCTCCGGAGGATCCATCCTCCGCTTCCTCGTGTTGACACGCGTACCATACCGTGGAGCACTCTGTTCCACTCGTTTCTTATCCCTTCGCCTCCACCTCCCTGGCCGTACTCCTCCTCTGTAACCCACGCGAGAGGCCTAGTACCCCTGCCCCAAATTCCAGGCCGATGCGCCGCTGTTGTCCTCGCTCCCACGCCGCCGCCGTCCAACATCCGATAGAGCTGCTGCGAGCGGCTCTCACCAGTCGCGACGAGCCCGCAGCCGCGCGTCCCCGTTCTCCTTCCCTTCCCTTCGCTCCCCTGCTACTCTGTCCCATGGGAAGGTGCTGTTGAAGGAGCCCGGCCGTGCTCCCATGGGAGGGCGCCGTTGCTGCCCAAGGAGAGCAGCTGTGCTCCCATGGGAGGGCGGCGGTGCTTCCCAAAAGGAGGACGGTGTGGTGCTGCCGGAGGAGCCCGGCCGTGCTCCCATGGGAGGGCGTCGTTGCTGCCGAAGGAGAGTAGTTGTGCTCCCATGGCAGGGCAGCGGTGCTCCCCAAAAGGAGGATGGTGCGGTGCTGCCGGAGGAGCCCGACCGTGCTCCCATGGAGGGCGCCGTTGCTGCAAGGAGACGACGGCGATGCTCCCATGGGCGAATGGTGGTGCTCCCGTGGACGAATGTCGTTGCTCCCATGGGCGGATGAAGCTGCTACCATAGCCCATCGGTGTTGCTACCATGGGCGAACGACGTTGCTCCCATGGGCGGCATCTTCTCCGACGACGGCGGTGGCGCTGCCATGGGAGGGGAGGTGATGCTGCCGTGTGACGTTGCTGCCACCGGCGTGCTGCGAATACCAGTCGTCGATGCTCCATGTGGAGGCGGCGGAGCAGGCTGCCCTGCGGCCACCCGTGGAGGCCGGTGCCTCGAGGAGCAGGTGCCTTCTCCGGTGACGGCGGAGTGCACGCCACATTGCTGCCTGCGGTGAGCTCCAATGCTACCGAGGCAGGCCGGTGTTGCTGCGATCGGCGGTCGATGTTGCTACGGTCCGGTCGGAGAAGGTGCTGCCATCGGGCAGCGCCGGTGCTATCGATGAATTGCGGCAGTGCTACTATAGGTTGGCAGTGTTGCTACCAAGGAAGCGCAAGGGTGCTGCCATCAGCGGCCGGCGGTGCTACCCTCGACGGTTGACGGTGCTGCCCGCCGGAGTCACCATGCTACCGGCGGTGGTCAGCGAGGTCCAGTGGGACCTTCGCACGCCGGGACGGTGGTGTGGTGGTGCTGCAAGGAGGGGCGGCGCTGCTGCCAGCGTGGGCGGTAGTGCTCCCAGTCGGAGTTGGCTCGCTGCCGGCAGTGCGAGGGAAGGCCACGGGGGGCCGCTCCGGTAGATCGGGGGCGGGGTGTGTGGTGGTGCTCGCGGGAGGGAGGAAGAGGAAGGAAAACGATGAGGACGGAGTGCTTGGGGCCACGCACATGGTGCCTCTTCCCTCTTCGTCTTTGACCGTGGGGTAAAGGGACACGTGTCGAACTGTCCATGCGGAGGATCGGGGTTTCCGATCCTCCGGAGGACGCTCAGCACTGCCCTTTTCGAAGCGCGGTTACTGTCTAAAAACACACACCATGGAATTCAACCTTTTTATTCGTTTCCTCTTGTTCCACAAGATCCATTGTGTTGCCCTCGCAGGCAGAACACACGGGGACAGTGCTATGAACAAGACGCTAACATCAAGAAACTTAAAGACATACAGGAGAAACAAACACGAGTCGACGAATCACGAAGAAGGTACTCGTCTGCTCGTCCCAAAGTATCCTCTGTTTCATCAAACCATCTTATCGACTGTTCCCCAAACACCAGCCTACGCATCAGCTCTTTAGGCATCCACGATGTCGCCGTTGTCCGCCAACGCCAGGACCATCTCTGGGGTCAGCGCCGGAGTCGAGTTCTTGAGCGTCCCGTCGATGGCGTTCGGCCGGCCGAGTGCCTTGAGCGCCAGGTGCGCTGCCTTCTGGCCGGAGATCATCATGGCGCCGAAAGTTGGACCCTGTAACCACCACAAGACAACATAACAGATCGTCAGTCCAAAAGTTGTGAGATTCTAAGAACTGCTGTAAGAAAAATCAAAATTTGATCCTCAATTTGTTCTTACCATTCTCGGGGCGCCGTCGATCTCGGCGACCTCCATGCCGGTGACGATCATGCCGGGGACGACCTCGCGGGTCAGGCGCACGATCGCATCCTCCGCGGTGTTCATGTCAAGCGCCTTCATCCCGGGCACCGTCTCGATCATGCCGATGTCCTGGAGCCGTTTGACTCCGGTGGCGCCGAAGGGCCCGTCGTGGCCGCAGGAGCTCACCACGACCTTGGCCTCCATGACGTTGGGGTCCATGCAGGACTGTGTGTCGTGGTTCATGGACACGAGCGCCCAGTTGGTGACCACGCCGGCGACGCGGTCCTCCTTGACGATGAGGTCCTCGACGGCGACGGCGTTGAAGAGCTTCACGTTGGGCCGCGCGAGGAGGCGGCTCATCACGGTGGAGGTGAAGAGCGCGGCGTGCTTGATCACGACGTAGTCCTCCGTCTCGTCGTACTCGATGTTGAGCTCGTCGAGGAAGAGGTGCGCCGGCTTGCGCACGACCATGGCGGAGAAGAGCTGGCCGCCCAGCCACGCGCCGCCGCCGGGGGAGACGGACTGCTCGATGATGGCGATGCTGATGGAGGGGTCCTTGGATAGCTCGTACGCGCAGGACAGCCCCGCGGAGCCGGCCCCGACGATGACGACGTCGGTGTCGGCGTAGGTGATCATGTCGGTCATGTAGCGGCGGGTCATCTCGCGGGAGACGATGGACTCCTTGATGGGGCTGAACTTGAAGGCGTTGAGGTCGTAGGGAGGAGTGGAGGAGGAGATGGAGTTGCAGATGGCGCCGGCGCGCGGGGTGGCGACGCAGGACGAGGTGAGGGTGGCCGCCGGTAGCCGAGCGCCGGCGAACGAGGTCTTGAGTAGGCTGGAGGCGGCGGTGGCCATGGCTGCCATGTGCAGGTGTGTGTCTGTGCTGGCTTCAGGAGATGAGTGGAGTGAGAGCGTGCGAGGATAAGGCGGTGCTGTGGCAGGGTACAAGAAGGGGAGGAGGAGACAAATATCTGGAGATTGTGTGTACGTGCGATCAGATATCAGGATTCCAGCCCTTTGGACTCATTCGGGATATTTTTTATTTTGAGTGAATTCCAATTTTTACCCACACTTGTGCATTTGTGACACCTATTACCCTATTTAGTGAAACAATATCAGAAAATACATCACATATAAAATTGTGAACACGGTATACCAAATTTTGACATTCTGCATGTTCCTCTAAAATAGACCGGCATCTAAAAACTATGTGGTGCATCAATATGCAAAAATTGTACGGCGTCATCGACGATAAGGTCCAGGCTTCTCTCACCATCTGTTAAATTCGTCATTGTTGTCATGATATTTTTGAGGTCCAATCATCACGTACACCTCGCCCAACGAAAATGCATAAAAAAAGAGGCTACAAAGTTTTAAAATGCGTAATTTAGATGATTTTTTACTAATGGGGTAATTAGTGTCACAAATGTATGACTTGAGGGTAAAAAGTGGAATTCGCTCTTTAATTTTTGATTAGAAGATACAACATTGGTGTGCACAAGTTACAACAGGAGCTAGCAGAAAAAAAGAAATTACAACAAGGCCTCTAACTTTTACAAAGAAGACCGTAAAAAGAGTATGTAAAAAGCCATCAGGTCCTCCACCAGACACCACTGGGCTCCGAGTAGACGTGGCGTGCCACGACGAGCTTCTCAGAGGGCATCCGCATGGAGGTTCAAGAAACACTGAAATGCACCGGCGTGCAGTGAGGCCACTAGTTGGCCATCAGAGTCAGTGGTGGAGCTTGAAAAAAACAATGCGTAGGGGGGCAAACGGGCTTAACAGGCCATCATAAGCCTGCTTTTCAAGATCGGGGGGGGGGGGGGGGGGGGGGGGGGGGGGGGATGGCACATTTAGATGGCCTTCCTTCATTGAAATCCCATGGGCTGGTGGGCGGCTGACCCTTGGCCTTTAGTTTTTTTCTCTCTCTAGAAGTAAAATAGAATAACATTTCAGTTAAAAGACCCGATGTGGCAAAGCCTTGCGTTAAAATAGTACTTGGTGTAGTTATTGTGCTTAAATCATTTTTGGAGTTCTTTATCTTAGGTCAGAGTCGGCCGACAAACGAAGGACATCGAGACTGTACTCCAAAAATTGGTATCTCAGCTCCTAGACAGCTCGTGACAAAGTTGTAGATGCCAGCTTGCCACTTGCCCC
Organism: Poa pratensis; assembly: GCA_947311845.1. Classification (NCBI taxonomy): domain Eukaryota; kingdom Viridiplantae; phylum Streptophyta; class Magnoliopsida; order Poales; family Poaceae; genus Poa; species Poa pratensis. Next base: position 21,869,393 of record CAMZMU010000080.1, read on the forward strand.
ACAACGCCGCCGCGACGAGCAGAGAAAATTTGCAGAGCCGCCTCCACAACCGAAGTCGAGCTATAACACATGCCTTATTGAAAGAGTCGTCTGTGTGCATGCTCCTCGTCACCTTCTGCCTCGAGCATGGGAGCACCGCCACGCGATGCAGAAGCACATGCCAGCACCAGATCCAGCCTGGAGGATCCGATATGAACTCCACGACATGAAGCCAATGACTAGCATGTCGCCGAGACACAAAACTAGACCTACCATTATTGGATCTAATATGTTATCTGGCACCTCTCATCAGCACCTTCTAGTCGGCAGCGCCGCCAAAAAGGGCGTCAGATCGGCCTGCACCCCGATCGAGGCGACTCTCAAGTGGAGAAGAAGGGATAGGAGCTCTCGAGAAAGGAGTTGGGGCGAGGTAGACCAAACTAATGATTCGGGATATTTTTGTGAAGCCTTTCATATCCTCTCTCACTTGTTCCATGGAGACGAGCTTGCGCTGTTTTGGTAAGCCTTAGTTGGGTGATGTTGTTCGTCGAGGAAAACCCAAAATAATATGTAATCCCACTTTTTGCTCACCGGAACTATAAGATGGATTGACAGAGAAAAGCACAAAGAGGATGATCGAAGCGGGGTCCCACGGAACTAGCAATTCGAACATGCCCTTGCGATCTTGCGTCTATCGTCTCTATTGCCAATAGACTATAGACGCAATAGTCTATATTTCCATACATATAGACCAATAGACTATTGCGTCAGGATGGCCGAGTATTGACAGAGAAAAGCACAAAGTAATAGACTATTGCGTCAGGATGTACGGAAATATAAAACATATTAGTATCGATAAATATTTAATAAACAATTAAATAAAAACTAATATACTGTCAGGATGGCCGAGTGGTCTAAGGCGCCAGTTTCAAGTACTGGTCCTCTTACGAGGGCGTGGGTTCGAACCCCACTTCTGACAAATCTTTTTAATTTAGGTTCGTTCGCAGACCATCCTAATAATCTCTACTTTTTTTTGAGGTTTAAGCGCTTTATTAAGCAATAACAGAATTCAGTTGGTGATGGCGGGCCTGCTGTGTGAAGGATACGCGGGCCAGGCCGCAAGGCCCGCATATGAATTGCAGTATGTCCGCAACGCCACTTGCATCCTGACTCCCCTAAAAAAAAACACGATCCGATCTCCGTCGTCGCCAAGCACGCGCACACCACGTTCATCCGGCTTTCTTTCCCCAGCGCCGAGTCCACCTCCAAATCCGCCTCTCCACCGCCCTATTTCCCCCCTGCGCCACCGGATCTTCGACCCCTCTTCCTCTTCCGCCTGGATCTCTGTCTGCGATCTCCGCTTGCATCTCTACTGCAAGGTTCGATCCGCATGCGTCCGTCCCTCCCTCCTATTCCACACGGAATTGCTTGCCAAATTTGCCCCCTTTTGGTTTCCGTATTAATCGATCGATTCCTCGTATCTGTCTGGCTGTTTGGCAGGAAGCAGTAATGGCGGGGAGGGGTAATATCGCGACGAAAAACTCGGCGCTCATCGCCATCATCGCTGATGAGGTGAGATCCTGCCCCCCTTTTGACCCTCCCTCCGTGATGTTTAACAATTGAGCATCTGTTGAATCTCGAGCACTACCTAGATAGCTAGGAGTTGGGGGTGTATTGCCTTTTCCCTAGCTGAATAGATAGCGGGTTCAACCACACTGTTTAATAGGATCGCTCAAGGCATGTACAACACGGGATTGAAGAACCAACACTATGTTAAATAGGGATTGCTAAAGGCATGTAACACAGGATTGCTGAAAACTGATAACGCCACATACCAGTCACTCAGTCAACTATGTAGAAAAATAAAAAAATAGGCCCGTTTCTACGGCCACTACAATAGCCCAGAACCGAGCATCAGCTTTGATTTGATCAACAATCTTTTGCACTGCCAACAACTTCTTTTCAAGTACTCTTCTGCTTCTTTCACGCCAAATTATCCAAGTGGTTAGCATCACAAGCGAATGCAGGGCACTTTTTCCGTTACCCTGCAGTCCTTTCCGTGCTGAAAACCACCAGTTTCTTGGTGTTTTGTCATGTTAGGAACGACCTGCTGCATCCCAGCCCATTGCAGGACTGAATTCCAAATTATGTTGACGACCACACACCCAATGAACAGATGTTGCACCGTCCTCTTGAGCTGAATTGCAGAAAACGCATCTGTCATTGTGCGGTAAACCTCGTTTTTGCCAGCCAATTTGCTGTCCAAATTCTCCCTCGCAATGAGAGCCATATTGCAAATTTACAACGCAAATGCGCCCCGGAACCCCAGATGTCATCTGCCGACTCCCAGAGAATGGAGGTCTCAAAATACTCCTTGTATGCCGATCTGCTGGTGAAAACCCCTTTTGGTTCCATTTTCATAACCATTTATCTTCAATTTCCGGCATCAACTGAATATTTTGCAGAGCTTCCCAAATCGCTAGCACTTGAATAAGATCCATTATGTCTTTGCGGTTACAAAGTTGATCACCGATCATACATAGATCAGTAGTTGGCTTCTTACTGTAAATGCCAATTTGTTGTACTACAGGATTTGGCAACCAAAAGTATTCTTATGTGATAATCGATGATGTCGTACCAAGTGTTGTTTTGACATTTATCTTTATTATTCGTGCAGGACACTATTACTGGGTTTTTGATGGCTGGAGTTGGCAATGTTGATCTGCGGAAGAAAACAAATTACCTTCTTGTGGATAACAGTAATATCCTGAACTTCCTACATAACGAATTGTTAGTCAACAATTGACATAAGATCTCTGTAGAAAATAATATCTGTTGTCTAAGAAATTATGTTGAATGATTGCCAACAGAATGTTTTAAGTATTGTCCAATAAAATCCTCCTCAATATCTATTTTCTTAAGCATTTTTTGTAGGATTTCATTGTTTTTTAATCTTTATCCTTCTTCTATTCATTCTGTTAGACAAAGGCAAAACTTTGTCCATTATTGTTTTAGGAAATATCTATACTGGTTTTCTCAGTCCTGAGCGTTCATGAGTACTAAACAATCTCAAATGTCACTTCCTGTCCTGTCACGTAACTCCATTAATATTTCTTTCCGTGATGCTATTTCATACTTTTGTTACATGCCCTGATCCTGGGGCTGGAATAAATACTGTTTTTTGTTATGGCACAGAAACGACGGTGAAACAGATTGAAGATGCTTTTAAAGAGTTCACTGCTAGGGATGATATTGCGATTGTGCTCATCAGCCAATACGTAAGTGAACCATTGTTATGAATGTGCATTATTTGTTTTCTATCAGAATCAACATATTGCTTGGTCGTCGGAAACTTGTAAAGTATATCACCTATAAACAAGAAAGAAGGAATTGGAGGGTGGTCACGATTTTTTGTGGTTGCTACTTAGTCCTGATTACTTAGACTCGGCTCCTTGGGCTGAAAACATAATGAATGAGGCTGTTGAAACTCGAATAGTAGTCGATTTAGTTATATAACAAGGAGAATATAAAGTGGACTTTCAAACTCCTGCTAGTTTCTCATGCCTTCAAGAACTTTTGCCATCTCAGTTAAGAATATATGCTGTTAGACTTGATTTTGGTACCAAAATTTTCCAACAAAATATTCTAGTCTTATCACGCGTCACTTACTCCTCAAGTAAACCTCTCTTGCAACTCTTAAAAATCAAACTATGTTTATACTGTATGCTCAGCGGTGCGTATGTCCTATTATTATATCTAAAAGCATTTGAGGGAACCATTTAGAAGATTACCAGAACCAGATGCAGATGTGTGTCTTGTACTCCATATTGATCCAACTAACCCTGTGAGAGGATAGGATAGCTTCTTACTTCTTTCTATTATGTCACAGATTGCAAACATGATAAGATTTCTGGTGGATGGCTACAACAAGCCCATCCCTGCTATATTGGAAATCCCATCCAAGGACCATCCATATGACCCAGAGAGTGATTCGGTTCTTTCCCGTGTGAAGCATCTATTTTCTGGCGACTCTTCTGCTGAGAGGCGTTGAATAGCGACCTTGACGATACCAAACAGGGGCATCTCCCTTTGATTGGAGTCTTCCTGTACTTGTTCTATGTATCTGTATTAAATTATCCATACCATTCTGTTGACACGAGAACGAATAAGAAGTAAACAATTTGGATTGGACCTGCGGGTGAATGTAATAAAGTTTTTATTTGCGGAATATGTAGCGTGCCCATCATTTTCATTGGAGAAACAGAGGAACCAAGTAATATGCAATCTGTTGTATGCTTGTCAAGTTTTTTATGCCGTGCAGCAATAGACTTTAGACTTGATTCTGAGTGTGCTCGTGTTGTAGCTTTACCCTAGCAAATCCAAAAGACAGTTCATCCTGAGACATCAACAACCGCATCAGAGAATTCATGTAGCTCGTCGAGGTTTTTGTCAGGTCAAGATGGTGCTGCCAAACTCGTTGGCTTTTCAACAACACGCATAAAACTTGTGTGTTCTATATTAAGGTAGAGAAAGTTTGTTTACAAGAACACACCGTTGGACCTGGGAGGAATAAATCACAACCGATCCTCCTCCCAATCCAACAGTAAAATGATATACTAGTAGACCATTTGTGTGTGCTCATAGGAATGACCGGCACAATCTAGTTGAACTTCATTTTATTTGAATTGTATGAATTACTTTATTTATATTCTTAATCTCTACTATATAATATGAGTAGACGTCCGTACGTACGTCGTGACACTTTTACACAAAACCCCTATGAAATCCGAAATTAATCCGCAGTCCACGACCACCAACCTTATCCCCTCCCCGCCTCCAGCGTCTCCCTCGCTCCCTCATCCCCCCGCTTCCTGCGCCGCCGCCGGGAGGCCGCGCTCCTCCAGCGTCTCCCTCGCTCCCTCATCCTCCCGCTTCCTGCGCCGCCGCCGGGAGGCCGCACACCTCCAGCGTCTCCCTCGCTCCCTCATCCTCCCGCTCCCTGCGCCGCCGCCGGGGAGGCCGCGCTCCTCCAGCCGTCCTCCTGGTATCGCCCCGCGCCCCTCCCTCCCCGTTCCCCATGGTCTGGTCCTCATCCCCAACCTCTTGCTCTACAGCGGCGAGCCGAATTTCCTGCGCCCCCGCGCTCCAAAGCCCCGACGGAAAGGAGATGGAGGTGGACCTGCAGGAGAAAGCGGCGGCGGCGTGCGCGCGGTGCAGAGAGCAGCACCTCCATAACGATAGCTGCCGAGCCGCGATACAGGTCACTGGCATTTCTCTAGCACGCCGGTCTCCGGGGGACAGAGACAGAGCCACAGAGGGAGCTGCAGCAAGTTGCATATCTACCTCTCTTTCTCTCAGCTTTTCTTCTTTCTCCGTGCGAGTTGAAAGTCTTATGCACTAGCTAATACTCCCTCCGTTCCAAATTAGATGACTTCCATTTGTCCACATGCGGATGTATTTAGACATGTTACAAGTATAGATGCATCCGTATGTGGACAAATGAAAGTCATCTAATTTGGAACGGAGGGAGTACATGATGCAACATATCCATGATGCAAGGACAGATGATTGAAAATGACTCCTTCAGTTGATCACCGAGGCGTCTGATGTTCATGCCACCGTTTTTTCAGTCACATCTTGGCATATTTGGGAGGCTAAAAAAATTGTACGAAATGGGGAAAAGATTATGCATCCATGCCGTGTTGTAGGCGTGAGCCCTTGCAGTCTGTTCCTAAATAGACTCCACCGCCCGAGGGGTTGGCTATGCTTAACGTGGATGCAGCGTTTCAGTCAGAGCTTCATCGTCTCGGTGCTGTTTATGTCCTGCGTGATCACTTGGGCTATTTCTGGTAGGTGGCAGCTGGCAGTTGCTCTTTTGACAAAGTTGGCTATTCAAAATATGTCAATCCGGCATGCACTCCCGTCTGCTTCTCTACTGGATAGGATGAATGCATGAGCGTTCGTAAGATCAAGCAATTAGCTTCATCAATGTTTTTACCTCCATCCCTTTTATGCATGCCAATCGTGCTTGTAATGTAGTGGTTCATGTTATCGCCAAGTCTGTGATGCATGACGTCGACGTTTTGTGGGTTGGCGAGATGCCAGAGCTGTTCCTAAGAGTAGTAATAGAAGTGGTGAAGATATTTTTCAAATCTATTCTCCAGCCTCGACCTTGTCGCCTGCGGAGATCTTCTTAATTGAGCACATCAACAATTACAATTTGCCCGTAGCAACGCACGGGCATGTTTGCTAGTTATTGTATAATTCAAAGTTGCGGAACGTACAAATGTTTGAATTTATATTTGCGAAATGTTTGAATTTAGCAAGAAATATATCTATTCGGAGGGCCGTCTTGGGCCATCAGTGCGAAGAGGCAGTGTCTTGGCTTGTAGGATTAGACTCCCGTTATGAAAAATAAAATTTAAAACATTTAGAAGTCAAAAAAAATCTGGCAAAAATATCCGAACATACATCTGGACATTTTATGCTCACGCAGAAAATTTCGCGTAAAAATGACATTGTATGTAGTTTGTGTAAAAAGACAAATTTTGTTGCTACAAAACGGCTAATCACATGACATTTTGTTGCCTTTTTGACACGACCACAAAGAAAAGTCTTTGTTAATGAAATTTTGTGTGTGAGCATAGAATGTTGGTATGTTCACACGATTTTTTTTTACATTTTAGAACACGATTTTGAACAGTGGGACCAAATGCTCCTTTGAGTCAAAATGGATTTCCCAAAACTTAACCGAAGCTCTACAACTACAAGCAGGCATACGACAGGCGACACATACGCAGGCGAGAGCTGTACAGTCAGTACGGTAAAACGGTTGGCGAAAGCCATTCACTCAGCTGCTGCTACTGACAGACACATGCGCAAGCCACACACGACGCTTAGTCCCAGAGGTTTTCACACCCAGACGCATCTGGGCCTGTCTGTGGTCCGCCAAACCTGGACGCCCGTGGGCCCTATCCGTGATCACGGGCCGGGCCGGGTTCCGCCGTGCGCGGCGCAGCTCCGCCGCTCATTTGATTCGGTTCAATCGCGCATCGCCGCTTGTGATCGGTCAATGAACCTGCTGCCTTTAAATCCATCTTCCATCTCCTCTGGTGCCTTTGCTTTAGCTGTCGCTGCCGGAGACGGAGAGGGACACCGCCCAGCTCGGGAAGACATCGAGCTTTGGCAGCCATGAATCCAGGATTGATTAGTCGCATCTCCATCCATCCGTCATCTCGTCCGCGTTGCTTAAATCGAGAGAAGAGAGAAGAAGGATCTGGCCGAAAACTGGAAGCCGCTGGTAGGCCGTAGTATCTGTGGCGAGAAATGCAGGGGCAGAAATCTTGTGCCTCCTTCTTTCTGCCCGACAGCAACGGCCGACCACAACGGCTGATCCGACGATATCCGAAGGCGATTTAAAAAAAAAAAAATTGGCTTCGTGCTGCTCACACAAGCAAATTGGAGAAAGGGACGGACTGAATCAATCACCAAACCGAAACAAGAAGTTACTACAGAACAAGGGCGAAGAGGAAAAGGAGGAGGAAGGGTGAAATCCAAAGTAATTCAGTTTCATTTCAGGATCAGGGAGGTAGAACAATGCATGCAAGAATTCATTTCTTGGATCAAATTCAGTACTACTCACATCGGCTAGGTAGAAGAAATGCAGGTGTACAACAGGCAGTACAAACTACAAACAGCTGAGACGCACCACACAGATCGCTCGCGCGTACGGGATGCTCACTAATTACAAAAATCTCCCAATCAGCGGCTAATGAACAAAGCTCCAGATTAATTTAGGCGGGGACTAGCTAACGGCGGGTTAATCGAAGCTCGCGCGCGGCATGGCTTCAGGCTGGCGCTAGCTTAGCTAGTAGGAGCAGGCGGTCCTGAGCATGGAGCGGCCGCGGAGCATGCCGCGGTACAGGGCCTCCCGGTTCGCCGGCATCGCGGCGGCCCTGCACGACGTACTCCTGGGCGCCGCCTCCTCCTCCGGCGCCGGGCGGGAGGCGGCGCCATTGTCGACGACGTCGGCCGCGAAGCGCACCCGCTTCATGCTCCCGCGCCGCGCCTTCTCGCGCTTTCGATTCTCTGCACACAGAAACAGGGGACATATAATAAGAACCAAGAACTGTAAAGAACGTCAGCAGGGTTCTGGTGCTGGTGGTATCGCTCACCGGAGGAGGAGAGGCAGGGACGGAGCCGAGCGGTGGACGGGGACGCGTCGCCGGCGTCGGAGGAGACGAGGTGGTCCGTCTGCCTCGCGCGGCAGAGGGAGAAGAGGACGAGGGTGCCGGAGAGCGCCATGGCGGTGGCGGCGATGGCGAGGCCGGCGTGCGAGCCGCTCAGCGCCGCCGACGAGGACGAGGACGACGACATGCTGTAACAGCTCGGCCGGTGAATAGAGAGGAGAGGCCCGACGTACGACGGCGACTATCGTAGGCGGCAGGTAGCTGGGTTGTTGAGTCGTCGGAGGCCAGAGGGCGGGGACCGTGCGGTGGCTGTAGGCGCGCACGTTGCTCCCGCTATATATATAGGATCAGCGTGCTGCGACGGCGAGGCGCGGCCGTTGGCGTAGTAAAGTCGCGCTGGTCAAGTTTGTTTTTTTTAGGTTATCGGCTGGCGGAAGTTACCGGGAAATACAGTATTGCACCTGTGCTCCGGCGACCTGGAATTATTGGCGCAACTTTGGTTTGTACTTTTGGACAAGAAAATGGGTGATGCTCGTGATCGTCTGTCGCCGTCTGATTTTGCTTACGTAGTTTTTTCACCGAGATCTGCTTTGCATACGGATGGATCGTGCGTACCTCACATGTGTTTTCCCGGTGTTGTGGTCATATGTTTTTCTTTTTTGATAGCTGGTTCTCCCTCGATTTGAATATTTACATATCTTGCGCACAAATTTTTATTGCAACTATTAATTTTTCGAAACATAGGTCAAAGTTGTGCCCTCAGCTTAAAGAGTGCTGAGAGTGGACAAATGGTGGTCGAGCTACATAGAACCCTTTATTTTGTAAAATTTCGTAAATCATATTTGAAGTTTAAAGAATATTCTAAAAAACATGCATTTATAAAATGTTGTATTCTACCAATGAGTAAATCTCAACTACAAATGTCTTATACTTTGGGTTGCATAAAAATGACAAAATCTGACATTTGAAAGTAGTGAACAATGTAAATCTTCAACTCTTCTAAACCTGTCAGATTTTTTAATCTTTGTGTAGTCCAGAATATGAAACATCTAAGATGTTTTTCAGATTTTTTTGAAACTTTGAAATATGAATTTTGAATTTTTCAAAATAAATTACTCCATTGAGCTTGGCCTCCATTTGTGGTTTGTCGAAGAGTGCTTAGCTAATTAACACAAAAAGTTTAAAATCGAGAAAAGACCCATGTGGACTGTGAAGCGCGGAGCCAGCATTCCACTAGGCTCAGCGCCATTACGATAAATAGTCAAAATTACCAAGTAAAATTATGTACAAAAACTTAAAATCAATATAAACACCAAGCAAAGGTTTCCCACACCCCGGGAACATTGCCTACGCTGCCGGGGTCTGTCTCCACCCTGCGGATCGTCATACTAAGATCTGCCAACAAAAGACAAGTGAAGGCATACTAAGATCCGCCAGATAGATGAAAGCACACAGGAGTAATATGGGAGCTCCGATGTGATAACATATTTAAAACTCCCAAAACATGTGTCATCTTGTTTTCACATCGATTAACTCTGTTTTAATGAATAAGGCGTGTAAATAGTCAGAAGGCAAACCTTACAAAATTTGATCAAATATACAAAACAAATATCATGATCTAAATATTAATTAATGGCATTATTAAATATGGTGAATCTATTGACATTTATTTGGTACACTAAAATATGACATTTAATGGTATGAGAATTAAGCTAATTCTCATTCATATGACGTCATCAATCCAGTTGCAACTCGATCATTATTAGCATGAACCCGAATCAAATCAAATGGTCCAAATCAGTTGCAAATCCACTTGCAACTGATGACGTCATGAGAATGATAACTAAGTTAATTCTCATTCGATTGAGAATTAGCAAAACCGTAAAATATTCATACTTTTTTCTATAATACGGTCAATTTTAGATATCGTTGACTTTTGACTAAATGTATTCACCCTAATATTGGAAGTTTGGAACGATAGATGCCGTAACAGTAAGGTCTAGAACATTTGTCTTTACATAACTGTAAAATGGCAAATCTGGAGAGCCGAAGCTTTTGCATGTCAGGCATATTTTTCGCACCGAGCAGGTCGCCATTGGAAAGGCCAAGTTTCGATTCTGGCGAGTAATTAGCCTGTGAGAACAACTGACAAAATCATGTCCTCCTAATTCGTGAAGGTACACGAAATTGGACCAGAAGCATCCGAACATTCGTGAACTGATCGATCGATCTCCGATCTCCACGAAGTCACTAGTCATAGCACACGTTCAGCGGAAGAGGTCCAGAAGCCACACGCCTGAGAACTCTCCACACAAGCTAAGCACGCAGGACACGCCGTCGCGATCCGCCGTGCACCCTCCGCCAATCGGCCGGCCGGCCGCTCCTACCCGTCGCCGGAATCGATCTGTCCTGATCCTATCCATAGGCACAAACAAGAAAACTCACGCAAGCAGAATCCACACGCATATTCCAACCTAACCGGTGATCGTCATCTAATCCAACACACATATGCATCCGAGATCCGACCCCGGCTTAATTTGGCCCTTGTCGCTGCCGGAGAGCGCTGTCGCGTACGTGCGGTGGCTCTGCGTCGCTTCCAGGGAGCGCGAGCGCAACTTGGGAGTTAACTAAAGAGACGACGTCACCGGAGGTGATGCTCGTTGACGGCGATGCCAAAAGAGCCGGCGCTTTGGAGCTAAGAGCATCCCACTCATCGCCCTCAAAGCCCCCAAAGGCCTTGGACGCGCGAGCGAAAAACAGCTTCCACTCGCGCGTCTCAAAGACCCTTTTCGTCCGGGCAATCCCCAAATTTCGTCCGGCGCTACCGGTCCAACCCCTTCGATGAGGGTCGTGTTGGTAGCGCCGGACGAAACGAAACGCGCCGTGGGGCTGCCCTGTCAGCGTCACGCCGCCTCAAATTAATTCATCGCCGTCGTCCTGCAGTTCTTTTGCCCACCTCGCTTCGCCGACATCTGGGTCACCGTTCCCACCCCCGGCTCCGACCGGCGGCGAAGCTCGCCGGACTGAGAAAACCACCCCACGCCCAACACTCCTCTGTCCTCCTCCGCCCCGCCCGCCGCTTCGGAGCTCGTCGCAGCGCCTGGAAATCCGTCGGTGACCTCGCGCGCCCACCTTGCACCGAAGGTGTTCGACCAAAGGTAGGCGTCGAATTTTATGTAATTTTCGTCGGCGCCGGCGACGGGACGTTGATTGCGTTCCTATTTCCATTCCTACAGATGGACACGACGATGAGTTGATGGCGCAGATGATCATGGAAGAGGAGGCACACATCGACGCCGAAGAGGATGAGCATTTGGCCATTCTTGCTTGTCTTGCCCAGCTCCAAGCCGATGAGGCTGCCTGTGCCCAACCCAAACGAGGAGGATCACATCCAGGGACGAGGAAGACCAAGCATAGTGTCGTGGTATTGTGCACGGCATATGCCACGGAGGGTGACTTCTTGCGTGGGGACTCAGGTGGCGTGCGACGGCGTGTGCACGGGATCGGATACGAGCAAGGTGAACACCGAGACGTACCCAGGTCCAGGTCCCTCGTGTGGAGGTAACACCCCTACTCCTGCCTAGCCGTGGTATAACTTGGTCACCAGGTGGTACAATGGCGCTCCTGGATCTGTATCGAGTGTTGTCTTCTTCCTAGGAGATGAGGTGAGTCTCTCGGGTAAACTGGGATCCAACCCTTGCTACGTGGGATCCGACTCTCCTTATATAGGCAGAGCAGCCGGTTACAGAGGCGGCTACCCGGCGTCGGGTAGCGGAGACAGGCCGCCGGTGAGTACGTGGCCATGGTGGAAGGCCGCGCCAGCATGCGCGATGATGGCCTGCCCTCCCTGTTTTGTCGATCGCAGGCCGCGTGGTACGGCGCGCGGCAGCTGACGCTGTCTTTGACTTCGGAGGCTCGGAGCAGACTGGGTCTATGCCTCCTTTGTCATCTAGCCCTTGGACGCCTACGAGAGGGATCCAAGGCGCCAGCGAGGCGGGGACCGGGAGCCGGACCCGGACGACCGGCTCTGAGGGGGAACCCGGAAGATTCCCTGTGTTTGTAGTTACCCGGGAATAATATCCCCGACACATAGGATGAGGGCGGAGGGCCATTGCATGCTATATGCCGACTACTTTGCCGACAATCCAAGGTTTGATGCAAAGGATTTTCGCCGCCGCTTTCGGATGAGGAGAGAGATGTTCAAGACGTTAGTGCAAACAGTCCGAGAGTATGACCCTTGGTTCAAGTTGAAGAAAGACGCCGTGGGCATGATCGGTTACACATCAATCCAGAAGTGTACCGCCGCCATGAGAATGCTTGCGTATGGAGCTCCTGCAGATGGTCAAGACGACTATTTGCGCATGTCAGAGTCTACATCTCTCAAGTGAATGTACAAATTCTGTAGAGCGGTGGTGGCTGTGTTTGGTCCACACTATCTGAGATGACCAAATGAGTAAGAAACAGCTCGCATCTTGGCAACAAATGAAGAAAGAGGGTTTCCTGAGATGCTTGGAAGCATTGACTGTATGCACTGGGGCTGGAAGAACTGTCCTTTTGGTTGGGAAGGATTGTACAAGGGTGGCCATCATGGGGTTTGCAGCGTGATCCTTGAAGCTGTGGCCAACCATGAGACTTGGATTTCGCACGCTTTCTTTGGGATGACAGGATCTCACAATGATATCAATGTGCTGCAGTGCTCTCCGGTGTTTGCCAAGCTTGTTGAAGGTCATGCTCCACCTGTCAACTATGAGATCAATGGCCACCAGTACACAAAAGGCTACTACCTAGCGGATGGCATATATCCCAAGTGGTCTACATTTGTGAAGACAATCTCGGCACCAAGTGGCAACAAAAAATCTTGGTTTGCCTCGCAACAAGAGAGCAAAAGAAAGGATGTCGAGCGTGCATTTGGTGTTCTCCAGCAGAGGTTTGCTATTGTCCGGTACCCTGCTCTCACTTGGTCGACCGAGCAGATGTCGAGGTCATGAATGCATGTGTGATCATGCACAACATGATCATCGAGGATGAGCGTGAGAATCCAATGCATGATCCGCTTCCGTTCGACTTCCAGGGTCTTCTGGCCGATGTTGATCATGAAGTGCCAGTAGATTGGACTGACTACATCACCACACAGATGGAGATCAGAGATGAAGGTGTTCATCAACAATTTCAAAACGATCTAGTGGAGCATTTGTGGGTGCGCAAAGGATTAGCCGCAAATTAGTTGTATGAATAATTTTTATTTCATTGTGGAACTTCATTTGTATAACTATATTTGTGCTACTATTTCATTGTGGAACTTCATTTTTATTTCATTGTGGAACCTTATTTTTTGACGTTTAAAATTGATTTGGGCGTCTGTTTGGAGGCGGCGAGTGGGGAGAGGGCGTGCCCAAACACGCTGTTTGGTCCGAACACCCCCAAAACGCTAGCGCCGGCTCAAATCCAGACACGTTTTGGGGGACGCGAGTGGAGATGCTCTAACTGAGTTGCTGCGGGTGCACTTGTTGGGGCTTGGGATATCCGGCCGCTAGATTCGATTCGTTCGTCCGGCCCGGAGTGACGATCGATGTAGCAAAAGCGAGGTTAATTGTAGCTGATAGTCATCCAACTAATGATAGTGGAAGCTAGCACCATGATTAGCATTTGTATATTGTTGACGTATCACGGCGCTTTTGGCTGGCTGGCTCTTCCTTTTGCCCTTTTGTGCTGATGCAATGCAACGAACCAACTTGCCATAATTTCTACTAGAACACACAACGAAATCTCTCCGCCGTGGTTTCGGACACCATGGGCGTGTTGGTTACTCGCATGTGATTTTGGCCATTTGCATAACTCGCCATAAACTTATTGAGCAAAAACGCGAGAATAACCATGTTGTGCAAGTCATTTTGTTGCCCACAAAGTTTTATCCCAGCTCGGAACAAGGAAAACAAGTATCGATGTTTGGTGGTCCGTATGTGCAACATAGATGCAAAAATCAGATGTTTGGTTATGTGCGCACAAACAAGTACTCTCACCACATTTTCGAGTGGTGAGGTTACCAGCATCGCTGGCAATTAAAACACGGACTAAGTACAAAGCACATAAAACAAGCACACCTAGATACCACATAACAATCATGAACATAGACGACACAAACATAGGGGTTACAGTTCAACAAATATAGGGAAATAAACAGAGTTTATGCAGTAGATAGAGAGACACTCATGATTGGATGACACTAATCTTGGATCAAAAGCAGGTTGATCGGATGCTCCTCACACATTCTTCACAATCTCCATGCCATCGTAGTCGAAGATGATGACACTCTAGACATCTAGCTTCAAGACCTTGAAGGTCAAGAAGAAACTGATCTTGATCTTGTGACATATGGAAAATGGTGCCCACCCATGATCAATGGCAGCACTATCATTGTGGTCCACGATCTTCACCTTCCAGTTGCAGCCAGTTTTGATCTTGATGACGATGACTTATGGGATTCACGGAAGGCAGGAGGCATGGAAGCAAATCTAACCCAGATGTAAGGATCACCTTGCAGACATAGGTTGGACAAACCTATTTATAAAAGTGGCTTGCCTTCACATACTTCCTCCTCATATCTAACAAATACAGAACAGATGTAGACACTTGCAAATACTCATGTATACTTCTCATAGAAACGCACGCACGTTAACCCTATCCTTGAGCACCTCAGATATAGAGTCGTCGGATCTTGAGGTGGACGAAATCGCCGTGTTGTTTGTTGGACACATCACTTACCACTGAATGAATATCGCCGATTAAATCCTGAAATAAATCAAATGCGAGAAAGTGTAAAACTTGCAGTTGGGTGGCTGATTCCACCACAAAGAATGTAAAAGGCCGATTCGTTGCAATAAGCGTGTCCTAAATTTTTGTCAAAAAAAAAACTGTCTTCTACATGACATTGTGACCTTCTGCATCTTCTCATATACTAGTCCCAAGTCTGATCAAGTCCGATTTGGAGGTGGTACATACGACTTGATTGTTGATAACAGTTACTTTTGTATTTGAGTTCGTTGTATAGGTCTTCCATAGGACCATATGTTTTATCGATTTTAATTCAGTCCTAAATTCTGGCAGCATGTCTGTACATCATTTCTAGCGAATATCAACAATAAGACGTGTACATTTAGTCAGAAGGCAAACTTACATAATTTGATAAAATATTTAGAAAAAACATCATCTTATTATTTAATTAGAATATAGCGAATCTCTTGATATCTATTTGATATAGCAAAATATTCATATATTTTTCTTAATATCGGTCAGTTTTAGATATCGTTGACCTTTTACTGAATTTAGTCGCATTATTATTAGAATAACGGTGTAATAGTCAAGGTCTAGAAAATTTGGTTTTACACAATTGTAAAATGACAAATTGAAAGCCCAAGCTAGTATGTCTCGCACTGATTGAGCAGCTCGCCATTGAAAACGCCAAATTCATTTCTGGCTATTTTTTGTAAGAAAAAACTTTCAAAATAGGTTGCCATAATTCACGAAGGTACACGAAATTCAACCAAAGCATCCGAACATTCGTGAACTAATCGATCGAGCTCGACGAAGTCACAAGTCACGACACAAGGGTACATATGTACTTCCGAGAGGAAATTGCACAAACTAGTAACTCTTAGTCATATTTGCAGAGACTAGTGACTCAAATGTTTTGTTGCACAAACCAGTGATTTTAGTGATTTTTTTTTTGCAAAGAGCTCTAATGAACAAATAACACAATAAAACAACATACTTTAAACCTGGTAACCGCCGTGGCCTTGTGTGTCCTTATTGCATGGCAAAATAAGTCCCGAGTGCTAGAGAAATTTGAACAAGTTTTGGACGACCCGTTCCTTTCGATCCCAGGCCAGCGGCCGATGGGACTACTCGGAGTTAATCCAAGGTGTAGGCGACCGGTTGGCTACGGTGCTGACCCGTTCCTTTCGAACAAGGTGTAGGCGGCCGTGGGCTACGGTGCTGACCCTGCGTGGTCAATCCAGGCTAGGATGAAAAAGTTTCTCCCATGTCTACTTCCTTTCTTCCTAGGTCGAAGGCGGCTCGATGTGAGGACCAAGCAGTGATTTTGCTAGCCGATCATACACAAATAATAAGACCCAGTCTGTTCAGTAGTCGCTTTTTGTCACCTGTCGTTGTCGTTGGCATATATGATATGCATATATTCATGGACATTACGATTAACTCTTGGACCCGGGTTAAATAAATATAATTACACTGCATTTTATAGTTTTTAGTTCATATTATGGTTAAAATAAATATATTTTGTATGCTTAGTTAGCATAGTTCACTATATAAAAAAATTGTTTTCATTATATAGTTCTAGTGTTTATCATTGAAAATACTTTAGAGTTATGCAAAAGTTTTTTCCTTTGTGATATATTAACCTTAACAAGATCAAAAATCATGCTAAATATGAAAACAAACGAAAATAGAAAATGCAGGCTTATTGATGTTCTAACAATTGATGAAATACATATCGTATATGTATATTATTGTGTGGATGTTCTTATTTATTTTTAGTATTATTAAATATTTTGGTAGAGATTCCAATGTGTATATACTAAAGATATCTTAGCATAGGTGTATAGTGTATCGTTATGTAAGAAAAATATAGAAACTTCTGGAATATAAATTGAACAGTTGCCATGATCTTTTTTTACTTGATCAAATGTGTCTTACAAGTTGCCATGGATTCAGTAATAAGTTGACAACATTTTGATGATTTATACTGGTTACAAAATAACACCGCTTATAGTAATCACCAACGAATAGAAAATATTAAATGGATTTTACTATTGCACACACAATTCAATTATTATATATGCTCATTGCAATGGTCTCTATATACAACTTCCTTTGTTAGTTTTTCAAATAATACGTTATGCATGAAATTAAATATTGGTGATATATCAAGAAAAACATTTAATACACATGTATAAGGTATTCACAAGAGAGACTAACAACCAAGTTAAACATACCACCGCTGATTTAGTTGGTTTGTGCTTACATGATCATATTGGTCTGTGGTGTGCAATATGCTAATGTAAACTAAGGTCGGTTTCTGCTATTTTATAAACGGACTATAATACTTATATGTGACAATAGATAATAATATAAGTGTTATAAACATACTTTTGTATTTGAGGCTCTCCTTCTCTTGGCACCCAGGGCGGTCGCCCTGTTTACTCCAGCCTATGGACCAGCCCTGACTATATCGATCCAATTTTGTGATGCAATCAAGCGATGTCGTTTCCTCATGGTTGTTACAAGTAAATGTGGAAAATCTGGCGGCAATGCAGTCCACCGTGTTTGACATGTGTAAGAGCATCTCTAGCAGAACCCGTAATCCCCCGAACTAAAAACGCGAGTTACAGTTCGCGGAAAACGTGTTCCAAGGGCTGGATTGGCTGCGGTGGAACATCACCCAGAAATCCGAGTGGTAAAACAAATATTTTGTTTTACCGCTCGGCTTTGCGGGTTCTATTCGGACGCAGCCGAATCTAACCCTTAAACCGAAAACACAAAGTTTGACAGTTTCACGCATTTCCGCCAAATTCATCACATTTTGACAAATTCATCACATAGTTCATCAATTAACATAGTTTGAATAACCTAAATACACAATTAACATAGTTTTCACCCATGCCCAAAAACTCTCATCCAAATGCCCACAACATCATCACCAAATCAAGCATCACCATCACCGAACAAGTCATCACTGCCACCACCACCACCACCACAACATGGACGCGACCCGTCTGTCGTGGGTTTGTCACGTCAGATGTCATGGATGACTTCGTAGGTGTGGGATTGTGCGAGTCGATCGTCTCCGAGCTTAGGATCGTAGGACACGAAGAAGACACAAATTTACCCAGGTTCGGCCCCTCAATGTGAGGTAAGATCTACTTCCTGCCTACCCTAGATTGGTATTGATATGAGTATAAGGTGTTACAATGGAGACGATCCGATCTCGTACTCTCCGTAAGTTCTAGGGTTTAGACTTTTTTCCTCTCGTCCTGCGAGTCCTCCTTATATATCCAGAGGCTCGCTAGGTTACAAAGTATTACTTGGCGACTAATATTCGTGCCTTCCAAGTTAAGTTATCTTTGATCTTCTAATCCTTCTCTTAGCGCGCTGCGGCCCTTGTGTCGGCCCATCTTCGTGTAAGCCCATCGACGGTGCGTCGTGAACTCATCATAAGTCGCACTGCACTCATGGGCCGCGGGTTAACACATTTAGCATTCCCCCGACATTAGCCCCCAAGATTTTAGGACTTCACGGGCAAGGAGCTTCCAGCTGCTTGGCTTGGTCGATAAGCCGCGCCTCAAACATCCTGACCGATCTCCAATCCATGCGACTTCTTGGTATTGTGCGACTCAAGGTCGCAATGCAATGCGCGACTCATCTTTTATTCTTCAGTCTTATCGTAATATTCTTTTTCCTTTAATAGCGGGTCGTTCCCCATTCTTCGGGCGCAATTGCTCCACTGATTTTGGGCATCCCATTTATAAGTTGTGGCGACCCTAGGTCAAACTTCACTTGCCTATGTTTCTTCTCATTTCTCATCACGCCGCCTTCTTCCTCAACCGAGCTCAGCCCCCAATCGCAACGCGGAATGGCGCCTAAGACAAAGCAGATCGAGGAGTAGGCCTCGCGCAGGATCTCCTGCAACTGGGATGGATCTTGGGTGACGGAGGAGTACCTCGAGGGGCTCGCCACCCAAGGTTTTCTTCCTCCGAAGGCGAACTGCCATTGGCGGGCGCCCGGCGACGAGTCGTGCCGCAGCCCCAGCCGAACGAACTGGTAATGTTCGTCGAGCATGTGGAGCGCGGATTCACGCCGCCTGGCTCCCTCTTCTTCCGCAATCTTCTACAGCAATTGGTCCTCCGTCTCCATGACATAGGACCCGATTCGATGCTCAAGTGAGCAATTTCCATGTCTTGTGCGAGGATTACTCGGTGCACTCCCCAACATCGATCTGTGGCTGGCTTCGTTTACTTGCAATAGCCAGCTCATCACCAAAGGCGGCGCCTATGTCCAATGTGGTGCCATCTCTTTGCAGCGCCACAAGAATTCCATCCTCCCCAAGCTATCTTTGGCCAATAGGGCCAGAGATTGGCAGAAATCTTTCTTCTACTGCCAGGACACCTCTCCTGCGGGCGAAACCCCCTTCCTCTTTGGTCCGATGCGACTTTCGTGCCTACGGAGGCACTCAAATCCAAACCTCGCCAAGCCGCCATGTCCTTCGTCAACGAGTCGCTAGATAAGATCCGTGTCCTGATCAATCGCGCTTGACCGGCCTCGATCTTATTTCCTGCTAGACGAAGTGGCGTATCCAGCCAGTGAGCCCCCGGCAGTGGCTCTTCATTGAGTGCTCTGGTTCATCTGAGGACGCTGATCGTCTCCCTGCCGCGGACTGGGAGAGCGAGGAGTGGGTGGATTTCATCTGCCGTGTAACTGAGGAGAAAGAGGTCGCCTTTGACAAGGTGGGGCTTGCCCCTTTCAGTGCTAACAACAAGCCTTTCGAGGTAACTCTCCTTTTAATGTTTTTATCACTGTGTTGATATTATGCATTGGCTGTGACTAACTTCTGTTTTCCTTCGATTAGGCTGATGAGGATTTTTGGTCGCTCCCTGCGACCGATCAGGGCGCTGCTGCTGCCAAGCGCGCCCAAAGAAGAAACTGCCCCCTTGAGGGCAACGAAGTTGTTGATATCCCTTCCGTTGCCACCGCGGCTTCTGGTGGCGAGTCAACTGAGCTGGAAGAGGACGACAGCCCGTGCAGCTGCCAGTCCACCTGTGGTTGGCCCAACTCCTCGTAGGGCCTCGAAGAGGCTATCTCGGGAGGAGCCAAGCTCAAGGCCGTCGAGAACCTGAGGTCATCAAGCGTCGCAAGCCTACCGAGGGCGCGACTTCTTCTGCCACCAGGCGTGCGTTTAGAGCCACCGCCTCCGCCGAAGATGACATGGGAGTCAATTCTGGTAATTCTCTTTGTCTTGGTGTCTTATTTGTGTGTCCACTTTCTTATTTATACTGACATATAAATTTCTGGTTTGTAGACTCTGGGTTCCAAGGCCTGTCATCGCCATCAAGTGACGGCCTTATTGCTGCTGTCAGGATGGCGCCAGGGTCAGTAGCTTCCTTCGTACTTGTATTTCTCCTTTCTGCTGTACGCACCCTTTTTATGCAGATTCTTTTTGGCAGAGCCAAGGTTGATGTTGAAGTTGCAGCTGACCTGGAGGTCATTCCAGAGGCCGTGGTTGAGCCGCGGATAGCGGCCGCGGCTGATTTTGTTATGAAAGAAGGCGTCGCCACCACTGATGACGCGCCTGCCGCCACTGTTCCTGACGCAGCTGCCCAAGAGATGGCCTTGGAGGATAGTACTACCCTTGCTGCCATCCAAAATGCAGAAAAGGTTAGTCCAGCGGCTGAGGACGTGGCGGCCGAAGATCCAAAGGAGCCATGTTGAGCCGCCGCGGCTGATAACCAGCGACCGCTTGTGCCGCATACTTGGGCCGCATCTTCCTCCTCCTCGAACCGCGCTGACCAATTGGCGTAGGCCATCCTTGCGTCGAGTGACAAGCAGGCTGCCGATCTGCGCGGGGCATTGCTTTGTTTAGCTGCTGCTCACAAGGTAACGTGATGTTCTGCTCTGTCTATCTCTAGCCCCCAAGGATCGAGTTATTGCTTTGGATCAAAGGAAAACTTGATTCTTCTTTGTACCCTCTCATTTGCAATTGTAATAATAACTCGCACCTTTAGCTAACTTATCCCTGATGACTCGTGTTTAACTTTTTCTTGCAGGAGGAGTTGCAGCTGTGGTGGCTGAAAAACAGGCATTGGAGAAGAATCTGCAAGAAACTCCTGCTGAACTGGAAAGGCTGCGAGAACTCCTCCATCAGTGCGACGGGGACGTCAAGAAGAAAGATGCCAGGATTGGTGATCTTACTGACGAGTGCTTCAAGCTTTCTGAACAAGCCAAGGCAACCGAGCTGCGGCTTAAGAAAGTTGAGGAGAAATCCCAACAGCGGGTCAATGAGCAAGATCGCCAGATCCATGCCCAAAAGGATGCCATTGCTAAGGCCAATGAGGATGCGCGGCTCAAAGCTGTTGAGATTGGCCGCCTTGAGAAGGAGCTGGCCAAGCAGAGTAAGGAGCTGAAGAAGGTGTCTGACTCCTCCAACCTCGTTCATGGCCTTGTGTGCATCATGACGCAGGAGCTGGCTGGTATGTCTCCTTAGATTTTGTTGCGATTGTGTACTGACATCTTGGTCATATAACTTTGCTCACTGATAAATATTATCTTGTAGGTGAGGATACTCCATTGCTTCGCGGACGCACCCAGGAGCAACTTGACTACATCCGTGATTTTGTACGGAGAACTTGCGAAGCCACGAAGCAGTTATCCAAATATATGCTCCCGACCAAGCCTGTTCCTTCTGATGGTGAAGGGCTCCTCAAGAGGCTGTCGAAGGCGGCTCATTATTTTGTTGACTGGAAGGAGTCTTAGCTCGTGCCGGTGCGACTCATGTTCTTGCTCTAGCCAAGAATATTACCCAGCGTTTGATGCTGCCAAGGTGTCGCAGGGTAGGCCGCAGCAAAAGTCAGATGGTACAGCGCTTAAGCCGGAGGAGTATGTCGCCACCTGGAAGAGTATGCGTGGGCGCGACTGAGCTTGTTGATGGAGTAGACCTGGCCACCTATCTGGGAAAGTATCATCCAGATGGGAAGAAATTTGAGAGGCTGCCTACAGCGTCAGCTGGCTTATCGGCTTCGCAGGGCAAGAACTCTCCTCCCGGTGTCACGAGCTCATCAGCCCCCGTGCTTGCGACTGCCAATCCCTCCAGCGAGCTTGCTGCTGTTGCTCCTTCTGCCAAGCCTGGCAAGCCGCCAATGCCTCCTTCCCACAAGCAGAAAGCTGGGAAGAAATGAGAAAAAACAATGCGATAATCATTTAGCCCTTAGTGGCTTGTAATAACTTTGGAAGTGTTTTCCTGATACAATGTTTAGTGTTTTGGTACTCTTGTTAGTACAAGTTTGCGACCAATAGTCTGGTCCTTATGATTTATCTCGGTTTTCCCTTACTCAGGCCCTTGCGCGGCTCAGTATTTCCTAGGGTAATATGCGTGTTCAGGGTCGAGAGCGTCCATGATAGGCAATCAAGCTCGATTGACACCGCACCCCAGTACTTTGGCCGCATATTGCAAGTCGCATCCGAGTGAAGGTTGAGTATAACCACGATAATGCCACTGATTTGGCGATTCCTAGGTAACAAGCCGCGCTCATAAAGCTGCAAAGCCCCCAAGGAACCAATGATTGAAGAAAATAAAAGACTCAGCGACTCAATTGATAATTTGAGGCAAAACGACAGCCTCTTGCATAGCAGAGGTGCCGGCTTTATTTCATAATCATGTTCTGATACATATGGTAGGATCGCACCTGGGTGGCGATCAATTTTGATATACATGATGAGATCGCGCCTAGGTGGCGATCGGTTTTGATACGTACGCAAGTTTTCTATTCCTTGCTAGAAGAGATGACCTGATTGTCATGTTTGATACTCGAGCCTGAGTGGCTCTAGATTGATATGTTGAACCCTGAGTGGTTCTTTGCGGTTGCTAATAGCGACTCGCGATACAAGGTTGGGATTTTATCCTTCTTATTCTTCTGTTGCCCTGCGGCTCTTACTTTTCTCGCCTCTCTGTTGGCTGTTATTTGGAGCCGCAGGTCGGGCAGGTGCCTTTTGGCCTATACGATGTCATCAAAACCTCGTGCGGCTCGTGAACAGGCAAGCCTTCTGCGATGCAAGCTGCTCTGGCCATGGCCTTGTCGCCTTCCTCGCACTCCCGTGCTATGTTTCTGTCACCATCAATCGTGATGACTCCCTTGGGACCTGGCATCTTGAGCTTCAGGTATACATAACACGGTCTAGCCATGAATCTTGCAAATGCTGCTCTGCCAAACAGCGCGTGGTATGGGCTCTGAAAGTCCACCACTTCAAACCAGACGTATTCGCTTCGGAAGTTGCTTTGTGTTCCGAAGGCGACTTCTAGGTTGATACGCCCCAGCGGTTGAGCCGATACGCCTGGCACGACACCGTGGAATGTTGTCCTGGACGGATGCAGCTGCTTTTCTTGGAGATTCATCCTTTTGAAGGTCTCATAATATAGTATGTTGATGCTGCTGCCTCCATCCATCAGCACCTTGCTTAATTTGTATCCTGCGACTTGAGGTGCGACTACGAGCGCAAGCTTGCCTGCTTCATTTATTTCTTCAGGATGATCTTCCTTGCTCCAGACAACTGGCTGCTCGGACCATTTCAACCATTGTGGTATGGCTGGTACCACAGCATTGACAGCTTGGTTGCGCCGTCGAAGCTTCTGCTCCCTTTTTGAGGCGTTAACCACGATCGTGTGGTATTGTCCTAATTGTTTTGGGAACTGCGGCTGATCTGGTGGTGGATTTGGAGCCGCATTGTTGTTGCCTCCGCCGTGGTCGCCTCCCTCGCTGTTCTGATGGTTGTTATTCCCATTAAGTGGCTGCCCATCCTTCCACTTTTTGTAGTGGTAGCATTGTGCTTTGGTGTGATTAGCCGGGCGTCCATCTTTTCCTATATGGATGTCGCAGGGGCGATTGAAAACCTCCTCTAGATTTACTGGATGGAAGTTCCTTCCTCTGCTATTGTTTTGCTTGAAGCGAGTATTGGTGTTCGCGACTAATCCCGAGTTTCCTTCCTCATTCTTGCGCTTGTTATGACTCGCGTTATTTTGTTATTTTGTTGCTGTTGAAGCTTGCTGTTGTTTTTCTTTCCTTTGCCAGCAATTTCCTCTTCTTCTCCATCTGACCGTCTTTCGTCTTGTCTGAACCAGCGTATTTATTGGCCGCGGCCATTACCTCGCTGAGGCTCTTGACTTTGTCTTTCATGCGGCCTAACTTGTGTACAAGTGGCTCAAACCTGCAATTTTTCTCCATGACCAGGACGGCAGAGCTAGGGGGTATGCTGTCGAGGAATGTATGATTTCTGCTACCCTTCTCATCCAATGGCGACTTGACTCGCCTTCCTTCTGTACACAACGCTCGAGGTCTTCTATACTGCAGAGTCGCTTGCACGTTCCTTGGAAATTTTTGACGAAAGCCTCCTTCATCTCATCCAGGAGTTTATTGAGTTTGCGGTAAGTTTTGTAGCCAGATGTGGGTAGCGCTTCTAGCATCATGTTCAGGTACCTGGCGCATATTTCCTCGGATGCATTAAGGATGCTCATGCCCATCTCGTAGTTGTTGAGCCAGGTGATAGGATCCATGCTGGCATTGTAATTCGCGACCTTGCGGGGTCCTTTGAAATCCGCTGGGAACGGCTCGGACCTGATCCGTTCGCTGAAGCAAACCGGCCCCTTGAGTCGCGATGATAGATTAGATGGAGCTGGCCTTCCAGTTTGATTAGTAACTGTGCGCGGTTGTACGACTTCTGCCGGCTGGATTTGCTGCGGCTGATTCTGCACCGCCGGCTGATTTTCTCTCTGTCGCCTCGCAGAGCTTGAAGTTGCAGCCTGAGGCGACTCTGCGTGAATGCTTCTTTCTGCCGTAGCCCGGCTGTTACATGGGGTAGAGTGCAGTCATCCGCGTGTTCAGACATATTTGCCTGCTGTACCACCGCCGTGCTCAGCATCTCAATGGCACGTCGCGCCTCTCTATCAATCGGCGTGTTTCCCGCCGGCACCAGCCTGGCCAAGATATTGGTTGCCGCGTAAACATTGTCTACAGGGCTGACGTAATGCCCTTGTGGTGTGTGGAACCTTTGAGGCTGAGGCGGCTGATGTTGCACAAACGCTGGTGGTGGTGATGGTGGTGGCATGATGGCCCTGTTGTTGGCTTGGACCAGGGCTCTGGACCCCGGTGCTTCTGTTGCTCTTGTTGCCGCAAATGATGGGGCGGTCGCCGCGACTAATGGTGCAGCGGCTCGTGGAGCTGCGACTGATGGAACTGCGAGTGATGGAGCCGCGACTCTTGGTATGGCGAATGGACGAATTGCGTTGGCGGCGACTAAAAACGCGGCATCCGTGCGAGCCGCGTTGGTTGCGACCGATGGAGCTGCATTAGGAAACGCCGTGGCTGCCGGTGTTGTAGCTGTGACCGGAATAACTCCATGGGATCCTCCTTGTTGGTCCTAGGCTGTAGACGACTAGCCTGGAGCCTATGTGGCAGAGTGCTTGGTCCTCCTTGTTGAGACTGCATGGCGGCGTCTTCTGTAAGCCGCCGTTGCTCCTGCTGAAGGCGCAAGTCCTCACGCGCTAACCTGCTTCGCTCATCCACTATCCGCTGGACTTCATCATAGAGCCCAATTCTTGCGGCCGCTATCTTCGTCACCCTTGCTGCGGCGTTGACAGCAGATATCGGTGTAAACAATGGGCTGCCTAGTGGTAAGGTAGCTGCCGCGTTGAAGGTCACTCTTTGCGCTGTTTCCTCCACAGCTAGAACTCCCGATGGGGTTTCTCTGGTTGCGACTCCTGAGGCCGCGACTCCTGGGGTGGCCGCAATGGACGCCGCGTTCCCTGAACCGAGTTCTGCGACTCCTGATCCGACTGGCGCGACTTCTCCTGCAGCTTCCGGTACTGTATGGGCCAGGCTGCCTGGTGGCATACCCAGCCCTTCTCCTGCTTCCACTGTCCTGTAAATTCCCTCCATGTGTTGATTGCCCATGGACGGTGAGCTGCCACCCTCAGGGTTTCCACCCAACCTTTCCTCGAGAACAAACTCGATAGATTGGGCTTCCTCGTCTTCGAGGTGTCGTGGTCCATTATTGGTAGATTCCTCCTCTTCGTCCACGGTTACGGCGACTCCTTCTTCTGAGTCGCCATGTCGTGGTGGGCTCGCAGATCCGCTGCTGATGAAGCCGACAAAGACATGGATAGATCCAAACGGGATGATGTGGCCGGTCTCCCAGTAATCAGCTTCCGGCCCCCAGCTTGAATCGTCAATAAGGGGCACGCCGTTGACCGTGATGATATGGCCGACGGCGAGATCTTCAACTCCTACCATTGATCCTGCACGGAACGTGACGCTCTTGACCGCAGGCCCCACGGTGGGCGCCAACTGTCGTGGGTTTGTCACGTCAGATGTCATGGATGACTTCGTAGGTGGGGATTGTGCGAGTCGATCATCTCCGAGCTTAGGATCGTAGGACACGAAGAAGACACAAATTTAACCAGGTTCGGCCCCTCAATGTGAGGTAAAGACCTACTTCCTGTCTACCCTAGATTGGTATTGATATGAGTATAAGGTGTTACAATGGAGGCGATCCGATCTCGGTACTCGCCGTAAGTTCTAGGGTTTGAGACTTTTTTCCTCTCATCCTGCGAGTCCTCCTTATATATCCAGAGGCTCGCTAAGTTACAAAGGTATTACTTGGAGACTAATCTTCGTGCCTTCCAAGTTAAGTTATCTTCGATCTTCTAGATCCTTCTCTTAGCACGCTGCGGCCCTTGTGTCGGCCCATCTTCGTGTAAGCCCATCGACGGTGCATCCGTGAACTCATCATAAGCCTCACTGCACTCATGGGCCGCGGGTTAACTCATTTAGCATTCCCCCGACACCGTCAGCGTTTGCTTCCTTCGCTCCAAGATCTCCTTCCTTGCCACATCATGCCACTCTTTGGTTAACTCATCCATTTCATCTCGGTTCATCATCATTATCTTGTTCTTCTCGATAAGGAGCTTAGCCACGGACTTGTTCTCCTCGGCAATGGATCTTCTCTCTTCGATGGCGGCCTTGCGTAACCCCTCTTCCCAGAGTAGTTGCCACTTTTCTTGCTTATCTTGAGCGTTCTTCTTGGCCAAAACCATCTTTGCTTCCAGTGTCTTGGCCACCATCATCTCATTTGATTGCATCATGTGATCTATCTTCTCCATCAAGCTTGATGCCTCTTGTTGCTTCCTGAGCTTCTCCTTGGCCTTCTTGTTGCTTTCAGGCTTGTCCTTGTTTCTTCCTCCAAGTGGGGCATCATCATCTGCACCATCTTCCATTTTGGTGAATTCACCTTCTTCGGTGCAAGCTTTTGCTCCCTCAACTTCCATTTCTCGCTTCGTTGGAGCAATTTCCAACAATGATCTAGTGCAAATGCCTTTCCCTTTGAATGTGGCATATCCTTGTACCTTTCTTTTGCAATTCGCTCCTACGAAAAAGTAAACAATGACAATGTGCAACAATGGCAAACAATGCACAATGACAAGAAACTCACCCATCGGCCTTACTGGTACCACTTGGAGGTGCATTGCGCACTTGCTCCAAACATCCACCCCAACGGCTACAAGCCGGTTTCATCACATCGCAACGACTCTGAAGTGATCGATAGGTGCGTGGGATTGTGGTACGATTGCGAGGCATCAATTGTAAGAACTTATCCTCTAGCCTTTGCCAATACCACTTGCCCGGTTTTGTCATTGCCATGAATGGAGTCAAGAGAAATACTCTCCCAAGCCTTGATCAAGGTCTCATCTTCCAACTGGGTGTAGTTCATCGTCCTCGGGCGTTTGGTTGCTTGTGATGAATCGAACACCCCACCCTTAATCTCTTCCAAGTCATCATCATCTTCTTCCTCACCACCACCATCAACGCCACCATCGGCCTCGTTATAGCCGAAGTGACCGAGAGGGGTGTGATCAATGTCAACCGCGCCATCGTTCAACAAGTCCACAAACGAAGTAGTATGTACCTCAAACAAGTTGGAGCTGCAAATTCGAGCTACAAGTTTACAAACCAACTCGAAATTGAAACAAAGCGGTAAAGGGATGAAGGGTTCATACCTCGCGGCGCCTGCGGTGTTGGTGGGCGGAGCATGCATTCCGTCGAACACTTGGGAGGCGCCGACGGGGTTACGGGTTCCGCTAGAGTATCACTCTAGGTATATCTAAAAAAAAAGAGATACTCTAGGTAGCTTCGAGTGAAAAGTATGTTGTTTTGCAATGAGTTACCACTAGGGCCACTGGTTTGTGCAACAACAAAAATTGAGTCACTGGTACGTGCAATAAAGACCCCAATTACCTCTACTTCCGCGGAAGAGGTCGAGAAGCCACACGCCACGGAACTATCCGCGCAAGCTACACACATGCACCGACGCACGCAGGACAGCCGGCCGCTCCTGTGTCCTTCTACCCGTCGCCCGAATGATCGATTGGATCCTCTGATCCTATCCAAGAAAACGTACGCACGCAAAGCATATTCCAACCTAACCGGCGACGGCGAACGTCATCCAATCCGACCCCGGCTGGCTTAATTCCGGCCCTTGTAGCTGCCGGAGAGCGCTGTCGCGTGCGTGCGTCGCTTCCAGGGAGCGCGAGCGCAACTTGGGAGTTAATTATGTACCGGGGGGCATGACGCGCGTTGACGGCGACGCCAAAAGAGCTTTGGAGCTAACCGATATATGGAGCATTTGCGAGTGAACTTGTTGGGATATCCGCTAGCTAGATTCGCCCCTCCGGGCCGGAGTGACGACCGATGTAAACTGTTAACTGTAGCTGATAGTCATCCAACTAATCTAATCTTAGGGGAAGGAAGCTAGCACCATGATTAGCATTTGTAAATTGTTGACGTATCATCACGAACAAACACTGCGCTTTTGGCTGGCTGGCTCTTTGCCTTTTGTGCTGATGCGATGCAACAAAGAACCAACTTGCCATTATTTTTCTAGAAGAAGAAAATCTCTAGTAGTACTATGCAGCTACGGAAACCATGGGTATTTGTCTTTCCCCCTGCCCCAGGCCCCAGGCGTCCACTCTTGTGCTTATCCACTCCAAGATTTTCCCAAAAGGAGCCAGGAGGCTCCCTATCTGATTGGAGAACATGGCCGACCGCCGCATCATCCATCGTGTGTCTCCAGCGAACGGAGAAAAAGGACGCTGAGCGAAGCGTAGAAAATCGACGGTGCTTTCTCCTCGTCCCATGCCGGGGTCCTCTTGCGGCGTGCAACTTTGCTTCTTCTGCCGCAAGGATGGATGTGGTGGGGGAGCCTGTCCTCCCCGTGAGGCGTCGCTGTCGGGACACTTGTCGCCCTTGCGCTGGCTGCTGCTGTTTCTCCAGGTGTCGTGCCGTGCTGTCTCAGTTGCAGTATGAAATTAGCTGTACTTCACGTTTTGGACGATACTTGTTATGCCATTTTCAACACCCTTCACTTGCCAATCTAAGAGCATCTCCACTCGCGGCGTCCAAACGGCCGCCCAAACGCCTTTGGGGCGTGCCGGACACAAAATCGCCCCCACTCGCGGCGTCCAAACGCGAATTCGGTCCGGCGCGACCCAGTTTTATGTCCGGCACGCCCAGCCCACGCCCTCAACTTGGGGAGGCTTAGGGCGGCCCCGGACGGAAGGAAACGCGACGCCATGTCGGCTCCCGACGCGCGGGCCACGCCTGGCAGTGAGACAAGAGGCTGCATTAATGCCGGGCGTCGTCTCGGTTTCCCAGCCGGGCGCAGCGACGCGTCGCTTCGCCTCTGCGGCGAGGAAGCGTCTGCGCCATGGCGGCGTCAATGCAGGCGAGCCGTTAATTGTGTGGCAGGCGAGCCGTTGGACGGCCGGAGTTAAGGCGACCTCATCCGTTCGCCTCCCCGGCCGCTATATAGAGCGGGTTCCTCGCCGTCTCCACCATCTCCATCCCACACCTAGCCATGGCCTCTCCCCGGCGCGCCGCGGAGGAAGAGAGACGAGCGCAGAGGGAGGCCCGTCGTCGCCGCCGTGACAGCCAGGTTTGGCAGAGCGCCATGGCTCGCCGCGGCTGGCTATCGCAGGAGGTAGGCTCGTCGGCCGTCAACGCTCCGCCACCTCCTCCACCGCCTCCTCCGCCACCGGCGAACCAACTCACGGAAGCCGAGGCGTGCAAGCTCGTCCGCACCAACACGCCGGTGCCGGCGAACTGCGTCCTCCCCGAGGGATGGGCCACGAACCCAGTGCACGTCCCCGTTGCACCCATGCTGGCCGGCCAGGCGCGGCTCGACTACGTCGCCTCGTGCATGGGGACGATGGCGCCGGAGCTGCACGACGACCCCAGGTTCGCGCCGAACTCGGCGTACTGGGACAAGCAGGTCGAGCTCGAGCACGCCTACCGCCTCCACTCCTTCTTCGCCCCCAAGCCGCCTGCGGACTGGCTCGAAGACTCCGACGACGCCGTCGACACCGACGACGACGACACCAACACCACCGACGAGGACTTCGCAGCGGGCATGGAACGGGAAAGGGTTCGCTACGAGGCGGTGGAGCAGGCTCGTCGCGCAAGATCGGAAGGAGGCCGCGTGCAACCTCCTCCGCCGCAACCTCAACAAGAGGCGGAGGAGGTTGATGGTGATGATGACGGCTTGGAGGACTGGCCGCCGACGCCGGAGTGGGATCCCGGCCACATGCAGCTCGCCATCGAGGCCGACATAGCCTCTGCCGCCGCCACCACCGCCTCCGCCGCCACCACCTCCAGCTCCGCAGCCACCACCTCCAGCTCCGCCGCCACCACCACCTCCACCACCGGCTATCTCTACTGCCTCTGCTCGAGCTGCCGCCGGGGTCCTGTGCTCGCCGACGCAAGGGCCGGCGCCTGCCCCAACTGCCGGTGCCCGGCGTGCCACCCTACTTACTAGATCTAGTCTAGGTCTAGATTTAAATTTGAATGAATTATGTTAGTTTGAATGAAATTTCAATGAAATATATGCATTTTCGTATCAAAATTTCATATTTAAATAATATTTGGGCGCCGCGAGTGGGGAACGAGGGCGCCCAAATGGGCAAGGTAGTCCGGACGGCGCCCAAAGAGCCTGTCCGGACGGCCTTTGGGCGCCCATTTGGGCGCCGCGAATGGAGATGCTCTAAGACAGTTATTTTGGAACGGAGAGAGTATGTATTTACTCGTAACTAAAATTAATGGAATTTTTTTATATTTATAAAGCCACGTTAATAACAATAAATCTTAGGAAGCAGAAAAACACCTGGTCGACGTCGAGTTGGCAAATCAAAACACAAGTTCAAATGTTCAATAGCTTGTTCAAGTGACGGGGCAAACTTTCCGGCCTACGGCTTACCTAATCCACACGTTGAAAATAGGTACTCAAAAAAACTCGACCTCATTGTGCCTTCAGTTCCCCTTGGCCAAGGTATGTTGGCTTGAGAGCATCTCCATCGGGGGCCTCCAAATTCGTGTCCGGCACCCCCAATGGGGCCTCCATTGGGGGGTGCTGGACATGTGTCCGCTCATGTTTTCGACCGCGTCCACAGCGGCGCACCCCAACGTCTGCCCCCAAACACGAGCAAATCATCGAACACCTTGCGGGCGGCGGATTTTATTAAACGAGATTTAACAAACTTACAATTTAAAATCTAAACGAGATTTAACAAACTAAACTTAAACTACGCCAGTACCGGCTACACGCTACAGCGTCTAGCCAACCACTACACGCGTCGGCGGCGAGGAGAGATGCCGCTCCATGGCCTAGCGAAGGGGAAGAAGATGCGAACCAAGCGCCGAAATCATCAACAGACTTGTATGTCTCGATGATCCGGCGCGGAAAGTTTCATCTGCTATTCCCATCGGCTACGACCTTTAGAAACGAAGCCTCGCCGTGGCTGAGGCTCCTGGTTTCGCGGCCGGCGCGTGGTGGGATTTCATCTACCGTCTGGCCGCCTGATCGGAAGCCTTGCCGGCTTCACCTTGCGCCCCCTTCTCCGGTGGCGGCGGTGCTGCTGACCAAGATGCGCCTGCCATTTCTATAGGTAGATCGGGCAGCTCGGGGTCGTCGTCGTCGTCGTTCTCGGCTGCGTCGTCGTCGTCCGATGCAGACAACTCCGGCGTTGGTTCCCGCGCGCCGGTAGGGAGGAAGTCGTCGGCACAGCGCGCCTCGTACTCCGCGTCCACCACGGCGTTCCAGTAGGGCGCCGAGATGGAGTACTTGGGGTCGATCTTCTGCTCGTACGGCATCGCCTGCCACTTCCGCATGATGAAGCCGACGCGCTCCTTGCCGCTGAGCCACGGCGCCACCGGCACGTTGACGGCGTTCCATGTCCACCCTTCGGGTAGGGACGCGTCCCCCTCAACCGGCACGCTGTGGCGGCTGCACAGATGCGCCGTCTCCAGCGACACGACGTACGGACGCGTGTTGGCTGCCTCCTCGAGCCACCGCTCGCGTTCATACGCCCTGGCCATCTCCGCCTCCTCGTTGCGGCGACGACGTTCCTCCATCTGCTCGCGGCGTCGCTGGCCGCGCTCGCTTTCCGCTGAGAGGAAGTCGCGATGACGCAGGAGCTTGCGCTCCTCCGGTGTCTCGCGGTTGGCCGCCTTGCTTGGCGGCCGATCTGCTGGTGGCGAGTTGGGAGAGGGGAGAAGGGAGAAGCGGTGGTGTGGGGAGAGGAGGGCTACGACGCGCCGGGTTTTAAAGGCGGCCGGAGGAGCTGGGTTGGGTGGCCTGCATTAACGCGGCCACCGGTTCGCCTGGCCACGCATTGACGCTGACGACGCGTGCGCAGGGCGCCGCCGCGGGCAGCCGCTGCGACTGCAGCACGCGTCGCTTCCGTCTGCGCCATGGGAACGGGCACAGCGTTATTGCGAGGCGTCGTTTCGCTATTGCGAGGCGTGATGACAGGCGAGCCGCCGTCTCGTCGCCTCGCCATTAAACGCGGCGCAACGGCCTCCTGCCAAGCCCAAGTTAACACGGGGCGGGGCGCTGTGCGTATGACGGGCGGGCCAGCCCTGTCAGAAGCATGTCCGCACCCATGTCCGGCACCCCGAGAGGGACTCAAATTTGGAGGCCTCTTCGGGGGTGCCGGACACGATTTTGTTCGGGGCGACCCTTTGGAGGGTGCCGCTGGTGGCGTTTTTAGGCGTCCGGACCCCCAATGGGCCTTTGGGGGGGTCATTTGGAGGCCCCCGGTGGAGATGCTCTGATAAGCTTCCTACCAGAGGCCTCCAATGGGGTGTCCGGCACCCCAATTGAGGCCCAATTGGGGGGTGTCGGACACATGTCCGCCCATGTTTTTGAGGCCGCCTATAGCGGTGCCCCTCAAACAAGCACTCCAAACTTTTTTTTACATTCGTTCGAAAACAATTCCGGCGGAATTTATTAAATGAGATTTAACAAACTTACAATTTGAAATCTAAACAAGATTTAACAAACTAAACCTAAACTACGCCGTTACCGGCTACACGCTACAGCGTCTAGCCAACCACTACACGCGCCGGCGTCGAGGAAGATGCCGCTGCCACGGCCTAGCGACGGGGAAGAAGATGCGAACCAGCGCTGGAATCATCAACAGGCTTGCATGCCTCGATGATCCGACGCCGGAAGTTTCATCCGCTATTGCCATCGGCTACGGCCTTTAGAAACCTCGGCTGTGGCTGAGGCTTCTGGTTTCGCGGCCGGCGCGTGGTGGGATTTGATCTACCGGCGGCGCGCCTGATGGGAAGCCTCACCGGCTTCACCTGGAGCCCCCTTCCCCGGTGACGGCGACGCTGCTGACCAAGATGCGCCTGCCGTTGGTAAGGGGAAATCGGGCAGCTCGGGGTCGTCGTCCTCGCCGTCCGATGCAGACAACTCCGGTGTTGGCTCCCGCGTGCTGGTAGGGAGGAAGACGCCGGCACGACGCTCCTCGTACTCCGCGTCAACCACGGCGTGCCAGTAGGGCGCGCAGATGGAGTACGTGGGGTCGAGTTTCTGCTCGTACGGCATCTCCATCCACTTCCGCTTGATGAAGTCGTCGCGCTCCTTGCCGCGACGCCACGGGCACGTTGACGATGTTCCTCGTCCACCCTTCGGGTAGGGTGTCGTCGTCCTCCACCGGCACGCTGTGGCGGCTGCACAGCCGCGCTGTCTCCAGCGACACCACGTACGGAGGCGCGTTGGCTGCGTCCTCGAGCCACCGCTCGCGTTGATACGCCTTGGCCATCTCTCGGCCTCCTCGTTGCGGCGGCGGCGTTCCTCCATCTGCTCGCGGCGTTGTTGGCCGCGGCGCACGTTGCAGCGGCGAGCGCGTTCCGCCGAGAGAAAGTCGCAATGACGCCGGAGCTCGCGCTCCTCCGGTGTCTCGCGGCTGCCCGCCATGCTTGGCGGCCGATCTGCTGGTGGCGAGTTGGGAGAGGGGAGAAGAAGTGGTATGGTGTGGTGTGGGAAGAGAAGGGCCGCGACACGCCGCGTTTTAAAGGCGGCCGGAGGAGCGGAGTTGGATGGCCTGCATTAACGTCGAGCACCGGTTCGCCTGGCCACGCATTGACGCCGACGACGCGTGTGCAGGGCGCCGCCGCTGGAAGACGCAGCGATGTCAACACGTGGACGGCGCGCTCGAGGCATCACTTCCGTCTGCGCCATGGGAACGGGCGCGGCGTTATTGTGACGCGTCCATTCGCTCTGCGTCCGCCAGGGGAACAGGCGCAGCGTTATTGCGAGGCGTGCTGACAGGCATGCCGCTGTCTCGTCGCCTTGCCATTAACACGGGCAGAACGGCCTCCTGCACAGCCCTAGTTAACACGGGCGCCGGCGTTATGTGTATGACGGGCGGGCCACCCCAGGCCATGTCTGCCCCATGTCCAGCACCCCCGAGAGGGCCTCCAAACTATGCCGGACACGATTTCGCTCGGCCCGACCATTTGGGGTGCCGGTGGTGGACGATTTTGGCGTCCATACCCCATTGTATCTTTGGAGGGTCATTTGGAGACCCTGGTTCTAAGAGCATCTCCAAGCATGGTAGCTATATTCTCCCTATACGTCCGGGCGGACAGTCCGGATGCGTTTTGGGCTTTTTTAGTCCACCCAACGGCGGCCCCCAAACTCTCCCCAAACGTCCGGGCTGTCCGGCTCCCCCCAAAGCCAGCCCATATGTAGGGTGGGTTTGGGGGCGCCCGGACGCGTCCGCCACGTCGGATCTGGCAAGGCGGGCCTACCCCAAATTTCCATCTAAAATTCCGGCGCGCCGGCCACTTCCACTTTCCCCTTCTCCGCCTCCATTTCCCGCCGGCCAATTTCATTCCTCCCGCCCCATCCACCTGCAAATCCGATGGAGGCGACGGAAGGAATCGATTTGACCGAGAACGGCGCCTCCTCCCAGTCCGTCGAGCAAGCGGGGGCCTCGGCGCTGAAGCCGGAGACCATCGCGCGGCGGACGCGGCGCCGCAGGCAGCGCCTCCGCGAGCTCGCGGCGGAGAGAAGCGGCGCTGGAGGCTATGTCGGAGACGGAGGCGGAACGGATAGCGAACGCGGAAACGCAGGGCGACGAGCCGGAGTTGTCCACGCCCGTGCCCGTCGTCCGGCGTCCTACGCAGGTTCCGCATGTCCCCGCGCCGGCAAGGAGGTCGACATCCTCCACGACGAACCCGGCGGAGGATGCGGGCAACATCTTCCACCCGGATGAGTACCCGTCGCAGGTTCCGCCGACGCAGGAGAACGAGATGATGGGCGAGTCTCCGCCGCTCCAGCGGACGCGGGATGCTTCCGGCGTCACCGCTACCGACGTCGCCACAACCTGTTCAACGAAAGTCAAATCGACTATACGGTATGCATCTCTACCCAAACTTCATAGTTCCGACATCACAGGGTCCTTCGGCGGATCCGGCATCACAGTGTAATCCTTAGCATGTTTAGGATGATAAGAATGATTATATGCTGGAATTGATCCGGGATGGGGAGGATCCGGCATCACAGGGTCCGTCGGCGGTGGTGGGCGAGTCCGAACCGGTGGGGAATGCGGACAAGCCGAAGGCCCGGAAGGCATACACGCCAAGAGGCTCGTCCTACTCCACTTTTGAAGATGTTTTGCTTTGCCGGGCTTGGTTAGCCACAAGCATGGATCCTATATGTGGAACCGAGCAAAAGGGCACAAGGTTGTGGGAGAAGATACATGCCCATTTCCATCACCAAAAGGAATACATGACACCCCACCCCATTGTGTCCGATCGCAATGCCGGCTCTCTTCAACATAGGTGGGCGGCAATTCAAAGAAAGCGTCAACAAGTATTGCGGTTTCCACGCACAAGTGGTGAACCGGAATTCTAGTGGGGTCAACGTGACTTCCTATGTAAGCTATTCCTTATGATTTGTTCATTTGCATCTCTTCATTTTGCATCAAACTTCATGGGTGGTCATTAAAATTGTTGGCTACTTTTGTGTTTGATAGACAAGTTTGGCCGCCACTTTGTACCGTCAAGTGGAGAAAAAACACTTCACCCTCTCACATTGTTGGCTAGAGTTGAATGGAAAGCCCAAGTGGATGCTCCAATATGATGATCACAAGAATCCGGCCAAGAAATGGAAGACCAATGATGGATCAACCTCTTCCATCCCAATTGGAGTTGATGAGGAAGATGGGCCATCCGAAGGTGGAGGTGGCCGGAAGAGGATGATGATGGGGAAGAAGTGGGAGAAGGACCGGGTGGCACGAGACGGCGCCGCCGCGAAGATGTCCACCACATGGAAGGACATCTTCGAGAAGAAAGATGATGCAATGCAAAAGTTGGAGAAAGAAAGGGAGGACAAGAAGGCCGAGAGGTATGACGCCTTCTTGGCTTTGCAAAAGGAGAGAATGGAGTTTGACCGCATCCGGCTCAAGGAGAGGTTGGACATTGAGAGGGAGAAGTTGACCGTGGCGAAGGAGGAGGCTTGGTTGAAGCTCCAATTGGAGCAAAAGAAGATAGCCAATGCCTATGAGATGGAGCAAAAGAGGATGGCGGATGCCTATGCCATGGAGCATGAGAAGAACATGATCGCAAGAAGTATGGAGGAACAAAAAATCATGTTCCAAGACGTTTCACTCTTGGATGAGGCAAGCGCCAAGTGGATCCTCATGATGAAGAAGAAGATCTCCGACCGTGACATCGGCGTTGATGGCTCCGGTGGATCCGCCCCTTGATCCGCCCCTTGATCCGCCCCACAATCCGACTTTTGTATCGGACAACTTGTTAAACTTTCATTCAAATTTGAACTCTATGTCTTGTAATATGATCCGGTATGTATCGGATCGGATCGACGTTGCATGGCTTGCATGGATTTGGATGTCAATTTTTGTGCATTGTGGTTGTAGGAGCCCAACTATGGGGGTCGTCCGGTCGGTGTCCGCGGACGCGTCCGGGCGCAGTTTGGGGGGCGGATTTGGGGCTCCGCTTGGAGATGCTCTAATATATCCAGTGGTCAGTGGATGAGGCCATCCAACGAGTTCGGTACAACACGAGAACACGTGCATTAGCGTACTGTATACAAGAGTGGCCAGACACGCGGGTTGTCAAACGTGTTCGGTGCAACAAGGGAGCACGTGTACACTACCTGAATGGCTAAACACTTGGTCTGATCTAAATAGTAAGCCTACTACTTTACTTCTTCACTAGTCTGTCGATGCCTTAACGGCAAAAACACGACGTATATCCTGTGTAGAAATACCCAATTCCTGATCTGGCTGCTCTGGTCAGGATCAAATATGGTTTCTGTCAGCAGGTCCGGCCAAATAGTACCAAATGAACCCTGCCCCCTGTTTCCCCTATATGATTTGGTTCAGGCCGTCACACCTTTGCTTTTACAGGTAATTAGCCTGCAGACCGAATCCAGCCAATAAAAATCGTCGTTTCGGAAACAATATCAACAAGCAATCTGCACATGGCAGACCAGTGTTACCGAACGGCTACTAGACTACTAGCTCAGCCCCGCATACATTACCTCTGGATGCTCACCTCATCTGCATCCACCGAGCATGAGACCATGACCGCAGCTAGTCAAGAAACCGAGGCGGAATTCTGTTCGGGAAGCTGCCATGGTGCCAGTCAGAGTCCAACGGCGGTGTCACCAACCAGCACCATCGCCTCCGACGACCTCTTTTTTGTCGTTCCGTTCATCTTCCTCAATTCATTGTCTCTGGTTTCCAACCACGTGGCTTTCGGCTTCGGGCACAAGGACTTCTAGAAGAGCTGAGCGGCTTACTGGGGACTGCGAAACATCGGCCATTCAGCTGATGTGAGCTCCCTGGCAATCCTAGTCTATCTTTTCAAGAAGCTTTTTTGGGTATATTGTATCATAAAAACCACACAGCAACTGTGAGGTCTCTGAAAGTAACATCCACAGTATCAGTCCTCTCATGTAATGTGAACTGGTAAATAACGGGCACAATCATCGCCACACCTTCTCCTTCTGCATACAAGGGGCCTAATATGCAACTGGTTCAGCAACTATTTTCTAGGGAAAAGCTATAGCGGATCTAGCTGGCTAAGCAAAACAAAGAACTATTTTTTAGGGAAATATAAGTTCGGCCACTATGTACCAAAGCCCATTCTTGCCTTTCACAAGAACAAAAACACCCCAAAGGAGACTTTTGCTAAGCACGTAAACATTCCACTTGGGATATTTCACCCTCATTACATTACTCAAGCCTCCCAGGTCATTTATGTTGATTATGCATTTGGATGCAATAGAGGAACAGCTGATTTGGCAGTGGAGGCGGAATAGTAAACATGGTTGGCATCAACTTTTGGCTACCCGAGAAAAATACAAACATGTAAAACCAGCAGCCCCTTTTACAGGGTAATTTTGCGGTCAGTAAAGGCCACAGCTGCCAGAGTTTAGGAGCATAAGGAATTGTAAATTATGTAAAGATAGTTTTCCCTGTTACAATTTGGACTAACAAAACTCACTCCTAGACTGTGGGAGCAAAACAAACCCTCATGATTTTCTCGCAATTAACAGCTACTCCCTCCATCCCACAATATAGGACAGGTTTGGCAAGAGCTTGCCAAAATATCTTATTGTGGGACGGAGAGAGTAACTCTGTGCCAATGTTGCCAATTAACTGAAAGCGAAATGCAGAGCAAAATCAGAAAATGAGCTGCAAGTTCAATTAACTGAATAATTCATCCAGTTTGGCAGTGAATTAATGTCGCGTGATATTTTTTTGCCAGCTCAAAGGAATCAAAGCAATTAACGCAATAACATACTTAGACCATTTGGATAGTGACATGACAACAGTTGTCAAATGTCGGTGGACAAAACAACTTAAGAATCACAGTTTACTATTGTAGAAACTAGAAAATGAATCATGAAGTAGTAAAGAAAAGTGTCTGCTCCTAGCTACAGCCCATCCTAGCAGAGATAAGGGGAAACATCACTGATAACAAGTATCATTAGTAACCTTTCTTTTGTGTGTGGGGAAGACATCCAGATCCATTTAAAGGCGTAAAATTTATATAGGACATTGAGTGGTAACTGAGACTCACTGTAACTCTAAACAGACTTTGTACTGGAGTAGTGGCATTGCGCAAGACTAGTGTCAGAGCATCTGTAAACGAGTTCTACATTTTCCTCTTCCATTATAAGACACAATTATATATATAATAAAAATATTGTAACCATAAACCTTTCAAGGACACAGTAAACCTCAGGGAAACACAATTGGATTGCAGTAGTGTGCTTTCGCTTAGCTAATGCCTTCAGACCAATAATGTTACTTCAGTTACACTACTTCACTTCATCAATTTACAGAGGCTGCATTTCCTTCATTCACCATTTCAAGAAGGTAATCCCACAGAATATTCAATTTTAAAAATAAAGTTGATGCAAATTTTGATCTCATTTTGGCAATAGTATCAACACAGCTTATTGTGAAGACTTTGACTGGTTCAGTAACCAATTGTTCTCCATGGAAGAAGGTTCGTTTGCTCTTCAAGTAACAATCTTGTGCAAGTACCATGTTTCTTTGTATATATTTGCTATCCAACAACTTATCTAATTAACTAAATTCCATAAAACCATACAGTAGATTTATGGTCACAAATTTCCACAGGTTTCTTGTATAGTGGCACTTAACATCAGGTTCTATGGTCGTAAGATGTAAGGTAAAATCCCATACTAACACCAAAGCCTACGGAGTGCGACAATGGGATGAAGGTAACTGAGTGGCGTCAGGCACAGGAACAACGCACAATTTGACCTCGAGTCGGAAGGAGTGCTGGCGGCCTCAGGTAGAGGGTGGACGAAGCTCAATGCTGATGGAGCCATGGCGAAGTGCTTGGGTAAGGGCGGTGGAGGAGTGGTTGCCCATGACCACGATGGTCGCTTCCTAGCGGGAGCAAGCCATTTTTCCCCCTCCTTGTCTGATCCGGAGCTTGCCGAGCTGCAAGCTTGTAGGCGAGCAATGACGCTGGTGAAGGAACTCAAGCTGGCCCATGTGGTGATGGAGACGGACAGTCTGGGAGTGATGTCGAAGCTGGCTAGCATTCAGATGGACAGGTCTATGCATGGACCAGTGGTAGATGAGATCAAATTGATGCTTCGGTTGCTGGACGACCATTCGGTCAAATGGGCAAGCCGTTCTGCGAAAGGTGCTGCTCATATCTTATCTAAGGAAGGTTGCGGGTCTGAAAGGTGTAAAACTTGGTTTAGGCCTCGCTTGGATCGTCGGGAGGAATTCCGGAGCCGTATCATGTCCGGCCGCATGCAGTATTTTCCGAAGGGCCTCAGCAGCTCCGTGAAAAATTCCACCCTTTTGGCTAAAAAACGCCCAACCAATCGTATTGCTCCCATGTGTATTGTGAACACCTTGGCCTCGGATATGTCCGGGTAATTTGGGTAAAACCGCAGCTATTTCCTCTCAGGAAAAAAAACGATGAGGGGCTTTATGGCAGATTCGTAAGCCAAAGAATTACTGAATATGGATGGCTGGAGGAAAGGACATATTTGGATAGTGTGCAATTTTGCAAAAACTTCTGACTACAAAACCTACTGTATTCGGTAAAATAAACAGTCCTTTAACCGTTGAGGTATTGTCATAGTCTATTCACAGAACCTACAAGTATTCAGCCGTGGACCTGTGGTAGATGACAATATGTATCAGTATGCCAAACTTGTCATTTAAGAGTACATGCCACTTCTAAAAGCATCATGACATATTGCTATCCATATTAGCATCATCATAATGTGCACAATGTGCAAAGCTTTTGCCCCACCGTTTCAAAATAATGTGCACAGTAGCAGCATTTAACTGCTAACATTATTCCTTAGTATTGTCTACATGACAAAAGAAGTACACACACATAATCAAAGTACCAAGGTGAAAGTGATCATCATTACAAGCTTTCTCTTTGCTCATTATCAGATTAAAATTAATCGTAAAGAACGTTATTAGCAGCAGTTGCCAAGAACCGAGTCCCAGATCAGAACACAACACAGGTACTTTAGTACTGTTCCTAGTTGCCAAACGTGTGCAGCAGTAGGTAGTTGTCTATGTACAAATAAGAGCTCCATAAGAAGACAAAAAGGGGCATATGGAGTATAACTGCTTGCTGTAAGCATGTAAACTTAACAAGGAGGAATTGTTACCAGTATGCCAGTGTGGCAGCCTTGATGATCTCATGACAATCTCTTCGTTTTCATTAACATGTAGGATAGCAATAGCTTTCAGTTCTATCCTGAAGGCACCATCTTTCGCGTCAAAAAAAGTAGCTCTTTAACCAGTAAATTCATGTGTCGTCATTATCTCTACAGTCAGCCATGTCAATAATAATGGCCAATTTGCAAAACAATTCCATAATTTAATCAAGAGACAGATTTTTTTTCATCGCCTCATAAACCATATAGGTAATACTTGCAGCAGGCACCACTTTAAGGAGGTTCGGCAGGATTCCTTTGTAGAACCCAGAAACGCCTTCATGCTGTAGGGTTCTCCAGAACACATCAGACATTCCTTTATATGCAGCCTCCGAATTCCCTCGTTGAGCTTGCAGTCTACAAATATTTCGAAATACGGTTGAGATAGAGATTTTTATGAATACAGTTACACATTGTTTTATTTCTTACCTTGTTCTGATCACCTGTAAAGGGTAAACACATGTGGCTCCCAAAGCGCCAGAGAAAGTGCCACAGCCCAGTTGTACTAGAGGACCAGGTTCTACATTATCAGAATAACCGATAATCAAGGAAAAGATTGAACATAAAAAGGATAGGAAATGCCAACAAATTTTGAGCGAGAGCTTACCACTGTCCTTTATGATATAGGTCCTGGACGCATCTTTCAAAGTCTCATATACAGCAAGATCAATTCCAGCATAAGGGACAATACCAAGCAAAGATGGAACAAGACCTCTATAGAACGCTCGAGGACCTTCGTGTTTCAATATCTCCCTTGATAAGGCGCCAAGACTAGGAACTTTACCACTCTCGCAAGAAAAGGTTTGTAGCCGTGTCTTTACTAAATCTATGGGATAAATTGCTGTTTGCGCTACTGCTCCAGCCAAACCACCAGCAACAAGGCGTTCAGAAGCACCAACTGCACTCTTATTTTCTCCTTTGCTCTTCATAATATATTCTTTCAGCGTCTCATAGGCATAAAACCTTATTGCACTTTCTGGTGCAACTTTTACAACATTCAGACCATTCCCTCTAAAAAATCCCAATAGGCCACCTCGGATAAATATATCCTTAACTGCATGTGCAACCGTAGTGCGTGTTGTTTGTACCTGCATGATCACTTTAAGACGATCAAGCGGTGCAGTTGCAGTACGAGATGCTGCACCAGCAATGCCTCCTGCGATCAGATATTTGCTTGCGCTGACATGCTTACTTAATCCTTCTGGTATAGCTGCCTGTTCACCAATATCTACAAGGCAAACTCTTTCCCAGTGATGATATATGTTCTCAATTGTTGCTTCATTGGGATAAAGCATAAGAAAATCCCTCCATTCTTCAAAAGTAATAATTCCATTGTTGTCCTTGTCCACATGCTCAACAAATCGTGCAAGCTCCTCGTCATCAATCTCTATGCCTGCAAACAACAAGCTGTCATTGCTTGTAAGTTATATTATGGATATAATACGAGGAAAGCTCTGAATAACCAGAGTTCAGGATGATCCGAGACTTCAAGCAAATTTTTTTTTTTGACAGAAAACGTGGTAAACTAGCAAAGTAGAATGCAGTTCCAGAATAAGATCAACGCATATTTCCTAAAGCTTGAAAATAAACCGGGGTCAAATTTAACTTCAACTGGGACACTGAGAAACTCCATGATCTTAGCTGATGTTGGCGAACCAGAATCTGTGATAGAGAAAAGCACATATGCCAGAGCTTGGGAGTCCGAATGAAGAACTAACAAGGAAATATAAGTTGCCCGGTAACTTACTGGAAAATAAAACCAGTAACCTAGTCTTCATCCTTCAATATACATTTTTTTCCAAAGCAAACAACCAAGAGCTATAGCAGCCAGCCTTACAACTATTTAAACCTATTTCTGAGCCTGTTGATTAGAATTTTTCCTGCAAAGTATCCATGTCAATGTTTGAGACCACTTCATAGGCTGGACACGGCCTCCGTTAAGTGAGTTATAAGTTGCTACGCATCTGATTTTAGTTGCATATGCTATGCAGCATTTAGTATGGGTTATAGTCTTGGGGCAGTGAAAGGAGCTTGACAGAAAACTCAGGGCTTACCAACGGACAGAGAGAATTCTTCCCTCAGACAAGGTGAAGATCAAAGTAAATAAACAATTTGTTACCGCTATGAACTCTCCAAGCAGTGAAAGGAGCTTGACAGAAAACTCAGGGCGGGCCAAGAATATTTTGGGGGGAGAAAACAGCAAGGAGCAGTGGGATTGGATAAAACTAATGGTGTTTTACTACTGAATAGTCGCTGATGAAAGAAAAAATGCCTTAGTCATTGATAAAGAATACTATTAACAGACACCCAATATATTAAAGGATCTAAACTACATGACTTAACAACGCCTAAAT
Source organism: Poa pratensis (assembly GCA_947311845.1). Lineage (NCBI taxonomy): Eukaryota > Viridiplantae > Streptophyta > Magnoliopsida > Poales > Poaceae > Poa > Poa pratensis. Next base: position 21,913,296 of record CAMZMU010000080.1, read on the forward strand.
TTGTCGAACAAACACCTCCGACATGAATATCATGTGACTGACTATGTGAATGGTGGGAAAATCCATCCATATTATTTGTGGCAATTGCTTTCATATGTTCAATTCAACTTGTTTAGAAAGTAGTATATTAACAAGAAATCTACTTAACTGAAAGACCACACTGCAATTGAAAGTATTGACATTTCAATAGTATTATATTCCATATAACAGCCAAGTAATGAGAAACATGATGCCCATTGACATGGTGCAGCAAGTCATATTAGTTAATTAGGAAGCTAACAAGACCTGCAATGTTATACACCCCTGCACAACACGATTTTACTGGAAAGCTACGATACACCATGCAATGCAGTCTAAAGAACACAACTAGGTGCTGAGGCAAGGCACGGCAAAATAAAAGTGCCTCCATCTGCACAAGGTGCAGCAAAATTGAAGTACCAAGGTCCAAAGCACACATGTTTTAGCACAACACGGTATATGACTGAAAATAGAGAACAAACAAAATGCCAGCTGCTCATGGACAAAACAGTGGGCTTATTAAATAGTCTAGCAGTCTATTGGTTCAAACTCTCAAGATTCAGTCAATTATTAGCATACACTTGCCATAGTCACCAGAATGGAATCTTTCACAGTGTTCATGTATGATAAAGAATTAGCTTGCATTACACATATACTGAATGTGCTACATCGGAATATTGCAAATCCTCTATAAGTACAAAGGAACGCACCACTACTGAATTTCGCTGCAATTTCATGAAGCCACGTCATGCGCTTAATCGTCGATTTTCTGAAGATGAAATGCATTATGTTAATTTTTTGAAGGAATACTAGTGCACAACTTCAATAGGGCTGTAGGAGTGTATAGTTAAGTTAAAAAAATTGCACCAAACATATGTCAAGCACTCAGGTACATTGTCCTTTTGCTTACTACATCTTAAATGGTTCACGGATCTAACACCCCAAGTGCATTTTGGGTTCAGGCCAGTTTTGTTTTGTATCTTGATAAACTGAGGTATCCATCAACAAGGAACATTAAATTGATGACTTGTTTAACCACTATGTCACTACAAATCGATTTGCCTTCCTCTCTCATATCTAGAAGTACTGAATTTGTGGGAGAACAAAATAAACTCCAACCCCCACCCCAAAAAATTGTGCCTGCAATTTGCATCACAAAACGTGATGCTATGTCTGTTTTTCATCAAACTAATGGAAAATTAACCCGGAAGTCGGGTTGAAACTTTACGCACTCTCAATTTGCTAGGAGTAACGCATTTGCTGAAGGTGATCTTCCTAATCCGAGAGGTTAAACTACATTTTCCATGCAGAAACAATAAGCTTAGATTCTTAATAGATCCCATGTATTACTCAATAATCTCATATGTTGCCAAATAGCCTAGAGCTCTGTGTGTCTGCTGCTCACAGATATGACACAAAGGACAGTTCTAGCCGTAGATGCCCCTCAGGAACTACCCTGCCTCACCATTCTGTCAAAACAGACATACATTCATTGCAAGTGCGACTAAATATAGTTGGTACTGGTATCAAGTCAATCGCAAATGGCCCTTCTAATCTCCGCAGATGACAACAGTGATATACATCTACTCACAGAGCAAACGGGAAAAAAAAGGGCAGCACTCCAACAGATTGGCTACTAATTTGTTGCAAGCATCCAACAACACCAGGTAGAAACATGCTACCGTGACAGCATTTTGCACGACGAGGCTGACTGCGCCCGTCTTGTAACCGCATAGCAGGAGACGATTGTATTGCGCAGGTGGTAGGTACAGTACATACGCGATGTGGGGGTGGGGTGGGGCTCCAACAACATACCAGCCTTGACGAGTGCGTCCCAGAGCTCCTCTGGGAGGATGCATCCGTTGTGCTCGACGTCGATGGCCTGGAAGATGCGGTAGAGCTCGAGCTCCTTGTCGTCCATGTATCGCCTGAAGTCGTCGTACCCCACGCGTCCGTCGCGGTCGCGGTCGCAGGCGCGGAGCAGCTCCCGCGCGTACTTGCACTCGGCGGGGACCTGCATCGCGGCGAGGCCGGCCTCGATCTGCGCGTAGTCGAGCTGGCCGCCCCCCGAGGTGTCGAAGAAGCCGAACATGTCCCGGATCCGCGCCTCCCGCTCCGGCTCCGTCTCGTGGAGCGCCAGCAGCACGTGCTCCATGGTCACGGGCCCCGCCTTGCGCGCCGGCTCGCACGGTGCCCCTGCCGCCGCCGGCGGAGGCGTCGCCGCGACGGCGACGGGGGGAGGGGAGGCGGCGGTACCGCGGGGTTCGACCGCGTGGGCCGCCGCGCCGGTCATGGCGACGGCGGCGAGGGAGGAGGCGGCGGGGGTGGTGGTGGCCGGGTTGCGTTGGCTTTGGTTTGGGGAATGGAATGGAATCGAGTCGGAATCGAAGGGGGGGAGGGAAAGGATCAAAGGAGGGGGAGGAGGGGTACTGTAGAAGGGAAGGCAATACACATGTGCGTTTCAGGCCTACGAGTTACGGGCACCCGTACGAGCCTTCCGGTATCAGTACCCCACGTCCCACTGAATTGCAAGAACTTGCTCGAAAAACACACGTGTTGAATTTTTTTATAATTTATTTTTTTGCAAATTTCGCAGGTATGATCAGAAATATTAAATTTCAAAAGTATAACACCGTCATTGTCACCTGCAACGAAAGTTATTTTTTTACAACTTACGACTTTATTCATCAGATAATAGTAATATCGTTTACAAGAAGCGATGAAATAAAGCCACCTGATATCCTTCCTAGACTGAAGTAGATCTAGTGATATAAGTTGTTCTAGCTAAACAGTGAGCAACTGCATTTGCTTCCTTATTGCAAGACTGATAGGTGATCTTTGCAACATCTCTAGCTAACTGATGGCACTCTACATAAACTCCGCAATCAGTTTGGGGGGGCGTGGAACAAAGTCCCACCCGAATCATTTTCATTTATATATGAGGAGGCCAGAGCCGTAATGTTTACAGGGGAACTGACAGGAAAATAAAAAGGGAAGCCCTAGTCCTCAACCTCGCCCAGGCAGCTAAGCCAGGTCAGAGAGTTAAGTTCCAAAGTAATTTGAATTATCCAGTAGAGTCTTAATCACAGTATCACAGTCTGATTCTAATATTATCCTCTGGCATTCCAAATGGTATAACGAAAAGTAGTTTTTGTTAGCAGTAGGGACGCCGTGTAGAACGAAAACAACTTTTCGTTCCACAACTGGACAAAAATTAGCTTCCTCACGTAAACAGGCCAACAAAACATGTCATAGCGGGCCACCATGAGTAGAGTGTTTCATCGCCACACGAACGAATGTATGATTTTTTCGCCCTGATGACCTCTCATGTCTTTTTCCGTTCCCGTCATCTCTCTCCCGCGCTTTTTCTTACCGTTGTTTCTCTTCTCGCCCACTTTCCGCCATTTCTCTTCCCACTCATTTTATAAAATCTTTGCCTCACCATATATAGTGATGCATGGGTGTGTTAGTTGGCTAGCTTAATATATTATCAAACTCATGTCTGTTGATCCTCATGTTTGCGGTTTTACCCCTTTGATACCCATTGCCTTGTGTGTCGTAAGAATAAAGTACAGTAGTAGACTTAGCCCTTATGGGGATTCCACCAATGCATTTCGACAAATTAATTAGTAGAAATACAACTCAGTGAATTGGGTAAGTATTTTCCTAGAGAAGGGCTCCGAGAAAGAAACCTAGAGTAAATACGACAACCAGGTGGTTGAACTTAATTATATAGTGGTGTGACTTCATAATATGTTTTCTATTAACACATTGTCGCCATTAATAAGGTTCTCGCCGGAGAGATATGCATTGGCACACTAACGTAATTGGTATTACAAATTCCATTGAGTTAGAAGGTAATGTCATAGTTATGACCAAGATGCATCCATGTCATCAGTTGATTGCTTTGGCCAGACTCGTAACCACCGTCACCTTCTACCAAAGATTCTCCTTCTTCACAGCAAGAACTAAGGTGACGAGGTGAGTCCTCCGACGTTTGCACGATGCTAACCATGACAACCACGTATGCGTCCGATCTATCAACACCAACTATCATAAAATGTGTGTACAAGATTCGGTCCAACATTGACCGAATATTGACGGTAAATACTATGGGAGCAAGCGAGAAATTTGCTATCAACCACCATTGCACCTGACTAATGTTAAGTCTTTCAGGGTCCTACAATTGCAACTCCATTTTTTTGCAAACCCAGTGAGATATCCTCCCTCTTGTTTGATCGGACAGTAGGACCATCTAAACAACAAATTTGAATAGTCTAGACATGTCTCTTGAGTAAAAATACGAGTGGAGATTTCTTACTCCCGAGCTCCAGTGCTCCCTGTGTGTAATTTTTTTTCAAAAATCATATTTCAAAGTTCCAATGAAATATGAAAAAAATCATGGATATTATCAATGATGTATTCTAAAAACATGGAAATTTCAGTTGCAAATACTTTGTATTTTGAGCTACACAAAATAGATAAATGTACAGATCCGAGTATAATGTTTCAAATCTCCAAAAAAAAATTAAGATTTTGTCATTTTGGTGTAGCCCGTAATATAAAGAATTTCGCGTTGTGATTTTTCACGTTTGTAGGCTACATCATAGACAACATCCACAATTATTTTCAATTAATTTAAAACTTCTAAGTATTTTTTTGATTTTTCTAAAACAAAGAGAGCACTGAAACTCGGGAGCACAAATGACTTTCCGAAACTTAAGTACCAGATATACATACATATCAGTACCACCTAGCTAAACCTGAATTAGCGAGCAATTAGGATTTACCCTTGATCGAACTAGTGGTTTCAATGCTGAATTGCTGACTGGGGTAGGACGGTGGCCGCGTGATTGAGATCTGAGCTGGTCATAGACGTTGACATGCCATGATCCATGAGATTTGTTTTGAGGTACGTAGTACTAAACCTCAATTGCTTTACTATGCTGGGCACCGTGTCCAACCACGTGGACCTCGTGCCTACTACGGAGTATTTTGCAGGACACGGCGACTGCGAAGATGAGCTGTGGTAGGGTGGCTACTGCAAAGATAGTATCTTCTTGGTGCAGGGATTCAAAGATGCATATAAAATCGTGGGACAAAATCTATTCTGAGGCTGTCAAGCCATGCTATCGTGCACCTCGAACCTTTTTTTTCTTGGTATCCCTTGCCTGGACAAATTTGCACTGGAAAACGGGTGGATACGGAGAAACCAGGGAATAAATTGGAAAGGAACAGGCTTGATGCAGAAGGGTGGAAAAGGACCGGAGAGAAAGGACCCACGGATCCCAAACGGCGTGATAGGACAAACAAGCCGCTCACGTGTCGCCTTACGTACCTCTGATGATAGCCGCAAAAAATTCAGTAATCCCGTGTGTACGTCTAATTAAATGTAAAAGAAGGTAGTGCAGCTAGGTTTATGCTCATACTGATAAAAGAAGCTTGCAAATGACATTAGTAACGTGGAGTATATTCTTCCGGGAGGAGGATCGATCGAGGAGCTGAGTACGTGAACAGTAGTGGCAGTCATGATTGAGTGTAGTAGTTCGTTGTAGTACTAGGTAATCAAGACGGTTTGCTGAATCTAGCAGGAGGAGAATGCATGCATGGTTCTTTCTTAACGAACCAGGGTCCACATGCCGGGCCCTTGATTTCTTCTTGTCAAGATCCTGTTTGAGTCCAGTACTGCCTTGAACCGATAACGTAGAAGCCAACGTACTACATACTTAGGTTGAATTCACATTTTATACGTCTTGTGTTTGAGAAAGAAACAACCCTCCTGCACTAGTTCAGAGCTAACTAGTGTTAGCGAAGAAGACGGTAGTGCCCCTGTCACCCTAAGACGTACTCGCACAAGGGTATCCTCTCCTCGCCCGCAGGCCGCAGCACGGACCGTCACCGGCCGGCCGCGCGTGGCACTCCCCCGCGATTCGGCGGGGGCACTCCCGTCACTCAAGTTAGCTTCGGAAGTGCTCCGTGTAATCTCTAGAAGATCACGTGTCACCGTCTGGTCAGACGGGTAGGTCAAACTCATGTTGTATTATACTACAGTAGTAGGAACAAAGAGAGTCAAACTCATGTTGTGAAACCGCTTTAGCTGTCCTTGAGTGAGTGATTATCTTAACTTAGCAGTTCTGAGGCGTCAGGACGGCAGTTCTGAGTTACCTAAAGAAACCTACTCCGTATATGAAAAATGACACGTATGGCTTGTAAAACTAGTTAGGAATGTTCAATAGCGGGAAGACCCGTTTCAAGTAGTGATGAACTGGCACAAAATCTTGTTTCAAAAAGATGAACTGGCACAAAAAAAGGGTCCTTTAAGCCATGCTTGATAAGGCACATGTCCTACTCTATCTGAATCTGATCAGGGGTTAAATCATCCATCCCATATCTTATGTTACCCAAGTCCCGTTCAAAAAAATGTTACTCCCTCCGATCCATATTAATGGTCTCAACATTGTCTAGATACGGATGCATCTAGTCTAAACACTTAACTAGATACATCCGTATCTAGATAAAGTTGAGTCCATTAAAATGGATCGAAGGTTGTACCAAGTAGTGTTCACCTTTTTTGAGTAACAACTGGTGTCCCCATTTGTGCTTAAGTCTGAGGTCGAACAGAGAAGAGTGTGTTGCAACAGAGCAGTGACCGCCTTTTCGTCCTCGAGGCCAACCGTGAAGTAACTGGGCCAACTGCCAAGATGTGAGCCAAGTGGGACGACCGTGGGCATTCACATTGTCTCAAACAGTTACTCTCTCCAAATGTCCAAAGCTTTTACGAAAGACCAGACCAGCACAAATTGGAGGACCAAGCAGCACCTGGAGGTGGCAAGAACACCGAACACAAGCTGTAACTTGATAAACCCCAGAATATAAGTTTTTTTATCAGCTATATAAGCTCTAAATTCTGACTGCAAACATCATATAGACTATAGAGGTGGCAAAAATAGAATAAGCTTACACTGCTGTGAGTACTGCATTACATCTAGAATCAACATCGAAGCAGCATCCATCTAGAATGCAGAGACTGCAACTCTGCAAGTGCTGATTTTGCTGCCCTATGTGGTGAGATAAGGAGGCAGGTGTTTAGATTTCACTCCGAGCACCGGAGCCTGCGTGTCCGGGAAGCATTTCGTCCCAGGCAGCTCCGTCACGCTGCCGTCCTTCGCCACGACGACCGGGTAGGTGAGTAGGTGCCCGGGAAGGTCGTCGTTCAGCTCATCGCTGGCGTAGAGGTCCCAGTACTTGTCAGCCATCTTGTTCACCCTTTGAACGCACTCCAGGCTCCCCGGGTTAAGGAAATCGTTGTGCAGCATGCCGAGATGCTCGTACCACAGCGACATCCGAAAACCGTGGACCTGCCCCCTGGCAACTTGGCCTTTGGTGTTCAGGTGGTGCGGCTGGAATGAGCCCATGGCTATCTCGGAGTCTCTGCCCCCGTCCATGGACCGCTGGTTGATGTTGGCAGATCCAACGATGATGTACTCGTCGTCAACTGATACAAACCAAGCAGACTAGATGTCAGAATTTTTCAAATTTGAATCATTTGGGATATGTCCTAGCAGTTTACAAGAGGATCATATGACAATATCAGGTATATTTGTGACAACAAGAATAGAAAACTGCAGGTATGTTCTATTTCAAAAAAAACAATCAGGTATGTGACATGTGTGTATGATTGTATTGGAATTTCGAAAGTAACGCCAATTAATTCTAAGCATACTTCAAACATGTTTTTTTCCGAAAAAGGGAGAAGTGCCTAAGATGTTTTTTTTTTGTGTGGAAAAATGGAAGTGCCTAAGATATTAACAATTGCAAGAATTTTCATGTAACATGTTGAGGCATTACCTATCATCATCTTGGAGTGAACATAGATCATGAACCGCCGAGCCTTCTGTGCCCTTTCATAGGCTGATCCAGCCAATGGCCGACCAGCAGGTTCATACTCACCACTCCTCTTCACCTCTCTGTTCCCTAAGCAAAAGAAGGTGAGGTAATCCTTTGGGTTCGCGTTGAAGATCCCCTTTGCCTCAAGTGCAATGGCGATGTCATAGTACATCATGTCCATGGTCCTTCTCTGCCAATCTAGTATTGCCTGAATAGATCCCTCGTCAGGAGCACCTTCAGGCCACATTGGCACCACAACATAGACCACAAAATGTTCACCGGCCTCAATCTTGCTAACAATCTTCAGTGAAAGCTCTCTGGGAATCAGATGCAAGGCTTCGACTTCTGACGGGTTTATGCCGTCGGCTTTCCACGCGAAAGAACTACCAAGGAAGTACTGATTCTCAATGTAGATGAAGTGCTTCGCGCGGCGTATCGCGTGGATGTAGGCATCCTGGATGCTCTTGTCAAGGATGTTATTCTTACCACTGACAAGGCCAGACCGAGCAGCCGCCTCTGGGGTGCTAGGAAAGCCGAAACATGCACCGCCATCGATGGACCGGAACACCTGCACATTCCATGCCTCCTGGTCATCTGGGAACGTCACTGGCGATGGTGGTATGATCAGGTTCTCCATGGTTTTCAGATCAAGCAGGAGGTCATGGGCACCACCTTGCATCCTCCACCGCTGCTCGAAGTTGTAGAGAATGTCCCACGCTGCCGGACCTTCGATCTTGGAGTGGATGTCATGCCACGGCTCCCTCGGCCCGCCCATGCCGATGGAGCCGGCCAGGATGGGTTGGTGGAAGTCCGTATGGTGCGCCGTGTCCAGCGTCCTGAACAGGGAGTGGAACTGCGTGTCGTAGCGGCCGTCGCAGAGGTCAAGGCCGCCGACGAAGCTGACAATGCGGCGGCGGGTCGAGCTGCCCTTCACGGGCATGTCGTGGTCGACGGCGATGATCTTCTGGTGGTGGCTGATCATGTAGGCGATTTGCATGCCCATGATGGCGCTTCTGCCGGCATCGGGGTTCCGCGGGCAGAGGACGCACTGCACGTCGCTGCCACGAAAGTACTCCAACGTCTCGGCGTCGTGCGTCCCCATGAACCCCCACATCATGCCGAGGGATTCGACGGAGGTGCGATCGTCCCAGACCAGCAGGAGCACGCGCACGCCCTCGCTGGCCTTGCGCTTCAGGAGCTCGCCGAGGGTTGCGTCGCCGCCGGGGCGCGGCCGGGAGCCGTCGCGTATCAGCTTGATCTCGGTGTACACCGACCAGCCGGTGACGTACACCAGGTGGCGCGCGTCGCTGATGGCGTCGAACACGTCCTCCCAGCACCGCCCCTGCTCGTAGCTCCGACCGCCGGCGAGCTGGATCCTGGGCGCGAACGCGTCCGGGGTATGCGCGTCCTGGTACAGGGTGACCCTGCACCCGGGCCGCTGCGAGAAGAAGGTGTACGGCACACCGGGGTTCCGCGCGCTGGCGACGCCCCGGCCCCACTCGAGGCGGTCGGTGGTGACGTCGCAGAACCGGAGTCGCACGTTTATCGTCGGCGCGTGTGAGAACTTCTTTTTCTTCGTGTCGACGACGTCGAGCCGGCGCTCGATCTCATGGCCGGCGGCGTCGAGGAGGTCCTTGACGGGGAGGTAGGCGCGGCCGATGAGCGTGGCGCTGATGGGCTGGGCGACCTTGACGGAGAAGACGACGTCGGACGCGAAGTGGGCGCAGTAGATGTGGAAGTCCTCGTACCACCGCGGGTTCACCGGGTCGCCGGTGATGACCCGCGTCCGGCCGACGCGCGCCCGGCCGAGGTCGATCGTCGCGTACAGCTGCGTCGTCCCCTTGCCGCGCCCGATCGTCTCCTCGAACCCTTCCACAAACTACAGTCGGACAAGATTTATCAATTCCTAGCAGTAGCGAAGACAATCGAAAATTCAAATCTTGCACACTGCACTACAACAGTCGCATCCTTTTGTCCCCCGCGCCTAGGGAAACCAAGAATCTCGCTACCGACGAAAAATATTTCAGATCTCCGGGCTGAGCGGAAGTGAGATATTTTTTTCAATTCTATGGATGCAATCTACTCTGCTTTCGCTCTCGTGGAGTCGTGTGGTTGCGGGGGCGGAAGGGAACTGACCTTGCGGAAGATCTGGGGGGCGCCGCCGGTGATGCGGGTGGGGTCGGTGAGCTTGTCGGCCTCCAAGATGGTGGCGTGGAGGGTGCCGTGCAGCAGCCGGTGAGCCATTGCTCCCCCGCCTCCGCTCACTCACCTCACCTCTCGCAACTTCGCAAGGAAAATCGAGACGGACGGAGCAATGCTCGGCCAAGGGGAAAGCTCCGTCCAATAAGAATAGGACGGCTGTAGGAGAAAGACGCCGACACAGCACCGTCAGCTCAGTCAGCGATGATGTCAAATGGGAAGAACCAACAGAAAATTGCTGGAAGGAATTAATGAATGAAACGAAATTAATAACTGCAGGAAATTCAACACGTATTTTTGGCTCTGTTTGTTATCTGCACAATATCTTTCCAAACATTTTTTTTTGAACAACAAAAATTTTATTACTTAAGCACATTTTACACAGAGAAGCGTGAAGGAAGGCACGCTGGATACAGAGAAGATGTCCTGAGCTGGACATTGACCTGAATCAGAAGCTATACACCTAATGGATAGAGCATTGCTTTGAATTCTAGTTGCTAATCTAGCCTGATGATGGGCTTTAATATTGTAGCTCCTGTGAAGGTGAGTAATCCTGCTAGTTTGGAAGGAATTGCTTGCTTGAATAGTTGCAATTAGTGGCCTGATTGTCCAATGTGCCGGCGCCTTGACAATATCTGTTGAAGCGGCTGCAAACGCCAGCACAGAGCTGTCTGTATCAACGAAAAAAATAGCACGTTATTTCCCGGTTAATAGCACGATATAGCGTATTTGGAGAAGCTACGCTATATTTAGCATAAAGTTGACGCTACGGCGCTATTTTCGTCTTATACGCTCGAAACCACACTAAACGTGGTAACGTTATAGCTACGCTAACAAAAAGTCTGGAAATAACGTTAGGTGATCATGATGGCGGGCAATCTGGTGGTTCTTCTAGTTATTCTAAAGATGATGTCAATGATTCTGATTAAAGTTTAAAATATTTATCTTTTAGTTTATTACTTTTTCATGGTTTTAAACCTCATATTTGTATTCGTGCCATGGATTTGGCCTTGACATTTGAATATGGTTACCTGGTTATGCATGTATTGTTTCTGGAAAAAAAATTAGTGCTGAAATCCTTAATATTTGGGCTATTTCTTACAACTTTTTCATCACGCTATTTTATATGTAACTTCGCTATATCACGCTATATCTTGTATAGCTTCTAGAGGAGGGCCACGCTATTTTTGATAGCACGCTATTTTTTTCCTTGGTCTGTATAGAAGTGTGGTTCCTGTAACTGAAGAATTTCGGCAAGCTTAGTGGCCAGTAGTAGGCCAAACGCTTCAGCCTGCAGAGGTGAAGACGCCGGGGGGATCTCGCCGATATGTATAGCTGATTGCAATGTCCGTTGTGCTCCATTTTGATGAATATGCCTATGCCTGCTGGAGCCGTTTGAGCACCTTGCTGCGGCTTCCATGCTGCGTCACAGAAGATGGCAACCCCTGCAAAGTCAGAAGGAGTTTGCACAGCACATCTCAAAGAACTAAGTTGCTGTAATTTCTGCTTATCACCACTGAAGTCTGATCCTTCTAGCTTGGTTCCCTGCATACTAGCATTTGAAACAGCAAAGACCTGTGCAGGGCTAGAACGTTTCCTGTTAAAAAGGCAATCATTTCTCGCCTTCCACAAACACCAAAGGTAGGTGTATAAACTTGTTGTATTGATCTGGGGATGCCCAGATGATAATAAAGCCTGTACCATGTCAGGAACATTACGATGTGAAGTAGCTAGGATTTCAGTTCTAAGGTACCAAGGATGACAATACCAAGCTGCTTTGGAGAAAGGGCAAAGGAAAAGAAGGTGCATGTCATCTTCTACAGAACCACACCTAGAACATTCAGGTTTAATATGCTTGGAGCATCTGCTTGCACGTTTACCTGTGGGTAATGCCTTTCGAAGAAGTCTCCAAGCAAAGGTTTGAACTCGAGGTGCCAACGTTGTATCCTGCTATACCTGATTAAGCAAAGAGATAATCTGTGGGGCAACTTGTTTGGGCTGCTGATTGACAGGAAGCGAAAGATTGCTGAAGCAAAGCTTGTAGGCACTCTTAGGAGTACACTCTCCTGCAGGGGTTAGTTTCCAAACCAAAGTATCTTGCCCATCTGCATTTATGATTGGAGTTTGAAGTATGACATTGGCAGTGAGAGGAGCAAATAGAAGATGAACTAATTCTGCGTTCCAAACCTTTTGGTTAGGCAACCACAGATCTTTGACAACAGCAGGGTAAACAAAGGGTGGAGTTTGAATATTGAGATTATCTGCGAACCAGGGGGAGCTCCAGATCGAACTACTTCCATCAAAGATTTGATAAAAGGCAGCTGAGTGTAAAAGAGGTTTTACCTTGAGTATAGCTGTCCAAAAAGCAGATTTAGGCTTGTTTGGTTTGGCTCTCCAGATGGAAGTGTCGTGATGGTACTTTGCCTTGAGGATCAAGGCGAGGTGGCTGTTTGGTTCTTTTGCTAATCTCCAGGCCGCTGAGAGAATAAGCCCTTGATTCATTGCCTGCAAGTTTCTAACTCCTAGTCCACCAATTTTCTTTTCTATGCAAATGTCAGCCCATGCCCTTAGACACAAGCTTTTTGTTGTATCCTCTTCTCTGATCCCTGTCCACCAAAAATTCCTAATGATAGCCGTGAGCTTTGCAAGGAATTTCTTGGAAAAAAGAATGTTGGACATGTAATAGACAGTAATAGAGGCAAAGACAGATTTAATAAGGGTAAGCCTAGCTGCGTGTGAAAGTCTGTTAGCTTTGTAGGCAGTTAATTTTTGTTTGAATTTTTCATAAACAAAGTTGTAAGCAGCCGATCTATCTTTTGCAGGAAGAATAAGAGGGTGACCAAGGTGAATAGTATTGTTATCCAAATCTAGAACCTGAAATATTTGCTTAATGTCATGCTTCACCTGCAAAGGTACATTTTTGCTGAATAGGATGGCAGATTTGTTCCAATTTGGAATTTGACCAGAGGCAACACAAAATTGATTTAAAATATTGGAGATTACCGAAGCTTCCTGCACATTAGCCTTGCCACAAAGCAAAAGATCGTCGGCAAACATTAGTGAATGAATGGGAGGACAGTTTGGTCCAAGAGAGATACCTGACAAGTGATTGGCTTGTAAAGCTTCTTGTAGGGCAAGCGAGAGCTCATTCGCTGCAAAAAGGAAGAGATAAGGGGACAGGGGACATCCCTGCCTAATACCTCTACTGCTTTTAAAGCGAGCATAAGATTGTCCGTTAATGATAACAGAAAAAGTTGGCGAAGAGATGCACGCATGAATAAGATTTATGAAACGAGCATCCAGACCTTTACGTGCTAGGGCATTATTAATAAAATGCCACTCTAATCTGTCAAAAGCTTTTGCTAAGTCAATTTTGATCATAAAATCATGGCTGCTCCAAGAAGATAAAGAGAAAGAGTGTGTAATTTCTTGAGCAACTATGATATTGTTGCTAATGCGTCTTCCTTCAATGAAAGCTTGCTGCGAGGGGTGGATATAATCTGGGAGATGATCTTTTAAACGGTTCGCCAAAGATTTAGCAATGAGTTTGTAAATGACATTACACAGACTGATAGGTCTATAATCAGAAGGTAAAACGCATGATTTTTTTTGGAATTAGAGCAATATGAGTATCGTTAAGATGTGGCAGAAGTGTACCTGTGATGTAGAAGTTCCTAAGCAAGGTGGTAACATCATCCCCTATCCAGTTCCAGGCCGCCAAGTAGAATGCTACATTGAAACCATCGGGCCCCGGGGACGCATTCTTTTTCATAATATCTTTCCAAACATGACGAGGTGGATGCAAAGGCAGATCCGACGGGAGAGGTGGGCACCACTTGGCAGCCACAGTCAGAGGGCAGTAGCTGCCACTTTCGAGCAGGAGTCACATGGCGTCAACGCAGCGCTCCAACGTGCGCGCACGAGAGGAACAGAAAGACAGCGGAGATTTCTGACTTCCGATCTGAGTGTTCCCTATTTCCCTTTGTTTAAAAATCAAAAATCAAAATCCTATTTCCATGTACTTACAAATCCGAAAACAAATCCTGCATGTTCTCAACGATGTATCACACAAACGTGTAAAATCTTAATTTGAAATATTTATATTCATAGCTGAGTATAGATACTTACAAATTTTCAAAATATACAGGATTTTATCATTTTTGTGTAGCTCATGATATAAAGAATTTCACATTGTAATTTTGCATGCTTGTAGGATGTATCATTAACTATGTCCTGAATTTTTTCAGATTTAAAAAAAACTTGTAAATATAATTTCTGATTTTTAAAATAAATGGCTCGACCTCGGGAAAGGCAGAGTGACTTTTCGAGAAGAAGATGCCTTCAACACTGATCTGAGTGCGTGCAGTGATCACGCGCGTACTATGATCAAATGAGCCCCCACTAACGATAGTACTACTAGATCAGATCTCGTGCTACCCGGCTTTGTTTCTTTTTTATTGAGACAACATCTAACACGTGGTACTGATGGTAGTGTAGCTCCACAAAGAAAAACATGTTTGTGCTCAAACTATGAAGCACTCGAGCATATAGTTGTAGTGTATCTCTGGAGAAAAACATGTTAGTGCTCAAACCATGAAGGGCTCAACATTTTGGTTAATGTAAAGTTTTCCTTATGGCCAGGCATCAATCAAGCGATCGAAATACTCCATTAGACATCTTCCCACCCGTCTGATCTACTTAAAGTTACATATATGTTAACTATTATCATTACGACATTGAAATCGCACGTGCAATATTTTTTGTGTGAATGCAAACGTTTTTCAACAAATAAGCAACAAACATCTAGAATCATTGTAGCATATATCTCCAAATATCACAAACAATATACAGGCTTGCAACATGTCGAGTTGGAAACAATTTACCTATAATAAAATTTCTCGATTTCACTAACTTTTCACTCACAACATTTGAGGAAATGCTCTTCCGCGACTCAGCTCCTCGGCGCAAGGTCTAAGCCAGATCAGGCGACCATGAATCCATTTCTCATGGTCTTGACGTCTTCTCAAAGCTCGGTGACCCCAACTCGAGCGCTACACCTGGCGAGCATTCGTCGCGTCCTACGACACATCGCCCCTCTCCTTCTCGACTACCTATGTGGCCATTGTGGCTCGCCGATCCATGGGACATATCCACACCTTACTCGACCCCTTGGAAACTCGAGCTCCATTTGCAAGGGGTAGAGGAGAAGTTGGGCTATAGAAAGGAGAGAACAACCATGTCTAACACCACATGAAACAAAGAACAAAAGGCACTCTTGATGATGTCAATTATAATTACCATATAACTACTGACACCGTTTACTTGTCTTGTATGCAAGATAGTTAATATGAATTTTAATATTTTGTCTCCCACAAATACAAAGAATATGTTCAGAATTGGTTGAACGGAATTGATAAAGAAAAAAAGGCTCAAGTTCATGTGGGAGTTTGTGATTTAGTTTGGTCAATATGAAACTATCACAACCACATTGTTTTCAACAAGAATAGGACTACACATTTTTTTTGCAGGCTATCTGCATGGCCGCGCACTAGATCCACTTATGGTATTTTCTCCTCCGGGGGAACAACGGGAACCTAAGGATCCTTGATGCAACCGTTTAGATCGAAATCTCTTGGGTACACGTCGGCTTACCAGTTGTCGTTTGTTGATTCTTTGCCAGAGCGACGGCCGCCCAATTCCACATTGGCCATGGCCACCGCGAGAGGACATATATTGTTTAAGGATATATCATATAGATTATTGGGATTGTGATTTCGGAGCTCTATGTTATATTCTGTAAGCCTTCACTAAGTTCATCTGATAGCTTTATGTATTTCCGCTCGTTTTTTTATTACCAATTGTTTCTTTAAATTTCAATGTCACCATGTCATCTGTAAAGTATGCATTCGGTAACAATGAAAGGACACAAGAAGCTTGATAGCATCACGTAGAGGATGACTTGATAAGTTTTTTTTTTGAAGAATTTGTATAGGTAAGACATATAAATTATTTGGCATGAATTGCTTTTGGTGGCACATTGAGTCTGTATTGGCAACATTTTATACATACATATAGTAACTATACTTTTATACCATGGGCCGAATTCTAATTCCCTCATAACCCAAAACTTGAGTACCGCTTGCCAGGGTGGCTCACGACATATTTAAAAACTACACGGTGATATCTTTTTCAATGATTGATTTATATTGCCACTCTCAGTGATAGTTCAGCTGTAAACTTTGAATAAGCATCAATTGTTGCAGAGGACGTGTTTCATATCCCTTTTAAGAAAGAAAAGAAACTACAAACACATTTTGAGCGAGATCGATTTACAACATCACCCCGTGAAGAGCGGGTTTTCTAATGATGAAAACAAACGCGGAGGCCAGCTGGCTATAAGAATAACTAGTTTGCAAAATTTCTGGTTAATTAAATGAAAATTATCTTAGAATTCGACCAAGTCCTGAGCCGTTGGATTTCTCGTGTTGGCTGGTTAAAACAGTAACTTCTTGAGTCCCCAATTGCAACAAAAAAATTCAGTTGCAAATAAAATTTCTAAAACATGGATGACACATTTCGACGGATGATCAGTCTAATTCTCGGACAGGGCAGGTTGGATCATCCAAAAATAACTCCCAATAGTAGGGCTTTTTCAAGTGGGTTTGACGGGAGCATAAAGGTTTTTCCTATTTTCCAGATGGCCACCGTCAGGATTCTAGAGAAAGACCACGTACCCACACACCATATTATTATCAACGTAATACCACGAAGCAAGTATACACCAGTAGCGAGGAAATTACAAAAACATAGCACATTTGGGCAGGACTAACGGGTCAGTATCATTTTTGGAAAAAAAATTCATGTCAGCACCAACTATGGGACTAACGACAACACATCGCACTAATTTTTGACTAACTATATTTTGACAGCAGTGCTGACCGATTGGACCCACCTCTCAGAGATGACTAGGCAGCATACGTGGACGTGGAGTTGAGGTGGACGTCGGGCCCACCTGTCAGCCCCATATTTTCCCCCTCTCCCTTCTTCTTCATCCTCCCGTCTCTCTCTCTGGCCAGATCCAAAATTTCCCAATCCCGAATGCGTCGATCCATTGAGCTAATCAAGCAAGCACACTGCTTAAATCTATTAGCGTACAAATACATAGACAAATCTTCTCGTCTACTGCCAGATCGTGCGCCGTGCTCCAGAACGGCCGCTCGCCGGTCGAACTACCAGCACAACACCGTGCCGCCATCCCGCTCCGTCAGCACGCCCGGTAAACGCACTGCCGCGAGCTGATGCACTCGATGGCCGCCACGCTCGCCGACATGGCCGAGCTAGCCGCGCGGCCGCCCGACGCAGGGAACGTTACTGGCCGTTGTACGTCTCAAGCCGGCGGTTGATTGGTGCCACGTACAGGCCAGTGCGTCGGTGTCGCGCCGGTGCGCGAGGGTGAGGTGGGCCGCTGACGGCCATGGGTCCGTGCCTCCGCGCGGGCGGCGATGCACGGCACGCGCCGGCCTCCATCTACATCTCGCGTCGGCCGAACTCCTTCCACGAGGCTTCTAGGGCGGCGACACGAGCCATGGCGACCCGAGCTCGCCGGCCTCCTCCTCCCGATCCTGCGTCGTGCTGGCGCCGCCCTCAGCCTCCTCCACCCCGGGCCCGAGCTCGCCGGTGGCCCACCTCCTGTGCGTCCTCGTCACCGACAGATACGAACGTCGCTCCTCATCGATCCCGACAGATACGAACGTCGCTCCTCCTCTGACGAGGAAGAAGCAAGGGAGAGAGAAGATGTGGGGCTGACAGATGGGCCCAACGTCCACCTCAGCTCCACGTCCACGTATGCTGCCTAGTCAGCTCTGAGAGGTGGGTCCAATCGGTCAGCACTGCTGTCAAAATACAGTTAGTCAAAAAATTAGTGCGATGTGTTGTCGTTAGTCTCAGACATGAATTTTTTTCCAAGAATGGTACTGACCCGTTAATCCTGTCCCAAATGTGGTATGTTTTTGTAATTTCCTCACCAGTAGCAAAAGTTGCTTTTTTATTGAGTGCCACGGAAGGGATAAAGAAAGTGTCTTGACCGATTGAGAAGTACCACTTCAGGGTCTGAAAGAAAGGTGAGAGGGAAAGGAAAAGACACGGATAAATTATCGACGGCAGGTACTGTTCGTAAATTGACTGATAACCAACCACACAATACATATGTGATCTTCATTTTTGAGCCTCAACTGAGGATACAACTTGTAGCATCACCCACGCAAATGACAACTCATGCCCCGGCTATACGCTTAAGCTAGACCTACAACCTATACACAACACGTTTTGAGAAACTCTCCGACCCCGGGAACAATGGGCACGTTGTCCTCCCCTGTGGCTCCTAGACATGTGAGAGGCACCTGCAAATTTATTTGGAGAAAACCTTTCGTGAGACACCAGAAATTCATTCCGACCTGCTGGGATCGAACTCTGGCAGGCTGCACGGACCACCATTACGGTAGCCACTCGAGCACATGCAGCCAAGGTGCGATAAACACGTTACAGCGGGACTCCATTGCGTAATAGGAGGATCCTCGAGAAAAAAAGGTTTTGAGGGTCAGACTCAGGTTCAGTGAGAGCATCTCCAACCGTCAACCGAGTCCCCCAAAGGCCGCCCAAACGCCCGGGTGGTCCGCCCGGACAGCGTTTGGGCCGAAAACTGTCACCCAGCGGAGGCCCCCATAACCATCCCAAACGACCGGGCGGTCCGGCACACCTCAAACCCAGCCCATATCTGGGACGGGTTTGGGGCCGCCCGGGCGCGCCCGGACGCGTCCGCCCCATGGTCGCTGACAGGGCGGACCTACCCTTTTCCACCATAAATCCGACGGAACCCTCGACCGGCAGTAGATATTTCTCACACTCCTTCTCCACTCCTTCTCCTAGCTCCGCCCTTTTGCCAAGCTCCGGCGCCGGCGCCCATCCTCTTCGCTCGCCAGCACCCCCGCCGTCGTCCGCACTTGCTCGCGATTCTTCCCCGACCAGTTTTGCAGAGCTCTTGCGGGCGCATTGCGACGGATTTGGGCCGATTTGCGCCTGATCCGACCGCATTTGCAGCGAGGGATTTCCGCCGCCGCCCCCTTCACTCCAACGACCGGCGCACCTCTACCACTCAATTTCCCACTGCTCCTTATCCCGCCCGGCTTCCCGATCTGTAAGTTCGTCGGAACCCAATCTCACCCCCACAGCCGCCCTCTACTTCGTGGTCCAATCCGGTCTAGGACAACATGGTTTCATGGGACAAGGACGAGGGCTCCGTAAGCTCCTACCCTCTATACGAGGAGGACAGTTCCTCCGACTCAGTATGTCCTTGTTTGAGCTCACATTTTGTGTTTTCCCCAATCTTGTGCAATGTGGTGGTTTTGAGTTAGATTTTTTTGAATTGTAGGATTCAAAAACATGTAGCTGCAAAGGTATTATAGAAGAGGAGCCTCCCTCCGAGACAAGATGCGTATATTGGAGGATTTGAACTTCACAATTGAGGAAAAGACAAAGATTAAAGAAAAGTTTGAAAAAGTTCACGGTGCTAACCGGAAGTTGGAGGAGAAAATAAAGAGGATAGAAGCGGAGAAGAAGAAGATGGAAGAAGAAAAGAAAAAGATAGAACAAGAGAAGAAAAAGATAGAAGAAGAGAAGATGAATATGGAGTTGCATCTCGCGGATATCGTCGATGATTACAAAAACAAGATGGATGCAAGTCGTACAAAGATGAAGAAGTTCAAAAAACATGCCATCGAGAAGGAGATGCATCTCCATTATGCATTGGGAGCTATAGCTATTTTAGTTATAATTATATTTGCTATGTATAGTATATCTTTGTGCACTAGATAGATTTACGTATGCAAGAAACATAGCTGCATGTAATGCATGGATTTGGAGACAGAAATATAAGGTTCATGATTGTAGAGCACAAATTTTAGGTGTTGTCCGGTCACTGTCCGCGGACGCGTCCGCGGACAGTTTGGGGGCGGATATGGGGGCTTCGACTGGAGATGCTCTGACATTGAGAAGCAAAGTCACTGAGCCAATGTCACCGTACTCAGCCCTTCGTGTCAGACCAAAGGTATTAGATTGACCGAATGATCATAAAAAATAGAAAAAAACTCTAATAAATCGTACTCCCTCCATTCCGTAAAATAAGAAATATAATTTTCTTCAGAAGTAGAACCATGTAAAGTTTGACAAAACTTTTGGATAAGTAAATCAACCTTCGTTCACAATGTCAAATCAAACTTATTAGATACTACCTTTATTTCTAGATGGAGGGTGTATAGTTTCTCTATGTAAATTAAAGCATGCTCATAAAGCGTGAGTTACACCAGTTTTGGACAAAATTATCTCTATCTCATTACATGGGAAAAGGAGGAGTTTCATGAGGTAAGGGAACGTAATCAACTCTCTAAAAACACTGTCCAGACGAGTGGCGGAACACATTTTTTTATTCAAAAGAAATACACCTTATATCTAGAAACAAAGGGAGTAAATTATTGAATGTATTTTCATATTATATTTGTATAGTATTATAGTTGCTGATATTTTTTATGTAAACAAATTTTATATGGTTGACTTTTGATAAAATTTATACACCTTATTTCACGAAAGTAAATGTCTCGTTGTGTATTTTTTAAAAAGTTTCAAACATAAAATATTATTTAATCACAAACCAGTTAACCAAAGAGGTTTGAAATGTTTTCAGAATATACAACGAAATATTTGCAATTTACTGAATTGTTTTAAAAAAAATCTGAATATTTTGAAATTTTAAGGTACGAATCTTTATCAATTTAGTACACTAGATCTTAAATAAAAGCTTGAGATTGGTGACTTTGCTTCTCAAAGTCACTCAAGCGAAATCTACATCCCCAACATGATTGCTCCCCAACAGCGCCGAGCTTAGAGATCCAACAAAATCAAGGTAACAAACCGCCAACAGATATAATACTAACCACAACCAAAAAAGAATGCTTGAAAATAACATGAAACACAACAACACAGGTGTCACCCAAAGATCACATGTTCTTCCCATCCTCCTTCTCAAATTTTGTGTGGCACATATTCCCTAGACATTGATTTTAGGTTGTGTTGGGTTGTGTCTCAGCTTCCAACTTCTCCAAATTCTTGGTCGGGGCTAGCTAGAACACTTCTGATCCACGAAGCTAAATCTGCAGAGTTGGCCCAAAATCACGAACAAAACGCAGAGTCAGCATTTCGGTCATCTGCAGATTTGAAAAGGTTGGATTTCGTCTATTTACGTAGGCATGCCAAGATAATTGACACGAACCATTTTCTCTTGTCTCTATCCCCGGTATCTTTTCTGTTTCCCATGTCTGGAATTTTCCTTTGGTCATGTTCATTGAATTTTTGCTATGTGATGTAATTTGTATACAATGTTCCTTCATGATGTATTATGTACAAATTTAGCGTACTGTGTTTGACCTTATCCCCTCCCCGTCTCTGTTGCAGGAGGAGAAGGCGATTTTTGGGCGTCCTCCGTCGATCCACCGCGTGCGCGCCGCTGAGTCGTGGGATTCCCCTCCTCCGCCGGCCGCTTCGGCGGCGGGAGGGTGGGGGATCCCCGGCTCCGGCCTGTATATATGGTAGGGTAGGGTGGAGATCCCGCCGGCGGCGCCTTGGAGGAGGTGGAGCTGGTGGCGGGTGGTTTGGTGTCGGTGCGGCCTTCTCCGGCGGTGGAGCTCCTCGGGGCTCGTCGTCGTCGCGCTCGACTTGCAAGTGCTCGAGGCCGGGCGCGGTGCTCGAGTTCTTCTGCCTCCCGTCGGATCCGTGTAGGCGGCGGATCCGGTGGTTGGAACTCAGGGCCGGACGAGGTTGGCGGCTTCTGCAAGCGTTGGGGACGAAGACGGCTGCGGCAAGGTGGAGTAGCTGGAGCGGGAGGGTGCTCGCCGTGTTCGTTCACCGGCATAAGCTCCGCCGCTGCACGGCGGACGGGCCTTGCGGCGATCTTCAAGGATGGAGGTGCCCTCGGGCCGTGGCTAGGAGGGGGTCGGCGGTCTTCGTCGTCGACGCCGGAGGAGCTGCCGATGTTTGCTCTGGTTCTGTATCCCCTGCGTATGGTTTTCTGTATTCCGTATTTGTACTATGTACGGTGTTTGTGGTACTCTGTTGAATATACGTGGGCTTTCAAAAAAAATGATGTATTATGTACAATACTTTGCTGGAATGGTTGTATCAATTTATTAAATTGTGCATACACAAAACTGACATACATTTTGTAGACAAGACCTGCTACGCTCTGTTATGACCGAATCGGCCCGCCATTCAGGCCAGCGCAAGGGTAAACTGCATGCCTTTCATGGGTCAAATCCACATATAATGGGCTTCCAGCCCAGCATCGAAACAGAACCTGAACCGAACGTTTTTAGCTCCTCCTAGCGATTTCGAGGATGCTGGAGACAGAATCGAAAGCTACTTAGAAATTTGAGAATTTTAGAGAAGCTGAGCCACTACCGAATACGCCCTAATATGGCATCTAATCTCCCGTCTGTGCGGCCGTGGTCCATTTCGTTGCCTTGTACAGGTTTTGTCTGGTTTTCATAATGTCCTCATTCATTTGTACAAAAACAAGCGCCATGAATGAATAGCAACTACTCAGCGTAGAGCATCTCCACCGATCGACGGAGGAACGACGCATACGTGTTTGTAGCGAGTGTATACGTAATCATAAGGGGAGCTAGCGAACGTATTAAACTATTCACATCCGATCGTCACACGTGCCAGAGAGATGTATGCTACTCCTGGCACAAACGGGTGTACAAAAGAGTACATTAATGGTGTATAAATTTCAAAATACCAGCGAGTGACATACATGTGCAGAAAAAAATACATCAGATATAATAATTACCCCGTCCTTGTCGAACGCCCGATGTATATACATAGGGCCCTTTAGTTTATTCTTCCGTAATGAAGCGGCAGTGTATCCTCTGAACTTTCCCAAAAAAGGAAATGTTTAATATCCACAAATATAAGAGGCAACAGCACCGGAAATGATTGAAAGCATTGAGATATCCTTGAAATTAGGAGGGCCATCATCATCCATGGTCCATGCGCTAGAAAACAGGTCGGTGGAGAGGATGAAATTTCATATGCCCAAAATTAATCCCTTGATTCGGGAGCCGGCCGGGATTTCACGCCGCAGTTTATCCGCTACACACCTTCCAGTACCGGTTACGCTTGGTAAGATTAGGCACCAAATCGTCAACCATGTCTGCAATGGCCGAGAGACAGGGTACGCTTATCAACATTGGACAGGACCCGAATTAAGCTTAGGCACACCATCGTCAACCAACCGTACAGTACAGTGGTCGGGACTCGGGACAATCTACACAGCACTGCCGCTGCACTGGACTGGACCAGAGAGAGACCTAGCTAGGTCCAGGAAGGAGCCCAGGCAAACACGTACCCCAAGTCAAGCGGCCCAAACCTAGAGGGCCACCTCCAACAACCACTAGCTAGCCCGTTTACAACAAGCAACCACCCGGCGACGAACGACAGCCTTCATTACTCTGCCGACACGGTCTGGCCGGAGACCTCGGAGTGAGGACGCCCTAATCGATCTGGTTCCTGCAAAACTGCACTGCAGGTGCGAGCTAGTTCAACCAAAAGACCGACCGACCGATCATTTTCGTGCGTCCATACCACACTAGCTTTTTTTTTGAGAGTCTCTCCTAAGCATACAAGCTGTAGTATCTGTTCGGACACAAAGAAACTCACACCCCACACACACGCACGCCCCACCTATGTGTCTAAACAAGACCTACAACCCTGCCTACAACCTATATCCCTAATTCGTTCTGAGAGACTTGCCGAAGACTGTTGCTCCGGGACCGACGGGCACGACCTTGCCTGTGGCGCGTGGACATTGAGACGCAATTGCAGACTTCACGCACTGTTCAGAGAACAGTGTTGCTACAGTATCGCGGGTGAACAGTACAGCTGTGAGAAAACATCCAGAAATCCGTCCCTGAGGATCGAACCCGGGTGGACAGGTTGCTCACCAGCAGACCTTGCCATCGCGCTAGGCCGCGCGTCTCATACCACACTAGCTAGCTCCTCTCGACCCCACCGTGGATCTTGCGTTGCGTGCGAATGCGAGTGATCTCGCAGATAAGCGCACAGTGCCGCGTAGAATCGCCGCCGGATGGATGCTGTCTGCTAGTAGAACACTGAGAACATCGATCAGTGGGAGAAGAGAAGCACCGGCGTCGTACCACCACCAAGATGGCCGGCGTAACTGCCCCCGGCTCACTCACCTTTTTTAACCGTCTTTCACACACATACTGTACGTCCTGGCCTGGCCACCACAGCCAACAACCACCTTAACAGAAAGAAAGGACCGCGCGCGCTGTGCGGATCCACAGAGAAGCTTCCATCTGTCCGTCCTGCAAGCAAGAACTCACTGACACGCGAATCCGAGTGGAGCCGAGCCGTAAAAAGTGCGCTCGATCGTGGGCATTCAAGTCGCCATTAAAACTCCCTCCCCCGTTTCACCTTTTCTTGCCGGCCATGGATGCATGGGGATGATTGGCTGCTCGAGTGACTGACTGATTATGTAGTAGTACTGATTTGCGGGTTGATGGATGGATCGCAAGCGGGGTGGCAGGCAGTTATTGCCGGCCAACTGCTCGAGCGTCCCTCCCTCCTCCCTCATGGCTTTGGAACTAGCAGAGTTAACCTGTAGCGCATCACTGCATACGACGATGGGTTCTTCCGTCCTGGCTGTTTGAGTTTACCGTACCATCATTCATGCATGCACTGTTGTGGAGTAGTGGTGTTCTCTACTTCTAGACGCGCCTTCATTGTCCAAGTTTAAGTTCAAGTCTAGGAAAAAGTAATTAATCCAATACTACTACTATACCGTCAGATTTTGTACTATGGTTGTGATTTTGTAACTACTAGAGGTAATTAACATAGCATTGTACTACTAATAAGAAAGCTGGAAGCAAACCTGAGCTTGGACAGTCAAAAGGCATCTTTTATTTGTGAAATGATGGAGTAATTAGTAATATATAATGTTTTCTCCTTGAATCTTCAGCATTCATCCACACGCACCTGCAGCAATGTGGAGCGGAGCCAAAATGGGTGCAGCAAGGTGGTTAGATAAAGCTACGGTTTAGTAGCATTCACCATTGTGACTTGTGAGAGAGGAAGCGAGAGAGATAGGACGTACTAAGTGGCAACCAGCTGCTTAGCAATAAGATCGAGCTGGGGACGGATGGATCCATGAGCTCAGCAGCTCATGCATGACTTGTAAATTGAAGAGGAGGGTCTCCCACGCCATCAATGAGGTCGCCAAGCTGCGTAGGTGGGGGAGTTTACTACCGGCAGCGAGGAGGGAGGAGAGGGAGGGGGTGGTTATGTTGTTGCCGCAGTTCACCGACAGCCCACCCGGCAGCGCATGAGGGGCCCAGCCCTTCCCTTCTCTCGCCGGAGAAACCGACTTTTCTTCTCTCCCGTCGATCTTTCCTTCTGTTCTGGTTGAGCTTTACCCCTTGCTGCACGCATGCTGTTACTGCTGCTGACCTCACGCCTCCAACCTCCCTGCATGCATACATGGCATTTTTCTTTAGATGAAACGTAGATTATATTGTGTCCGGGTTACAGCAAACATGCAAATGTGTAACAACTTCAAGAAGTATCTACTATATAGTAGTTGATTTTCAGTGCTACAATCTGGACCAGCCAAAACAGATAATGCACATATATAAGATAGGCTTCCCTTTTCGCTAGTAAAACTTGTAGTAATTCCTAAACCCTGAAGCTTACAGTGGGTGCAATGCAACTGGCAGTAGTACTCCCAATGTCCTAGCGGAGTACAGGTGAATAACGAGGATGCAAGCAGCCAAACCATTACTCACCAGTATACGTGGAACGCAAGCCACTTCCAGTTAAGTTACTGCCACCGGCCACCCCTCCCCAAATCCAAACTCCCCTAGGACACGCTCTGTATCCCTCGTGCACACGCCAAGCAGCCCTACATATGCATGAGTACGTGTACCCATCTTTCTATCTAACCACATTTAACGCTGCAAGTACGGGGGTCCGAGGGGCAGGCAGTAGGAGTAGCTTATATTCACTGGCAGCAGCAGGGCTCTTGCTCCTCCCCACACTACTACATCACTCCCCCACTCTTCTCTGGAGGAGGCCGGGCCTCTCACTCACTCACTCTTACTAGACACACACTGCCACTCTGCCTGCTGCTAGCTCATTCATTCCCGTCCTCTTCCCTGCCAGAGAATCTCTCACTCTGCGCTCTGCAGGGAATCATGGTACAGTCCAAGAAGAAGTTTCGCGGCGTCAGGCAGCGCCACTGGGGCTCCTGGGTCTCCGAGATCAGGCACCCTCTCCTGTAAGCCTCACTCGCTCTCTCAACTCATCACTAGCTGCTACTAGTTCTCCTATACCAATACCAGTGTAGCTAGCTATCCCTGAGAGACACGTTCATTACAATTGCTAGTTTGATATGTTTCTTTTCCTCGATTCTCATGTTCTCACAGTGCGTGCATGCATGAATGGCGATGAGCTTTGCAGGAAGAGGAGGGTGTGGCTGGGCACCTTTGAGACGGCCGAAGAGGCGGCGCGGGCGTACGACGAGGCCGCCATCCTCATGAGCGGGCGCAACGCCAAGACCAACTTCCCCGTCCCGAGGAGCGCCAATGGGGAGATAATAGTCGCCCCAGGAGCAGCAAGGGACGCTCGCAGCGGCATCGGCTCATCCTCCTCCTCCAGTGCCGGCAGCCTGTCGCAGATCCTCAGCGCCAAGCTCCGCAAGTGCTGCAAGACGCCGTCCCCGTCCCTCACTTGCCTCCGCCTCGACACCGAGAAGTCCCACATTGGCGTCTGGCAGAAACGCGCGGGTGCTCGGGCCGACTCCAGCTGGGTCATGACCGTCGAGCTCAACAAGGAGCCTGCTGCTGCAGCAGCGGCGGCGGCGGCAACGCCCAGTGACAGCACGGTGTCGGCGACTCCTTCCTCGTCCACGTCCACATCCACGATGGGCTCGCCACCGCCGGCGGCAATGGACGACGAGGAGAGAATCGCGCTGCAGATGATCGAGGAGCTGCTGAGCAGGAGCAGCCCAGCTTCGCCGTCACATGGGCTGCTGCACGGTGAAGAAGGCAGCCTCATCATCTGAAGAAAAATATATTGCAAAAATGCACGGTTAAGAAAGCGTGATCAGGTCACCATCCCAGATCAAGGATCTGGTAGGGTGGTTGGTGCACATGCAGTTAAGATCATTGCTCCACATTATAGATATCTGAGTAACTCTCTATTACGTTCTAGTACGCAAAATCAAAGCTTAGGAAACGATTAATTACTACTGCGTACGTGTGAAGCTCTGTGTATTTATCTATAATTAAAGGCTTACTTGTATGTAACTATGTATATGCCGTCCTAGTCATGATAGTCATACTATGTATCAACATCATCAGACTATATAGTACTGTAGATGATTACATATATCAGAGATATCCCTTTCTAATAAATGGAATTTGTGTCTTTAATTTCCTTTTGCTTTCAGACTACAGTTGGGATTTCATCAGAAGTATCATGAATTTGGTGAGGGTGATTTGCAAATTATATATTTGATAAGACATTCATCTCTAACCACTGTTCACTCTAGTCCAGTACACATTTATGTACGGACTGTACCCCCAATTAAGAATCAGGCTTCAAAGATGTGTATGGACTGTCATATCAATGCAAGCACAAACTTTTGAACATGGATGCAGTATGTTTGAACTTTGCATAGTGGGAAGAAGTAACAACTAAAGACGAAACAACATGCACCACAATTTTTCATGTATATCATCTCAACTCCATTAGTAGTGAACTCAAAGCAATAGGCGAAGTGCGTGGAATTTAATTGAAAAGTGAACAAATTTGAATTTCAACAACTTTTCAATCAATTACTCCTGTGCGGGAGGCCAGGCATGCAAGCATAAAGATCACGTTCCTGGATGTTCCCTTTGGTAACTCTCTTGTCATTACAAGGGATCAGTATCATCAGAGGACCATTAGATGCATTGCTGCAGACATAATCATCCGATAGCTACTGCAAAACTCAAATACTGATCAGTACATGCATTTAACATTTACATGTGTTTCTTTTTAACAGTTACATCATGTGTTAGTGCATCAAATTGACAGATAACAGACTCGCAGTTCCCCACATCAAAGAAGTAAATCCAAAAAGGAGATAATTAATAATCACAGCCATGTTAGCCTATATGACTAGTACACAGACCATAGATAGTGAGACACTACTGCACCAGGCTATGTGGACTAACAGATGACCGCAAGGCACAACTAAACTGAGAGAGTGCACAAAACTACATGCATATCCATGGTCATCATCCCTACACAAATCATGTAGGAAACATCCATGGATAACACATCATGTAGGAAATATCAAACGAGCAAAGAAGAGGAGGCACAAAAATGGATAATAAAGATCATGGGCCCCATATTCTTTCCCTTTCTTAATTTCACGTCACACACATATAGTCGTAATGAAGCCCAAAACAGCTCCACGGTTGTTGGTAAAGCAAGCAGTCAATGCAGACGGGCCCAGTCAGTTAGTTGGTCAGTCATAAAGTACAATCATGTCAGGAAAAATAACAATAATTCAACAACAGCATGAGTGTATGTATATATTAGCTGCCTGCCATCGATGCATACACTAGTGTGAGGTCTAAGATGTTCATGAAAAACAACACTGACGACACTACCCAATTAGTAGTACTGTAGCAGTACACAATGATAAATAGTACCTGATTATTACCTTGGTGAAACCCAATGATGGTCAGAAACAAAAGCGTGCAAATACTGTGAGCTCACAATTGAGTTGGCATGCTTAGGAACAAACAGATAAGTTTGACCTTCTTATCATGTCCTTATTATCATAAAAAGTGCTCGCCAGTTCAGGTCTCCATCTATCAAAACATAATAAATGCGTTCCGCACAACAAACCCGAAATATGACAATCAGTGCCCCTAATATGTGCTGCAGAACAAATTGTTAGACAGAAGGCGCGCCAATAATTTAGGTTAGTGGCACTGCTGCTTGTATGTTTTCTGAAAAATCTTACTAGTTTTGTCTTGACAGCTTGTGGTGCCACAGTAGCTGGTGAAGAACCTCCCATGTTGCAAAAGCACGCATTAAATATGTCTAGTAGTGTAGGTTGTACTGGTCCCTCACCATTAACTTTGCCCTTTGCTACACTCATTGGTATCAATCTGGCGATGCCATCCTGATTAAGATTTGTAAGGCCTAATGCATTAAGTTAACCAGCGATGTTGACACTGTTATCCGCCAGATCTACCTAAAATGGCCAAAAGTGTGGTGCATGTACATGCCAACTAATTAGTTAATGACTTTGCCAAGTGGATGGTAAAGATAGTAGTAAGTATACCCCTGGCAATGAGTAAAAAAATGGGAAAGCTACTTTGTTTCAACTTTCAGATAATGAGGAAGCTGTGAATGACACTATTAGACAAAGGATGCCTTGCACTCTTTAGCTTGTAGAAGTGAAGAATCAATTCAGGTGAATAACAATCCCAGTATCTTTTACATAACTGGTAAGTTTTTTTAAGGAAAGTGGTATGTTAAGGTCATGAGACTTGCTAAAATTAAACATATGAGGAAAACCATACTTAATATATAGTGAAGAAACAGTGAGCATCATCAGTTGGCTAGGGAAGTGGATGTACAACCCAGCCACCGAGGTTCAACTGCCCATGACGCAAATTTGAGTTCTTAAAACTCGCTGTTGGTGTCTCACCCACCCCTTTCCTTTCAAAATACATATAAGAGAGAATAAATTCAGGCGAACCACATTTCCAGTATCTTCTAGTGAACAGGTATTTTTTTTAAAGGTACCTGGCATTAAGGTCATAAGGCTTGCTCAAATCCACACATATGAGGAAAACCATATTTAAAATATAAGTTCACCACCATTATTTTAACCCACAAACCACTCTAAGGGAGTAAATTTGCAATCAAGTGGTAATGAGATTGAACATCAGCGGATAATCTTGAGGTAATTCATATATAAGTGTTTAGGGTTGAGAGTCTAACTTTTGCCAATAACCATTAGATTGTGATTCATAAATTTGAATTAAGGATACAGGAATTCAAATCGAAAGCATATCATCCCAGTAATATTATATAATTTATAAGCAGTCGCGGAGCCACAACCTGGCAAGCCCGGGCGGCTGCCCAGGCTCTGGCTGCTAATCTCTCTTGTTGTGGTAGCAGAATTAAGTTTAAGAACTGATTTCGTGGGCAAACGCTAGTCTGTAGTATAAGTTGTATTTTTCCACGCTAAACAAAATGGCTTCCTCCGCTACTTGTTTATAAGTACACAAACTTGTAGGGGTTTATAAGACTTGCTGCAATCCTCAAATGATTATGATGCTAGCAAATGCATAGTGCAATGCATGTTCTTCACTATCTATATATACTCAGATACAATAAAATATCACTTAAAATATAAGTTCATCCAAACTTCTTTTCACCGGAAAAACACTCGAAGGAAAAAACCTGAGCACTAACCTTACATTAAATACTGAAGCATAAGTTTGCAATTAATAGGTAAAAGGACTAGGGTTGATTAGGGAGAGTCTAATTTTTGTCAACAACCATTGGACTGTGACTTGTAAAACTTGAATTAAATATTAACTGATGGTTCAAATATAAAGTATAATACCATAATTTTCAAGTACTCTGGGTTGGGTTCCAAAAGCATGGTATCCAATGATTAAATCATTATATTATGCAAAACTATAGTATAAAAGAGACCCAACATGCAAGAATCGCTAATTTACCATATTTGGGAAGGTGCCAAAGAAACATGGTATGTGTGGCAATTCACAATGTACCATAACAAATGAACGTGTTTAGCAAATATTGGAATGCTTTGACATGCAGTTAATATGTACAGCATTGTCTGGATCTATCGGTATCAATTTATCTTTCTATCACATATAGATCATATCGCACATTTCTAAATGATAAGATGTGCAAACTTTTTGAACATTCTATAAAAAAACACTCCCTAAGAAAATCAAGTCTGAACAGCATTTCTGGAAGCAGCTATAGCTGTAGAGCAGCTAACCACACATCGCAAAGAGTTGGTAAGTATAACTGCTAGCGTATGATCAGACCCCTGCCCCTCTTAGGAGGGCTTAGTACCGTGTCCTGGTGGTCCTAGATAGTTGTTATATCTTGACACTATTACAGGCTAACCATTGAGAATAGTTAGATGTATTGCAAGTCTTTCCATGGTATTATTTTTGTTAGATGCTTAATAAATCATTATTTTGGTTAGTAAATCCTCTTTTTATAACTTGTCACGGTGTCACCATGGTATGGATGCAGAAAAGCATCCGCAATTTCGACCACAGTCTATTATACTAGAGTAAATTTTGCTATAGGTAGTCAAAACTTTCAAAATCTAAGGATTTATTTAGCAATCTTGCAGAAGTACAGAATTATTTTTAGGGTTTGCAGAAGTGCAGAGTTAAGGGGAAATATTTCAAGGAACTACATGTTTTGAGAACTCAGTGTTAATAGTAATAGCCCAACATGCCGATGAAATGAAAACGAACATGGCAACGGACTATGTATGGAAGGCCACTTTGTGCAATTGACACGTGAGTACAAGCATCCAGGGCCAATAACATTCCGCAACTCATAAACATGTAATTTAGCGATACCCTTTCACCCAAAATCTGTATGTACGCCAAATGTTGCTTAAATCTGTAGTTCTTTATACATTTGATAATAAACATGTAGTATTTTGTGAAAATGTTATTTCACTACAATTAACTAGCTTTCCGATAGCTCCCGCTGACACCTATACCTTTGAACATATAGAGTGGTTTAACTGGTTCTATGCGGTCTGCTCATTGCACATTACCAGCAAAAAGAATAGAAAAGCCAGTCCACAAAGGCCAAGTGAACTTAGTTTGGGTTTTTGGACCAAGAAGCTTTATAGGGCTATAGGAAATAGATCAAACCTGTACTACTTTAAAAAAAATATATATGCATATGCGTAGTTTTATTTGATTATAGCCTCGCGTACATATTGTGAACTTACAACAAAGTCATAGTGCTTAGTTGTGGTACTTGTATGATCTGTTTATTCCAATTGCCGCAGTTTCAGTTTCATCACTTCAATTCTTCTACACTACGGTGTTCATTTGGTCCCACTTATTATTTGAAGCCTAACTAGTTGTGCGGATCTTCTATATGTCAGTATAATATCCTTAAGCTAAACCTTGGCTACCGGACTTGAGTACATACACCCATATGATAGTCAAGGGGGCAAACAGGTGATGACACTTAGAGCACAAGAACCCAAGCGAACATGTTTCAACAGCATAAATGTGCCAGGTCTACATTGCGCAAAAGCAACCTTCAAAGCAACAATAAGACTAAGGTCATGCTGATATGTATTTGTCCATTTGCTTTCAAACGATGACAAAATGAGCAATTTGTTCACATATTATACAATTTCCATCTCATAGCCCCATAGTAACTTTAGTTCCCAACCAACTACAATCAATACAATAGGAGTATTTTTTTTTCTATAGGAAAAGAGTGCTCAGAAGAGCCCATACTACCTGACATGGTCAACCTAGACCACATATCTCGATTTCTTTATACTAGATATAGCAAGAGCAACCAGGACACAAATTTGACCATATGCAGGGCAGAAGGTCTAGGCAGAATGTGGCAACAAGTTAATTCCTGCAGTCCCGAGTAAGAACACAGAGCAGATTGACAACCAAGATAATTCCTTAAGTACTTAGGCTAGAAGTGGTTGAAACCCAAGCAAAAAGAGCTACCAGAGTAAGATAATGCTAAGGGAGATCATATAGTAAGGAAGCAAAGTGAATCCATGCTTCTTGAAAGAAAACAGCAAATCTCCTAAAACCAATAAATAGTTGAAAAGCTGATTTGCAATGAACTATTAACGACCAAGATCTGTGCAGCTTTCTTTTGCGAGAACATAGAGTGACTCCTATATATGGTAAGGCATCATTCATAGTTGCCTAAGCTGGAGCTAACCACACAAGTACAAAACCAAAAGTTCAAAAGCTATGATGTAACTCATTGACTCTTGCATCTAACAGATTTCAACAATTACCCTCTCAAATAAAAATATGAACACAATAGAGTAAAGGAAAACTGCAAATAATACCTTTCGTATTTGACTCATATGTCATTTACACTGAAACAGGTGGCAGATAATTTACATTCGTCATATGAATTATGGTATAGAAGTTCATGTCAAAGAGTTGTCTCTGCACTCCGACAGGCTTCATAGAATGAAAGATCCCACTAAAAAAGCTTCCAGTTGTCCTCAACCACAAAGAAATTAACACATCTGCTCCTCCATTCAAGATATTCTCGGTGGAGTTCTTCAGGTTAACCAATATGACTTGGCATACTCTCAAAACCCATGATTCATACTATGTCCCAAGACTTGGTAGAAACAGTGGCAGATAATTCTTCTGTAAGCAAAATTCTTCAACTCCACAATGGTGAGTAGTCATCAATTGTTTAAATGCTTTCTTCAGTTTACTTGATTTCGGGCAGGCAACCTTACTGTTATCTGATCTGTAAATGTACTGTGGAAGTGCTCGACAAATTGCATGCCTTGATACCTAAATGCCATTGACTGCAAACAATCTACATCACCCAAACAAGGGTGCAGAAGATTATAAGGCTCAACATTGTAAGATCAACCAGCCTACTATACATACTGGTACCAACTATGACCCATCTCAGTTTCTGCAGTTCTGGGGCCAAAGGATGTCTATAGAGAAGTTTTAAAAGGTGGATCCTTCTGAAGCACTATTGCTTGCTCTGACACAAACAGGACCAACTGCACATGGTCCTCACTGGTCCATAAGTACTACAGCTGCACATCTGAACTAGAGATTTTGTCAACTGGGAAGCGAACTGTTTCTTTGCTGATACCTAGAGTGTAAATAATAATAGATCATCAACTTGATACATTTTCCAGGGAAAACTCTATGTGCATTTGTTCTATATGATTCCTATGGCTAAAACAGATAAATATTTCGTCGCAAATTAAACTACAATGCTACAATTGTGAAACGAGTGTATACGCATGAAGCATACTGAGTCACTAACAAGAACCCCAACTTTTTTCTCACATTCATCCGGATTCAAAGGCTTTGTAAATAACTACTGCTAGCTCGAAACACCAAGGTTTCAAAATTTATGTCCAGAAACGTTAACTCCACAAAAGAGCTAAACCCACGAAAAAAATTGCTCATATCCTAACAAACGGCAAAAGTTACATTTGCACTCAAGCCACGCTTCCACAGGCCCACCTCGATACAGCCCACTCCGGACCAAAACAAGGAGATCCTAACCACATATCTACACCTCCAAACCTACAACCCTACCGAAATTCCGAGGGCAACTTCTCAGAACTCACCGTCGCTACACGGCACCCCGTTTCAAGCACAAAAAAACCGGCAAGGAATGCCGAGTTCGTGCGCACCTAGTCCATCTGCAAGAGACCACAAAACGAGGCGTGTGTGATCTCAGTTCTCAATCATGCCGATATGGGAAATTGGTATAGCAGGAAGCTGCTGCCTTAATCACAGAAGCTCTTTCTACGAACTGGAGTTTGGCATAGTTTCTGCTTCTTTTGCTAGCTTAGTGTTAGCAGAAAGAACAGCAAAAGGAATACTCCTGGATTCATCATCAATTTGGGCATATGTACTTGCCATATCGCCGGCATACAACAAAATGGGGCTCTTTAGGAAGGACTTTTCCCTGCTAAAAATACCATGCCAGGGAAGTCTTAATGTCTTATAACAAGCAAACCATCATCGAGATGCCACTAAATCAGAAAAATGAAACAGGTAAAGCACTTGCAAAGTGCAGTTACTTTGCAGATATAAATAAATTTGCAATGCTAGAGTGTAAATAATAATAGATCATCAACTTGATACATTTTCCAGGGAAAACTCTATGTGCATTTGTTCTATATGATTCCTATGGCTAAAACAGATAAATATTTCGTCGCAAATTAAACTACAATGCTACAATTGAAACGAGTGTATACGCATGAAGCATACTGAGTCACTAACAAGAACCCCAACTTTTTTCTCACATTCATCCGAATTCAAAGGCTTTGTAAATAACTACTGCTAGCTCGAAACACCAAGGTTTCAAAATTTATGTCCAGAAACGTTAACTCCACAATAGAGCTAAACCCACAAAAAAATTACTCATAACCTAACAAACGGCAAAACTTACATCTGCACTCAAGCCACGCTTCCACAGGCCCACCTTGATACAGCCCACTCCGGACCAAAACAAGGAGATCCTAACCACATATCTACACCTCCAAACCTAGAACCCTACCGAAATTCCGAGGGCAACTTCTCAGAACTCGCCGTCGCTACACGGCACCCCGTTTCGAGCCCACAAAAACTGGCACGGAATGCCGAGTTCGTGCGCACCTAGTCCATCTGCAAGAGACCACAAAACGAGGCGCGTG
This sequence comes from Poa pratensis, assembly GCA_947311845.1. NCBI lineage: Eukaryota > Viridiplantae > Streptophyta > Magnoliopsida > Poales > Poaceae > Poa > Poa pratensis. The sequence continues at coordinate 21,949,006 of CAMZMU010000080.1, forward strand.
TGATCTCAGTTCTCAATCATGCCGATATGGTAAATTGGTATAGCAGGGAAGCTGCTGCCTTAATCACAGAAGCTCTTTCTACCAACTGGAGTTTGGCATAGTTTCTGCTTCTTTTGCTAGCTTAGTGTTAGCAGAAAGAACAGCAAAAGGAATACTCCTAAATTCATCATCAATTTAGCCATATGTACTTGCCATATCGCCCACATACAACACGATGGGGCTCTTTAGGAAGGAAGTTTTCCTGCTAAAAATACCATGCCAGCCTTGCCAGGGAAGTCTTAGAACAAGCAAATCATCATGGAGAAGCGCAGTTACTATGCAGATATAAAATAAGCTTGCAGTACTAGAGTGTTACATAATAACAGATCATCGACTCGATACATTCTCTAGGGAAAACCCTATGCGGTTTTGTTCTATATGAACATTCTTATGGTTAAAACAGATAAATATTTCGTTGCATATTAAACTAATATTGTTAAACGAGTGTATACGCATGAAGCAAACCGAGTCATTAACAAGAACCCCAACTTTTTTCTCACATTCATCTGAATTCAAAGGCTTTGTAAATAACTACTGCTAGCTCGAAACACCAAGGTTTCAAAATTTATGCTCAGAAACGTTAACTCCACAAAACAGCTAAACCCACGAAAAAATTACTCATAACCGAACAAATGGCAAAAGACACATTTGCACTCAAGCCACGCTTCCACACGCCCACCCCAATACAGCCCACTCCGGACCAAATCAAGGAGATCACACCCACGCATCTACACCTCCAAACCTAGAACCCTATCGAAATTCCGAGGTCAACTTCTCAGAACTCGCCCTCGCTACACGGCACCCCCGTTTCGAGCCCACAAAAACCGGCACGGAATGCCGCGTTCGTGCGCACCTAGTCCAGCAATCTCGGCCCGAGGTAAATCGCGCATTACACCTACTTGTCCATCCCCTTTCTCCTCACCCAGAAAACCCGCCGTCGTAATAAGCAGCAGTTCAAGGATTATAAGAGGAGACTTTCGGCGTACCTCGCAGCGCGGCGGAGCGGGACGGAGCGGAGACTAGGAGGAAGCGCGCCGGGCCTCGTTGGCAGCGACGGTCAGTGATTTGAGTCGCCGGTGAGCGGCGGTGCCCGATGAGGCGAGAGAGATCGAATTGTCTGTGGGCTACTGGGCTTCCCCTGATGGGCTCATGCTTGGGGGTCGTCGTTCTTCGGATGATTTGTCAGTTGGGCCGTGTACAAACTATGCTTTAAAAAAAATGCAGGCTATGCCTTTGTATGGGGTCTGTGAATTTGCGTCTATCTTTTTTATACAAAAAACTAGTGAAAGGATCGTATGACACCTAGAGGGGGGGTGAATAGGTGCTACTTCAATTTTAGTACTTTTTTAAATTAGGCTTGACACAAAAGGTAAATTCTCTAGATATACAACTAAGGTGAATTTACCTATATGACAAGCAAGCAATTAAACAAGATACACAAAGTAAGGACTATAAACAAGGATAGAAGTAACCGAAAGTGAAAGCACGCGGACACGGATGTAATCCCGAGTTCCTCCTTTTTAGGGGAGTACGTCTCGTTGGAGAGGTGTGAGCTACCACAAAGGTCAAAACTCAACCGCCACAAAGGCGGACGCACCTTCTTCTCCGATGAACCGCACCACAAAGGTTTGGTTCACCTTCCACTATCGGAATCCTTCAAGGCGGAATCCGGAGCCCTTACAACAACGATCCGGGGCACAACCCACAAGAGGATTGGGGGCTCCCGAACAGCTACAAATCTGTCACAAAGACAATCAAGTGAGTACAATATGAGGCTAGGTTTTCCCAATGGAAATCCTAGCAAAGGGTCCCTCAAGTGAATGAGGGGGAAATGAAGAACGGCTTGGTGAAGATGTAGATCCGGGGCTTCTCCTTCAATCCTCCAAGTATCAACGAGTTTGGGTGGAGGGATTGGGAGATCTATCAAATCTTGAGCTTGCAATCAATGGTGTTCTTCAAGTGTTCAAGCTAGGAGCCGGAGGTAGGTGGAGGGGAATAAATACCCCTCCCAGAAATCTGGCCGTTGAAGCTGTAAACAGCCCGCAGCGGTAGTACCGGGCCTCGCCCGGTAGTACCGACTGACAGGGAACTGACGGCCTGGCGAAAGACTGGTCAACGCCTCCTCCATGCGCGCATCGGTAGTACCGGACCGCCTGGTCCGGTAGTGCTCCCCACCCGGTAGTACCGCGTTACTACCGGGGCTACTACCGGATAAAATTCGCGCGAGTCCAGAGAGCATTTGAGATCCGGTACTGGGCCCGGTAGTTCCGCACGGCAGAACACCCGGTAGTACCGGGTGAACCCGGTAGTACCGGCTGACGCAATGAAGACAGCATTTCTTCCTTTTCTTGAGACAAAACCTGTGCAATTCAACTGATACAATCCTGCACACTTTTAGCACACACATTAGACATCTAAGTGTGTTGTCAACAAACATCAAAACACTTTGGGGAAGGATATGCCCTTTCAATCTCCCCCTTTTTGGTGTTTGATGACAACACACTTAGGAGAAACAAATGATTTGCAAAAGATAGACGGGGCTCTCCAAATTGTGTGTTTATTAGGAATTTGCTTTTGAATGCAAAAACACACCATATAAAATGGGCGGAGCTCCCCCTATATTTTACAAACCAAGCAAGTTCATATGGATAAACAATTATAACAACTTGCACAATATAAGCAACAATAAGCAAGTACCATACTAGATAGGTCTTATTACAATAACACAAGGTCATGGCATGTCTTACATCATGCATAGAGAAGTTCAAAGCAAATATCCAAATAAAGATGGAACACAAGCATAAAGATCAAACGAAGTGCAAGCTTGTGTTCCTCCCATGCAAATCCCACGGCACAACCTAAGTAGAACACATTCTCCCCCTTTGTCATCGAAATGCCAAAAAGGGAGAAGCGCGATGCTAACACGTCCCTAGGAGCATCAAGCTCCACCCGCGCCGTGGTGGGTCGAAGAGGAGGAGGCCTGGAAGCGATCACCATCTGGAGGAGCATCTTCATCACTCCAGAAACCTGCTTGGACACCCATTCCTCCTTTGGAGTGATTACTTCTTCAGAACCATCGGAGACTGGAATCTGCATATGCCTCATCATTGCTTTCTGTCGCTGTGCTGCCTTCTTGTGATACACATGAGCTTCATACAGACGGTCTTCCAAATCAAGTTTGAGGCAAAAGGCCCTCTTGGCCTTAATCTGCAGCTTCTTGAACCATGAAGGTTCCTCAAGGGGAGGTGCACTCCCACTAGCTCTCTCAGCTTCAGCAGCAGCCTCAGGATCAATGGGCTTGTTTTGGGAGGAAGATGAGCCTTGATACGCAGTTCCTTCACCAGATGAGTCACAACGGGGCTGCCATCCTTCATGATATCTTCTCCATTCTTCTTGAGAGCCCACTTGCGGCGAATGAGCTTCATAATGAATGGGCCATAGATGGGGGCCCTTCTATCAATGATTGTGGACCACAAGTCATTCCACATCCAATCCATCACATCAAGCTTCTTGCCTTTGCCTTGATTTTCATAGGAGAGCTTGAGTAGGTCAAACATGTAGCCATGAACTCATCCCAGTTTCCCACACGGGGAGCAATAGTTTCCCTATAGACGCGGTGGAGAATCTCAAATGGACGCACAAGATGAGCAGTTTTACCAGTGGTGCCTCTTTCCATAGTAATTGGTCCTAGAACATCCTTGGAGCTGGATCGATCATTGTCATGGCATCTCCATCCACTAGCAACACTTTCACCCTTGTCTTCATAGCCTAGAACCTCTCCAAACTCCGCCAAGGTGGCAGAAAGCAAGGTGTCCTTGGTCATCCACCATAGAGTCCGGGCTTCATCATGGTCAAGTAGACGGTGGCAAAGAACTGAATAATGTAGTACTCTATGTAGGGATGGTTCTCCTTCATGATGTCAATCAGTCCAAACTCTTCACACATTGCAAGTGTCTCATCAAAATAGCCCTTGTGCTTCGAGTTTTTCATGTAAGAAAGATCAAGGTGTGTTGGTCAACCACGGAGTACTTCTTGTGGAGATAGATTTCCTTGTAGATGGCTTCTTGATCATTTGTGTAAAAGTGCGGATTCCGCACAAGAGGTGACCTCTCCTCAGCATAGGGATTCTCTTCTCTGAGCTTCTGATAGTCCTCATTCTTCCATAAGTGAAGTGCTTTGCGGCTCTAGTGGAGGACAGTGGTGGTACGAGCAGCAACTGGAGTTTTTCCTCTTGCTTGAGTTCTGGCTGTGGTGCGAGCAGGCAAAACTTCCTCTTCTTCTTCTTCCTCAATATCATCATCCACGAGACGTGGCTTCTTACCACCACGGCGGCTACCTGTGAAACAGCATAGAGGTAGGGCAGGGAATAGATGAGTGCACAAGTTCACGGATTAAGGAACCAAAAACTAGCCAATAGATGTAAAGAGAGGTTGAATCGAGCAAATTTGGAAAACCCGGTAGTACCGGGCCTAGCCCGGTAGTACCGGCTGAGCCGATTCAAGACAGAATGGCACAAAATTGAGAGATTCAACCATACATTACACACAAAGGCTAGCTAACAAGGCCTAGGTGATCATCCATCCAAATTTAACCGTTGCCAACGGAGCTACCAATGTTTCCTCTCCATACATCTAGGTTTCAAGATTTAGAAACAAAGAATGCAAAGAACGGGGAAATACCGGAGGCCATGGAGGAGATCGACGAGGGGATCGCTCCCACGGAGCAGATCTGGCCGGAGATGGCGGAGACCGGCGGCCTAGGGCGGCGGCCGGAGCAGGGGACAGAGGAGGCGACGGGGTGGGTCGTGCGGGTGGGGAAAATGGGGAATAACCCCCACCCCGCCCGCACTAGATATTTTGATACCCGTGATTCCCGGTAGTACCGGGGCGGACATCCGGTACTACCGGGGCCTGAATCTTTGCGAGCAGCAGAACTGCTTAGATTCAGAGCCCGGTACTACCGGATCCACCAGGCGGTACTACCGGGGCCTCCTAAGAAACCCCAGTTTTCTCTTTTGTGAAGGATTTTGAACTTGTGCAAGATGGAAGTTGTTTTGAGAGAAGAAAGGCATAGGATTAGATCAACACACTGGAGATGGTACTTCATACTCAATTTGCAAGAAGCAAACACACAAAAACCAAATTGAGCATGTTTTCCATAGGAGCACTAGAAAACCAAAAAAATCCAAATGAAACCAACTCTTCACATGAGTATGTGGTGTGACACCGCGAAGATATATCTTGGGTCCACGGCCACTACTCGTCATTTAAGCTCACAATTCATAGAACGAATATAGAGATGCAAATGAATTCTTACTATCGGCATAATGGGGGGAGGGATAGTCCAATGGATTAGGACCGCACTCCCCCTATGTCCATGCCTACACCTAAACCAAATAGATAGTCAAGAAATAGGTGTGTATGCAAGATGGTCAAGTCAAGCTCCTAGAATCCACGATATTTAGCTCATGCCTCAAGAAGGTGAATCTTGCTTCATCAAGTGGCTTCGTGAATATGTCGGCAAGTTGATCTTTGGTTGGAATATAGCCAAGCTCAATATCACCACGAGCAATATGATCCCGAATAAAATGATGACGAATCTCAATATGCTTCGTTCTTGAGTGTTGCACCGGATTGTGGCCAATCTTGATAGCACTTTCATTGTCACATAAAAGAGGCACTTTGTCACAATTGACACCGTATTCCTTTAAAGTTTGCCTCATCCATAACAATTGAGTGCATGCACTTGCGGCCGCCACATACTCGGCTTCGGCGGAAGATAGAGATATACAATTTTGCTTCTTAGAAGACCAACTCACCAAGGCCTACCAAGAAATTGGCATGCCCCGGAAGTTGATTTCCTATCATCCTTGCAACCGGCCCAATCCGAATCCGTGTACCCGGCAAGAGAGAAATTAGTGCCCTTTGGGTACCACAAACCAAACCTTGGGGTATCAACCAAATATCGAAGGATTCTATTGACCGCCACCATGTGGCTTTCTTTAGGAGCGGCTTGATACCTTGCACACACCCCTACACTCAACACAATATCGGGTCTAGATGCACAAAGATAAAGCAAAGAACCAATCATAGAGCGATAAAGTTTTTGGCAAACATCGATACCGTCGGGGTTAAGTTCAAGATGGCATTTGGTGTCCATGGGAAACCGCTTGCCCTTAGCATTGTGCATATTGAACCTCTTGAGCATGTCTTGGGTATATTTGGTTTGAGAGATGAAAGTCCCTTCATTCAATTGCTTGATCTCAAAACCGAGAAAGAACTTCAATTCGCCCATCATAGACATCTCGAACCTATCGGTCATAAGCTTTGAAAATTCATCATTGAAAGCTTTGTTAGATGAGCCAAATATAATATCATCAACATAAAGTTGGCATATGAAAAGCTCCCCTTTACCCTCTTGGTAAAAGAGTGGGATCGATTTGCCCCAATTCAAATCCACGGTCTAGCAATAGCTCTCTTAGGTGCTCATACCAAGCACGAGGTGCTTGTTTGAGACCATAGAGCGCCTTATCAAGCTTGTAGACATGGTTAGGGAATTTAGGGTCCTCGAAACCCGGTGGTTGCTTAACATATACCAACTCCTTTAAAGGACCATTAAGAAAGCACTTTTCACATCCATTTGTTGCAATTTAAAGTTATGATGTGATGCATATGCAAGAAGGATACGGATGGACTCAAGGCGAGCCACGGGTGCATAAGTCTCTCCAAAATCAATGCCTTCAACTTGAGAGTACCCTTGTGCAACCAATCTTGCCTTGTTCCTCACAACCATTCCATGCTCATCTTGCTTGTTCTTGAAATCCACTTTGTGCCTATAACATTGCGGCAATCTTTTGGCTTCTCAACTAGATTCCACACTTTGTTGCGCTTGAAGTTATTGAGTTCATCATGCATAGCTTCTAACCAATCCGGATCTTCAAGAGCTTCAAACACTTTCTTTGGTTCCACCATGGAAATATGAGCTTGATGTTCACTAAAGTTTGCCAATTGCCTTCTTGTGGTAACACCCTTCTTGTGGTCACCAAGGATGTTTTAGATGGTGACTCTTTTTCAAAGTCTTTTACAATTCTTGCTTTACGACGGGCTTCGATATCTCTATTGCATCTTGGAGGTATCTCTTGATCATCTTGATCATTTGAGTCCCCGTCTTGACCGGAATGTTGACCTTGATCATCTTGAAGCACATCTTCAACAAATGAAGGAGAGGGTTGATCTTGGTCATGACCTTGGCTAGCATCAACAATAGGAGAACTTGGTTCTTGCATAGCAACTTGGTCAACATGAGGAGGGTCTTGAACTTGTTCTTGGGGGTGCATCATTTGCTTCCATGATAGGCGCCGTTTCAACTTGTGATGAAGAGGCCTCCACTTGAATGGAGCTTGGACTTGCTTGAGGAGACTCGTAATGAATCTCAACGGGCGATGGAAACCAATGCCCATTCTTCTTATAGCATCTTGAGGCTCTTCATTATCTACATCACAAACATGAAATTGCGCCACTTGGGAGCCGTCATTCTCATCGAACCTCACATCACAAGATTCTATGACTTTCCCAACGGTTTGTCATAGACTCTATAGGTGTGAGATTCGGCACCGTACCCAACAAAAACACCCTCTAAAGCTTTAGATTCAAATTTAGACAAACGAACACTTTTGTTCTTATAGAAACACTTACAACCAAATACTCGGTAGTAGGAGACATTGGGCTTGTTGCCGGTGAGCATCTCATAAGATGTAAACTTCTTGCCAACACGAAAGAATAGCCGGTTAGATGAGTGACACGCCGTGGAGATAGCCTCGGCCCATAAGAATAGCGGAGACTTAAACTCCGCCAACATAGACCTTGCCATATCCATGAGAGTCCGGTTCTTCCTTTCGGCTACACCATTTTGTTGAGGGGTATATGCAGCGGAATATTGATGACGAATCCCCTCTTCACTAAGAAACTCATTTAAGGTGTAGTTCTTGAACTCGGAGCCATTATCACTCCTAATGACCAAAATAGGGACATTGTATTGGCGTTGAACAATATTGGAAAAGTCGATGACGGCTTGTTGGGTCTCATCCTTCGTCTTGAAGAAATAAACCCAAGTAAATCTTGAATAGTCATCAACAATCACCAAACAATATTTCTTCCCACCAAGACTAGGTTGAGGCACGGCACCAAAGAGATCAACATGAAGAAGTTCCAATATCCTCTTTGATGAAATGATGGTCTTGCTTGGATGGGGAGAATCATGCATCTTTCCTTCAACACAAGCCCTACAAAGACGATCTCTAGAAAAAGAAACATTGTCTTTTAGTCCAAGAATGTGGCCACCCTTGTGAAGACTTTGCAAAGTTCTCATGTTGACATGGGACAAGCGGCGATGCCACAACCATCCCACGTCGGCCTTTCCGAATAGGCATATTGCTTGAGTGTTGGTAGACCCCGAAAAGTCCACCACGAACAACTCATTTTCAACATACCCAACGAACATGACCTTTAGAGTCTTGCTCCTCAAGAGTACCACCATATCAATAGTAAAATGGACATCAAAATTCATCTTATTAAGTGCACGAACGGACATAAGATTGTAACCGAGGGACTCGACAAGCATGACATTTACAAGGGTGATATCCTTTGCAACTACCACCTTGCCGAGACCCGTTACCTCCGCTTTTGATTTATCACCATAGGAGACGGATGCTTGATTTATATTTGGTCCCAACTCCGTCATGATCTCTTTGCTTCCGGTCATATGACTAGTGCATCCACTATCAACCACCCATTTAGACCCACCGGAAGCATAGTCCTACAAGAAATCATTGCTTGGTTTTAGGTACCCATTTCTCAATGGGTCCTCTTTTGTTAGCAACAAGGGTCTTAGGAACCCAAATAGAGTAAGCAATGTAACCATCATAAGGACCAACATATTTTGCATAAACATCCCCATAGTAATCAACATAAAGAAAGTAGTTGGGATTGTTATGCCCCGCAAAGTCACTACGAGTGGTCTTGCCCCTAGTGGCATTACCATCCGCAATGGGAGTCTTGGCTTGTGCGGGCTTGGCATTGGTGTTGCTCTTCTTCTTCTTTGCCTTGGCCACATAACCGAGGCCCTCCTTCCCTTTGTGTGGCTTTTGCTCAAAAATTTGAGCAACACCTTTTCTTTACCTTTAGGAATAGAGGTCTTGGCACTAGTGGCCTTGGCAAGCTCAACCTTCAACCTAGCATTTTCCTCAATAACATTTGCATGATCACAAGAGGGAGTAGAGGTGCTAGGTGAGTTAGATTTGGAAAGTTGAGTTTGAAGTTGCTCATGAGACTTGACTAGAAGAGAGTGGGTACTTTCCAAGGCCTTATGAGCCTTGTTAAGTTTCTCCACATCCTCAAGGAGTCTAGCATTAGCAACCACAAACTCGGCTTTCTCCTTTTTAACCACTTTATATTTAGCAAAGACATGATCTCTATCCTTAATGATTTTAGCAATTATTTCATCATTTTTATCATCAAGAGACTCAATTCTTTCCTCAAGAGAGGTTCTATATTCACTTCTTCTTCAAGAGAAGCATTCAAGGATTCTATGGAAGCATTCAAGGATGCTATGGTGAGAGAATCCTCTCTCTCAATTTTTCCCTTGTCATCAAGGATTTCTTCGGCCGCATCAAGTTGTCTCAAGAGAGACTCAACATAAGCCTTAGCTTCACCTTGCAAGTTAGCCATAATAGTATCGGAAGCAACAAGTTCTTTCTTAATCACAAGACTAGTTTTATCATCTATTTCATGCATAGTCTTGGGAGTAGAAGATGATACCTCGGTGACGGAAGCCATGAGGCAACGAGCGGTGTTGATGGAGAGGTTCTCATTGGGGGATTCGAAGAGAGAAGGAGGTGGAGTTGATACAATGGCCAAAGCGGCCACCTCACGAGTGGGTTCTTCTTCTTCTTCGGAATCCTCGGAAGGATACTCTTCTTGAGTCAACAACACAATTCTTGGTGCTTTCTTGAAGAATGGCTTCCTCTTGACAAAAGGCTTCTTTTGTATCATGTTTGATTCGCCCTTGAGGACAAGCCTTCCACCGTTTTGCTCTCTATTCTCATAAGGACAATCCTTGATGAAGTGATGCTTGTTATGACAATTGTAGCAAGTCTTTATCCTATTAGCAAACTCCTTCTTCCCGCTTGGATTGTTTGCATGATCAACTTGAGCCTTTGCCTTGGCCGGGTCACGCCAAAAGTCCTTGTTGCAAGAGCTATGTGACCATGGAGGGCTTGTTCAAGATCATCGGGAGGAAGGTTGTTCGGGCATGCTTCAACTTCATCATGTTCATCAAGGCACACAACCTTGGCCTTCAAAGCAAGAGAGGGACCTTGCTTCATTCCCATGGCCCTAGCACGGTTGTCTAGAGCATTCTTGGTGGCAACCTTGGAGGCTTGTATCTCTTGCATAACTTCATTGGATGTCATCTCAAGGTAGTTGAATTTTCCTTGAATGGCCTTCAAGTCAACGGGCTCGAAGGGCATGAGAGCATTCACATACTTCCTCTTGATCCAAGCATCATCCACATAGGTTGCCCCAACATTGAAAAGGCTTGGCAAGAATCTTGAGTCTTGCATACATCTCTTCATGAGTTTCACTATCAAGCATGTAGAAGCCTTCGACTTCATTGTTCAAAGCATCAAATCTATTCCTCTTCATGCTTTCATTTCCAAGAAATGCCACCTCAAGGCACTCCCAAGCTTCTTTGGCGGTGGAGGTTTTGAATGTGATGAAGACCACTTTCTCCAACGGCAAGTTCAATCATGTGGAGAGCGGAAGCATTGAGTTGTTTCTCGGCAACCTCTCTTCTTGTCAAGTTGTTAGGATTCACGGCCTTGTATCCCTCTTGAATGATCCTCCAAAGCTCGATAGAGGAACTGTTGATATGAGATTTCATTAAGTGTTGCCAAGTAGCAAAAGCCGATGCATTAAGTTTAGGAGGTGGACCCAAAGGGTTTATGCGAGTATGATGGATAGGTGGGTCGGGAGAGTACGCAAAGGGAACCCCATGGTACTCCGGCTTCCCACCTTCGGGAGTGGTGGTAGAGTGGAAGATTTCTTAGGTCGGTTTTTTATCTTCAACCCCTTTCTTTTCCCTTTTCCCTCCTCGGTTTCACCGTCATGGAGGTAGCGGATTCATCTAGTGGGGGGTCTCCTTAGGAACCTTGCCACTTGCGAGTTGTGTGATCAACTCACGCATCTCGGCAAATTTGGTATCCATGGACGATATCAAAGATGTCTCCATCGATTTGAGATCGGCCATGGATGCCGTAGTGGCTTGGTCATCCAAGGGATCACCATCACTTCGTGTCATACTTCTCTTAGGCGGTTAAGCCCAACAAGAGAGCCGAGGCTCTGATACCAATTGAAAGGATCGTATGACACCTAGAGGGGGGGGGGTGAATAGGTGCTACTTCAATTTTAGTACTTTTTCAAATTAGGCTTGACACAAAAGGTAAATTCTCTAGATATGCAACTAAGGTGAATTTACCTATATGACAAGCAAGCAACTAAACAAGATACACAAGTAAAGACTATAAACAAGGATAGAAGTAACCGAAGTGAAAGCACGCGGAGACACGGATGTAATCCCGAGTTCCTCCTTTTTAGGGGAGTACGTCTCGTTGGAGAGGTGTGAGCTACCACAAAGGTCAAAACTCAACCGCCACAAAGGCGGACGCACCTTCTTCTCCGATGAACCGCACCACAAAGGTTTGGTTCACCTTCCACTATCGGAATCCTTCAAGGCGGAATCCGGAGCCCTTACAACAACGATCCGGGGCACAACCCACAAGAGGATTGGGGGCTCCCGAACAGCTACAAATCTGTCACAAAGACAATCAAGTGAGTACAATATGAGGCTAGGTTTTCCCAATGGAAATCCTAGCAAAGGGTCCCTCAAGTGAATGAGGGGGAAATGAAGAACGGCTTGGTGAAGATGTAGATCCGGGGCTTCTCCTTCAATCCTCCAAGTATCAACGAGTTTGGGTGGAGGGATTGGGAGATCTATCAAATCTTGAGCTTGCAATCAATGGTGTTCTTCAAGTGTTCAAGCTAGGGAGCCGGAGGTAGGTGGAGGGGAATAAATACCCCTCCCAGAAATCTGGCCGTTGAAGCTGTAAACAGCCCGCAGCGGTAGTACCGGGCCTCGCCCGGTAGTACCGACTGACAGGGAACTGACGGCCTGGCGAAAGACTGGTCAACGCCTCCTCCATGCGCGCATCGGTAGTACCGGACCGCCTGGTCCGGTAGTGCTCCCCACCCGGTAGTACCGCGTTACTACCGGGGCTACTACCGGATAAAATTCGCGCGAGTCCAGAGAGCATTTTGAGATCCGGTACTGGGCCCGGTACTGGGCCCGGTAGTTCCGCACGGTAGAACACCCGGTAGTACCGGGGTGAACCCGGTAGTACCGGCTGACGCAATGAAGACAGCATTTCTTCCTTTTCTTGAGACAAAACCTGTGCAATGTCAACTGATACAATCCTGCACACTTTTAGCACACACATTAGACATCTAAGTGTGTTGTCAACAAACATCAAAACACTTTGGGGAAGGATATGCCCTTTCAACTAGCTAATTGCTCATGCGTTGCAACGAGATGTAAATATTCTAATGGTTTCGTGTTAATCATTCAATTTTAAAATTCTTGTGCACATCAAGCATTATTCTCAAGTTTTGAGCAAAGCCATAATTCTCTTTGATAATATACTTTTTTTTGGGTTAACTGGCTCTCGGGTTCCAATAGATTTTTTCGTGGGATACCTTGCTAACAAACAAATTAAGTTTCCTTTGTTCATGTTGACAATGATTATATAAAGATTAAGAAAACATCTAAACATGCATCAAGGAAAGTACGAAACAACCTTTTAAATTGCTTGCTGAAACAAAGCCCATTCTGATATTTTCAAACACACCCAACTGATCACTGAAACTCAAAGGAAGTTTCCTCCGTTTCAAAAAAAAGGAAGTTTTCTTAAGACGAACTGAGTAGCACGCTCTCATGCTCACCACTTTACCGCGACCATCTCTATGCTTGTGGGGGGAACAAGACGTGATTGGTTACCATGGCAGATACACAAGAGGCGGTGCATTAAGGGCGCGCGGCTGCAGGACGAGAGTGACGAGGACATCATCGGCGGCGAGGGTAACTTGTAGCCAGTGCTTGTAGCTGTGTGGTTGCTCCGCCTTCGTCCCAGCTCTCCGCTGCCCTCTTGTATCTCGGAACCGCCGGCGCGGAGGATCCCTCCACTCATCCTCTAGCAAGATCATAAGAAGATGAGATGCGGTGCTCATGCGCCAAGACCGCTTGTCATCTTCAAGGCGGGGTCATCAAGGTCGACGCCGCTATGCGCTGAACATGGGGTGAAGGACGGAGGCCTAGTCTTGAACTGGGCTGGGGAGCACAGGGTGGATTTGTTGCAGATCGGAAACCTGGATGGCGACGACGACGTGCGATGGGTGGCATGGAGCAAATTGCACATAACACCACATGTTGGTGCTGTTTTTGCACAGAACCACAACTTGGCTTTTGAGTTGCGCAAAACACCAACTTTTGACTTAATTATTTGCAAAAAAGACTTAATTATTTGCACATACCACACAAGGAGGTATTTACAGCACAGATAGACAATTAGTCATTTTGGGTTAGCGTTGCTCGACAAGTAAATCGAGCTGGCATGTTCTAACCAGTTCTTTTCTTTTTGGGAATGGTAAGATATATTAATTAAACATGGGAATTACAATCAGTCTGACAAAGTTCAGGAATATTTAACGGCCCTGAACCTAACCACACAGCCGTGGTTGTACTTGCACCTTTGTGACCGAAGCTGGAGCGTGCTGCCTTGCCCCATTGCGATCATTCGGCCTTCCCAAAGTATCTGAATTATCTCCACTGAATGAAAAAATACAGTCCTTTCCGTGCAGCTGGGTGGTTCATTGGTGGCACATAAGCCTCAAGATGTCCATACCTCCTCATCGGGGAGCAGCGCGAGCTGGAATCATACGCCAAGGATGTCACGCATCTTCTCTTCTCTTCATACATACACATATCTCCAGCAATTAACGGATCGGTACCGTTGTACAGAGGAGAACAGATCGTCAGCAACCTGCATCACAGAGAAACAAAGCTCCTCCAAGATCCCATGAAAATTTCGAATACTGAGACTTACTTCCGGCCCCAATTGCACAACTTATTTGGTTTCCGCTGCCATCACAAAAAAGAGTGGTGTTCTTCTCTTCATTGCAGCTCACTGTCATTGGAAAAACACAATAATCTGACGAACTTCCGGCAGGCGGCCGACAGTAGGTGTCTCACACCACGATCTCCATATCTGCCTCTTCCTGCACAACTTTTCCACTCACCCGAGATTTCACATCAGCCAGGAGCCAAAAAGAACCCCGGAGAGAAAAACCGTCGCTTAACAGCCTCGTCCGTACGCCGCAGGCGCCCAGGTCGCCCTGGAGTCGCCGCCCTAAACGGAGAGGCGAAACATTTTCTCTTCGTCGAGGAACGAGACCTCTGACATGGAGACGGCTGCGCTAGGCCTAGCGACGGCAGCGAGAGCGAGAGCGGCGGCGTGCTGGCAGCGAGGACTTCATGCTGCACCACCATGGACAATGCCTTGGTTCCACGGCAGGCGGTGGACGAGTACGGAAAATAGGAAGTTCGGGTCCAGCAGCGGCACCACAGATGAGTGCGTCGACGTGTCACCGGCGGCAATCGGATGGCCGACGTCCTCGTGGCTGGCGCCTCGCTGCCGTCGGCGGCGGGTCCTCGTAGCCAAGGTCCTCTGCTTCAGCCAAGTCGAGATCCTCTAAATCCATGGCCGACGTCCTCTGCTCCAGCCATGTCTGCGGCGTGTCGAAGTTGCCTCTGCTCCAGCAGCCGCATCCCCGTCGCCAGTCATGAGCCTCTCAGGTCGCCGCCTCTCGTGTGGAGAAACTGGTTCCATCTGACAGGTTCAAGGGATTTGGAATGTGCGTGGTTGGCCCAGATAGTGGGTCCGCTCATGTCCGATAATTAGGTTGCATGAGGTCTGTGCAATTAGTCCTGATTGAACGCTGAGTGATGTCGAATGATGGAAAAAAAAGCGGTGCCGCAATAAATACGGGGAGTTGGACGAAGAGGTGGGCAGAATGTGGAACCAAATTCTTCTTTTAGATAGGAGAGAAAAGTAGAGAAGCCTCTACTGCGTCATTATATATGTTTTTGAAAGGAATGGAAAAATGCTGAACAGTGTGGCGATGAACTCATCGAGGTTGTTGAAGATTGGACCCATCCATATACTCCGTATATTTGATCTCACGAATCCACACACACAACCCCTACACATGGCGTGTCAATTGTGGATGTATTTTACCGGCAGTACTTAACTAGGGAGGCATACGTGTCGATGGGTTAACACAAAGAGATAAATTTTAGTTAGGTTTGGTATTCTGAGACATGCCGAAAAGAGTAAAAGACGCTAATCATGTTTCCGGTGATTCTTATTCCTTATGTAGTGTATGCTCGGAGATCATGGTGTTTCATAGGTTCAACTGTAAGATCGATTATAAGATGTTGTGCCTTCTGCGTGCTCCCTATACCATCTTATATTGGTACGTGGACTGTAGAATTACTAGGTACCTAGATCCTCTTACATATAAAGCTAGTCTAGTCGGATACAAACTAGTTAGGGTATTCTGAGTATGAGCTTGCTTGTCTTGTACGCCAAGTTGATGGTCCACCTTGTATTGCAGTAAAACTTATTGTCGATGCTCCGGCGGTCCGGCCCCACCGTATATCTATGGGTTGGCCTTTGTCTTAAGTGTTCCATCTACTCATCACATGCACTAGTAGGAATAAGACTATAGTCGCCGCGGTACCGTTGGCGAACAGCCGAAACGGTGCACCAAAACCCGTTCGCCAGCGGTAAGTGCCATTTGGTGTGCGAGCGACATTTCACGTGTCATGTAGGAGGCCTCTGACCCCTCGGAAGGATGTTCCCGCTTTTACCGCGGTTGTTTGATGACTTTCGCTTAGAAAAATCTTTCAAGTTGAGCAGATTGATGTGTTCGGCCATATTTCATTTGTGATGGAAATAACTACAAGCTATAAACTCAACCCAAATTTAGCTATCCAAATATTTGACGGGTTGATTTAATATGGTTGTTGCGAGAGGGGAAAAAACCCAGTTGTTTTGCCAGTGCTTGGTTGCATATTTTCTCCGATTTGGATTTTGCTAATTGTAAATCACTTGGGATTTAAGTTAGAGCTTTAGTCAAAGCATTTGCCATTGGATCTATGTCGTGATCTGTGCCAGCATGTGAGTTGCATATTTGATGCAACCGAGATCTTTGCGGTTGCATATGGGTGGATTGTAACTAAAAAATGTTTAAGGAGTACAATTTTGTGTTCACCAAATATAAAATTGTTGTTCACGAGGTCAAAAAAAGTATTCAAAATGGTACATAATTGTGGATGAAATCATGCTACCGAGAAGGGAAGTTAATTTCAAGTCGACTAAGCTATAATCGCTTTGAGGACGCTCCCTATTTTCTCCGGAATTGTGACCAAAGTTTAACATGTTTGTCAGCTAAGACTCGGTAGTTACATGTCAGCTGATAGAGATCATGTGACATAAAAGTGCAACGCAGCATGGATCTATTAATACGTAATTGTACTTTTTATATGCTAAAATAATGTTGGCAGCCGGCACAAAAGAACGAATATGCGGCTCTAGCCGTCCAAAGCAGCCGAACGTCAGGAAGGATATGCTCCTCCGATGCCTTCTGGAGACCAGTGTTCCACGCTCTCGCAAAGAAAAACATATCTCGGCCGGCGCTTATCTCCCGCGCCATGTCCATGATCATCCATTGGACAAGTCAATGTATTCTTTTTCAAACCTCTATACGTGAAAATACGCACCGACGCATGAACAAACCCATGTATTTTGGCTAGGTACATGCGCATCTGCGAGGGAATATGCAGAAGATTCGAGTCGTTTTCCCGAGAGAACCACGAACTAGCTCGATTCAAATCTAGCCCAGGCTGGCGGTTACTGCTTCGGCAGTTGAGATCAGGACAGCCTGATCTGGGCAAGTGTGGAACGATCCTTTGTGCATCGGATATCCCTTCGTGTCCTCTTTGATCAGGAAAAGAGAATGGATAGAGCTATGGACGAAATTGTTGTGTTCTCCATTGCAGAAAAGGTAGTCGTTGTCTTCCAACTGCCAAGACCGTTGGAAACTACTACACCATTTTGCAGTTTGCCTTATGTGCGTATGCCGTATGGTGCAACGATTGTTCTGTCGTGTGGTTTTGTGGCCATAGGGGAAATATCGGTTCTCACTGACAAAATTCGCTATATAAGCATTTTTAGCAAGCTAAACTAGTTTGCTAAAAAGTTTTATATTGTGGAACAGATGTAGTATATATATAATAGTAACACAATCATCTAATATACATACAAGTGAGGATATATACAATAATACAAAGAAAACAATATTCCATAAGACGCCCACTAGGATCACGGGGATATAACAAACCAAAAGTGTGAGAAAAGTCACACACAATAGTCATTCGGCTAGACTAAAAGTTGACGAACCACCATGGAAAAGGACAAAAAACATGTTATAATAGGTATCTCATGTGGACCGCACTACGGACCAAATAGGTATCTCATGTGGACCGCACTGCGGACCAATGCACTTTTACGTCAAGACCAAGTGACTTGTACTTTAACTAACTAACTTATTTTAATATCTTAGTCTTTGGATCTTTCTGGTCTCATACTTTTCAAGAACCTTTTGGTCTCTTACTTAAAATAGTGAAACAACCTCCGCACTTTGTTAAAATAAGCAGGCGGCCACACTCAGTGCCACATGGACCTCTACGCACGAGAACTCGTGAGAAGTACACTGTCACTCACGTAAGTGGGATTCTAACGAAATCCACTGCAACATCAAGACTTTCAACAAGCAAAAACATCATTTCCACTAGTAATGCTTATCATAAAAAAAAGCTGTGTTTAATTTTCTCTACGTTTTGCAATGAGAAGACATGGGCGAGAGCTGAATTTCCGTGGCGAGAGAGAGAGAGTAGAAGGACGGGGCTTTAAGGCTGGACAGTGACGCGCAGAGGATCTGGGACATATCCGTTTGGATATTCCGGCCCCAAGCAAGGAATTATGCTTCGAATCTTCCATCGCGGCAGGGTGTTTCGTGTGCGTGGCTTTGGGGAATGGTCCGGTGTTTCTCTCGCGATCTTCTGTGGCACAAGCACTGTCTTGCACCTTGCAGCTGTTCTTTTTTAACCAAGTTCGTCATCACTTGACACTCGCTCATGAGCTTGTTTCACAGGGTAGTCACATCCACATGGAGGCCATTATATGACACGCTGCCATATGAAAATGAGTACCCGCAGGTACTTATCATATACTCACTCTGTCTAAAAATAAGTGTCTTAGCTTTGCACAAAAGTGGATGTATCTAGACATGTTTCAAGTCTAGATACCAAGTCTAGATACATCAACTTTTTGGCAAATCTAAGACACTTATTTTTGGACGTAGAGAGTAATTGCTAGAAATATTCGGGTGGATATCTCCTGCATTGCTACCTAACCACTTTAGATAAAATCTTGATCTTCATCCTAACATTGACGAGTTGCTCTTATCACCTCAATGCTTCATTCTCCTATTGGACTCTATTTCTTCTCCAGCCACTCGCAAAAGTAGCCAATATTTTTTGCCCAATGTAACCTATTGATCGGATAAATAAACATATATAAAAAAGTGACTATTAACATAATGGTCGGGCAACCCGCAAAAAAGATTGTTTGTGCAAAAGGGACTCCATTTCTTGTGAGATGTACCAAGTATTGTTTATTTGAAACTTGGAACTTTTATCTTCTATATATGGAAACTTCTTATTGGGTGAGTAAATTATCAAGCATTAAAAAATGATGTCAATGTTGGGACTAAGATTTTCATGTGAAATTGATAAGGTGATCGTGAAGAGCTACCATTGCGATTGACCTTATCGTTTCATAATCGAGTAGTAGTACAAGAAGACGAGTTAAAAAAAAATAACTGCACACATATAAGAGAGCTCTTGGGTGGGATATGATGCCACGGAGTTGTAGTCTAGGGTGCATCCTAGAAGCTCCAAAGCATACACCAATTTAATGTTTATATAAAATAATACAATTATTTATGAAACAGTTTCCATGAAAGTTATCATGGTCATCTTACAGAATAAAATACAGTTAGAGCTTGGTAACTAAGAGAGATACACAGTTCAGTTAGTTAAAAAAGATGCAATATAAATAATTCATTGCAGACAATTTTATGTAGTAAATGAGGCCTAGGAGACTACATAGAAATTGCAGTGGAACTCGCTCAACTATCACAACCTTCTCATTTGGTTCCCTCGACTTGGTTTCTATGTTATCATGTTCCCCCCAGCCATTGTGGTGTTTCTCACTATGTCCTATATGTTTCTTAGTGGCAGAATATGGTGATGTATATTAAAAATGTGGGCAAGGAGAGGTGTGGATGCTAACACGGTAGTATCAAATAAACATGCAAAAACGCGTATATGCATTTACATATATGTAACACAATATTCTCATGTTGAAAATGATAGGTATTGTTTACATGCGAGCCCACATGTATTTTTCTTCCAACATAATCCACCTAAGAAAGTGGTCACACTGACAACCACCTCAATGAGACTTCAATGAGGTTTGTTAATCTAAAGGAAAGAAAAGAGCACACTGAGAAATGTGTGATAGTTTAAGAAACATGGTCGCATAGAGACCAATCGAGTAAGTAAATGATAGTTTACAGAGTTGTAGTATTCCAGAGCAATTTTCTCAAGAAAATAAGTATAACGTGAGTTCGACTAGCAAAGTGTGATTCACTTGAAGATACACCACTATTATGTTCATGTGCGAGCATGTTTTGCACCGTATTTTCTAACCCCCCCCCCCGGGTAAAAAGGATATTCCCTTTGTTGAAAGATAAATTCATAGGAAGTATTTTTTTTATAATTTTTTGTTTGAGATTGGTTTTCAAGGGTATATTAGCAAGATGATCTGGTCAAGAAAAAGCAATCACATAAAGTTTTGTACACTCATCTCCTATTTGTTTGAGCCTTTATTATAGTGGTGGTGCCGGGAAGGCAGCTTAGCACTCTAGTCCTTTTGAGTAAGGAATTGTAGCATGGGCAGGCAAAGTGCTAGTCTCTTTTGAAAGTACGATTCTAAAAGCGCATGAATAGAAGAAATATAGGAGTGAGATGTCATGTTTGTTGCATCGAGGGGCCAACGGAACTGTCTAGTGTCGGAACGATGTTGAGACATGGTGGTTTATTGTCTTCGTCCCCGGCAGGTTTGCTCCTTTTGATGGGGGCGGCGACATGCATCACATATGGATGTTTTTTGTGTAATTTTTTTTCCTATGTCAATACGTCGGGAAACATTGGCAATAAAAAATCCCCCTGAAATTAAAATCCTATAAGATTTCAAAAAATCATGTGATTCAAAGAGACACTTCGTTTTCCTTCCCAAAATCAACCTATCCTTTCACGTTCTTCCAGCCCTACGAGAGCGGGTGCCAGTGCGACTTAGAAGAATCATCTAGATTCACAAATATATATAAAAAACAAATATAGCTACACTCTATTTCGCCGAAAAGATATATCTACAATCTTGTTAAAATTTAGACGTGGTCTCACTTTTTTTTTGGCTACCAAGGGGAAGAGGTCTCACTTGTGATCTGAAAAACCCACAGAAACTCAAGCCAAAGGCACAAACGAGCAAAGAATAACCACTGGCTGGCGCACACCGCAAGTCATATTAGTATCCTCCGGCTCGCGAATATTCCGCTCTCGTCTTCCCCCTCCGCCGCATATCCTCTCGCCCCCTTCCCTTTCCCCTCTATTTCACCACCCCATCCGCCCGCACAATCCAATCCCTCGATCCTTCCTTCCACCCCCATCGCCATTGGAGATCGATCAATCGACAGGCCGAGAAATCCATCCAGCCCCGTGGGATGAAGTTCGGCAAGAGCCTGAGCAGCCAGATCGTGGAGACGCTGCCGGAGTGGCGCGACAAGTTCCTCTCCTACAAGGACCTCAAGAAGCGCCTCAAGCTCATCGGCCTCGGCGCCGACGGCGAGGAGCGCCACCCCAAGCGCGCCCGCGTCGTCTCGGAACCCGGCGAAGACGAGGCCGCCGCGGCGATGACGCCCGAGGAAGCGGAGTTCATCCGGCTCCTGGAGGCCGAGCTCGACAAGTTCAACTCCTTCTTCGTCGAGAAGGAGGAGGAGTACATCATCCGCCAGAAGGTTGGTTCGTACCCACTCGCTCATCCAATTCGTCGTTTCGTTGTAATTCGTCGAGTTCGCGTGATCTGATTGGGAGGTTGCCGGTGGGTGGAGCAGGAGTTGCAGGACAGGGTGGCCAGGGCGGCCGGGATGGAGTCCAGGGAGGAGTCGCTGCGTGTGCACAAGGAGATCGTCGACTTCCACGGCGAGATGGTGCTGCTCGAGAATTACAGCGCCCTCAACTACACCGGTGAGTTGCCGCACTGCCCTACTACTGCATGTAGCTGTTATGCCGTTTCAGAGTTATTGGTACTTTTTAAGGATGTATGTTGTTGCTTATCTCCTTTCGGAATTGGTTGTGCGTGTAGTGGGTGGGAGGGGAGTGGGAACATGGTTCCAATTTGGGAATTTGTCGTAGAATCGTAAAGCGGGGGAGCTAAGAGTGAGCTTCTGTGAACATGAGTCAAGGAAAGGGTGACCTGCCTTGCGTCCGAATAGGCTATGGCTCCCTTGTCACTGAGTGGAGCACTTGTGTCGCTGTCAACGCGACTGGATCCTTGTTGCGCCGTTGAAATCGCACGCACGTGCATTGCCGCGACTTGACAAATATATAAATGCTTGGGGGGAGAAACTGCGTGGGCATGATATATAAAAGTTCTATTGAGAAATCAGCGATGTATCACATAAGCATATATATTGTATTCATTTGGACCACACTATGTTTAATTCTTCTGCGATATGAAATGGCCCTAATAGGTTTTACATCGGTTCTAGACAGTATAAACATAAAAAAATAGTAGAAAATAAGGTAATTCTCCAATAGACCGGTATGCATCTCGCATTGTGATATGGATTTTAAATTCACATAACATATTCAACTTATTACCATTCGTTTTCATTTTACATACTCACGCGATGTCATGATGACGTTGTATCATGCAATAGATTATCTGTTTTCTTGCCAGACTGTCTTGCAATCAACATATGCAATGCGTGTGCAAACTAGGCCTTCGTTGTTTTGCTTTATTGTTGAGTAACCTCCTAGCCTCTTTGTTAACATTTATGCATCGAGTGTGAAAAAAAGCTGCTATGATCAGTCATGTTGCTGATAAATCATATGTGCTAAAATAGTTTTCATTCTTTGGTGTTGCTTAAATTCTTCTAAAATAGTTTTCATTCTTTGGTGTTGCTTAAAGTGCTATACGAGTGATCATATCTGTAATGAGTGATCTATTTTCTATGTTACTTTGGTAGGCTGCTTTCGTAAAATCATATTTTTGCTACACGTGAACTTGAGGGTAACCGGTAGCTTGTTTTGCTGTTTAATGTGCTTCTGCATAGTGGTTTTAGTGGACATGCTGTGACCAGACCAGTCAACTTGATGGCATCACAGCACTATGAGCCACCTTTAAAGGTATAGCAGTAATTCAGACTCATGATTGTTGTCCGAAATAAATAAAAAATTACTAGGACGGAGCATGTCATGGTTCAATTTTTTTGCCGTAGAGAACAATTAGCCCCTACGAGTTGACTAACATGTAGCATTTCTTTTTAGTATAAGGCATCTGTTCATGAACATTTGTTTGTGAGGCAGTGTACCAAGTTTTAATAAAGTGGCTTGCAAAATCCTGATTAAATTGGGGTAGTCAACTGATAAAGTCTGTTCACTTTCTCAAAGTTTAGTTCACTTGCTGACTATTGAGTGCGACACATAAAAAGCTTTGCCATTTTGAAGTATTTCTGGAATTATGACAAACATGTCAGATGCATGCTTTCCTTATACTTTAACTCAATGTTTCACCATTTGTGTTTGTTGCCATTTTTAATTATTTTGCTAGTCTGCTTGTATGCTTATGTGAGCATGAAACTATTTCTAGTGTTCTGTCTCTGTTTGAAATTATTCAGTCACCATATTTGCCCGATGTAATGTTAGTCTATTTTACTATTTCATCTGAACTGGCTACAAGATGCTATGATGTTAACTTTCCTGGACAGTAATTTTCCATGTCATGCTCCACGAGGAATCATGTTAGCTAGTGCGGTGGCACGATACAGCTTATATGACTGTACTGTTTCAAAAGTGCAGCTTGTTAGTGAAACAAAGAAATACATCTTTGTGAAATGTTGTTTCCTGTCTTTATCATTTCCGCTGATTTCACCTTTTTTTAAAATCTGGCCAAGGATAAAAGTTTATTGAGTCTAAGCTCTATGATTATTCTAGATTTTATAAAATCAGAACTCAGCAATCCTCTTCTCTTAGGGAGAACATTCTGAAAGAGGCGAGAGACTGAACGTGATCTTGTGCCATTTTGAAATTGAAACTTGGAATATGTCAGAACCTTCTACTTTTTCTAGCTACTTCTGCTCATGTATTACTATAGTCTGTCTTAATTACTTTGATTTTTCATCATCCATGATGTTTATGTTCCTTTTTGCCATTGCAGGACTGGTCAAGATTCTCAAGAAGTATGACAAGAGAACTGGGGC
Source organism: Poa pratensis (assembly GCA_947311845.1). Classification (NCBI taxonomy): domain Eukaryota; kingdom Viridiplantae; phylum Streptophyta; class Magnoliopsida; order Poales; family Poaceae; genus Poa; species Poa pratensis. Next base: position 21,972,882 of record CAMZMU010000080.1, read on the forward strand.
CCTGATCCGTCTGCCCTTCATCCAGAATGTGTTGCTTCAACCTTTCTTCACCACTGACCTCCTGTACAAGCTTGTGAAGGAGTGCGAGGCCATGCTTGACCAGCTCCTACCATCGAACAAACCATCTGTATCAAATGAAGATGGAAAAGAAGATATCAACACTGAGGACAAGCCTCTGAACCCCAGTTCTTCCTTGGGTAGCAGCGGATGCATTCCAGAGCTTGATGAGATTGAGTTCGTGGAGAGCATGTACATGAAGAGCACGGTGGCAGCGCTTAGGTCTCTGAAGGAGATCCGGAGCAAAAGCTCGACAGTCAGTGCATTCTCGTTGCCACCTCTTCAAGGCAACAATGCACCTGAGGAGCAGGAAAGGTGGAAGAAGATATCTGTCATTGAACAGGCTGCCAAATGACAAGACCACCACACCACATATGGACACAGCTTACTCACACCCTTAATCTTGAAAGTCGCTGAAGATGGAACTGGGATCTCATTCCCTGTGTTTCATATTCTGTAATTTGTACAATTCAAGGATTCCTAACTGCTGTAAAATGGTGGAAATGTTCAACATACATTGTTAAAACATGTAACACCATCATGACCATCAGAGTGAACCTACATAGTTTTATTCACTACTGTGAATTTAATACTGTAAGTTTGCTGTTCCCTGAACTGTTGCACTAGTCTTTGGTTTAGAGCCGGTTTATGGATTGTACACAGTTGATTTTGATCTATTCGTGGAATGGTGTTGCTTGTTGCAAAATATATGTGGTTTAGAGTCCAGTCCTTTTATGGTTTGCTTTAATATTACAGCTGACCAGCGCCACCACTGATATTGGAAGCATGTGTTCTGGGTTAGATCGGATAAGGACTTCTCCAAGAGTTTCGTTTTGTTTCAAGACCAAACAGAAGTTTTAAAAAGTAAACTTCATTGAGACTTCAGGGATGAAAAGTAGACTTCCTTCGGTTTAAAATATTCTACTCCCTCCGATCCGGAATATCGGTCGCAGCCTCTACACAAATATTGTACTACAGCAGTACATTTCCCACGACGTTTAATCCGGATCGGAGGTAGTACTAGTTTTTGTATGATCAAATTTAGGGCTCTTCAATCACATGTTTAGAAATGCAACAACAATCAAAATAATTGCAATGACGTGTCAAGTGGGTCATGCAGCTTTGAGTCAATGCAAAATGTTATGAAAAGTACTGCAAAAGATTTTTTAGAATAAATTCCAAAGAATTCAAACCTAGAAAAAACAAACAACCTAGAAATTCCTAAGCATTTTTTTTAGCAAATACCAAATATATTAAACCAGCAAATAGTACATGATTACATCGATTACAAAAACAATACTAAAAGAGACGAGCAAATCTTTGAGATCTTCAAACCCTTTCTTCTTCCATGACACAATCTTGTACTTTTCTGAAGGCTGCCGTAGATCAACGATGAATACACCAAACCACAGACCTGTGAATACCAACGAAGGTTCTCCCCTTTTAATTTTGAGCCGCAATGCCAAGGCTTTGTGCACGCACGCAACCATTAAATTAATCAAGCAACATCGGCAAGAACACCACCACTGATATTTCAGGAAAAAATAACCGAACAACTTTGTCGACGTCGTTGGAAACCGAGAGAACGAATCACCATTGCCGAGGACGTAGTAGCCGGGACAGATATTGCGAGGAAAATCCTCCTCGCGGCAACCATGAGAAACAATCCAAGATTGATCTAGCAAAGCAAGATCTAAAGAACCATACCTAGACAAACTTAATCTTCCATTAGATCAAATAGGCCATGCACTCTAGCAATCCGAGCCATGTAAGTACGCCCATGCACCCACATTATCTGGTCCATTTAAAAGTTGTCAAAGATTGTGAAATAAATTCAAAACATCAATATTGCATGTATCTATTATCTCACAAAATTTCATAACCAAGCGTAGCATGTACTCATGGGCTGAATTTAGCATGGGTAGTTGAAAGGACAAGGATGTCGCCTAGAGGGGGAGTGAATAGGTGAAATAAACTTTTCCGGTTTAGTCTTGATAATTGCGGAATAAAACTAGGTGTTTAAATTAACAAGCCAATAACCTAAATATACTAGTCTCACCTATGTGCACCAATAACTTAAGCTAAGAAGGACAAGCAACAACGTGATAACAATAGAGAATACTTCAAGCACGAAGGCTATCACAATGTAAAGTGCATAAGTAAAAAGCTCAGGTATAGAAATAACCGAGGCACGCGGAGACGAGGATGTATTCCCGAGTTCCTCCTTTTTAGGGGAGTACGTCTCGTTGGAGAGGTGTGAGGCACCACAAAGATCGATCTCAACGCCACAAAGGCTCACCCTATTCTCCGATGAACCGCACCACAAAGGATTGGTTCACCTTCCACTATCGGAATCCTTCAAGACAGAATCTGGAGCCTTTACAACTACAATCCGAGGCACAAACCACAACTGGATTGGGGCTCCCGAACGGCTACAAGTGACCACAAAGGTCTCAACTAGCACAAAGGCGTCTAGGGTTCAAAGACCTAAGAGTAACAAGCTCACAAACTTTCAACTTCCATGAATCCTCGTGGAGAGCACAAACCAATGCACAAAGCAATGGCAAGAGCACAAGTGCTCAAATCCTTCACTCTCAAATTCCAACAAAGCAACAAATGCTTATGGGGGAATAAGAGAGGAAGAACAAAGGAGGAGAAACACCAAGAACTCCAAGATCAAGATCAACTAGGTTCCCCTCACTTAGAGAAGGAATGGATTGGTGGAAATGTTGATCTAGATCTCCTCTCACTTTTCCTCAAAGATATGCAAGAATCATGGGAGAGATTGAGAGGAAGGCAAACTTTTCTAAAGGTCAACAATGGAGGAGAGAGGGGAAAAACGAGCTCCAGAGGATAGGGAACCATTGGGGAAGAAAGGCCCTTAAATAGGTCCCCTAAAAAATGTTAATATAAGATGTTTTAGATGGTACATATGTTGTCTACATGCATACTAAAATGAGTGAACATATAAAGCGAGATGTGCCTACATATATATGTGTGCATGTGAATGTGGACAAAAACTAAAATATCTTATATTAAAAAACGGAGGGAGTAGATCCAGAGTGTATTCACACAATGTACACCTATAGGAAACTTGGGGAATTGCTTCTTTTGTATCTTTTGAAATGAAAGGGGCTCGAGAACTCAAAATTCTGTTCTCCATTGCCCGGCCCATGAACTTACTAGCCTTTCCACTGCCCGTTAAACGCTCAAACCTCCATTTCTGTGAAACGAAGGCCCAATTGAAGTCGCAGGGAACTCCTCCAACCCCACCGGCCACTCCGCCGCCCGCCCGCTCCTCGCCGCCGCCGCCGCCGCCATGCCGCCGCGCAAGCGCCCGCTGGAACCGTCCTCGGGCAAGACACCCCCACCGGACGTCAAGCCGTTCACTCCTCCGCCGTCCAGGCCCATCGACGACCCCGCCCCCGACCCCGACAACACACCGGACATCCCGCCCATCTCCGCCGCCATCCTCAACAACCTGCCCCCGCCGGAGCGCGAGGTCTACAAGCGCATCTACGCGGCGGGGAACAAGGGCATGTGGAGCCAGGACCTCCGGAACGCGATGAAGCTGTCGGCCCCCGGCCTCACCAAGCTCACCAAGGCCCTCGTCCAGCGGGGCATCCTCAAGGAGGTCACGGACGTCCGCCACCGCGCCAAGAAGATCTTCATGGACGCCCGCATCGAGCCCGCCTCGGAGATTACCGGCGGGACCTGGTTCCACAACGGCCAGCTCGACACCGACGCCGTCGCCGCCGTGCGGCGCCGGTGCCTCGACCAGGTCGACAGGCTCGGCGCCGCCACCCCCGAGATGATCCACAAGGGCGTCGAGCGGGATGACCCCAGGGCGGGGTACACCATCGACCAGATCAGGGAGATCCTGACCACCATGATGCTCGACAAGGTGCTCGAGAAATGCATCAGCACTGGGGAGGGAGAGTTCAGCGCGGTCAGGTTGGGGAAGGCGTGCTACCGGAGGGGCGGTGCGCCGCAGGGCGGCATGATGGAGGGGATCCCGTGCGGGGTTTGCCCCAGGATTGATGAGTGCTCGCCAGACGGAGTCATCTCGCCGACCACCTGTGTCTACTACAAGAAGTGGCTGCAGATGGACTTCTAGGCGGTGAGCGTCCTCTTCCGCATATAATTGTCCTTGGATGGATTGGTGAATGAAGTTTCAGATTGCTGAATTGGTGTTTGTATACACTTGTGGGACTGCGGTAGCTCTGATCACATGGTGTTGTGGTGCGAGGTCTAGGACAGGGTGGACATGTCAGGTGGTGCATACCTAATATTAAGTATTATATTAAGAATCTATTACAGAGCTACAATGTATTGTTTGCAGTCCGTTTAGAAGTTTGTTCACTATCAACCTACCAAATGGATCGAAATTTTGTGCAAATATACAAAATTTGATGTGCCAAAATGTTCAGTATAGCTTCTAAATAATGTGCAGTACTGCAGCTGAAAACCCCAATAGTCATAATTGTCATTGTCCACCATGGACAAATCCTATTGTGTTTGCATTGCTCAATTAAGTTGGCGATTGTAAACTTTGAGTAAAATTTGGTCAACTCAAAGCTGTGATATAAACTACTTCCTCCGATCCGTAAAAAGAGTCGGAGGTTACACATAGGACCTATACTAACTACGTTGCTTTGTCACGAAAGATTTTACGGATCGGAGGGAGTATATACTTTTGTTAATGTGCTGTTCCTATAGCCAAGATGTTATCTATGAGGTCCCAGTTGCCCACCTAATGTATTGCGCATTCGGTAAGGCCTTTTCTGGCCAGATTTACCACACTGCACATACTGCACATATTGGTTCTGGATGAACTTGTGGGTAGTACTTTTGCTATCGCTGCTAAATGGTTAGTTCTGTTGATTATTGTCAAATTTGTGCAATTGGTGTAGACTTCAAAGCAATCGAAGTGTTTAGGCATTTTATGTAGTCAATTTATTGGTATAGATGCTTACCCTTGTAATTATTGGATTTGGCTAATATATCTTGTTGCTTTGTCAACAAGGCATAGGTGCCATATGTACATGTTTCTGTGTAGGATTGTTTAATTGGTGGTCGATTATGCTCTTTTCACATAACTTGTTGTCTATTAATGGAAGTAGGCCCTTTCTGTGGGAACGTGCATGCTTGTTTAATTGGTGGTTGATTGTGTTCCTTTCACATAACTTGTTTGTCTACAATTAGAAGTGGCCCCTTTCTGAACTGGGAACAGGGTTCAGAAGGCTGTATTCAGACCACTGGCACGAACTGTGTTAATATCATACCACTATGACGGGAACAGGTTTCTGATTCTATTAGTTTTATGGGCTCAAATTTGGTTCATACTTGTGATACTATTGGTTAGCTTTACACAAGATCCAAGATCAAGCTACCTTAATTATCAACCTCTTGTTTGATTGCAACCACTGGGCCTCGAGACTTGCTTTGTGAATCATTTTTTATACTAAAAACGTTTTTTAGGAAAGTTCAAGGACTTGGAAAGCTGGCATGCACAAGGTACCACTATTTTCAGCAGAGTACAAAAACCAAAACGAAATCATGCAATTCTTACTCTCTTTTTTGGTATTCCAAATCTGAAAGGCTTGGGTGATGCTTTGTTCTTATGACTTGGTGAGTTGTGAAAGTAAATAGGGAGAATCTTAGGAGAGTAGGAGACCACTCTCTGTATTCATGAAATGTGATTTTCCATTTTTCTCTAGGGGTATGAAACTCAGTTCCAACTTCAACCCCAACCCAAATATGAAAATCTATGCTGCCACAAAAATGGATATTTTGTTTGGCTGAAACTTCAGAACCAGCACTGGATCTTCTTTGTTACTCACCTGTCTGTTGATGTTTGTAGAACGATTATGAATGAGAGCGAGTATTCTAAATATCATAAAGAGAGCACGCTCATGTAAAACATGAACTGACCTAACATGATTTAGGAAACTTCAGAGCTAGAAATCTCTAGTAGTACACTTTGCCTCACCTATTACTCCCTCCGTATCAAAATGTAAGATGTTTTAGCCTTTTTGGACCCGCATGTATCTAGACGTGTTTTAGTCTAAGATGCACATGAATCTACACACTAAAATGTGTCTACATATGCGTGGTCCAGAAAAGGCTAAAACATCTTATATTTTGATACGGAGGGAATAGTATTAGGCAAAACATTCTTCCTTGCGTCACAATTTACAAAACAGCGCTAGAAATCTCTAATATGTAGTTTGTTTATCTCCACCTATCATCATAATTTGAAAACGGTGAAAATGACTTCCCTCAGAATAGAGAAGATGGGATCTTATTAAAACAATAATCATGAAAGGTGGAGCTGGACGGCTGGTGAGGTTTATACTGTAATATTGGTTGACCTCAATCTACATTAAGTGTCATCATGCTGAAGACATTTTGAATGTGATATTTTGCTGAGTTGTGTAACACTAGGTCGTTTAAAGATTTCTTTATATTTCCATTCCTCTATTATTGTTGTAAAATATAATTTAATAAAGCCTACTCAATCCTTTTGTCAACTCGAGTGAGGCTTGGGCTGTGTGCGAGATAATGTATCAAAAGTTTAAGGCTCTATATATAACTTACCCTAGGTGGAATAATGTTCTCCAGTTTTTTGTTCTGTGTAAACTACTACTCTCTACCAAAATATAAGATGTTTTAGCATTTTTCTGATACGGATGTACGTAGACGCATATTAGTGTCTAGATTCACTCACCTATATCTGTATGTAGTCCGTATATGATATATCTAAATCATCTTATATTTTGGTACAGAGGAGTAGAACTAAAAAAAGAAACCCAATGTTCAGGCAGCAGAACGTTTTGGATACGTCAGGCTAAGTTTAACAGATTATATAAAGTGTGCACATGGTAACATTAAGCATTTCTTATGAAAGGCAAGGTGTGGTTATTTGTCTGTTCTTTCAGCTCACGGTCATCAAAATTTTGCAATAAACCATAGTTGTAAATTGAATATTTTTTGGCAGGAACCTAACTAAAATGAACTCAAGAGTGAGATAAGCCCCACTTTCAGGCCAATTCTTTGAACCTCATCTTCGGTTTTGTATCCTTGCCAGTATATTTCTTTTCTCCAAAGATATGGGGGTTGACCTGTATCAACTCTTATTATTTCTACTATCATTTGCCTTCGTTGCTTTACATGTGTGTTGGCTGTATTACTGTTATCTTTTTGTGCATGATTTGATATGCAATGTGGAGAACATTTTTTTCAATCATGAATGTAGCAAGTATTCCTCGATATCATAATGACACTGAGCATGCTCATGCAAAAACACGAACTGTAATAGCAAGATTTAGTGTGTGGTTTTTCAGATGGCGCAAACTCTTTACTCAAGTATGAAATTCAGAGCTGGAAATCTCTAGTAGTACACTTGGCCTCACCAAAGAGTATCTAGGCAAAACAGCCTCACTTGCACCACAATCCACAACAATGCTATGGATGGCATGGATTATGCAGTTTTGCTTATCTTCGTCAATTATCATATTTTGAAAGAAAAAAAAACTGAAAATGTCTTCTATGAGAAAAGACAAGCGGAGACTGTTCCCTGAGTAAAGAGACAAGGAGCTCCTTATCAAAAATCAAACAAACCTGAAAGGTGGGTCTGGTGACTGGTGAGGTTAATACTGTAATATTTGTTGACCTCAATCTACATTAAGCGTCACCACACTGAAGACATTTAGAAAGTGAAATCAAGCTGAGTTGTGTAGCACTATGTCCTTCAGTGCCTTATTATATTTCTATTCTTCTATTCTTGGTGTAAAAATTAATTTTATAAACCTCCTCAATCCTTTGTCAACTTGAGGGAGGCTCGGGGTGTGCTGGAGATAATGTGTGATAAGCTGAACACTGTTTTAAATAACTTAGCCTAGTAGAATTTTTTTTCTCCAGTTTATTTTTTTATGTGTAAACTAGAACCCAAAAAAATAAACCGTCTTGGATATGTGGGGATAAGTACCAACAGATTGTATAAAGTGTGCACATGGTACATTAAGGATTTCTTATGAGAGGCCAGGTGTGGTTGCTTGTCTGTTCTTTTCAGCTTTGTGACCATCAAGATTTCTCAATGAGCTGTATTTGCAGATTGAATTTTGTTTGGCAATAACCAAACTAACATGGACTTGAGAGTAAGATAAGCACCCCTTTCAGGCCAATTCTTGGAACCTGATCTTCAGTTCTGTATCCCTGGCAGTATTTTTCTCTCCAGAGATATGGGGGTTGACCTGTATCAACTCTCTTGATTTGCGCTATCATTTGCCTTTTGTTACTTGACATGTACGGTAGCTGTATTACAGTTATCTGTTTGTGCAATGTTTTCCTTACTTAGTACTCCCTCCGTTTTTTAATATAAGAAGTTTTAGCATTTGTCCACATTCACATATATCTACATGTATGTAGACATATTTTAGTGTGTATGTGCACTCATATTAGTATGCATATAGACAACATGTTGGATAGCTAAAACTTCTTATATATATGCACGGAGGGAGTATCACCCAAAGGTACTGTTAGTAGCCTCATCTGAAGTCTGAGCATACAAAAATTGCTAGCTCAGGGCTAAAAGGTTTCCTTTTCAGCTATCTATTGCCTGCCATTACAGTTTGATTTTTTCTCTCGATCGCTGCTATTGTAGGTACGTTAACATTACTTTGCAACTAACTTTAATGCTTTGCTTTTTCTTTCACCTGTAGTATATGACTGAAACCTTTTTTAACTCACCGGAAGTCTAAAGCATTCTCTGTTTTGAATTTTCATGCTTGATTTGTCGCCGCACCGTGCTCTTGTAGAGTCGCCGGCAGTTTTTCTTGGATGATTTTGGGTTTTGTTGGAAATAATCGAGAGCAAACGAGAAAGAGAGACAACAATGAATCGAACTGTGCTTTATTGATCAAAGGATTGGGGTATATATACCCTCAGTACAGAGTCGGTAACTACAAAGATAAGGCGGTAACTAAAGGGACGCGTCCGTACGGACACATGCGTCCGTACGGACACAGAGAAGCGCCTGTACAAACGGACACGTCTGTATGGCGTTGGACATCTATTTCTAACACTCCCCGTCCGTACGGACACAGAGAAGCGCCTGTACAAACGGACACGTCTGTATGGCGTTGGACATCTATTTCTAACACTCCCCGTTGTACAACGCATCTTCTTTTGCATAGTCATCTGTTTGAGAATCCTTTGTTCGATCTTGATCACAAGCGTATATTATCTTGAGTAACTCCTCAAAAAACTCTGTGGGAAAAATATGAGGAGAGTAGTATGTGTAGGATATGTTGCTAAAACTCCTTTAAACACAGTGGAAAAATAAGGAGAAAATGGTGCAACACATGATGGTTATTGTTTCTTTGATAACTCATATGGTAAAACCTTAAAAGGGAAACCAATAGTGAGTTTAAAGAACAATAAATATGTCTTGTATAATTCCTTTAAAAACCCCAGTGGGGAAAACAGAAAGTATGACATGTTATTTGAAGTTGATTATTTCTCCACCAAAAACCCTTTGGGAAAAATGAGAGGAGAATAGTATTTGATATGTTGTTAAAACTTCTTTAAAACCCAGTGGGAAAAGTAAGGAGAAAATGTCACAACATATATTGTTCATTGTCTCTTTGATAACTTATATGAGAAAACCTCGAAAGGATAAAACTCATTGGTAAGTTTAGAGGACAATTGATATGTCTTGTATACATCCATTAAAAACCCCGGTGGGGAAAATAGGAGGTATGACATATATTCTTGTGTTGATGTTACCTCATTAAAAACCTTGATGAGAACCATGAGAGTAAACTCATAAAGGGGAAAAGAGTGTAATATAATGTTTGAGTAGGCTATAATTCAGAAGAGACTCCCCCTAATGCTTGCAATATAGCTAGAGGCAATATGCTTAGTGATATTGCTTTTGTATAACCTATTTGCATTTGAGCAACACAAGTATTATTATCTTTGTAGATAATAGTTGCTTATTCAATAGAATCAATACAACATGAATGTTATATGGGTTTATCATTCCGTAAAGCCCCACATATCGACATGAAGCCTTGTATTTCAGAATGATAGGTGGTTGTAGCCACTAGAGTCTATTTGGAAGACATTAATGCAATGGCAAGTCCACCATGTAGGTACATGAAGCCCTTATGTGATATAGCTTTGAGGGGATCATATAAATTGTTAGTATCATCACATCCGATGATATTGGAGTTTATATTTCTCTGAAATAACAAATAGTTCAAGATATTTGATGCCTTGGATATATCAGAAAGATACACTTGTTTCTGTCACTAGTGTTAGGTCCAATGGCACAGAGATTTGGAACATTATGTCCCAACATCTCTTCTCCATCTTCCATGGTATGAATCTATGTTTCTCTACGTCTAGAGATTGAATAACCATAGAGTTTAGATGGATATGACTTGTCCGTGATTTGAGTTTCTCCAATAATTTCTGGATATAGGCAAAACGATGTACCATATTTCTTGAGTGAAGGTGCTCGAATTGTAGCTAAAGCAAAGTTTGAATTTTGCTTATATCCTTCATCTAAGATTCCGTCTCTAGATGATTACATGGTTCATAAATATCTTGTGTGTTGCGAGTGATGTTATAATCATCAACATACACTGATTTTATGAATACCCTTTTGAGGATTTCTTGATGAACATGTGTGAGCAATCATCATTGTTAGAGTAATCCTTTTGTATAAGGAACTCACTAAGTCGTTTGTACCAAATTGTTTCGACTATTGTAAGTCATGTAGTGACTTATTGAGTTTACACTATGCATGTTGCGATTTGTATTTGGATTCAAAATTGGTATTCCCACGGGGAACTATATGTCTGAATCAAGTGACACATGAATATGGTCACTACATCTATCAACTGCATAAATAGATGATTTGTACTGTCATTGAGACAAGTTATCGAAATTGATTTCACTTGTATCTAGAGAATGGATTTTGGGTATCTGCATGAACCCTTGTGCTACATGCCTTGCTATTGACTCACCACCATGTTGTTCTCATTCTGTTATTGGAAGAAAACTGGTGTAGGTATTCCTTTTGTGTATACCTTCCTTTATTGCGCAAGGCAATTTCTCTTTGGATTGCATCCTTATTTTATTCCAGTCCAAGCGAGTGTTTTTCAAACTCTGCCATGGCCATGGTCTTTGGATCCGGATCATAGTAAAGGTTGTTTGCAATCATGGTTTGAGAAATGTATGTCGACAATTGTAGGCTTTCATTTATAAAGATTCTTCAGAATGTATGAAGTTTGGTGAAAATCTTGTTTACCTTTGATGACTCTTCGTGGTTTCCCAATACGGTCAAGTTTAGGTATTTCGATATCCCAGTCATTGTGTGCACTATTGAGCTGGGTTGTGATGGTTTTCCATCCACGGGGTGTATACTACCCATTTTGTGTCTATCAACGTGAAGTTGACTTGCATTTACTGATTCTGAGGGTCTTTTCCTCAGTTTCCTTTGTTGCTTGCAAGAAGTTGAATCCTGCTATGTGGTTGTACTTCTCCCCCTCTTGTTTTGAACAAGGAGTTGAGTGGTTTTTGTTGGTACCTCTACTATTTCGAGCACACTTGTTGCAGGATTATAGGTTTTTGTGATATGTTTGTAGCCAGTAAATGGATTTGGCAGGTTATTTGCAATTTGTTGCAAATTAGTGATTTTCTGAACGGGAAGTTCAATGTTTTGAGTACGTGAATTTGAGGCAGAATGTGTTGAACATTCCAATTGATTTCCTGACTTTCTTTTTGGTACTTAAAATCTCCCCTAATGCCTGGAAATTGTCCTCACTAAGCATACTAGCCTTGAATAACTCCCCCTGACAGGGGCATGAGGTATTTATAGTTGACGGAAATACAGTTATTCCTCACATAGATCTCGAATTTTCTGTGGGGGCCATTGATGTATGCCGCGGTGGTGATATCGGTATGTAACCGAATTATCGCAGATGGGAAATACTTTTGATTTGCACATACTAATTTTAAGGGGGAAGGTACTACAATATGTAGTCCACTGCAATTAAATTACGTCAGCGGGGTGTAAATTCGCATGACTCCAACACAAGATTGGTATTTGCAATTCATTAGTAAGAGATACGCCATGAGCTTAATTCTCTCTTTATTAGAGATTCAACCAAGCCATTTTGAGTGTGGATATATGGGACCGAGTGCTGAATTTCAATCCCTAGTGCCATTCAATAATCATCGAAGGCGTGTGTGGAGAATTCAACAGCATTGTCCATTCGAATTAATTTAATTCAATTTTTTGAATAGTGAGAGCTTGTAGTTTAATAGCTTGTCTCATTATTATGGAAAATACATGGTTACGTGTGGATGATAATGCACACATGAGACCATCATGGAGATGTGTCTTATTAGAACCATGAAATCATTAAAGTCCAGACGCAATGGTTGGATCTACCCACAAATTGCAGAGGTTGAGAAATTTAGCATCATTTAGATCACTACCAATGAAATTGATGATAATTTTCCGCATCATGTCTATGCTGGGACGACCAAGGCGATTATGCCAAGTTTGGAATGCATCGGCATTCTGAAAAATTACCATGTTCGCAACATGTGTTACGGGTTTAATGTATGTGTAGTGCAATCCTGAGAATAATGAGAGAATTTTGCATTTAAATGCTTGTCATATCCATTGTTTTGGTAAAAAGGAGATAGTCCTCTTTGTTGTCGTCATGGGTTTTGATATGGAAACCATTCTGACGGATATCTCTACATCTTTTAGGTACGAACTTAATCAAGATACTATAAAGTGTTCTCGATTAATATGTAAGTACCCCATAGGGAGTGTAACTGTGGTACCATCATAACCATAATTGCAACATCGCGTCTAGCGATTAAAATATATTAGTATCTCTTATTAGAGCTTTGAATATATATGTCCCATGTATAGAGTTTGTGGTTCATAGTCCACAAAGAACGTTTCCTCTTTCATCAGATTGACTCCCGTAAAAATCTATGTATAGGACTTTTCAATGTGAAGATCTTTATCAGATATATAGAACACATACAAATTTATTTGTATCATGAGTGGATCAATCATGAGTAAACTAATTTTAAGCCGCAGCGCAACGTGCTAGCTAACACCATCGCGACCGGGCCTTCCCCCGTACGCATGCATGGCGTGGCGCTTTCTTGCACGCTAGCCTCTAGCGCGCCGCGATAGCTGAATCTATCTCAGGGTCCCCCGCATTGTCAAACCGGGAGAAAGTGACGGCGTATCTGTTGTTGCTATCGCCGGTAATTTTTCTACTCCTATTCCCGACGAGATGGCGGGCGGTGCGTTGCACTTTCTACCTGCTCCTGGTAACCGGGCGTACGTAAGCTGCATGGATACAGATTGAAGCAGCTCCGAAGGTACTCGAAAGTGCCCTTAATTAGTTTGCTTTTGGAGACAGATTAATATTATTACTCGTCGATGATGTATCGATATGCCACGTTTTAACCTGCCGGCCGCCCGTGCTTGCATATGTCATTTCATGCACAGTGTACAACAAGCTTTAGCCGTCCCTATATATTTCTTGTCCAAGTTCCATATACTACTACACCGAGGCACAGGATGCACAAGGCCGTCCGATTATATATCTACCGAGCGAGTACAAAGTAATTAAGCGTCCTAGGCAAAGATAAAGAAACGTGGTGGTCCCTCGTGCATGCAGATGCATGGTCATCGTCTAGCTCGCTCTCGATCAAAACCTCTTCCGGCCGGTCAAGCCGTCATCGCTCTTCACGCAGTCTTCCATCGCGTGCTTGACCTGTACGAACGTCGTACCCCCGTCCGTGCCTCCAGCTAAACTTACACAAGAGTTATAGCTAGATTTCATGCCACGTCGTCACCGGCTCACCGCCAGCGAAAAATAAAACATATATATATATCTATATATATATATATATATGTCTTCATGTTTGTTCCAACTTGTAGTTCGCCACTGGGAGAGATAAGCACAGCTAGCTAGCTCGATCGTTCGATCCTTCCTTAGTCATGTCCATGGTTGCTAGCGCGAGCTGACTTTGGCGATCGCGGGAGCCAATCACTACAGGAATGAAGACCTATGCCGGTCTTTTGCCGTCGGCATAGCCCTGAAAGCCGTTGGCATAGGCTCCGTCGGCATAGGTCCGTCGGCGTAGGTGTCCGTAGGCACAGTCTAGAAAGCCGTCGGCATATGTGATGCATGTAAAATGTATACATGAACTTTGCATTATTTTACTTATATTTCAGTCATATTTGCATCATATAAGGGTTATATCACTGTTTTATAATGATTTTGGGAATATTTGATATGTTTCCTATTTTTATGGAATTAACCCTGCGCAGACAGAAAACCCTATTTTCCATATTTTAATGTTTCAGTAACCCAAACGACGTCCAAATGACCTGAAAATTTACGAGCATCAATTTTTGAAAGAAAGAAGACTTGGGAGCGAAGTAAGCGAACAGGCGGAGTCCCGAGGCCCAAAAGAGGGTGGCCCACGCGGCCAGGTACATGAGCCGCGTGGGACCCACCATCTGGAGCCTCGAGGCTTCGTTGCCGTCGATCTTTTCGCCCACGACTCCGTCTTAACCTAAAACCGACTATAAAAATAGTGCCCGACGCCCTTCGGAAAGGAGCGCCGCAGAAACACAGAAACCACGAAATAGAGACCTGGTGTTGCAGATTGGAGGGGGAAAACTCCGGCGGGGCGCTGCCGGCGTGGTCTCCATCTTCTCCAACGACTTCTCCACCGTCTCCATGATAAAGAGGGAGTAGTCCACCTCTGAACTATGGGTTTGTGGAAGTAACTTATGTATCTCTCTCTCTCTTGAGTTTCACTAATTAGTACCGTATGAGCTGCTGAACATGATTACGGTCATCTACGTAATACCTTTGTGGTGGATCTTTTTATGAGTTAATATATGTTTGAGATTGCAATAGTTTTGTTTCAGTTATGAAAGTAGATGCATATTATGTACCCCGTTCTTATTTACTTGTCATGATCAAGCATGTTTATGAGAGCGTGTGAGGGGGAACGTGTGCATTAGTTGGAGTAACGGGGGTGGCTAGTGCAGTGAACGTGAGAGAAAGTTCTGCGATCCACTAGGGTATCTCTACCTTACTTTGTTGCCTGGTGGCTCTAGGTTAATAGTGCCAGAAACAATTGCTTGTACGTCACACGTCAGTTGGGAACCCCAAGAGGAAGGTATGATGAGTGCAGCAGTAAGTTTTCCCTCAGTATGAAACCAAGGTTTAATCGGACCAGTAGGAAAACGAGGTTTGCTTCGAAGGTGTTGGTGGAGGAGTGTAGTGCGGCGCAACACCAGGGATCCCGGTGCCAACGTGGAACCTGCACAACACAATCAAACTACTTTGCCCCAACTTAACAGTGAGGTTGTCAATCTCACTGGCTTGCTGAAAACAAAGGGTTAAACGTATCGAATGGAAAATGATGTTTGTTTGCATAAAACAGTAGAGAACAATGATTGCAGTAGATTGTATTTCAGATGTAAAAGAATGGACCGGGGTCCACAGCTCACTAGTGGTGTCTCTCCAATAAGATAACTAACATGCTGGGTAAACAAATTACAGCTGGGCAATTGACAATTGATAAGTGCATATAACATGCATGTGTGAGCTGTGGTGTCTACTATGAGATTCATTTGGGCATTACGACAAAGTACATAGACCGCTATCCAGCATGCATCTATGACTAAATAGTCCACTTTCCGGTTAACATCCGTACCCCTTCCAGTATTAAGTTGCAATCAACAGACAATTGCATTAAGTAATGTGCGTAATGTAAACAATACATTCATCCTTGAATAAAGCATTGCTGTTTTATCCCTAGTGGCAACAACACATCTACAACCTTAGAACTTGCTGTCACTATCCCAGGTTAAATAGAGGTTGAACCAAACTATCATGCATAAATACCCCCTCTTGGAGTTACAAGTATTCACGTGGCCAAGGCGTCAACAAGTAACAGAGAGCATGCAAGATCACAAATGACATAGACATGATAATATAATATTCAGCTCCACATTTTTTTTTTGAAGCGCAAACAGTAGGGAAAATCCCTACTGTTAATTTTCTATTTTCACACCACACAAAAATACAACCATTACAATCCAAAAGTTCTAGTGAGGGTTCATAAGGTATCAAGCCATGTTTGCATACCCTCACGTAGGCTAGGTCTAGCTCTATGCATATTCAAACTAAAAGAGTTTTTAAAGAAGATGATACAATGAGTATGATCTGGCAAAATATTTCGAAATATGTAACTGTTCCTTTGGTCCCAAATACTCCAGCAGCCGGTAATGAAGATATCCATCAGGAAGGGTATCGAGTATCTCTGTTTAGCATCTTGTATCATGTCGAGAATGTCCAGATCGCCATTCCATTCAATACCCAATGCCCACCAAAAGCTCTGACTAAAGTCGCATTCAAAGAAAAGATGAAGCATGGTTTCCATAGGGCAGGTATCACAGATAATACAGTCATTGAATTCTACGTAAAAGTTTTTGTGCACCATGAGCTCCTTGGTGTTCAATCTGTTGTGCAGCAACAGCCAGATAAAGAATTTTTGTCTTGGAATATTGCATGTTTTCCAGATCTCCAGGATAGTCTTGTGAATGCATTGGTTACCAATTAGTGATCTGTAGATCTTCCTTGTCGAATATACAGGCCCACTGTCTAGAATCCATGTGTCATGCTCATCTGTTTGATCAATATTGTTCAGATCATTCTGTAGAGAATGTAGTTCCTCATGTGCAATGATTGATAGGGGAGCTGAAATTGATCATATAAGTTGGAGTTATGTGCTTGAAGTGCATCCGCCATTGAAATATCATCATCTTTTGCAAATGAATGCAGATGTGGGTATTTGAATTCCAGAATTTCATTCTGCCAGAAGTCCTTCCAAGAGAGATAGCCTTTCCATTTTCAACAACACAAGTAGTGATTTCTCTATACTTATCGAAGTATTTCATACATTCTCTCCACCAAAAGGAGCCTTTCATGTTTGATGCTTGCGGCAGTTTAGAATTATCATAGTATGCTTGCCAAATCAGTTTCACCCAAGGAATATCCATGTGATTGAAGAATTTATGAAGATTTTTCATCAGTAGGGCTTGGTTTTGAAGTCTAAGATTCAGTACTCCCAAACCTCCCTGTTCTTTCGGTCTGCAAACAAGGTCCCATTTAGCTAAGCACTTGCCTTGCTTTTGAATGTCTTTGCCATTCCATAAGAACTGCCTTCCACTCTTTTCAAAATAAATAATAATGGTTATGGGGATTTTCAATGAGCACATAGCAAACATGGGGAGTGAGGCCAGCACCGAATTAAGCAGGGTCAATCTTCCTGTATACGAAAGAAGAGATGATATACCAGTAAGCTTTTTGTCCAGCCTAGTTACCACTGGCATCAGATCATCAACAGACGGCCTAGTAGTACCCAATGGCAGTCCAAGGTAAGTGAAAGGCAAGCTCTCTGTTTTACATCCAAAAGAAGCAGCTAATTGTTGTGCATGATTGGCATCGACATTGATAGGCACAAGTGTAGTCTTGTTGAAATTGATTTTCAAACCAGTGCAGCAACTAAATTCAATTAAGATATCCTTTAGTTTCAGTAATTGTTCCTCATCAGCTGGCATAATTAGGAGCGTATCATCGGCATATTGCATCACCGGATATTTCTGCCCGAAATCATTATCCACGGGCAAGTGTATATCACCTCTGATCCATGCATCATTAATCACAGATTGGAATAGGTCAGCCGTGTTTACAAATAGCAATGGTGATAAAGGATCTCCTTGTCGAACTCCTCTTTTGCAATGTATTTTTTTCCCCGGAACACCATTTAGAAGAACTGAAGTTGAGGCAGTGTTAAGAATTCTTTCAACTAAACCTACCCATTTAGGGCCAAAACCTTTAGCTTTGAGCATGGCAATAATAGCACTGTATTCCACCATGTCGAAAGCCTTCTCAAAATCGATCTTTAATATTATAATTGGCTTCTTTGATTGATGACAAATGTGCAGGTATTCAAAAGTCCATCCGAGACAATCCTGAATTGTTTTTCCTTTGATAAATCCATACTGATTTTTGTGCAGAATAGGAATGATTTCCTTCTGCAATCTATTGGCCATCAATTTTGTGAGAAATTTAAGAGGCAAACTCACAAGTGATATGGGTCTAAAATCATCCATAGACTCAGGGTCATTGCATTTTGGTATCAATGTGATGAATGCAGTATTGATAGCCTCTAAATTCATGCTCCCGTCATAGAAATCATTAACCAGGTTTATGAAGTCTTGCTTTACTGTATTCCAGCATTTTTTGAGGAAAAAACCATTGAAACCATCGGGTCCAGGTGCTTTATCCGTGGGGATATCTTTAATGACATGCTCAATTTCCTCCACTGTGAAAGGCTCATCAAGATGATCGAGATGGTGTCTCTGGACAAGATGGTCCAAGTTAAGAGTCATAGAATTATTCTCAGATACACCCAATCTATTTTTGTAAGAATTCCAAATCACAGCAGCTTTCTGTTCATGATCAGTGACATAAACATCATCATCCACCTTGATGGATGCTATATAATTCCTTCTATAATTTTGAGTGGCAACCGCATGAAAAAATTTGGTGTTCTCATCCCCCAATTTGGCCCATCTTATTTTTGCTCTACTCCTCCAGAAAATTCTTTTAGCTTCTAAAAGCTTCTCGATGTGCGTCTTCAGAATTTTTCTGAAATTCTTTTCGTGAGCCACAAGGCTTCTCTGATCTTCAAGCCCATCAAGCATCGCCAGAACATAATTACATTTATCAATGGTTTTCGCCAACTGAGAAAAGGACTTGCTCCATTTTTTCAACCCGGCTCTGACACACTTGAATCTGGAATTTAGTGTGGTGGCCGAAGTTGATTTGATAGTGGCATTCTGCCAGCATTCAGTCACAATATCCTGGAACCCATTGAAATCAGCCCAGTAATTTTCAAATCTAAAAAGATTAGCTTTTGGTATAGATGTACTAATCTGTATCAATATAAGTCAGATCCCAGCAAACACAACATGTAGCATTACAATAAGATGATCTTGATCATGATAGGCAGCTCACAAGATCTAAACATGATGGCACAAGTGGAGAAGACAACCATCTAGCTACTGCTATGGACCCATAGTCCAAGGATGAACTACTCACGCATCACTCCGGAGGCGGGCATGGCGATGTAGAGCCCTCCGGTGATGATTCCCCTCTCCGGCAGGGTGCCGGGAAGAGCTTCAGAACCCCCCGAGTTAGGGTTGACGACGGCGGCGGCAGCGAATATGTTCTGGATGAAAGGCTCGGTGTTTTAGGGTTTTCGCGTCTCGGGGAATAAATAGGCGAAGGGGCGATGTCGGCGGACCCCCGAGGGGCCCAAACCACCAGGCGCGGCTGTGGGCCCAGCCGCGCCACCTGTGGTTTGGCCACCTCGTGGCTCTCTTCGTCTCTCCTTCGGACTCCGTGTACGTGCTGGAAAAATAGGGACCTGGCCTTTTGTTTCGTGCAATTCCGAGAATATTTCCAGAAGTAACTTTCTGAAACCAAAAACAGCAGAAAACAGGGAACTGGCACTGTGGCATCTTGTTAATAGGTTAGTCCCAGAAAATGCATAAAAGTGATACGAAGTGTATATAAAACATGTAGCAAATGGTATAATATAAGCATGGAACAGCAGAAATTATGGATACGTTGGAGACGTATCAAGCATCCCCAAGCTTAGTTCTACTCGTCCTCGAGTAGGTAAAACGATAACAACAAATAATTTCTGAGGAGACATGCTTTCACACAATCTTGATCAATATATTGCAAGGCTCATGTCATGAATGAAGTGACTCAAAGCAATGATCTATAGTTTGCTAACAAATAGATAAAGAGTAAACAATGAATCATATAAGCAAAAACTTTTCATGAATAGTACTTTCAAGACAAGCATCAAAAAGTTTTGCATAAGAGGTAACTCATAAAGCAATAGATTCAAAGTAAAAGGCATTGAAGCAACACAAAGGATGATTAAGTTTCAGCATTTGCTTTCAACTTGTAACATGTATATCTCATGGATAGTTGTCAACATAAAGCAATATAACAAGTGCAATAAGTAAATATGTAAGAATCAATGCACACAAAGTTGACACAAGTGTTTGCTTCTAAGATAGAAAGGAGTAGGTAAACTGACTCAACATAAAGTAAAAGATAGGCCCTTCGCAGAGGGAAGCAGGGATTAAATCATGTGCTAGAGCTTTTTAAGTTTTCGAAAGCATATAGAGAGCACAAAATAAGTATTTGAGAGGTGTTTGTTGTTGTCAACGAATGGTAGTGGGCACTCTAACCCCCTTGTCAACCAGACTTTCAAAGAGCGGCTCCCATGAAGGACGTTATTCTACCAGCAAGGTAGATCATCCCTCTTCTCTTTTGTTTACACATGTATTTTAGTTTCTTTATAGATGACACTCCTCCCAACCTTTTGCTTACACAAGCCATGGCTAACCGAATCCTCGGGTGCCTTCCAACATTCACATACCATGGAGGAGTGTCTATTGCAAATTAAGTTGCTTACTGATAAATCAGGGCAAAACATGTGAAGAGAATTATTAATGAAAGTTGTAATTAATTGGGGCTGGGCACCCCGTTGCCAGCTCTTTTTGCAAATTATTGGATAAGCGGATGTATATGCCACTAGTCCAGGTGAAAGTCTGTCAGAAGTAAATGACA
This sequence comes from Poa pratensis, assembly GCA_947311845.1. Classification (NCBI taxonomy): domain Eukaryota; kingdom Viridiplantae; phylum Streptophyta; class Magnoliopsida; order Poales; family Poaceae; genus Poa; species Poa pratensis. Next base: position 21,993,731 of record CAMZMU010000080.1, read on the forward strand.
AGATTGAAAGATAAAACACCACATACTTCCTCATGAGCTATAAAACATTGACACAAATAAGGAGTAATAAAGTTTTGAATAGTTTAAAGGTAGCACATGAAATATTTACTTGGAATGGCAGGAAATACCACATAGTAGGTAGGTATGGTGGACACAAATGGCATGGGTTTTGGCTCAAGTTTTGGATGCACGAGAAGCATTCCCTCTCAGTACAGAGTTTAGGCTAGCAAGGTTGTTTGAAGCAAACACAAGTATAAACCGGTACAGCAAGAATCACATAAAAACATATTGCAAGTATTATAAGACTCTACACTGTCTTCCTTGTTGCTCAAACATTTTACCAGAAAATATCTAGACCTTAGAGAGAACAAATATGCATCCCAAGTCTCAACAAGCTCTACGGTAGTTCTCCACTACTAGGCTTTAACTACATGATGCAAGAGCTTAAACATGATCTACTTGAGAGCTCAAAACAATTGCAAAGCATCAAATCAAAACAAGACAATGATCTACAAGAATGCATATGTCTTTTCCAATACCAACTACTACATGTAGCATTTTCTTTCTTCCAAACAAACACCAATAATTTATTTAAACATAAACTCTCCAAATGATAATATAATGCAGCAAGAGAGTATTTATAAACAAGTGCTAACAGCTCGAAGAGATGCATGAAAAACAGGAGCTAAAAGCACTGCAGTAGCTAGTTAAGAATACTCAACAAATATAAGTGAAGAACATGAGTATTCACATGAAAAAGCGGAGCGTGTCTCTCTCCCACACAAGGATTGCTAGGATCCGAATTTATTCAAACAAAAACAAAAATAAAAACACACAGACGCTCCAAGTAAAGCGCATAAGATGTGAAAGAATTAAAATATAGTTTCACTAGAGATGACCTGATAAGTTTGTTGATGAAGAAGGGGATGCCTTGGGCATCCCCAAGCTTAGACGCTTGAGTCTCTCTGAATATGGTTGGGATGAACCACGGGGGCATCCCCAAGCTTAGGCTTTTCACTCTTCTTGATCACATAATATCACCCTTCTCGCTTGATCCTTGAAAACTTCCTTCACACCAAACTCAAGACAGTTCTCATTAGAGGGTTAGTGCATAATCAAAAATTCTCATATTCTGTAATGATACAATCAATCCCAAAGCTTCTGGACATTAGCTACAGCCACCAATGCTTTGTGGAGCAAAGAAATCCACACAAACACAGTAAAAGAGCGAATGCAAAACAAAAGGCAGAATCTGTCAAAAACAGAACAGTCTGGAATGACGAATTTTTTCGAGGCACTTAAGTTGCTCAGATGGATCTGGCCTAAAATAATGAAAGTTGCGTACATATCTCAGGAATATGCGTGATTTTTCAGAATTTTTTGAATTTTCTACAGGGAGATAAGCTCAAATCCGTGACAGCTAAAAATCTGTCACTGCGCAGAAATCCAAATCTTGCATCAACTTTCAATATAGAACTTTACTTGGCACAACATTGCGATAAAATAAAGATACAAAGGAGTTGCTACAGAAGTAACAAAACTCCTTGACTCAAAGAAAACAAAAATAACAGCAAATAAAAACGATGGGTTGTCTCCCATAAGCGCTTTTCTTTAACGCCTTTCAGCTAGGCGCAGAAAGTGAAAATCAAGTGTTGTCAAGAGAAGAAGCATCAACATCATAACTTGCTCTAACAATAGAGTCAAAAGGTAACTTCATTCTCTTCCTAGGGAAGTGTTCCATACCTTTCTTGAGAGGAAATTGGTACCTTATATTACCTTCTTTCATATCAATGATGGCACCAACAGTTCGAAGAAAAGGTCTTCCCAAAACAATAGGACAAGATGCATTGCATTCAATATCCATAACAATAAAATCAACGGGGACAAGGTTATTTTTACGTAATAAAAACATCATTAACTCGCCCCAAAGGTTTCTTCATAGCATTATCAGCGAGAAAAACATCCAAATAACAATGTTCCAAAGGTGGCAAATCAAGAATATCATAAAGCTTCTTGGGCAAAACTGAAATACTTGCACCAAGATCACACAAGGCATTGCAATAAAAATCATTCACCTTTACCTTAATGATGGGTTCCCAACCATCTTCTAATTTCCTAGGAATAGAAGCTTTAAGTTTCAACTTCTCCTCCCTAGCTTGCAAAAGAGCATTTGTAATATGCTTTGTAAAAGCCAAATTAATAGTGCTAGCATTGGGACTTCTAGCTAATTTTTGCAAGAACATAATAACTTCAGAGATGTTACAATCATCAAAATCAAAATCATTATTGTCAATGGTGGTGGAACCATTGTCTCCAATAGTTTGAAAAATTTCAGCACTTTTATCAGAAAAAGTTTCAGCAGTTTTAGGCAATTTCAAACGCTTTGCAGAAGTAGTAGAGACATTATCAACACCAATAACATTACCATCAATAGTAGGAGGTTTACTAGCATGTGAAACATTAGCATTACTAGTGGTGGTGATAGTACAAACTCTAACTATACTATTCTCTTTTTCAAGTTCTTCCTCTTTTTCCCACCTAGCATGCAATTCAGCCAACATCCTAATATTATTATCAATTCGAACTTGGATGGCATTTGCTGTAGCAAATGACTCATCAAGACCTTCAGGTTTCGCTGCCATGTTATTAATCAAAGAGGACTGAGCTTCAGACATAGATGAAATACGGTTTTCAGCAATGGAAATCTTAGTTTGCAAACCTGAAATCTCACTATTTATATTTTCGAGTTGCTGTCCTATATTCTTCAACATGGCAGTTTGTTCATTCATAGCTTTTGTAAACAATTGATTTTGCTCAAATTGTGATTGCATAAAGCTTTTAGTTGATCTCTCAATTTCTATCATCCTTTCCTCACTAGGCATAAAAGATCTAGCATTAAAATAACCATTACCACTTGAAGGAAAAGCCTAGAGTTGTTGCTACCAAAATTATTCCTATAAGCATTGTTGTTGAAGTTGTTGTTTTTAATGAAGTTTACATCAACATGCTCTTCTTGAGCAACCAATGAAGCTAAAGGAACATTATTAGGATCAACATGAGATCTACCATTCACAAGCATAGACATAATAGCATCAATCTTATCACTCAAAGAGGAGGTTTCTTCAACAGAATTTACCTTCTTACCTTGAGGAGCTCTTTCGGTGTGCCATTCGGAATAGTTGATCATCATATCATCAAGTAGCTTTGTTGCTGCACCTAAAGTGATGGACATAAAGGTTCCTCCAGAGGCTGAATCCAATAAGTTCCTTGAGGAAAAATTTAATCCTGCATAAAAGGTTTGGATGATCATCCAAGTAGTCAGTCCATGAGTGGGACAATTCTTCACCAAAGATTTCATTCTTTCCCAAGCTTGAGCAACATGTTCATTATCAAGTTGTTTAAAATTCATAATGCTACTTCTCAAGGATATAATCTTAGCAGGAGGATAATATTTCCCTATGAAAGCATCTTTGCATTTTGTCCAAGAATTAATACTATTTCTAGGCAAAGAAAGCAACCATTCTTTAGCTCTTCCTCTCAAGGAGAAAGGAAAAAGTTTCAGTTTTATAATATCCCCATCCATATCCTTATACTTTTGCATTTCACAAAGTTCAACAAAGTTATTAAGATGGGCAGCAGCATCATCAGTACTAACACCAGAAAATTGCTCTTTCATAACAAGATTTAATAGAGCAGGTTTAATTTCATAAAATTCTGCTGTAGAAGCAGGTGGAGCAATAGGAGTGCATATGAAATCATTGTTGTTTGTGCTAGTGAAGTCACACAACTTAGTGTTCTCAGGAGTATTCATTTTGAAAAACAAAATCAAACGAATTAAACAAGTAACTAATTTTTTTGTGTTTTTGATAAAAGAGCAAACAAGACTAAATAAAAATAAACTAAGCAAGACAAATAACAAAGTAAAGAGATTGGGTGTGAGAGACTCCCCTTGCAGAAGCAATTCGTTTTCCCCGGCAACGGCGCCAGAAAACGTGTTGGTGGCTCTAGGTTAATAGTGCCAGAAACAATGCTTGTACGTCACACGTCAGTTGGGAACCCCAAGAGGAAGGTATGATGAGTGCAGCAGTAAGTTTTCCCTCAGTATGAAACCAAGGTTTAATCGACCAGTAGGAAAACGAGGTTTGCTTCGAAGGTGTTGGTGGAGGAGTGTAGTGCGGCGCAACACCAGGGATTCCGGTGCCAACGTGGAACCTGCACAACACAATCAAATTACTTTGCCCCAACTTAACAGTGAGGTTGTCAATCTCACCGGCTTGCTGAAAACAAAGGGTTAAACGTATCGAATGGAAATGATGTTTGTTTGCATAAAACAGTAGAGAACAATGATTGCAGTAGATTGTATTTCAGATGTAAAAGAATGGACCGGGGTCCACAGTTCACTAGTGGTGTCTCTCCAATAAGATAACTAACATGCTGGGTAAACAAATTACAGCTGGGCAATTGACAATTGATAAGTGCATATAACATGCATGTGTGAGCTGTGGTGTCTACTATGAGATTCATTTGGGCATTACGACAAAGTACATAGACCGCTATCCAGCATGCATCTATGCCTAAATAGTCCACTTTCCGGTTAACATCCGTACCCCTTCCAGTATTAAGTTGCAAGCAACAGACAATTGCATTAAGTAATGTGCGTAATGTAAACAATACATTCATCCTTGAATAAAGCATTGCTGTTTTACCCCTAGTGGCAACAACACATCTACAACCTTAGAACTTGCTGTCACTATCCCAGGTTAAATAGAGGTTGAACCCAACTATCATGCATAAATACCCCCTCTTGGAGTTACAAGTATTCACGTGGCCAAGGCTTCAACAAGTAACGGAGAGCATGCAAGATCACAAATGACATAGACATGATAATATAATATTCAGCTCCACATAGGTATCAATATAAGTCAGATCCCAGCAAACACAACATGTAGCATTACAATAAGATGATCTTGATCATGATAGGCAGCTCACAAGATCTAAACATGATGGCACAAGTGGAGAAGACAACCATCTAGCTACTGCTATGGACCCATAGTCCAAGGATGAACTACTCACGCATCACTCCGGAGGCGGGCATGGCGATGTAGAGCCCTCCGGTGATGATTCCCCTCTCCGGCAGGGTGCCGGGAAGAGCTTCAGAACCCCCCGAGTTAGGGTTGACGACGGCGGCGGCAGCGAATATGTTCTGGATGAAAGGCTCGGTGTTTTAGGGTTTTCGCGTCTCGGGGAATAAATAGGCGAAGGGGCGATGTCGGCGGACCCCCGAGGGGCCCAAACCACCAGGCGCGGCTGTGGGCCCAGCCGCGCCACCTGTGGTTTGGCCACCTCGTGGCTCTCTTCGTCTCTCCTTCGGACTCCGTGTACGTGCTGGAAAAATAGGGACCTGGCCTTTTGTTTCGTGCAATTCCGAGAATATTTCCAGAAGTAACTTTCTGAAACCAAAAACAGCAGAAAACAGGGAACTGGCACTGTGGCATCTTGTTAATAGGTTAGTCCCAGAAAATGCATAAAAGTGATACGAAGTGTATATAAAACATGTAGCAAATGGTATAATATAAGCATGGAACAGCAGAAATTATGGATACGTTGGAGACGTATCATTGCCTCACTAGGGATAAAAAGAAATACCATGCTACCGGAGATGTGGGTGTGACCATTGCCACTTCCTCCATGACTATATCTAGTATGTTCTTATTTTAACTTCATGTCATGATACTTATTGCTATACTCTGAGTTTATCTTAATTATTGAGGTGTTATGATTTAGTTCGCATCTTGGTGGAGTATAAGAGAGACTAATAACCAAAAGGTCTCTATGTTAGGATGTGATGTCCATATAATTATAACTTGTCATTAAACTGTTGTGTTGCAATCTCATATGTCAATTCTAGTGTTCCATTGTCTACCACTTTATTAAAGAGAGAGTGCATTTATGAAACCATGAACCCCGATCTATTTTTAATCATAAGAAACACATTTCCAACCACTTTACCACTTTTCCATTTTCTGCCATTTAAAAATTCGAAAATACAAAAACACTTTTACATCTTGCATTCATCATATAAAACCCAAAAATATCATTATCATTGCTACCACCATCCTTGCATATTTATTTACCACCATTACATATTTATTTCTTGTTTGCATTGCATATTATCTTGATATCATTATCACACCTTGTGCTTGACAACCACTAGGTGAGGTTGAGGACCAAAACATTTACTTTGTTTTGTAGGTAACCAAAAGAAGGATAGAAAATATAAATCTTCAATACTGATTCCCCGAGATTTCGATATTAAACCCTCGAGTCACCCCTCGTGGGGAAAACACGTCTTACACTTACTACACACTCTGCACTTGGAGTCTCAACCTAACTCATTTACTTTTCACGCAGGTAACTACGTGAAGGGCCATCAATAGGTCGAGCCGTCGGCATAGGCTGTGTCGACGACAAAAGGTCAATCATCTATAAACATGTATAACTTTCGAGTCAAATAACCAAGTTATGATCATCCCCGTGTCATAGTTTGTGATAATGTGCCCATATTTGACACATAGGTGTGTCTTTGTATGGCAAACATTGTTGCCAAAAACAATTTTAAAATATTATTATAAATATCATTTTTCATTTTTTAAGTGCCAAAAATGACTTTTTTATTAAGCAAGTACCAAAAACATGTTACAAAAAGTCATATACATGATGAAAAAGATGATATGGATGTTATATTTGGATTCCTCTCATTTTCTAATCGATTTAGATATTTTATTGGTTAAATTTCGATTTACAGATTTAAAGATATGAATTTTTCCATATTAGATGAAAAATAGGGGGAAAAAAACATAGCTGTGCCGACGGTTTAGGTTTCCAAAATTATTTTTCCTAAATTTTTATTTTTTAAAAATAGTTTTTTATTTTTAGGCTATGCCGACAGCAAAGCCGTTGGCACAGGTTTCCAAAATTAATTTTTCCAATTTTTTTTTAATTTTTTTCATATTAGATGAAAATAGGAAAAAAAACATAGCTGTGCCGATGGTTTTGCCGTCGGCACAGCCTTGCGTCAAATCTATGCCGACGGCTTTACCTATGCCGACGGCCAGGACGACGTGACGGCCTCGTCGGACCCTATGCTGACGGCCTCGACAAAAAACCGTCGGCATAGGATTTGGCCGTCGCACAGACCCGCATTCCTGTAGTGAATGGCGCGAGGTGAAGTGCTCCACGTCTCCATCCCCTCCGCTTGCTCAGCTGACGGGGACACAAATGTATACTACCATGACATCCTGCGTTTTAAAATGGTTTTTTCAGATGCATGGTTGGTTGGCCCGGTGCTCTCCATCTACCTCCCGCCCGCGCCCGGTCGTCGATCCTTTTCAAATCTTGCCTGCGGGGTATTGTCAAAAGCAGGATCTATTGTGGCTACCAAACCAAGCATCATCATTGGAAAGTTAGCAAGTACTAGGAAATTATGGTGGTACGCCCCAAATGGGTTTCTTCGATCTAGGGGAATGTCGAGGATTAGGACATGCAGATGTGTGGAAAATGAGGAATGATATTTGACCTGATGTGTAGTGGCTACCAACATCATATCAATATGTTGTAAATAAAAGCTGGAGTATTGCACTTGAAATTATTAAGCATATGGATAGTTTAGATAAACTACATTTCTCTGTTTTCACATGGTATTTTGAATCACATGATTTTGTAATATCAGAAAGTACTAGGGGGAATATAGAGCGGTTGATTATGCAGTCTTAGGCATTGCATGTCGTCTAAAGAAGAAAAACATATGTTATAGATGGATTATCTCCTAGTGTTATCTTCAGCGAATAATGTTTGGATGCTCCTCAAAAATAGGGCATGATTTAAAATAAATTAAAAATATCACTAAGATATGACATCTCGTACAGCGGAGAAAAATCCTTATTTATCTCATGAAGGGATCATCTCTTAGCTAAGAGGAAGGCAAACCTTTTTTTTGTTTTTCTCTCCTAGGATCTTAGCTAAGAGGAAGGCAAACCTCTTTTTTGTTTTTCTCCTAGGCTCTTAGCTAAGAGAACGAAAAACCTCTTTTTTCTGTTTCTATCTCCTCCAACTTAGTAATCATTCGTGACATTTCTGAGATGACAAATTTATGATATATTTTACTCCCTCCGTTTCAGTTTAAAAGTTCAGCGCGTATATCTAGGTCGCTAATTTTACCTATTGTAGGTACGTTAACGTTACTTTGCAACTAACTTTAATGCTTTGCTTTTTTTCTTTCACCTGTAGTATATGACTGAAACCTTTTTTAACTCACCGGAAGTCTAAATCATTCTCTGTTTTGAATTTTCATGCTTGATTTGTCGCCGCACCGTGCTCCTGTAGAGTCGCGGGCAGTTTTTCTTGGATGATTTTGGGTTTGTCTGGCTGTTCTATTTTTGTTATGATACATTTTGAGATCTGAATGTGAGCTGGGACTGGGATGTAGGGATGTAAATGGTCATGTATATGGCGCCACATGATCCCATTTATTTTGGTCAACAGATCAAAATCGTTTTTTCTTTCCTAGGAAAATGAACTACCAGCCGCTTATACGGGATTACATGGCGCCATATACGTATCCATTTACATCCCTACTGGGAGGGCTGCTATTGTATATTATATAAACAGTGCCGCATAGATCGCAGCAGCTAAGCTAATGGCGGATCCAGAAACTGTTTTCTCTGAACACGGCGCTGCAAGTGTAACTGACTGCAGGCATCACTTGTTATTTGTCAAAAGAAAAGTCATCGCCGGGGCCAATTGACCTCAATGCCAGATTAATGCTTCCTCCGCCCAACAGGTACTCCTAAGGTCGAAGTATATACCTTCCTGCAAAAGTCTCATTTGTATGTGTATCTTCCTGGAACCCGTTCCAAGTGGATCAATCATGAGTGAGTAAACTAATTTAAGCCGCAGCGCAACGTGCTAGCTAACACCATCGCGACCGGGCCTTCCCCCTACGCATGGCGATGGCGTGGCGCTTTCTTGCACGCTAGCCTCTAGCGCGCCGCGATAGCTGAATCTATCAGGTCACGCCTCGCCGCATTGTCAAACCGGGAGAAAGTGACGGCGTATCTGTTGTTGCTATCGCCGGTAATTTTTCTACTCCTATTCCCGACGAGATGGCGGCGGCGGCGGCGGCCGACGCGGTGCGTTGCACTTTCTACCTGCTGCATGCGAGTTGTTAGCAAAAAACCGCGACTTTGAAGCAAGAATTCTGAAAAACCGCGACTTTGATGTGGGATCACGGAAAACCGCAGGTTTGGTGGCAGACGTTCGCAATTTCCAAACATTGGACGCTAAACGCGAATTGACACCGAATCTGACATGTGGGACCCATCTAACAGCTGACGTGGCGTGGAGGGCCCCACTTGTCAGGATCAATTTGCATATTTTCACTGGGTTCCACTTGTCAGCCCCATAGGAGGCAATTAAAAAAATAAAAATGTCTAAAAAAAAAGAATCGAGCCGCCGGAATCGAGCCGCCGCCGCAGCCCCACTCGCCGCCGTGCCCACCACCGCAGCCCCCGGCTCGCCGCCGTGCCCATCACCTGCACTGGCCGAGCGCCGCAGTCTCCTGCTCGCGGCCCCCTGCTCGCCGCCGAACGGCAAGAACGTCTCCCCGCCACCGCAGCCATGGGAGGACGCGGGGTAAGGAGGAGTGGACACCCTCGAGCCCGCGGAGCTCGTGGCCATCGTTGATGGAGACGACCTCGCCTTCCACCTCCCTGTTGGCGCAGCCCACGCGGCCGCAATGACAGCCGTCCTCGGCGAGGCGGCGGTGCGGCGCGAGGCTGGGCTACGCGGCGGTGCGGCGCGAGGCCACCCGAGTCGAGGACGCACGCGTCCGGCACTCCGGCGACATGGTGCGCGGACGGGAGGAGGAAGAACGGAGGACGGCGGTGCGGTGCGCGGCCGGGCGAGGCGGCGGCCGCATCCCCGTCGTGCTATAGGAGAACGAGGCCCATGCATCTCTCGGGTGAGGCCGTAGCAGAGCAGGAGGCGGCGGCCGGCGAGCCAGAGGGCGGCGGCGAGAGCAGCACGGAGGTGGGGGGTGCGCGGGAGGTGGCGGCGCCCGGGCCCGAGTTCGGCCGCGAGCACGGACGAGAGCACGGCGGCGCTCGGCCACGGCGACGGCGGCGGGAGGCGGGGGCGAGCACGGCGGCGAGTTCGGCCCGCGTGGAAGGGCGGCGGTCGGCGAGCAGAGGGCGGCGGCGAGAGCAGCACGGAGGTGGGGGTGCGCGGGTGGCGGCGGCGAGCACGGCCGAGAGCAGCACGGCGGGGCGCCCCCTGCAACCTGCTCGATTCTTTTTTTTTAGACATTTTTATTTTTTTTAATTGCCTCCTATGGGGCTGACAAGTGGGACCCAGTGAAAATATGCAAATTGATCCTGACAAGTGGGGCCCTCCACGCCACGTCAGCTGTTAGATGGGTCCCACATGTCAGATTCGGTGTCAATTCGCGTTTAGCGTCCAATGTTTGGAAATTGCGAACGTCTGCCACCAAACCTGCGGTTTTCCGTGATCCCACATCAAAGTCGCGGTTTTTCGGAATTCTTGCTTCAAAGTCGCGGTTTTTTGCTAACAACTCGCTGCATGCTGATAATTAACCCGGGCCGCATGCATACAGATTGAAGCAGCTCCGAAGGTGCCCTTAATTTGCTTTTGGATAGACAGATCAATTAATATTATTACTCGTCGATGAGTATCGATCGATGGTGTTTATGCCACGTTTTAACCTTCGTCCGTTTTCGAAGGTTCGTGGCCGCCCGTGCTTTGGCTGCTTGGGCGTGTCATTTCATGCTCAATAAAAAATAACCCGTGAACAAGCTAGCTAGCCGTCCCTATTTCTTGTCCAAGTTTCATATACTAGTACCCTAATTGTCCAAGTAGACTACCAAGGGCATTTCAGTGTAGTAGCTAGAGAACAAATTAAGCGTCCTAGGCAAAGAAAGAAACATGGTCAAGACTCAGGCCGGCCCTTCGTGCATGCATGGTCATCGTCTAGCTCGATCGAAAACGCTTCCGGCCGGTCAAGCCGTCATCGCTCTTCACGCAGTCTCCCATCGCGGGCTTGACCTGTACGAACGTCGTACCCCAGTCCGTGCCTCCAGGCTCCAGCTAAACTTACACAAGAGCTATAGCTAGAGTTCCCCCCACGTCGTCACCGGCTCACCGCCAGCGATATCCATCGATCGACGGCTGGCCGGCTGCTTCACACGAAAAATATATAGAACATATATCTATCTATATATCTTCATGTTTGTTCCAACTTGTAATTTGCCACTGGGAGAGATAACCACCACAGCTAGCTAGCTCGATCATCGATCCCTTCCTTAGTCGTGTCCATGGTTGCTCGCGCGAGCTGAGCTGACTTTGGCGGTCCGGGGAGCCAATGGCGCGAGGTGAAGTGCTCCACGTCTCCATCCATCCTGCGCTTGCTCAGCTGACGGGGACACAAATGTATACTACCATGACATCTTGAATTTTTTTATGGGTGCCATGACATCTTGCGTTTTTAAATGATTTTTCAGATGGTTGGTTGGCCCGGTACGGTGCTCTCCATCTACCTCCCGCCCGCGCCCGGTCGTCGATCCTTTTCAAATCTTGCCTGCGGGGTATTGTCAAAAGCAGGATCTATTGTGGCTACCAAACCAAACATCATTGGAAAGTTAGCAAGTGCTAGGAAATTATGGTGGTACGGCTCAAACGGGTTTCTTCTAGGGAAACGTCGAGGATTAGGAGTTTAGGGCATGCAGATGAGTGAGAAAAAAAAGAGAGGAATAATACCTTGACCTGAATGGCTACCGAACATCATATTATGTTGTAAAACACTTCAAATTATTCGTCACATGGATAGTTTAGACAACTATATTTTTCTATCTGCAGTAACACATAACCATATACAACTCGTTAGGCATTTAAGTTTTAAAATATTTTTTATAAATATTTAAGTGATGCCGACCGACGTGACGTATATATCACATGGTATTTTCTATCGCATGGTGTTGTAAGGCGAGGAAGAATTAGGGTATGTAATAAGACAATCTTATCTTAGACAATTCATATCGTTTAGAGAAGACAAAAGTATGTTATACAATGGATTATATCTTAGCGCTACATCCTACAATTAATGCTTGCATGCTCCTAAAACTTACGGCATGACTAAAAATATACTCAAGTATAAGGAAAATGTTTGACTAAGATAAGACATATCGTACAAACTACAATGGAGAAAAATGTCCTGTCTATCTTACTAAGAGATCATTTGTTAGCTAAGAGAAAGGCAATCCTCCTTTTATGTTTCTCTCTCATCCAACTTAGCAATCGTTCCACGTGACATTGCTAACATATCACATTTATGATATACTGTACATTTTACTTTGAACATACACCCATAGCATATATGGAAGTATATTTGGAAACATAGATCATTAAACCCACTAGGAATATTTTCTATTTATACTATTGTAATTACCATATCTGATATATGTATAATCATATTTGCTTTGATTAATCAACGACTAAGATTAGATTCTCCTCTTACCTCCTACGAGGTAAGTGGGGGCCTCTTATTCTATAGGAAATTTGGTTGTTTTAGTTCAATTTTTTTGGCGACATGTCTAGAAAATATAAATTTGCATACATAGGAGTGGCCGGAGCAGACCGAGTGACCCCCCTGCTCGAGAAGTTGCCCATGATTGCCAGGGCGTGCCGCTATACCTCGGATGCAATTCTATTGCAATATATACACAGAAAAATGGTGTCACTCCAACCTTTTATTTGCCTAGCCTTCAGAAGTTTCTATGTACTCTATCGGGAGAGGCGGATCTAATGTAAAAATTGAAGAACAAAAGCGTGACAACGACTGGGTTGTGGTTACCAAACATCATATGATGTTGTAAATAATATCAAAGTATGTATTACCCATCAAATGGGTTTTAACTAGCGTAAAAAGCCATGGCACGATGCAATTTAAGTACGATTTTTCTAACTTTCAATTTCTAGTGTTTTACATTTAAGGAGATTCCAACATAGCATGATCCAATTAAAATAGTTTTACTATTCTTTGCGTGTTTTGCTAATTCTAGAAAGCAAAGACATCCTATAATTTGAAGAAACACAAAGTGACCGGGACAAAAGGACCACGTTGTGCTATTGTGCTTACCAAACATCAATATTTTGATGTAAATAAAAGTGGTATTGCACTTCAAATGGGTTTCTTCTAGCTGTAAAAAAAAGCATAAATCCTGGCGTGTCGACAATGCAGCACAACTGGGGCTGCGAAGACGCGACCACACCGGATGAAAGATGAGCACGTGCCGCGCCTCAAAACTCTTGTCTCATTCGATTTTAGACTTTTAAAATTCCAAGAGGCTACGACGGTGTCCATGGCTATATAAATCCATTTTGCTTCCACAGATGATAGATCGGTTTAACCTCTTGCTGTCCCTTCGTACCTTCCGTATTCCCCTCAAGTCAAGTCGCACCTATCCACTCCATTACCGCGCAAGGTAGCTGTATCCATCGTCATCGCCGTCGCCGGCCCGCACGTCCTTTCCTTCCTTCCATGGCCGCCACGAGCTCCGACGGAGACGCCCGGCATAGGGGCCTCGGCGTGCATGGCGCGTCGCGCAAGATCGGCAAGCCGACGTCGTCGTCGTCGCCGGTGCAGCAGCAGCAGCATCGGAAGCCGGTCATCATCTACATGGTGTCGCCCAAGGTGATCCACGTAGAGGCGCACGAGTTCATGTCGCTCGTGCAGCGGCTCACCGGCCCGGAGGGCGCCGGGGACGACAGGCAGGAGAGGGCGTCCACTTCGTCGTCCCCGAGGTTGTCGGTGACGGACAGAGCAGGCGGGCGGTCAGCGCAGCCGGTGCGCGTCAAGGCGCGCGCCCTCAACCGGCCCGGCCCGGCGGTGTCCGTGTCGGTGACGGCCACGAAGCTCCAGCAGCAGGCCGTGCCGCCGTCGTGGGCGGGACCGTCGCCTTCGCCCACCACGGGGTTCTTGTTCACCGACCTCAGCCCGCTCCGTGGCGGGGCGCTCAAGGGCGAGGCGCCCATGATCTCCCCTTGGCTGCATCAAGTCAGCGACCACTTCCTGAGCCCCGGCGGCGCGGCGGCGCTCGGCTCGCCGTCCGGCTTCCTCGACATCTTCGGTCCGCTCTCCTCTCAGAATCAGTGATTGGATCAACCCTCAGCCGGCGGTGACATATTGGTCAGGAGTCTTATGGACTCTTTCAATATGCATTAGGGTTTCTGCAAGATGAACTCGCATGCTCCCCTCACACGATGATCAAGCAACTAGCTGGTTCGGCAAGCTGTAAATTAATAGCGTAGGCTCCCGTGGTATTGGTTTTATGTGTTTGATGTAAATTTTGGTGTTGGTTGCAGTTCTTGCCGTACATTAATTGTAATAACGTATAAACTGGTGCGCCGATGAGATATGAAATTGATTTATTGGTTGATTCGTTTTAGCTGGTCCGTGTGCAAGCTGCTGCAACAACTGTTTAGGCTATGAATTAGGAGCTTGACTTGACAGGATATATATGCGGCATATATATCCTGCTCTACATGCAAACCACTTTCTGCTCGAAGAAAAGAAATTAAGCAGAACTCTCGTTGATCCACTTGCGATATACAGTACTAGTATCTAAGCTAGCTAGTTATGTACAGCTTGATCACGGTGGCCAGATTTGACAGAGTTGGCAACTTGGCATACGCGGTATCAGTTTTTCTGTTGAGGGGATTATAGATGTATTTTTTCCATGGAAGGAGCAATGTTGCATTGCCATACGCCCATACCAAATTAAGATGGTTAATGTTAATGATCACGGATTCGCAACAACAAAAAACGATCATAGGTATTGCTACACAGAAGGGTTTGTATGGGCTAAATATATTTCATAATTGTTTGCAGCACACGAGGGCATTTGGTCTAGTGGTATGATTCTCGCTTGGGGTGCGAGAGGTCCCGAGTTCAATTCTCGGAATGCCCCTACTTTTTTCTCTATTTCTCTAAACAAGTAATATCGTGTATCCAATCTTTCTATATTTTGCTCCCTCCAACTTATTTAACAACGCCCGCTGCAAAAAAAAAAAAAGTCCCGCCCGTGTGGACTAGCAAATAAAAATGTACCATTCCTGAAGCTTGATCAATTATATCTGCCACCAGTACAACTCAAACACACCCCGGCTGCATTGATAATTGAAACGACCCTCAGTTTACAGGCAAAGTTCCATCAGAAAACCAACTCGAAGCTCTTGCCTGGCCACATACAGAATGCTTTAACAAAATGTGACGGTAAATGACACAAACAAAACGCAGATGCTTCTGAAGTGTGATGTCAACGATAACATGATTCAGCATGTCGAGGACAGCAGCTATCTGGCCCTTTATCTTTCGGGGACGAGCAGTTATATTTTTTCACAGCGGACTGAAATCAACCGTTTGGCCTACAGAGTTGACCTGCTGAGTCTATGTCGATAAAAAAAAGACAAGACAAATAGGCTTTCCCGGCAGAATATTTCGACCTTTTGATTTCGCAGTAGTACAACCTGTTACAAACAGCAGAAATATCTTAAATCTGAAAAGATGTACTTTAACGCACTGCACTTTTTGTCTAGCGTGGCTACACTTGCTAAGTTGCTACTCCAATCAGAAATGCTACGTATTTGGTTTTCTATTTTGCAAAGACGAAGGAAGCCTCCATGTGACATTCTTCAGAAATGCTTTTTTTTTTCAGTCGGAAGAAAAAGATTGTCATTCTAAGTTCTGATTGTTTGTTTGATGCTGTAATTATTAGTTCATTACAAAATGTGCAACTCAACCGTCATTAGAAGGATGTAGGGCAGGGCGTGATCCATGGATGGTCCAGAGTCCGTTTGTCATGAAACTAACCACATCAAATCAATGCCCTGGCTAAGAGTCAAACCAAGCAAAACCAGCGGTAACAAATGCGCACCAGACAAATGGGATATACAGTATAACAAAGGAATTCTGAAGGCAGAAACACTAGTGGACTAAGCATCTTCAAGATCCAATATGAGAACAAGATTGCTGAAGGTATAATACTGCATAGCACGGAGGAAACCATTAGGCAGTGAAATTCAGTAGAGACACTAAATGATTGAGCATCTTCAAGATCCAATATCAGAACGAGAAAACAAAGTGCGTAGATCCAACTCCAAGTGGCAAAATCTCCTAAACAGTTCCCAGAAAGCAGCAACACGAGAGTGTGGGTGGACTACTACTACTACGCATGGTATCATCATCCTACACAGTGGCAAGGCATCACATGGAGGCTTCCTTCGTCAAACCAAATAGCACTGCACGCTTCCCAACACTTGAGCTCTCTCTTCTCGATCAGAACTCACAACTCTGAGCAGCTAGGTATTGTTGACAGAGGATATGAGGGTTTTTTCATCCTCCATGATCTCGCTGCTGCTTTCAACCTTGACTTCAGTACCAGCGACGGGATTGCGGGCCTTGGAAGTTTCAGCGGCACTTGCTTGGACCGCCGGAGGAGCAGGAGGATGAATCTGAGCAGGAGGAGGAGGAATCCTGGCGGCAGGCTTGAACTGAACCAGTATCACGGTCGAGTTGTCCTTCGACTTAACACAGTGGTTAAGGAGCTCCTCACAGATTTTAGGCAGTGTCATCTCCTGTGTTGAAACAGCAGATATGTGCAACATGAGTAACAATTCTGTCAACAAATGCATAGAATGAAAAACCTGCTATGTCTATATGCTCTTCAATTGTAGGCTTTAGCTATCAATCAACTGAGTAGCCAAGCAGATCATGTGCGAGACATACATGAGCAGACACATTCTACATGGTATTTCATAACAACTTCTCATCCGGTAGGATATTTTTTTTACTTTAATGACAAGGAAGAATGAGCAAAAGAAAGCTTACACTGGCTAACTTCTCGTTTACAAAATTCACCGCGCCATCACTTGACAAGATATCCCTGAAGCAGGGCGAAACAGAGGAGTGTAATTTGAATATTGATATATAAATGAATTCACATAAGCATAAAAATATGACTAAATGGGATATGGCATTTCAGTTTATTCTTTTACTAGTTTTAGCATTCTTCGAGCCAAGCAGAATACTGCAAGATACCGAGCTGAGCAAAGATAAATTATTCCACAACTTAGAAAATTCTTATTGGTGCAAATGTTTCACCAAGTGGTAAGATTTTTAAGCAAGCTCTCGCGAGATGAATGAAGCATTCATTTCCAACTAGAACTAAGTAAAACAGATACGAAACCATCAAATCAAAAAAATTATTTGGACACGGTGAAGAACTAGCTTAAGTATTGGCGCATCTTCCTGAACTGTAGGTCCCCCAGTACAAGAAACCACACAAAAAATAACTACACGTGCAATTAAGTAGCTTGGACTCAGAAGCTATCAGTCCAGGCCACAACGAATCTAACTGAATCAAAATGTAAAAGCCGCTCTGGATACATTCTTCTGTCCTAAGACTACCGAAGCATGACCGTCATTGATTTATTCTGGACGAAAATTTGCACTTAGAAGGATGTAAAATAAAATATAACCACTTCAATAATTTTGAACCGAGGACTAACCAGATGCCGTCACTTGCTATAAGAAGAAAATCAGCATCTTCAGTTATGTCCACCTAGCAAAAAAGGGCAATTTCCATTAGAACACGCCCATGGAAACAAATTTATACTCCACTAACACAGGTAAATTACAAACTTACAATGCGAACGTCAGGATTACATGTCACCATTTGTTCTATATCATCCAAATTTGTGTTCGACTTGAAGTGAAAATCACCTGAAATGCAAGTATGCAAATTGCCAAGTATAATGAAATAGATAGTATGAAAGTATGCAACAGACCAAAACGAAATCAAATAAGGGTTATACCAATAGCTCTGGACATGGCTAGACTCCCATTTACACGATAGCTGCTCGACTGTACTCGTCCTGCAAATCTATAAGGTTTGGTTACTCGTCCTCCAGCATTTTGAATTCTCTGGCATTCGCCGGGAAGGTTTGGTTTGTGATCGGTAGATAAATCCATTGCCTTTGGATAAATGGATAAAAGAACTTTAAGGCACCCACTGAATGCATTTATTATGAAACAAGAGCTGAACAATAAGGAAACAGTCACTATACCCGACGACCCCTTGAGAGTACACAGCGAGAATTGCCAACATTTCCAACAATGATCTGGTGTCCTCTAATGACAGCCACGCAGGCTGTGCTTCCGGGTCCCTGAAAGGAAAAGGTTTCCAAACTAAATTATATGAAAAATAATTCCAACTCTTATATGAAAGAACATGATATCAAGAAACAAGCAGTGAGAGCCACTAGGAGGAGGGAAAACCTTTTCTGTGTGCCCTTTGATAAAGAAGCAAACAACTGTAAGAAAGGAACGATGAATTCGAGCACATGAAAAGAGTTATTTCTCATGTCATACCTTCATTCTGGGAATATGATAAGTGATAACAGCCAAGATGCAATGACCAACGAGAACTTAGGAGCATTTGGCCTCCAACTCAGTAAACCGGGCACTCAATATAGTTGGGCATATGCGTAAAATATATACCACTTCCAACTCAAAAGCTTATCTCAAGAAAGTAAACTAGAGCCTCCATAATCCATATCACACCATTCGACTCCTTCCAGTTCGATTTTACAGATAATAGTATGCATATGATCCAAGAGATATAATCTTAGTTAACTTCTTTCACAAGTTTGATATTAAAGCACATTAATTACTTGATAATCATCTTGAAGGAAACCAAACCTTAACAGAAGCAGCAGTCTTGAGACGACGTAGCAAATTGAAGCTAAAACGAGGTGGGTTAGCTGACGCCCTAAATTCATCAAGTTCTTTCAACTGCTCATCCATTCTGCAACAATTAAACAGTAATAAGGATTAAATGTTTCATATTTACACATGGAACATGCCCAACCTTATTTTCTATTAGAACAAGACTACTATGAACAAAATAGGTGTAACATTGACCCTTTCACCTTTGACTACTGAAAAGGATAAAAGTTATGGAGCCTGAGATATAGAGTATGTTAAACAATAACCTGAAAAACACGCGCCGCACTGCATTATCCAGATTGTTCTGATAATCTTCATCTTGTTTAAGCTCAGTATGAAATCGGCTCGCACAATGGTGTGCTACAGTAGCTCCTAAAACAGATAATATATAGCTATAAGTCTGGCATTGTTATATAAGTATATATAGCAGAACAAGAATGCGGAATCAACAGAATGTGCGCAGAAGCTTATATTCAAAAGAGTGTGATGAACACCGCTAGCTGAATATCCCTTCAATAGATATCACTGGAAAGAAATAATACAGTCAACACGGTGATGATATACACCCCTCTTCTGTCAGTAAGAGATCACAGGAATGTTATGATTTATTCCTCACAAATCACGACACTTCAGAATACAATAATCACAACTCTAACACGGCAACACATTAAATGTTTCGTTTATCACAAGTATTACTTTTGCACATTATCGATGGCATAGGTTGAAATGTTTCGGTATGTTGTAACAAGATCAGAAATGAAGAACAAACCTCCATGGCCATCATAAACACCAAAGAATGCTGTGGACCTGATACCATCTAGATCAAGATCTACGTAAGTTGTACGCTGAAAACAGTAAGAGCGAAAATCAAGCTTAAGATTTACTTGCTAGCGGATCAAAAATATTTGTGAAGAACATCCCAAGAATTGTACAAAGTAGTGCAACATTACTCACAGTTTCATGCCTGTACGAGCACAATCCTTGCATAGATGACGCAGCAAAATTAATCCTGTCATTCTCGTCTCTGACAGTAAACTTCGATAGGTAATAAGACTGACGTTGACCCATTGCGGGGTTTGCTTTCCTGGAAGGTTTCTAGAAATTGTTATCCATGGAAAATAAAACAAAAGTGAATGTATTGACACTGACTGCATTACAGATCGTTATATGCCAGAAAACTTGATTTAAAAAGGGTTAAGTAGCTCCATCATATTACTGCATGTACAGATTGCATCCTGGGACGCTTATATACTATGAGGAAATCGCATTCTTCTAATTAGACACAGAATACAGGGCTTTGCACCGAGGATTTTACACACAATAATCAAATCACACTACATACTACATGCAAGCTTCAGAAACTCAAATCATACACCCACCAAGTACTGGGCGAATTAACAAGACACTAACAGATGGTAGAATAAGCAAGAGTGCACGATCTCATCATCTTAAGAGCGACATAACCCCAAAATGGCCACCGATTCACCATACAAAAATCCGAAGCAGGTTCAAGAAGCAAGACTTGGTGGGTGTTTGATTTAATGGCAAGGCATGCACGTCGATTGATTAGGACTCAACAGCAAGCACGCGCAGAGTTTTGAATCAAGAAACGACAAGAATAACAAGAGTAATCAACAATCTCCGAACCAAAACGGTCACGAGACGCTGACAAGCCGTGCTCTGCGGCTCGATGAGTAGCCCACGAACGAACCGAAGAAGCAGAAGATTTCGCGAGTTTTGAATCAAAAGCAGCAGCGATAGCAAGAGGAATCGATAACCACGGCGTCGTCGCGGACCAAGTTGGTCATAGAACGCTGACACACCGCGCTGTGGTCGATGAGCAGCCCACGAAACGGAAGAAGCGGAAGACCTCGCGATTTTCCAAATCGAAAATAGCAACGATGACAAGAGGAATCGACGAACATGGCGTCGTCGAAGGACAAAATTATCACGGGACGCTGACGCGCCGCGCTCTGCTCGACCAGTAGCCCGCGAACGAACCGAAGAAGCGGAAGATCTCACGAGTTTTTTAACCAAAAACAGCAACGGGATAACAAGAGGAATCAACGAACACGGACGCACCGCGCTCTGCTCGCCCACGAACCGAAGAAGCAGAAGAATCTCGCGAGTTTTGAACCGAAAACAGCAACCCAACAACAAGAGGAACCAACCAACACGGCGTCGTCGCAGAAGGAAACGGCCACAGGACGCTGACGCGCCGCGCTATGCTCGACCCGAAGCCCACGAACGAACCGAAGAAGCAGAAGAATCTCGCGAGTTTCGAACCAAAAACAGCAACACCAGCAAGCAGATGATCCCACGAGAGAGGAGAGGAGACGGGAAGGGGACGGGAGGAGAGGAGCCTCTCACCTTTCCTCCGCCTTCAGCCTTCTGCGTCCGCTCGGAGGAGCCTCTCACCGTTCCTCCGCTGCTTCTGCGTCTGCTAGGAGGAGAGGAGAAAAGTTGTTACGGTGGCGCAGAGTTGCATGCGGTGCGGCAGCTAATATACAGCTCGGCTGGCAGCCAGCCAGGCGACGGAGAGGCTGCGTTCCTCTCTCGGACTCCCGACTGGCGCGTCGCGTGCCGTCCGATCGGCATCCGCGGCTGACGTGGCGGATCGGACGGACCCTGATGGTCCCGTGGCGCGACTCGTGGGCCCATGAGAGCACCCGTGGCCGTTGGATCGGGACGGAACGGCCCTGATGCCGCGCGCGTGACGTGTCTTCGCGCCCCGCCTCTCGCCCGGCGGCCGCCGCGCGCGTGACGTGTCTTCGCGCCCCTGGTCGCTCCGCCGTGTTCGCCTTGCTCCGCACCGCACCCCCGCGTGAGGAAGTCGGAGCCGCATCCAGATCCACGGATCTCCCCGTCCGCCGCCGCCCTCGACCCCCGCTTCTCCGCCCTCCACACTGCTCCGGCTGGCGGCCGATGCGTGGGGCTCCAAGAATCCCCGGGCTTGCCGGCGCCGTCGACCCCGCTCGCTTTTGCCCCCGGTGGCAACCACCCCCAAACCCTCGTAGCCTTCATGCTGTGCCGCCGCCGTCTCCTCCCTCCTCCCTCATGGCGCGCCGCCGCCTCCAGCCTCCTCCCTCATGGCGCGCCGCCGCGGATGCCGGAACCCTCCGAGTACCACATCCTTCCTAATCCTACCGGCGCCGGAGAAAGCTGAGCGAGAGCGGCTTTTTTTTTTCTTTCTTTCTTGCCAAGGCTTCTCTTTTTCCTCCACAGAGAGAGGGGACGGAATAATCGAGAGATCGGGCCGTGTCCTCTCCAGGACTGATGCTAACTGTGAACGTTTAGGCCCAGCAGACCGATTCAGCATGCTAATGGTGCCGGCCAGTCTGGCCCACATAGCCTTCTCCTACCACGGCCCAGATTCTAAAACACCAAAAAATGATGATTCTAGAAACAAATTTGTGCAAACTTTATTTTGATCTTCCAAGCACTTGTATGCCCTCTCATACATCGTTGAGGAGCGTGCGAGCGGAGTGGGGTGAACCTTTTTGTACATTTTCCTAGTTTGTGCGTGCTCTTGGTGGCGATGACACAATGCGGGATAAGTTCCCCTAACTCTATCACCTTCTGGTTTGACTGTCGTGGCCTACTCTAATATGTCACTAGTTTTTGTTGCTTGTTGTCTTCTCGTGGTCTAGTGACAAGGAAACAGTTTGGAAGTGTGACATGTGATGGTACGACAACTCGCTATTTACTCGGTAATTTTTGTTGGAGAAATGGCCGAGTGGTTCCAGGTGTAGCATTGGGACTGCTATGTACCGAGGGTTCAAATCCTCCTCCTTTTGTTTCTGTTAATTCACAACCATAATGTATCAAATCAAATAGATTTCAGATAAATACTTGTATTTGATATAAATTCATTACGTTGGTACTTAAAAATACAAATGAACAAAAAAAAATCCTATCTAATCTCGCTCCCCTTGCGGATATGCCCTTATTCAGCTCTCTGAAAAAAATCAGCTTAGTGAGAGAAGTAGCAGTGAGGGCGCTAAGCAGGTGTAAAGTGAATCAGTCTGAGAGCCAGCAACACCACTTTAGGAGATTAAGCAAATGTCTAATGCTCTAGTGTCCCTTTCATCCGCAGGTTAGGATATCGGCTATTCATGTCGAGGATAATGTTTGAGTCCCTCAAGGGGTAGGTGCATCATCCCACACCGACTCATGTGTTTGATCCAGTGTTTGAGGAATTGTATATGTATCTAATCTTGAATGGCCTGGATGCTGGCGATTTGCTTTCCTTAATTTGGTGGCACGAATGTTCGCCTCTAGGTTGACAAGTGGGAAATGCCCTCTTTAGAGCATCTCTAGCAGTACCCGCAAAACTCGAACCCGCAAAACAATTTTAAGGGTCGGGTTTTGCGTGTTCTTGCGCGAGAAATCGGGCCGCGAAGAACAGAGCCCGCAAATGAAACTGCAAATCTGAATTTCAACATGCAGATTTTCGCGGGAACAAAGTTCAGTTCATACTAGATAGATGTTCTTTGCTACAGATAGATTTCAACGTTGTTTCTACACAAAATGCAAACCCTAGATACTAGCCTAAACTACACGTCGCCGCCCAAACCCTAGAACTACACAAAATTTGCTCCTCACCGGAGCCACGGGCGCGGTGGCGACGCAGCGGTGGAGGAGCTTCACTCCTCGTCGGAGACGAGGTCGATGACGGGCGGGAGCTGGCTGATGATCAGCGTCTGCTCCAGGAGGACGTCGTCGAGCACCTCGTTGCGCTTGATCTTGGCGGCGAACTCCACCGCCTCGTGCTGGGACCGCAGCACCGTCGCCGCCAGCGTGCGGTCGAGGTGCTCGTCGGGGATGAAGTCCTCCGGCCCGAGCGTGACGCCGTAGTGCTCGGGGTCGTAGCCCTCCGGCGGAGGAGCACCTGGCGCGGCGGAGGAGCTGCTCGCGACGGCGCCGGTAGATCTCCCGCTCCCGCTCCCTCCGGAGCCGGTCAAATTCCGGCAAGTCGCAGCGCACCGACCCGCAGTACTTCCGTGTGCCGCGCTTCCGTGCGCCGTCGCTGCGGACGACCTGCGCGCGCTTCTCGTCGGAGTAGTCTCCGCCGAACCGGTCGTCGCCGGGGAGCGCCGCCTCTGGTTCCCGCTTCGGCGCCATGGCTCGGCGTCGCCGGATCTGTTGACGGGGAGGCGAGATTGCTCGTCGGAGACGGCGGAGCGCACGGCGGATTGCTCGCCGGAGGAGGTGTGGGATTGGGGATTGCAATCCGCAAATGCGGTGGGAAGCCAAATAAATAGGGGTAGGCGGTACGGATTCACGGGCCACCGCAAAACGTTTGCGGGCCGACGCAAATATGCAGGCGCTGGTCTGGCCCAAAAATGGCCCCAAACCCGCAAACTCGCCGGAATTTTGCGGGTTCGGCCATTTTGCGGGTACCGCTAGAGATGCTCTTAGGAATACCAAATCATTGCATTGAGTGAGGTTTCCAGGCTCCAAAACATATTCGTTATTGTTCACAAGATAACAAAGCTCCTGAATCGTCGCAATGTTGCTAGTTCCACGACAATTCTACATAAAGTACGCATGGTCCAAATCTCCTAGAGATATTCCCCACTGCACCTCGAAAAGGCGCTGGACATCAACGGAAGCCAACTATCTCCACCAAAACAGGCAGCCAGGACTACGATCCATCACAGTTCTTATACAATAAACTTTTCAGTGAAGCGAAGACAAGATGTAATCTATCATCCAGCTATATACTAAAATATTGATATTTTACTTTTGGTAATCCCATGTGATTATGTATTACCTATATCATTATGTATTTCTCGTCCAGTGCATGGCTTATCAATACAATGTCCATACCGGTCTCAGCTAAACTAGCCACTTTTTTCTACTTGGAGCAAGTATAATAGGGTGTCTTAGGCGGGCTATAAGAGATGTCAAATTAGATTTTTTTTTTACTTAGTTGGAGGATAGAGAAGAGAAGCGGACCGTAAACTTAGGGTGTGTTTGGTAGCCCGGGCCATTGGGGATTAGCTATCTACGCTCATACATACTGACCCTAGCCAAGCTCAGCTAAGATTTTCTCACATGTTTGGTAGCTCGTGTTTGTTGAGCCATGCTGAGTGCATCTGCTGTTTGGTTGGTTGTATGGCGAAAGAGATGCTGAGGAGGTCCAAAATTTGCACAGAAACCCCCGAATACAAAAATGAAACGCAGTTAGGTCCCTGCATACAAAATAAACATCAATCAGGTCCCTGTACATAGAAATAAAAAGCAATCCGATCCTCTTAAAATCGCAATCAGGTCCCTGGCCGGCCATGGCGGTGCTGGTCGTGGCTGGCCGGCCATGGCGGTGCTGGTCGTCGCTCGCCGGCAGAGGAGGCGGTGCAGATCTGGTGGCGGTGCTCGTTTGGGTGGAGGCCGGCGAGAGGAGGGCGAGGCGGCGGCTCGTCCGTGCTCGTCGAGGAGCCGGTGGTGGAGCTTGGTGGCGAGGAGACGGTGCTCGTCAACGAGGAGGCGGCGGAGGCCGCGGCGGTGCGAGGGGAGATGGCTGTGGCGGTGCGAGAGGATGAGCCGGAGGACGCAGCGGTGCGAGAGGAGGAGGCTGCGAAGCTTTGCTGCGAGGTGGCCGGCGTCGAGACGGAGGCGGTGGAATCCGCGTCGAGGCGGAGGCGGCTGTGCGAGAGGCAGAGGCGGCTGTGTGAGAGGAAGAGGTGGCGGCTGCCCAGCGTCGAGGAAGAGGCCGGAGTTGAGAAGGTGGTGGTCACGGTGACAAGAGGAGGAGGTGGCGGCTGTGCGAGAGGAGGTGAGTGAGAGAGAGCAGCCTGGGGGAAATGAGAGTGGGGCGTTTGACCCCTGTTGGGCGGAGGCCCAGGTGCGGGGCGCGGGGATGATTTTCTGCACGAGGCCAGCCCTGCCGAGTTGCGAAGCTCGATTCGAGCTTCTCTACCGGGCAGGGCTGAGAGCTCTTTTTCGTGTGAGTTGGGCAGTGCCCACGCGAGACAACCGGGCTACCAAACAGCCAAATTTTTGGAAATCTCGGTTGAGGTGGTAATTGTTGGGTTGGCCCGGGCTACCAAACACGCCCTTATAGTCAGGTCTAGCACGAGCTACAACACCCTTTTTTTGAAAGAATAAGGTGAGTCGGGTATGCGTAGCTATTATATGACTCGAAAACCTCTTTTAGATCCCGAGCTACGTGGAGCTCGTTTTTAAAAAAATTCGAAATCGACATTTTTAAGTTTCCATAAATCGTGAAAAAAATTCCGTATGTAGATAATATGCAGATCTACAATCGTTCCTAGTTTCCAATCCAAATTCAAATTATTCTGAGCTAGATCTAAAAGACAAATTTCTGGATCTAAATACCCGGATTCAAAATTTGAAATATGTCAGAATTTGTCTTTTTTCCACAGCCCAAAATACAACGAATTTGAAGTAAAAAAAATCACGCTTGTGTGTCTCGAGAATATCTACACCTGTGATTTTTTGCGCGATTTTTGGAAATTCAAAAAATGAATTTCGATTTTTTTCAATATAACGAGCTTCATGTAGCTCGGGAGGCAAAAGTCGGCTATTAAATTGGTTATACATGACATTGCAACTAGATATAGTTGATTGTTAACTATACTATTAACCGCACGTTTATGATTATAGAAAAGGGAGGCATCGTCGACGAGTCCATGCAGGAAAGGTGTCTTGATCAAGAAATGACACCCACCATTGTGTAGGCAAATACACCCTATCTATCGATGTATCACAGATATATGCCGAGATCCCTACTATCCGCCTGTTGCATATCAACCACACTAAATTGGTGGTTTGGACTAGGTCAACGTGGTTCCTCTGACAAGAGATGGGTAAAGGTCGTAAAAGGACAAAAGTACACTTTGCATCATAGGTATAGATGCACCAAATACCTAAAAAACGTATTTCAAAATGTCAAAATATTTCAAAAAAAACATATGTAAATCAAAAACTTTTATGTTCGCACACAAAGTTTCGTGAAAATAGACAATTTTTGGTGTTCCAAAATGACTTTTCACGATATTTCTTTTTCATTTTACGCATGCCACGAAAATGTGTTTTTTCGCGAAATTTTATGTGCGAACATAAAATGTCCGGATGTACACCCGATATTTTTTGTAAATTTTTTTTATACATTTAAAATATTATCTATAATCAGTGCATCTAAATCTATGAGCACCGTGTCTGTACAAAGAAAGCTTATGCTATGCTTAGGGCGTGTTCGGCAACTCTCCAACAGCCAGCTTCCCAAAATTTCAGCGAGAAGCTGTCCCGAACGTCTCAGATCCGAGAAGCTAGCTTCGAGAAGTTGAGCAAATCGCACGTACAAAACGCGGAGCTAGCTAGTGAGAACTTGCCTGTGGCAAGATGGTTAGGTGGGTGGTTGTACCCCAGCCCATCAGAGTTCAAACCCCAGGTTTGACGCTGATGTTTCTCATTTAAGGCGGAATATTCTTCAGTGGGAGGCGACGTTCCCGTCGACAGCGAGGCGCCCATGGTGACTTCGTCAATCTCAAGACTCGACCCGCCGACTCAGTCTCTCGGAGGTGCTCATATGGGTAGGGTGTGCGTGCGTGCGTTCATAGGGGTGAGTGTGTGCGCGTGTATATGAACGCCCTGCGTTGTACTGTGTTTCGCAAAAAAAACGCGGAGCTAGCAACTCGGTCAGCTGGGAAATTAGAGAAGCTGGCGTTGGTTGGAAATTACGGGCGCATGCCACCGCGAAGTGATCCAGCGAACCGTTTTCCTTCCTCTATCGTCTTCTTCGTAGTTGTTTTTCCCCTGCTACCCACGGGAACCTCAGTCTAGGCGGCCGCAGCCGGCCTCCGGCGACCAAGGCTCCGGCCGCCCCGCCGACCGCGGACCGCCTCCGGCCGCCCCTACCTCCTCCGGCCTCCGGCTAATCTCGCGGACGCCAGCGCCTGCCATCCTGCCCTCCTCCGGCCGCCCCGCCGACCGCCTCCGGCCGTCCCGACCTCCTCCGGCCTCCGGCGAATCTCACGGACGCCAGCGCCTGCCATCCCGCCCTCCTCCGGCCGCCCCGCCGACCTCCTCCAGCTGCCCCGACCTCCTCCGGCTGAACAACCATATCGACCTCATCCGAATTCTTCATCGATCTAGTTCCTGCTCCTGTACGTGCAACCCAGCACGCGAACAAGCCCACCAGGCCAACATTCTTCCTCTGGTCGAATTGGCCGCAAATGGGCTTTCAGCCCATGGACGAAAAAGAAGCTATGCCGAACGTTTTTCGGCTTCTCCTAGCGATTAGAGGATCCTGGCGATGGAGTTGGGAGTGAGAATTTGAGGATTTAGAGAAGCTGGGACGTTG
Source organism: Poa pratensis (assembly GCA_947311845.1). Lineage (NCBI taxonomy): Eukaryota > Viridiplantae > Streptophyta > Magnoliopsida > Poales > Poaceae > Poa > Poa pratensis. The sequence continues at coordinate 22,021,915 of CAMZMU010000080.1, forward strand.
CCGAACACACCCTTATTAGGCGTCTTTTGTTGGGAAGGAGCATAATAATCTCCCCTTGGCACAAGATTGAGCAAAGAAATGCGACTCCAGTTTAGTGTTTCTCATTCGACATCAGAGTCTCTTGTTTATCCAACAACACCTAAAAAAATATCCGTGCCTTACTCGGTCATCTGAGTCAAAGAGAAAAATGATTTGCTGTCGCAATCATATAAACAGACTCCTCTCAAAAAGAAAAACACGAGCAGGAAACATCTGCACGCGACTGATCAAACAAGTTACAAGCACCTATCAACAAAAACGAGAAAAAATAAGTAAAGGATTGGCCTGACTGTGACACTAGTCACACTACCCCTGGCACAGGGGAAAACGACTGTGCAACCAGGTCAGTTCCTGTGTGAAATGGCAACTCCCCCTTTTCTTTTTAGTTCGAAGATTAACTCATCTGTTTAAAACGCAATATACTACGGTAGCGTGAAGCAAAGCACCGGTGATCCGGAGAGCTGTAACGTGTACACTTCTCCCACAGTTCAACCGCATATAAAAAAGAAAAGAAAAGAAAAGAAAGGCCTACCCTCCGTCAGTGCGTCACGCTCGTCGATCCCATGGCTTGTCATAGTGCGAAGCGCGCCGGACAGCGTCACACCACGGCAGGGCATGGAAAAAAGGCAGTTTGATAGGCTACTCTGTATGATCTATGGTCGCCAAACTCGCATGATTCTATTTTCTTTACGCGATACAACAGTCGATGTGGAATCTCGTACTACTCTATTTGACTTCTGCCCTTGTTTCTTTTTCTAGAACGGAGCGTGTTATGAACGTGGTAGGGAGGATAATAGGTCTAAGTCTGGTACGAGATGGCCTTGGACAGATGAGGTGCGACGCCCAACCAAAAGGGGGCTGCCGCACAACAAGAGCAGGAAGAAATCTTTGGAAGGGATAATTGAGACAATTTTCTTGCTTGTCTATTGATTGATACGGCTAGGCATTATAGCAAGCTTACAAATTTGGAGCCTAAGCCGAACTAACAAACTTTAGGAAATAACTAACTTGGGAATCAAGAAATATCTCTAAGAGATCTAACTGCCAAAACTAACTAACAATAATTATGCAATCTATAAAGATAAATTTGGGAACTTTTCCTGCTGTGGCCCTTCCCTAGTGTGGCTGCATTACGCCACATAACAGAGCGAGAATGTATATGTATTTTGTAATGCTCTGTTTCACCATATGATGGAATAAAAGTTGGTGGCACATTCACATCCATGCTATTTAGTCAAAATAAAATCATCTTTTCTAATAGGCCCCCGACCAGTCTCCTCTTAGAAGTTCCCCGAAAGATAAGTAAATTACATCTAGAATCACATGTTCTTCAAATAAGAAGTTCGATGCAGATTTTGGAAGCACAGTGGGTTACCTTCACATTGTTGGCATAACCAATGCCAAATGTGTCACTATCAGTGATAGATGTCGCGCGTGTCAACAGAGGGATCGGGCAGACCATAGTTGCAGGTTGAGAACTTGAGATTGAATGAGCAGCAGTAATCTCAAAGTCAATGGGATACCTAGAGGATGGAGGGAGGCATTAATCATATCTCCTTTCGAAAAGAAAAGAAAAGAAAGGTCTACCCTGCGTCGGTGCGTCACGCTCGTCGATCCCATGACTTGTCATGGGGCAAAGCGCCCCGAGCCATGTCGGCTCATTCCTTTTCCATTTTTCCCCTTGCACATCGTCACAACTCACACCACGGCAGTGCATGGAAAAGACAATATGAGGCTAGCTACTCCATATGCTATGGCCGCAAAACTAGCACACTTTTGTTTTCTTTACGCGATACAATAGGAATCTCGTACTGTACTATTCTATTTGACATGCACTTGTCTCTTTTTCTACTCCCTATGTTCCATAATGTAAGCCTTTTTAAAAAGTCTTACATTCTTTTTTTGAGTTTAAGGTGGTCGATATCCACCGCTCGAATAGATAGAATAGAATTAACCCAGTTTATAAGGAAAACCGGGTCCAAAAACCATACAAACTGTACAAAAGAATCACACAGACGAATCGATCCGCCGCCCACACGACACAAGTCGACCACGTCACAACACACACCACCCGCTCCGGGGCCGCCGCCCCGGCGTAGCAACCAGATCGAACATCCCATTGCCCGAAATCGATCCAGTCATGGTCAACAAACCTTCTGCCCGCGCAGTCTTCATCCAGTTTGCCACCAAAACCACCCTGTTCTGAGGTCGCCGCCCCGGCGTAGCAACCAGATCGACCTTCGCATTGCCCGAAGGCGATCCAGTCAGGTCAACGAACCCTCTGTCCGTGCAGTCTTCATCCAGGTCGCCACCCAGACCCTGCTAGACAACGACTCTGCCTCATAGAACCGTCGTAGCGTGGGAGACCGAGGCCGTCGCCTCGACGTCCACCACCATCCGGGACCGCCGCCCCGGCATCCGCCTCCCCAGACCACGGGGCTATCCTGCCCATCCATTGCGAAGCCATCGCACCACGAGGGTCAATAACTCCAAGACGACGCCTCCAACAAGGTAGTGACGCGTCCGTCACCGTCGCCCGCCCCCGACGGGGCTAAGGTTTTCACCCGGAGAGTCTTGTAACCACTCGCGTCGGACCGGGTCGAGATTCCACAACGACGCGATCAAGAAGGGAACGACGCCCAAAGACGCCGCCGTCATTGGCACAGACCGAAGTCCGTGCAAGCTTTCGCTTGGAATTCTCCCCGTCCGTGAAGCTTAGGGAGTAGCCGGTTGGGAGCCTCTCTCCGTCACCACCACCAATCTTCATCGCATGCTGCCACCACCGTGGCACCTCACGCCACGGCGGCAGCCCTGCCGGTCGCGGTCCTGCTGCAACCACCGGTCCGGGGCCGCCGCCCCGGCTTCCTCTGCTGCCGCGCCGGAACCAGAGCCACCGAACGCGCAGCATCTCCAGGGGCAGCCGACGCCTCCACAGGCGCATCCAGCTCGCCCAGGACGGCCGCAACCACGCAGCAACCTCGTCCATCTTCTTGCTCCTCTGCAGCCACAGGAGCGCCGCACCACCTCCACGGCGCCCAGAACCAACGCCAAGCACCGGCGCAACCGGCCACAGCTCGCGGCGGCCGCGGCCCGCCCGACCCAGATCGGGCCCTGGCAGGCCCGCCGCCTCACCGCAGCACCACGGACCATCCCGTCGCTACACAGCCCACCACGCTCCGGTAGACCCCCGTGAGGGGACCCATCGCAGTGCCACCGCGCCCCACACGAGCGCAGCGTCCCGGCCCGACGGCGCCGTCCGCACGCCAGCCCACCGTGCGAGGAGGCGAGAGGATCCCGCCGCCGCCGACACCGGCCAGGCTTTGCCTGGCCGCGCCCTGTGGCGACGGCGAGGGAGGTGGAGAGGAAGGGAGAGGTCCGGGCGGCGGCGCTAGGTTTTCCTCCCCGTCGCTCGCGGGAGCGACGCGGGAGGGAGAAGACTCGGTTCCTGGTATATTCATCTTCAAAAAAAGTCTTACATTTTGGAATAGAGGTAGTAGAACGTAATGAGAAGTTATATGTATTGTGTAACGCTAATGCCATGTTTCACCATATAATGGAATAAAAGTTGGTGGCACCTTCACATCAATTCTATTTAGTAAAAAAAAGGAAATATGATCATATTTTCTAAAAGGCCCCGACAATGCTAGAATTAAAGCTAAGCATGGTGTGCTCTTAGACACAAGTTCCCCGAAAGATAAGTAAATTACATCTAGGACCATATGTTCTTCAAAGAAAACTGCTGGTACAAATTTGGATGCACAACGAGTTACCTTCACATGGCCGGCATGACAAATGACGTATGTGTCAACACCGGTGATAGATGTCATGTGTGTAAACAAAGGGGGAGGGGGCATATCATAGTCATAGGTTAAGATTTGAATGAGCTAGTAATCTTAAATTCAACAGGGATACCTAGGGAAGGATGGAGGGTGACATGACACTAGTGGAAAAAGGGTCTTCCATCCAGAGCACTAGTCCCCACTCTGTTACGGGCCGGGACTAGTGTAGCACCTCCAACGGCTAGGAGGCCGGGGAGCCTCCAGTCCCGACATCTAGTCCCGGGCCGTGATACCGCCCGGGACTAAAGGGCTCGTGCCCAACCAGCCCCACAAGCGGAGGCCTCTAGTCCCGGGTCGTATCACGGAACGGGACTAGAGGTCGACCACTATATATAAGTTCGTCCACTGCAGCTCGAGCTCATATGCATGGTGTCCATTTTTCCTCTTGTCAAGCCGAGTTCATGCCCAATTTTTTCTCCAAGATTTGGTGGTAACCCCTAAATCCAAGGTTTTAAAAGGTTAGCAACTTTATCCTTTCATCTCTCGTTATTAGTTTGCCTCAATGCTCTAGAAGTAGAGAGGGATTTCATGCTCTAGGAGTAGAGGGAATTTTAGATGTGTAATTTTAGGCAAATTTTGATTAGGCAAAAAGTTACTGAAAGTTGAAATATGTAATTTTATAGTTTCAGAGCTCAGAATGGAATGAGATTTTCACTGCTAGATCAATAATTAAAAGTTCCACATTTTTCATGTTAATTGTTTTGTCCAATTCAAAAATTGGTGCATGTAAATTTTTCAAATTCAAATTTTTAGATTTCAACAAGTAAATGAAGTGAAAATGATCCAAGCTCACATTAACTTGTTAGTTTGCATATGTCCAGATGTTTTTTACTTAGTAATTGATCAAAATGAGTATGGAGAAGAAATTTTTTAATTAGTTAATGTGATGAACAACTTGTATAAAATTGGTCACTCATCTCTATTCATGATGTTGTGTAATGGTTTTTGATATACTTATACAATAATGCAGATGGTCCGGAATGGATGTACGGTACTGACCGACGCTCTGGCGAGTTCATGAATGGCTTGCGTGAATTCCTCCGTGTGGCTGATGCGAACAAGCGGAATGGTTTTGTATTCTGTCTGTGTAGTGACTGTAAGAATACGAAGGATTACTCAGACTCAAAAATCCTTCACATCCACCTGTTTCGGTATGGTTTCATGCCCAGCTATAATTGTTGGACCAAGCATGGTGAGAGGGGGGTTATAATGGAAGACAATGAAGAAGAAGAGGATGATGACAACTATCATGGGTTCTCTGGATACGGTGATACTTCCATGGGGGAAGCTGAAGGGGAGGCTGAAGGGGAAGCTAAAGGGGAAGCTGAAGGGGAGGCACATGATGAGCCCGCTGATGATCTTGGTCGGACCATTGCTGATGCACGGAGAGACTGCGAAAGTGAAAAGGAGGGTGAGAAGTTCGATAAAATGTTAGAGGATCACAACAAGTTGTTGTACCCAACTTGCGAAAATGGTCTGAAAAAGCTGGGTAGCACACTGGAATTGCTGCAATGGAAGGCAGAGAACGGTGTGAGTGACAGGGGATTTGAAAAGTTGCTGCAAAAGTTAAAAAAGATGCTTCCAAAGGATAACGTATTGCCCGCCAGTACGTACGAAGCAAAGAAGGTTGTCTGCCCTCTAGGTTTAGAGGTTCAGAAGATACATGCATGCATTAATGACTGCATCCTCTACCGCGGTGAGAAGTACGAGAATTTGGATGCATGCCGGGTATGCACTGCATTGCGGTATAAGATCAGACGAGATGACCCTGGTGATGTTGAGGGCGAGCCCCCCCGTAAGAGGGTTCCTGCCAAGGTGATGTGGTATGCTCCTATAATACGACGGTTGAAACGTTTGTTCAGAAACAAGGAGCATGCCAAGTTGTTGCGATGGCACAAAGAGGACCGTAAGTCAGACGGGATGTTGAGACACCCCGCTGATGGGACGCAGTGGAGAAAGATCGATAGAGAGTACGAGGATGATGACGTGAAACACACGTTCGTTGGGAGACCCCAAGAGGAAGGTATGATGTAGTCAGCAGCAAATTTTCCTCAGAAAGAAACCAAGGTTATCAAACCAGTAGGAGCAGCAACTCTTCAGAAGGTTGTCAACGGCGCCAGAAAAATAGCTGTCGAAGGGAGTCTGGACTGTTGACGTGGAATCTGCACACAACACAATCAAACTACTTTGCCCCAACGAAACAGTGAGGTTGTCAATCTCACTGGCTTGCTGAAAACAAAGGATTAAACGTATGGTGTGGAAAATGAGTATTAAATTGCAGAGAATGAAAAAGGAACAGTTTGCAGTTTGTGGTTGTTTAATCAGTTTAAAAGAATGGACCGGGGTCCACAGTTCACTAGTGGTGTCTCTCCATAAAAGATAACTAACATGTTGGGTGAACAAATTACAGCTGGGCAATTGACGAATAGTGAGCGCATGACAATGCATATACATGACATGTTGACTACTATGATATTTAATTGGGCATTACGACATAATACATAGACCGTTATCCAACAGCATCTATGACTAATAATCCACCGCCGGGTTGTCATCCGAGTCCCCCGTTGGTATTAAGTTGCAAGCAACGGATAATTGCATTAAGTAAAGTGCGTAATGTAAACAAACACATATGCCCGTGGACATAGCATCGTTAGGTTATCCCTAGTGGCAACAGCACATCCACAACCTTAGAACTTTCTGTCACTGTCCCAGGTTAAACGGAGACATGAACCCACTATCTAGCATAAATACTCTCTCTTGGAGTTACAAGCATCTACTTGGCCAAAGCATCTACGAGTAACGGAAAGCATGCAAGATCTTAAATAACATATAAGATAGATTGATAATCAACTTGACATAATATTCAATATTCATCGGATCCCAGCAAACACAACATGTAGCATTACAATAATATGATCTTGATCATGTAGGGCAGCTCACAAGATCTAAACATGATGGCACAAAGTGGAGAGACAACCATCTAGCTACTGCTATGGACCCGTAGTCCAAGGATGAACTACTCACGCATCACTCCGGAGGCAGGCATGGCGATGTAGAAGCCTCCGGTGACGATTCCCCTCTCCGGCAGGGTGCCGGGAAGAGGTTCTGAACCCTCCCGAGCTAGGGTTGACGACGGCGGCGTCTCTGGATCTTTTCGTGGATATTTGCTCAGGTACTTAGGGTTTTCGCGTCGGGGGAATAAGTAGGCGAAAGGGCGGCGGCTGCGGACCCCCGAGGGGCCCACACCACCCTAGGGCGCGGCAGAAGGGGGGCCGCGCCCTAGGTGCGTGTGGCCTCCTGGTGGCCCTCCTCTGCTGCTCCTTCGCTCCGTCAGACGTGTTCTGGAAAAATAGGCACCCCGTGTAGTTTCGTCCAATTCCGAGAATATTTCCAGACTAGCTTTTCTGGAATACAAAAACAGCAGAAAACAGGAACTGGCACTTCGGCATCTTGTTAATAGGTTAGTCCCAAAAAATGTATAAAAGTGATATAAAGTAGATGCAAAACATGTAGCAATTGGTATAAAACAAGCATGGAACATCAAAAATTATAGATACGTTTGAGACGTATCAGCATCCCCAAGCTTAGTTCCTACTCGTCCTCGAGTAGGTAAACGATAAAAACAAAATAATTTTTGAGGTGACATGCTACTATCATAATCTTGATCATATAATATTGCAAGGCACATGTAAATGAATGAAGTGATCCAAGTCAATGGTCTATAATTTGCTACCAAATAGATAATGAGTAAACAATGAATCACACAAGCTAAACGTTTTCATGAATAGTACTTTCGAGACAAGCATCAAACAGTTTTGCATAAGTGTTAACTCATAAAGCAATAGTTTCTAATAAAAGGTATTTAATCAACACAAAGGAAGAATTTAGTTTCAGCATTTGCTTCAACTTTCAACATATTTATCTCATGGATATTGTCAACACAAAGTAGTATAACAAGTCCAATACATTGCATATAACGCATGTTGTAACAAAGTTGACACTAGTGTTTGCTTGTGGAAGACAGAAAGAATAGGAAAACTGACTCAACATAAAAGTAAAAGAAAGGCCCTTCGCAGAGGGAAGCAGGGATTAAATCATGTGCTAGAGCTTTTAGGTTTTTGAAAGCATATAGAGATTGCATAAAATATTTGATACTCCTCCCAACCTTGCTAACACAAGCCATGGCTAACCGAATCCTCGGGTGCCTTCCATCAATCACATACCATGGAGGAGTATCTATTTTTGAGAGGTGTTTGTTAATTGTCAACGAATGGTAGCGGGTGAGAACAGTATTCTACCTGTCGAACGGACTTTTAAGAGCGGCTCCCATGAAGGACGTTATTTCTACCAGCAAGGCAGATCATCCCTCTTTCTCTTTGGTTTACACACATTCAGGTATTTCACTGTTTGTCATTGCTTACTGATGAATCAGGGCAAAAGTGTGAAGAGAATTAATTGGTTAAAGTTGTAATTAATTGGGACTGGGCACCCCGTTGCCAGCTCTTTTTGCAAGTTATTGGATAAGCGGATGTATATGCCACTAGTCCAGGTGTAAAAGTCCATTCAACAAATAGAATAAAGAGAATAATAACATTTTGAATAATTTAAAGGTAGCACATGAAAAATTTACTTGGAGTGGCAAGGAAATACCACATATAGGTAGTTATGGTGGACACAAATGGCATGGATTTTGGCTCAAGGATTTGGATGCACGAGAAGCATTCCCTCTCAGTACAGAGTTTAGGCTAGCAAGGTTATGTAAGCAAACAAGAATATCAACCCGTACACCAAGTTTTATATGACAAACATATTGCAAACGTTATAAGACTTCATACCGTCTTCCTTGTTAACCAAACCCTGTTATTAGAAAATATCTAGACCTTAGAGATACCACCGATGCAAACCAAATTTTCAACAAGCTTTACGGTAGTTCTTCACTAATAGGCTTAACTCATGTGATGCACAATTTAATCATGATCTACTTGTTAACTCAAAACAATTGACAAGCATCAAGTTATCCATTTAGTGATCTACAAGATTAAGCAAGTTTTTCCTTATACCAATTACCACATGCAACATTTTCTGAACCAACCAAACACCAATCAATTTATTTAATCAACTCTCCAAACAAATATAAGTGAAGCAAGAGAGTACTTTCTACAAAAGAAAGCTAATAGCTCTGACAAGAGATACATGAAAACAAGAGCTAAAAGCTGAACAGCGCTAGATATGAATACTCAACAAATATAAGTGAAGAATAGGAGTATTCTCATGAAAAAGCGGAGCGTGTCTCTCTCCCAATCAAGAATGCTAGGGTCCAGTCAAGCTTTATTGAAAATAAAATGCAATACTGAAAATAAAAGCACACAGACGCTCCAAGAAAAGCACATATGATGTGAAAGAATTAAAATATAGTTTCACTAGAGATGACCTGATAATTTTGACGATGAAGAAGGGGATGCCTTGGGCATCCCCAAGCTTAGACGCTTGAGTCTTCTTGAAATATGCTGGGGAGATCCATGGGAGCCTCCCCAAGCTTAAGCTCTTCACTCTTCTTGATCCTATTATATCATCCTTCTCTCTTGACCCTTGAAAACTTCCGTCACACCAAACTCAAAGTAGATCTCATTAGAGGGTTAGTGCATAATCAAAAATTCACATGTTCTATAAAGACGCAATATGATTTGTTACTTTAAACATTAGCTACAGCCACTGATGTTATGTGAAGCTCTTCCACCCAAAAAAGAATTTCACTCAACACTAGTAAAAGAGAGAATGCAAAATAAAAAGGCATAATCTGTCTAAAACAGAACAGTCCGCAAAGACGAATTTTTTCGAGGCACTTACGACGCTCAGATCGAAAAACTCTGAACTAATGAAAGTTTCAGACATTCATAAAGATTACGCACAAAAATTTCAGATTTAATTAACAATCTGGTGATTTTAGGAATTTCGTACAGTGAACAGCAAAAATCTGTTTCTGCGCAGCAATCAAAATTAAGCATCATCTTAACATTAGAGGCTACTCTTGGCACAACAATGCGAGAAAATAAAGATACAAAGGAGTTGCTACAGAAGTAAACACTCCTTGACTAATACTGAAAATAAAAGATAATGGGTTGCCTCCCAAAAGCGCTTTCTTTAATGCCTTTTAGCTAGGCTAGAAGATTTTAATGATGCTCTCATAAGAATAAGAGTTGAAAAACAAAAGAGAGCATCAAGAGGCAAATATCAAACACATTTAAGTCTAACCCACTTCCTATGCAAAGGAATCTTGTAACAAAATAAATTATTGAAGCATAAAGCAACTAGCATAGAAAGATGAAACAATATAGCTTCAAAACTTTCAACATAAAGAGAGGTGTTTTAGTAACTTGAAAACTTTTACAACCATATTTTCCTCTCTCATAATAACTTTCAGTAGCATCATGAACAAACTCAACAATATAACTATCACATAAAGCATGCTTTTCATGATCTACAAACACATAATTTTTATTAAGCTCAAAAACAGTGGGGTTATTAAACCCACTTTTGACAATATAGTATAATTAATATCATTAGGCAATATAGGACCATCATCAAGAGCATTATCATATATAACATTAGGGAGCACATTTTTACTTTCTGCAATTTCCTTTACTTGAGTCAAGGAGGATGTTTTTTCAAATTTATCAAAAAGATATTTCAATAGAATCATGACATTCAACAGTATAGCACTCTTCCTCCTTAGATAGGCGTGGAGGGCAATCATATAATGTAAGAGTTAAAGAGTTACTATCATTAGAAGGTAGATCCTCCTTTTGTTCATCACTCTCTTCCTCTTTTTCATCCAATGAGCTTTCAGTTTTAGCAGTTTCTTCTCCCACAGGTTCCTGAAAGGTAGCAAGTTGTTCTGGAGAATAAATTTTCTCAAGAAATTCAGTGATATAAGGATTATCATTAAATATTCAAGGCAATAACCAAGTATAGCATAATTCTCAGTTCTACAAGGAGCATCATCATTTTGAATATAACCAGCAATTTCATAGGCACCCTTAAAAACAAAAAATTCTTCAATTCGCTCAAGATTACCAAAGTCATAATTTCCTTTAGCATAAGCAGCCAAAGTTTCATTATCATTATAATCACATTGGAAAGGGAGGTGTTTATGCCTTCTACAACATAAAGATTCATTAAAGCAGTAGGATTCATCATAAGTAGAGCACAAGTTTTTAGCAAAATAATTCAATCTACTTATTTGTTCCCATAAATATTTCCCTTTTTGAGACAAGCGGTATTCCTTATAGTAATTATGTTGTTCCTCCGCGAACCCACTTAGCCAATAAGATTTTGTTTCAAACAGAGAAGACATTGATAGCAAATAAATAACTAGACATAATAACAAACCGAAATAAACTAGATGCAAGAAACTATTTTTTTTGTGTTTTTGATAATTGAAAGCAAACAAGATAAAATAAAATAAACTAAGCAAGACAAAAACAAAGTAAAGAGATTGGAAGCGTGAAACTCCCCTTGCAGAAGACTGCTGTCTCCCCGGCAACGGCGCCAGAAAAATAGCTTGATGACGTGAAACACACGTTCGTTGGGAGACCCCAAGAGGAAGGTATGATGTAGTCAGCAGCAAGTTTTCCCTCAGAAAGAAACCAAGGTTATCGAACCAGTAGGAGCAGCAACTCTTCAGAAGGTTGTCAACGGCGCCAGAAAAATAGCGTCGAGGGAGTCTGGACTGTTGACGTGGAATCTGCACACAACACAATCAAACTACTTTGCCCCAACGAAACAGTGAGGTTGTCAATCTCACTGGCTTGCTGAAAACAAAGGATTAAACGTATGGTGTGGAAAATGAGTATTAAATTGCAGAGAATGAAAAAGGAACAGTTTGCAGTTTGTGGTTGTTTAATCAGTGTAAAAGAATGGACCGGGGTCCACAGTTCACTAGTGGTGTCTCTCCATAAAAGATAACTAACATGTTGGGTGAACAAATTACAGCTGGGCAATTGACGAATAGTGAGCGCATGACAATGCATATACATGACATGTTGACTACTATGATATTTAATTGGGCATTACGACATAATACATAGACCGTTATCCAACAGCATCTATGACTAATAATCCACCGCCGGGTTGTCATCCGAGTCCCCCGTTGGTATTAAGTTGCAAGCAACGGATAATTGCATTAAGTAAAGTGCGTAATGTAAACAAACACATATGCCCGTGGACATAGCATCGTTAGGTTATCCCTAGTGGCAACAGCACATCCACAACCTTAGAACTTTCTGTCACTGTCCCAGGTTAAACGGAGACATGAACCCACTATCTAGCATAAATACTCTCTCTTGGAGTTACAAGCATCTACTTGGCCAAAGCATCTACGAGTAACGGAAAGCATGCAAGATCTTAAATAACATATAAGATAGATTGATAATCAACTTGACATAATATTCAATATTCATCGGATCCCAGCAAACACAACATGTAGCATTACAATAATATGATCTTGATCATGTAGGGCAGCTCACAAGATCTAAACATGATGGCACAAAGTGGAGAGACAACCATCTAGCTACTGCTATGGACCCGTAGTCCAAGGATGAACTACTCACGCATCACTCCGGAGGCAGGCATGGCGATGTAGAAGCCTCCGGTGACGATTCCCCTCTCCGGCAGGGTGCCGGGAAGAGGTTCTGAACCCTCCCGAGCTAGGGTTGACGACGGCGGCGTCTCTGGATCTTTTCGTGGATATTTGCTCAGGTACTTAGGGTTTTCGCGTCGGGGGAATAAGTAGGCGAAAGGGCGGCGGCTGCGGACCCCCGAGGGGCCCACACCACCCTAGGGCGCGGCAGAAGGGGGGCCCGCGCCCTAGGTGCGTGTGGCCTCCTGGTGGCCCTCCTCTGCTGCTCCTTCGCTCCGTCAGACGTGTTCTGGAAAAATAGGCACCCCCGTGTAGTTTCGTCCAATTCCGAGAATATTTCCAGACTAGCTTTTCTGGAATACAAAAACAGCAGAAAACAGGAACTGGCACTTCGGCATCTTGTTAATAGGTTAGTCCCAAAAAATGTATAAAAGTGATATAAAGTAGATGCAAAACATGTAGCAATTGGTATAAAACAAGCATGGAACATCAAAAATTATAGATACGTTTGAGACGTATCAGAGGACTTTGCAGCTGACGCAAGGAACTTAAGGTTTGGTCTAAGTACAGATGGCATGAATCCTTTTGGGGAGCAGAGCTGCAGTCATAGCACCTGGCCCGTGACTCTATGTATCTATAACCTTCCTCCTTGGTTGTGCATGAAGCGGAAGTTCATTATGATGCCAGTGCTGATCCAAGGCCTGAAGCAACCCGGCAACGACATTGATGTGTACCTAAGGCCATTAGTTGAAAATATTCTACAGTTGTGGGCCAAACCAGGTGTACGTGTGTGGGATGAGCACAAACAGGAGCCATTTGACCTACGAGCGTTGCTGTTTGTAACCATCAATGATTGGCCTGCTCTTAGTAACCTTTCAGGACAGACAAACAAGGGATACAATGCATGCACGCACTGTTTAGATGATACTGAAAGTATATATTTAGAACATTGTAAGAAGAATGTGTACCCGAGGCATCGTCGATTTCTTTTGGCGAAGCATCCCTTAAGAAATAAAGGCAAGCATTTCAACGGTCAGGCATGTCGCCAGCCGAAGCCTAAGGAACGTACTGGTGCTGATGTATTTGATATGGTCAAGGATTTGGATGAAATAGTAACCTTTCGAAAGGGTCCTGGCGGACGATCTGTTCCGAAGGACGATGACGGACACGCACCCATGTGGAAGAAGAAATCTATATTTTGGGAGCTACCCTACCAGAAATTCCTAGAGGTCCGCTCTGCAATCGACGTGATGCATGTGACGAAAAATCTTTGCGTGAACCTGCTAGGCTTCTTGGGCGTGTATGGGAAGACAAAAGATACACCGGAAGCACGGCAGGACTAGCAACATATGAAAGACCCAGAAGGCCTGCATCCAGAACGGTTTCAAGGTTCTGCCAGCTACGCTCTTACCAAACAAGAGAAGGAAATCTTTTTTGAATGCCTGAGCAGTATCAAGGTCCCGTCTGGCTTCTCGTCGAATATAAAGGGAATAATAAATATGGCAGAGAAAAAGTTTCAAAACCTAAAGTCTCATGACTGCCACGTGATTATGACGCAATTACTTCCGATTGCATTGAGGGGGCTTCTACCGGACAATGTTCGAGTACCCATTGTGAAGCTATGTGCATTCCTCAATGCAATCTCTCAGAAGGTAATCAATCCTGAAGATCTACCACAGTTACAGAAGGATGTGGTCCAATGTCTTGTCAGTTTCGAGTTGGTGTTCCCACCATCCTTATTCAATATTATGACGCACCTCCTGGTTCACCTAGTCGAAGAGATTTCCATTCTCGGTCCTGTATTTCTACACAATATGTTCCCCTTTGAGAGGTTCATGGGAGTCTTAAAGAAATATGTTCGGAACTGTGCTAGGCCAGAAGGAAGCATCTCCAAGGGCTATGGAACAGAGGAGGTCATTGAGTTTTGTGTTGACTTTGTTCCTGGTCTTAAGCCGATTGTTCTTCCTCAATCACGGCATGAGGGGAGACTGAGTGGAAAAGGCACTCTAGGAAATAAATCAATAATATGTAGGGACGAACATTCTTACACTGAAGCACATTACACAGTTCTACAGAATTCCACCTTGGCGGCTCGGTATATCGAGCAACACAAGAAAAATGTACGCTCCAACAACACTGGAAAGCATGACGACTGGATTAGAAAAGAACACATGAAGACTTTCGGCGGTTGGTTTCAAGCACATATCGTCAAAAGCAACACATTCCATGAGCTGTACTTGTTGTCCAGGTCACCATCTTCGACTATATGGACTTTTCAAGGGTACGAGATAAATGAGAATACATTTTACACGATCGCCCAAGATAAAAAGAGCACCAACCAAAACAGTGGTGTCCGCTTTGATGCAACAAACAACGATGGGTCAAAGACCACATATTATGGTTACATAGAGGAGATATGGGAACTTGACTATGGACCAACTTTTAAGGTCCCCTTGTTTCGGTGCAAATGGGTGAACCTGAGAAGCGGGGTACAGGTAGACCCGCAGTACGGAATGACAACAGTGGATCTCAAGAATCTTGGTTACAGGGACGAACCATTCGTCCTAGCCAATGATGTGGCTCAGGTTTTCTATGTGAAGGACATGTCCTCCAGACCGAAAAAAAGAAAAAAAATAAGCAAACGAATACATCAGACAATGAGCCAAAGCGTCACATAGTTCTTTCAGGGAAAAGAAACATCGTGGGAGTCGAGGACAAGACAGACATGTCAGCAGATTATGATAAGTTTGATGAAATTCCACCCTTCACAGTGAAAACTGACCCAAGTATCCCGTTAAATAATGAAGATGCTCCATGGTTACGGCCGAACCGATCATAGGCAAGAGACATACGCGAAGAAGGGTTCATGGCTTTTATGTAAATCAATGTAATGTATTAAACCTTTATGTGATGTGTAGTAATGTATTAAACCTTTATGTGGTAAAAACCATAATACATAGCTCGGGTCCATTTTTATTTAACCATCCCTGATACGGCGACGTACCCGATCAGCGCGCCCACTTGGTAAAAACACGCCCAAAACACACGGTTTCCCCGTCATACAGCCCAACGGTGGCTCGTGAGTGACTGCATATCAAATGCACCGTTGGGCTGTATGACGGGAATCCGAATGCTTTGTATACCAAAATGCTTTGTAGATAGAACAAACCATATGGTTTCCCCTGCATACAGCCCGACGGTGGCCTCGTGAGTGCCCGCATATCAAATGCACCGTCGGACGTATGCAGGGAATCCGAATGCTTTGTTTATGAAATTGACTACAATGAATACAGAGTGAGTGCCAAACATGTCCGAGAGGTGGGCTATATATAGGATCGTGGCCCCTTTAGTCCCGGGTGGTGGCTCACAAAGTGATCCAACAGCTCACAAGCCCTCAAAAGAAACACACCCCTGATGCAACGGCTCACAAGCGCTCGAAAGAAACACACGATCCGTGTGCTTCTTCCTTATTGGTGAGATTCCCTTTAGTCCCGGGTGGTGGCTCACAAAGTGATATCCAACAGCTCACAAGCCCTCAAAAGAAACGCACCCCTGATCCAACGGCTCCCAAGCGCTCGAAAGAAACACACGATCCGTGTGCTTCTTCCTTATTGGTGGGATTCTCACTATATATATGTAGTCATGCATGGCCTCCATTGGCATAGCACATCTAAACTCATATCTGCAACCTCATCACTCTCCATGGCTTCCACCGTACCCACTCTAACCTACTCGGAGGCGGAGGCGCTTTGCGCCTCGAACTACCCCTGCCCGCCCGGCTACGACGTCCCCGTCGGCTGGAGGCTGAGCACCGGAGGCGTGCCGGTCCCTCCTGTCCCTCAAGGTTTGGCGCGCCGGGCGGCCATCACGAACCACTACTACCTCGAGCTCACTCCGGAGCAGCGGATGAATCCCCGCTGGCATCCCGACTATCGCCCGACTTGGGACGCCTTCTTCATCAATCGGCGTGAGAGGGCGCTCGCCAGGTACGAGGAGGACGGCCCGCCTCCTTCGAACTTCAACGAGGCCGTCCGTCGGCTGTGATGGAGTGGCCAAACTCTCCAGAGCGTCATGAACTACATCACGGCCGACGATAACCCCCGCCTGCGCTACCCTCACTTCCAGTCCAGGCGATCGTCGCCCGACGACAGCGACGACGACGGCGGCGACTATGACGACTACGAGGACGAGTATTATAGGCCTAGGCAGGAGTATGACTAACCTGAGCCACATCATTGGTTATGACAAATGGTTCGTCTATGTACCCAAGATTGTTGCCATTCCCTACTGCTTGTCTATCTACGACGACGATCGTGTAAAATGTATTCTTTATCTCTGCATTTCCAGCTAATGATCTTTAGCATCTGAATAAGTAATCTGGTTTTGAGTTAGTTATGCAAAAGATAAATGAAATAATAATTTTTATCTGGTTTTTTTGCGGGCTTGTGAGCTGTTGTATTAAACATTTTATCAGATGTTTTGGATTCGTTATTCAAATTCAAACACTTGTCATGTTTTCGATTTATAAAATGGCACAGTTGATACATGATGCAAACAGATGTATGGATGATATATTCAGATTCCTTATTTTTTCTGATAATAATAGACATATTATTTGTATTATTTGGATTTATAAAATAGGAGTTATGAATTTACAAACTTCTTATTTATTTAAATCATATAAACTACAAAATACCCTTTTGTCGCGGGTGGTGCCACGGCCCGGGACAAAAGGGTCTGGACTCGCGCGCGAAAATCTGGCGGTCGAAAATGACCCTCTTGTCTCGGGTGGTGCCACGGCCCGCGACAAAAGGGTCTCTTGTCCCGGGTGGTGCCATGGCCCGGGACAAGAGGCTATTCCATATATGAAACGGCCTCTTCCCCTTCGACTCAAGGCGATCCAGACGAGACGAAGGAAAAGAGGCGAGGTGCTGCCGAATTTTCCGCCGGCGATCCGCGTCTCCATCTCCGGCCGCCGCGCGCGCCCCTCCATCTCCGGCCGCCGCGCGCGCCCCCTCCATCGTGTCCTCCGGCCGCCGCGCCCCTCGAGCTCTCCCCCTCCCTAGCTCGTCGCGATCGATCGCGCCACCTCCGCGGCACACCGCGTGCCGGAGCGCCGCCACACCACCTCCGCGGCACACCGCGCGCCGGAGCGCCGCCACACCGCCGGAGCGCCGCCCGCACGGCCGGCCCGCCGGAGGCGCCCGCGGTGAGCACGCGTCGCGGCAACGCCCCGCGCGCCCTTTTTTTTTACTTAGTAGTTATTTTTAGTAGTAGTTATTTTTAGTAGTTATTTTAGAAGTAATTTTTAGTAATAATTTTTTACTTAGTAGTTATTTTTGTTAGTAGTTATTTTTAGAAGTAATTTTTAGTAATAATTTTTTACTTAGTAGTTATTTTTGTTAGTAGTTATTTTTAGTAGTTATTTTTAGAAGTAATTTTTAGTAATAATTTTTAGTAGTAATTTTTAGAAGTTGTTAGAATTAATTGTTAGAATTAATTTTTAGTAGTAATTGTTAGTAGTAATTGTTAGTAGTAATTTTGTTAGTAGTAATTTTTAGAACCGGTGGGGGGGAGCTCCGGTAGTTTCTACTTAGAGTAATTTTTAGTAATTTTCTACTTAGAGTAAAATTTGTTAGTAGTATCCCTTTGTAATTTCTAGTTTCACCTTTACGTAGATGGATCACACCAACTCCAGGGGTGAAGATCACACCAACCCCGATGGCGAAGATGTTATTTTGCGCAGGACCAACTACGAGGGCAATGCCCTGATTATGAACATTATAAGAGGGGATTTGGGTCTTGACAATGGAGATGAATGTGGTCTTGGTGGACATGAGCTAGAACAGAAGCTAGACCAGGTGGACGAAGATGAGATATCATCATTTTTGAATCCATTCGGTGATGGAGAGGAGGTAGAACAGGTGGACGAAGGGCAGACAAACAACAATGATGGCCCCTCGACAACAACCGGCGAGGTATATATATATATTAAGACTCTTGTGGCTAGATGCATTAATTGACCCGTATATATATATTAATCACTCTTTCTTCTTTTAGACCTTCGGATCGAAGCAATCGACAGCTAGAACACGAGGCCCGAACAAAAGGTTGGATCCTAATCAAAGGATCACCATCGACGAAATTTATGATAATGGACAACCGAGGGCTTCAGAAAAGCACGTGAGGCTGTTTGTAAATCAATGCGGAGTGATTGTTAGGGACAACCTTCCGATCACCATCCAAGAATGGATTAAGCCAAAGAATGCAGGTGAAGAATTCACTAGTTATGTCGACGATGATACCAAAGATGACCTTTGGGAGAAGCTCATAGCACATTTCATACTACCTCCAGAGTATGAAGAATTCGAGGCAGATGGTATTACCCCAGTTGAGGGTGGGCTTGAAAGAAGAGAGAGAGTCAAGCAGTGGGCTCTATCGAAGATGGCCGAACAGTTCCGGAACTACAAGAAAAATTTATACTTGAAATAGGTCGCGAAAGGAAAAACTCCAGAATTCAAAGGAGCGCATGAGAAATTGCGAGAACAGTGGCCCGCTTTTGTAAAGTACAAGCAATCTTCTGTAGCCAAGGAAAGGTCGGCAAAAAATAAGATAAATGCTCAAAAAAAGAAATACCACCATAGATTGGGGACATGTGGCTACAAGAGTGCCGTGCCTAAGTGGGAAGCGGCCGAGGCCGACCTGAGGAAGAGAGGGATCACTCCAGGTACAAATGGATGGCCCGAGAGGGCAAAGCACTGGTGGTACGCGCATGGGGGAACGTTGGACCCAAAAACAGGGCAGACCATTTTTCGAGACCAAATTCTAGTACCCTCCAAAGCAATTGTTCGAGCAATGGCCGATGCTGAAAAGGGATTGTTCCGGCCCGATCGAGAGAGAGACGAGCTGTGGCGTGCCTCGGGAACGATGAAAAAGGTGGACGAGCACGAGGCAAAGGCAGTGTCCCGTGGGATAGAGCGTTTCCCCAGGACGCTGACAGTTACAGAAGCCGTAAGAGAGCAAAGAACCGGGAGGCAGACCGGATCGGGAAGTTAGAACAGGAACTAGCTGGGGTGAAGTAGTTTGTAGAGGAAGCACTTAGCCAAAGGTCATCTCAGTCGCAGGAAGATCCTCCATTGGAGAATAGCGGGCGGAGAAGCAGCCAGGCTTCCACGGAGGTCCTGGTTGATGATCATACACTGCTGGATGATGCACCGGCGCCTCACTACCCCGTGGATGATGTCAGAGGGATGACAGAATGTGAGCTACATCAGCCAATGGGCAACCTGTCCTTCAAGGTGGCGACCGGCACTGCTTTACCTTGTCTACCTGGATCACTCCACCATTCACGTCCGATTCCACCTGGCTATGCTCGTGTCTCGGTGGATGACCTACTGGAGGTGTATGGGGACCTAGAGATTGACATCGCTACACCTGAAGGCCATAAGAAACTGGGAGATGTCAAGCGCCAGATCATTCTATGGCAAAAAAAGTACATCAAGTTTCCAGGCTCGGCGCCAAGGCCACCGACTCCGAGGAATCCAAGTCTACCCCCCCCCACCCGATGATCGTCGACCTCCAAGTCCACCCCCCTCCAACCATGATCGTCGACCTCCAAGTCCGCCTCCGCGCAATACTCCCCCGCGCCCCACTCAGAAGAAACGGACCGACGCCGCTCCCCCGCTCCCCACTCAGAAGAAAGGTCGCACTCAGAAGATAGTCGACATCCCGTCGGTTCCTCCCAAGAGACCTTATGACAGGACTGAAGCGGAAAACGCCGCGGTAGTGGCTGCCTACAATAAGACTTTTTTTGCACCAAAAAAGCCCGAGCAAAAGAAGGTATATGATGAAAAAATCAAAAAGTGGGCTAAGTCCTTCCTTGAGCAGCCATCCCAAATATCGATGAATCTGCAATCTGACTATGGTCGTGAACTTAGTAAGCTAGCACGTACCCAGTCTGAGCAGAACAAGGAAAGAAGTGCAAAAAGCGGGAAACAAATTGCCCAGCTCGGACAGCAGAAAAATCAATCGGTCCCCCCGCTCATAGTGTGTTCCGATATCGACAAGGACTTCAGAGCCGATATGGATAAGGACCTAGAATTATTGGACCCCAGAGCCATAGCTGCTGCTAGAGAATATGGTATCACTGTATCGCAGGCCAAGGAAAATGCTAGCGTGGTTGCTCTCACCCCCACATCATACTCTTTCTTTTTACCCCCAGATAAAGGATGTTGGGCGATACTGTGTCACTCAATACCTATGCCATGTCACATCGGCCATCCCGTACCCACATACATCATACTTCTTTAAGAACAATATTCAACCAAAGTATGACAAGTCATAAAAGATCCAACACAACGGTAAATGCATAACAAATCATCTCATACCACAATATTCACCACAAAGGTATTACATAGATGATCGTAATCATGTTTGGCAGCTCATACGGTACTAATTAGTGAAGCTCAAGAGAGAGAAGAGATACAAAAGTTACCACCACAAACCCTAGTCCAGGGGGTGGGCTACTCCCCCCTTCATCATGGTGATGATGATGGAGAAGTTCTTGCTGTAGATGTTGATGATGAACACGCCGGAGGGGGTGGAGCCCTCCGGAGGTGACTCCGGCGGCGTTTCCCCCCTCCGATCTTCTCCGGCGGCAGCCTTCTGACTCTCTGTTTCGTGGTTCTATGTTTCTCCGCCGCCTCCTTCCAGAGAACGTCGGGGAACCTTTTTTATAGCCGTTTTTAGGTCAAGACGGAGTCGGTGGAGCAAAGATCAATGGCAACGGAGCCTCGAGGGCCAAAAGAGTGGGCCCCACGCGGCCAGGTACTGTGGCCGCGTGGGCCACCCCCTTTTGGGCCTCAAGCCTCCGTTTGCTTGCTTCCTTCGCCCACAGGTCTTCTTCCTTCCAAAAAATGACGCCCCTAAATTTGCAGGTGATTTGGACGACGTTTGGGTCCCTGAAACATTAAAATACAAAACTAGGGTTTTCTGCCTGTGCAGGGTTAATTCCATAAAAATAGGAAATCATTAAGATATTTCCAAAATCATGATAAAACATTGATATAACCCTTATATGATGCAAATATGATTGGAATATGAGTAAATAAAGTGCAAATTCATGTATGCATTTTACATGCATCAACATCACCAAGCTTAACCCATGCTCGTCCTCGAGTATGAAGGTGATAAAACTAACATGGACTTTGCAATTTACTACTAACAATGGATATCAAAGATGATTACAATTGCTACATAAAGTCAAATGATTCATTCTTCAAAGGAGTAGCAATATGCAAGATAGTTCATGAAGTGATATCACGTATTCAAGACAAGGATGTTCATTGATAGTTCACAAAGTATAACATAGAAGCAAGTAATATGGACATTCTTACTTTTGCATACATGTGGTCCATAGAGTGATGATGAAAATCTGAATATGTTTGGTGGACACTTTCGAAAGATGAATAAGTGAGTAGAGGTAAAGCATGCATAAGTTTCATCTAACCTCCAAACTCTCCTACTTAAGTTAATGATTGCAATGTGGTAATACTTGGTGTCAAGCTCTCATTCCCCTATCATAGCATCTTGAATGATTATAGTTTAATGTGAGAGCAAATATGAGTAGTGTGCTTGACAAAGTAAAGTTGGATGTCTCATGCCCCTTGAATACAAGTACCTACACCATGAGTTACTCAACTTGGGAAAAGCAAGTTCAAGTTATCTATCATTGTAAGTAATAATAGTATCATCAAGAGCGTCAACTGGGGTACCTCTTGTCCCAGGATATGGAACAAGCCCATATCAAAATGACAAGACAAACAAACAAGATGAACCACCTCAACACCCTTTTTATTTACCATTGGAATAGCTTTTTATTGTAAGGTGTGTCATAGATAATTCACCATAGCATGTAAGTAAATTTCCACCATGAATAATGCATGGCTTAGATTAGCGGCCCAGGCGTCTCTCTAACACTACTAGGAAAAGGGTTATAGGTAGGTTGACATTCTGTGGCGCACCCTTAACTGGTGCGCCACAGAATTATTTTTTGTGGCGCACGGTGCCTGGTGCGCCACAGAAAGTTACATTTCTGTGGCGCACTAAACCACACGCGCCACAGAAATTAGACATTCTGTGGCGCACCAAGGTCGGTGCGCCACAGAAATATCACCTTTCTGTGGCGCACCAAGCCTGGTGCGCCACAGAAAGTCACATTTCTGTGGCGCACATGAAATTTGGAAAAAAAAATTCTGTGGCGCACCTGGCTAGGTGCGCACACAGAATTATTTTCTTCAGATCCCACCCCCCCCCCCCCCCCCCCCCCCCCGTGGATCGCCTTTTTGTCTTGCAAGAAGTAAAAGAAAATGATAAAAAATTCAATAAATAAAATCCTTTGACATGTAGTTAGGTATGAGTGTCTAGTAGGTATAGAAATTTTGAAATATGAATTTTGACCTTTTCTGCAACAAACAGAATCCTCAAATTCCAAAAGAAAAAAAAGTTATTTCAAACAGACGATTTTTGGCAGCAAAATCAAAAAAAAAAGAAAAAAAAGAAAAAAAATTCTGTGGCGCACCAGGCTTGGGTGCGCCACAGAATTGTTGGCGGGATTCGAAATTTGAATCCTGCCGCCGAACCCCTTCTTCTCCCTCTCTTTTCCCCTTTTCTCCTCCACTTCTCCTCTCCTTCTCCTCCACTTCTCCTCTCCCCTTTTCCTCCATCCTCCTTCTCCTCCACTTCTCCTCTCCTCTTTTCCTCATCCTCCTTCTCCTCCACTTCTCCTCTCCTTCTCCTCCTCCGCCACCCCGACGACCTTCTCCGCCTCCGGCGACCTCCTCCACCATCTTCGGCGACCTCCTCCTCCACCTCCGGTGACCTTCGGCGACCTCCTCCACCACCTTCGGCGACCTCCTCCACCACCTCCGGCGACCTTCAACTCCGACGACCTCCTCCACCACCTCCGGCGACCTCTCCCTCCACCCGGCGACATCCTACTCCAACTCCGGCGAACTCCGGCGACCTACGGTGACCACCATCCTCCACCAACCTCCGGCGACCACCATCCTCCACCAACCTCCGGCGACCACCATCCTCCACCACCCAACGACCTCCGACGAAACGAAATTCCGGCGGCCAGATCTAGATCTGGCCAGATCCAGATCTAGATCTGGCCGCCCTTTTTTAAAAATTCAAAAAAACTTCTGTGGCGCACGGTGGTGGGGGTGCGCCACAGAAATATTTCTGTGGCGCACGATGGGGGGTGCGCCACAGAAATAATAAATTTTAGTGGCGAGAATTCTGTGGCGCACCCAGCAAATTTGCTGGGTGCGCCACAGAATCCCTTTTTGGTGTGCCACTGTTAAGGCTTTTCCTAGTAGTGTAACCATTTATACAAACTCATTCAAACTAAATCTTTTCCCCCTTATTTCACCAAGATAGGCATCCATAGACAAAATCACATGATATCAACTAAATGGAGCATGTTGAAAGCTTTGCATGTGACAGCACATATGGGCTAACTCCCAACCTTGGACATTTATCAAGCCACTAGCATCATAATCTTAATCACAATGGGTCATGTTTTATTTATAGCAATGATAGTAAAATGTGCATCAAGTTCGTGAGAGCTATATAACCAACTTTTCCCATGGCAATCAATAACATAATCATTTTCATTCAGAGGTATAGATAACACAAATATCATGATGAACATACTCGGAATAGCATATAGCTAGTAGGTAGATATGGTGGACTCACTGGAATAACTTTGGTTGAAGGTGTTGGAAACAAGTTTTGACTTGTTGGAATGTTTGGGCTAGCAAAAGGGAGAAAGTTGACCATCTAGATGCATGCATGAGTGTCCATAGAACTAACTAATCCATGTTAAACCAAGTAAAATAACAATCAGCACCAAAACATGAATAAGTGATAGCTCTTGATAAAGAATTTGCAAACTATTACTCATAAACAAGCTCATGAATCATGCAACTATATGTATCATTAAAAATCAACTCAAACATCCCTTTTCCCAATCTTATAAAAGCATCCAACATATTTCAACCCATATTTCCAGTAGCTCTCTCATATATAAATGATAGTGTGGTGGTCTCTCAAAACAAAAAACAAACAAAAAGACGCTCCAAGTTTATGCGATAAAGTGTTTCGATCGAAAAACAGAAGTTGGACGTGTGCAAACCGAGAGTGTGTAGGTCCAGCGGGGTTGTCTTCACATCCCCAAGCTTATGGTCTTCACCATCCTTGGATAGCTCTTGGTGCATCTCCTCCAATCCCTGTGAAAAAACTTCAAAACACCGTTTCTCCCATTTCTTTTCTGTGGGGTGCATTAATAGTGATAAACAAATAGGTTCCTTGCTGCATATAATCTTTGAACAAAAATTCATATGAGATGTCCAGAAAGTGTATAATGTTGTATGCCTACTCATAAACTCAATTGGATCAAAAAGATTCAACTTAAAAGCTCAAAGCATGCATCAAACAAAATGGGACAGAATCTGTCCAGAAAAACAGCAGCAGCAAAACGTATTTTTCTACCCTACCAAACTTTGTCGAAAAATTCCGAAAAAATTCATGCACACATAGGATGAAAAGTTGCAACTACAGTTCAAATATGAGCTCATTCGGAGTTACAGAATAAGAATTAAAAATCATACCGTGCACTGACTCGTGCAGGAATAAAATCTCCGAACGCTATAAGCAACTTTTTCAAACCAAAAAGGGTAAAACTTGGCACTTTATTGAAAATTCCAGAACCTAAACTATAAACAAAGTCTCTTGGTACAGCAAGAGGACACAAAGAAAATCACACAAAAAATAACCGGGTTGCCTCCCGCAAAGCGCTTTCTTTATAGCCATATAGCTAGGCTTGATAGTTTTAATGATGCTCACATAGGAATAAGAATTGAAATGCAAAAGAGAGCATCAAGAGAAAAATATGAAACACATTTAAGTCTAACCCACTTCCTATGCATTGGGATCTTGTAAGAAAATAAATCAATAAAGCACAAAGTGACTAGCATAGGAAGGCAAAGCAAGTGCAACTTCAAAATTTTCAACAAAAAGAGAG
Source organism: Poa pratensis (assembly GCA_947311845.1). NCBI lineage: Eukaryota > Viridiplantae > Streptophyta > Magnoliopsida > Poales > Poaceae > Poa > Poa pratensis. Next base: position 22,047,521 of record CAMZMU010000080.1, read on the forward strand.
AAGACTTAATATTTTTGAGATATATGAAATCATGTCTCCCTCTCTCATAAAAACTTTCAGTAGCATCATTGATAAACTCAACAATATAGCTATCACATGAAACATTCTTATCATGATCCATATGCATAAAAGTATCATTACTCTCCACATAAGCATAAACAGTTTCATTAGGAATAGTGGGAGTAAAACATTCATAATAATCATTGTAATCATCATATATAGGAGGCATATCATAATCACAATAAACTTTATACTCAATAGTGGGTGGACTGAAAATATCATATTCATCATCATAAATAGGAGACATAGTATCATCAAACAAGTCAAAGAACCTCCCCAAGCTTAGATGATTGCAAGATAAAGAAACCTCCCCAAGCTTAGTCTAGTGCACACAAGAATAGAAACTTAAGCGCTACGCTCCCCGGCAACGGCGCCAGAAAAGTACTTGATAACCCCCAAGAGCAAGGGATCACTGTAGCACCTCTCAATGTGGAAGTAAGGTATCGATCCGCAGGAGCAAGAAGGAAAAGTTATCTATTCCCTACAACTAAAGTGTCACAAGTTTTAGTTGATTATGCACTAAACAAGTTTGGAGAACAAGGTGGTTGATGGATGGAAGTAACCAAGCAAGAATGTAAAAGTGTCCCAATCCTCTTCAATGCAAGAGGACAAGACAAATGGTAGCAAGCAAAAGCTCTCAAAGAGAGAGAAAGCCCAATCCTCTATGCAGCAAGAGGACAAGCTCAAGTGTGAGTTTCTTATAGGAACAATGGACATGGTTCATGGGTTCACTTAATCCTCTCTCTCTCATCTATGATTATCATGTTATAGATAAAGTACACACAATTGTCATGTTTTAATGGTAGCTTTTATAACGGCTATATGTCCTAAAACACATAGTTGAAAGAAGTACTCATTTGTGTTGCTAGGTCACCCTCGTAAGGCTAGCGTGGTTGCTCTCACTCCCACATCATACTCTTTCTTTTTACCCCCAGATAAAGGATGTTGGGCGGTACTGTGTCACTCAATACCTATGCCGTGTCACATCGGCCATCCCGTACCCACATAATCATACTTCTTTAAGAACAATATTCAACCAAAGTATGACAAGTCATAAAAGATCCAACACAACGGTAAATGCATAACAAATCATCTCATACCACAATATTCACCACAAAGGTATTACATAGATGACCGTAATCATGTTTGGCAGCTCATACGGTACTAATTAGTGAAGCTCAAGAGAGAGAAGAGATACAAAAGTTACCACCACAAACCCTAGTCCAGGGGTGGACTACTCCCCCTTCATCATGGTGATGATGGTGGAGAAGTTCTTGCTGTAGATGTTGATGATGAACACGCCGGAGGGGGGTGGAGCCCTCCGGAGGTGACTCCGGCGGCGTTTCCCCCCTCCGATCTTCTCCGGCGGCAGCCTTCTGACTCTCTGTTTCGTGGTTCTGTGTTTCTCCGCCGCCTCCTTCCAGAGAACGTCGGGGGACCTTTTTTATAGGCGTTTTTAGGTCAAGACGGAGTCGGTGGAGCAAAGATCAACGGCAACGGAGCCTCGAGGGCCAAAAGAGTGGGCCCCACACGGCCAGGTACTGTGGCCGCGTGGGCCACCCCCTTTTGGGCCTCAGGCCTCCGTTTGCTTGCTTCCTTCGCCCACAGGTCTTCTTCCTTCCAAAAAATGACGCCCCTAAATTTGCAGGTGATTTGGACGACGTTTGGGTCCCTGAAACATTAAAATACAAAACTAGGGTTTTCTGCCTGTGCAGGGTTAATTCCATAAAAATAGGAAATCATTAAGATATTTCCAAAATCATGATAAAACATTGATATAACCCTTATATGATGCAAATATGATTGGAATATGAGTAAATAAAGTGCAAATTCATGTATGCATTTTACATGCATCAATCGGTGAAAAGTCCGCAGCAGCCACCGGGGAGTAATTTATGTGGATTCTACGTTTGCGAGTTCATTCGCGAGTTGACCACTGAGCGGAGAACAACTTCTTTGAGCAAAATACGGGAGAAGCTCGACCAGAACGGCGCATACGAGCAATTCAAGAGGAATTGGTGGGATTTCTGCTTAGGGAGGTCATCGATGAAAGGGAGAACATTATGCTTCGGACGATGAACTACATATGTGATCTATCTCCATATAATTAAATAGTTGTATTCTCGGAAGAGATCAAATATTAATTATATATGCATCAACATGTACTGTGTATATAGTAGAGCGTATAATATGCGTACGGAAACATGTTTGAAATTATATATAATGAAACCCAAATTGAAAAAGAAACGAAATGGAAAAAGAAATGACCCTAAAACCCTAAAATGGGGGAAAAAGGAAAAGGAAACTGTCCCGGGTGGTATTACGGCCCGGGACTAGAGCTCCCCAGCCTCCGCCGCGTCCTGCCGCTGCCACGTGGTGGTCTCTGGTTCCGGGCCGTAGCAGCCGGGACTGGAGGTAGGGACTCTTAGTCCCGATTTCGTAGTCCCGGATGCGAATCCGAGACTAAAAGCCCACTACGGCCCGGGACTAGATGTTCTTTCTCCACTAGTGTGAATCATTTCTCCTTCCGAAAGAAGGGGAAAAACGATGTGACGGCTACAGCGCCAACGACGGATTCTCATCTCGAAGGTGAAGAAGCTCAAGGTCGAGCCATTTCATTGATTTCTTGGGGGCGAGGTCGAGAGAGATCGTTGCGATAGCTAGAAAGAAAAAATGCATGTAAGAGAAGGCCACAATTGCATGTGTCGGTCAATGCCGAGAAGGGACGTATGCATGTATGTTCGGACCATCACACTAGGCATGGACCAGAAGAACCAATCCCAAAACCCACACGGTTCAATGTTGGATCGGATGGTGTACACTGTTTCTTCCTTGGGTTAATGTGTGTATGTTTTCATGTTCCCATGGTGGCACTCGACAACCCTAGTGTCGAGTATTTTTCGATCTTTTGCAGAGTGCAATGGTTACTCAGCATAATAGCTGAATCTTCCCGTCATATGGTCCGCTCGGCATATATTTTTTAGTCGCTTGAATCTGAGCTATGTGATTGCAAGGAGGTTTAGATCTTTCTTTGCAACAGCAACTTTCCTATAGTTTGGGAACCAATTGCGGTTTTGTTGTGTCCATAGCCCAAAGCACCAAAACCTTGAACAAAACCTATGTCGGCATGCTTAGCTGTGTTCCTTGAAGCAATGGGTTTTAATCTCCAATATTTTTGTTTGAGAGAAAAGTATCGGAGATCAACACTCTGTTGCGAGAACATATTTGTGTGATGGATATGAGCCTCCAAGATTGTAGTTCACGAGAACATATTGTCGTGTTCAGTCACAACAATAATAACCGACGAGTGAAAACATGTATTAATGCGATGCAGCTACACAAGTGCAACGACACTATCTTAACCGTAGCAACATGGCTCTACATGTCACGTGTAAGTGAAATCCTTTCCCGGAGAGAGCATTAGCGAAGGTAGAAGTGAATGAAGATACCAACCAAGAAATTGCGCTGCATTCCACATTTTGTGTGTGTATACCATGTGGCACGGTGATCCTGTGATCTCAGGTTGATGTAGCAATTTAATCCGAGGGTGATTTACTAGGGTAGAACAATCGGCGTACGAAGGCTCATTCTACATGTAGCACATCGTTACTAACTATGCATGCATGTTTCAAATCCTTACAAGTAATGTGTATACGTCTCCAACGGGCCGACGCATCGAGTCCGCGCGCGTCCGTCCCTGTCTGCGCGAGCCAAAAACACGGCCAAACGGGGCGACGCAAACGGATCGCGGTCCGTTTTTCTATCCGCCGCGACGCATTTCTGGCCCAAATTTGGGCCACAGATGCGTCGGGCGCGGACGCGCGGCGGAGCTCAATTGTGTCCTCCTCTGGTCCGCACTTCGTCCTCTCCCTCTCCCAAAACCCCAGTCCACACTCCAACCCTAGCCATGGCCGGTGCAGCCGCCGCCTCCGACGCTAGACCTGCCGCCACCGGCACCGCCTCCGCCGCCAGCCCCGCCGCTGGACGTGCGCCCAAAGCTGCAAAGAAACAAAAGAAGGAACTCACCGAAAAGCAGAGGGCCGAAGAGACCCAGAAGCGGGGCGCCCGGAGGAGGAGGTTGAAGCAGGAGAAGCTCGACGCCGCCAAGAAGGCCGCCGCCGTGCAGGAGGACGAATCTGACCTCGTGTCCAGGACCACGACTGCTGCCCTCCTCCTGATTGGAATTACCCCGACGGCGGCCGCGGTCGGTGTCGCGACTGCGGTGGCCAGCTCCAACGCCTCGGCGGCCCGACCGCCAAGGTCGAGATCTTCCGTGACGGCACCATCGCTACCGTACGGGTGGACTCGATGCGCCGACCCGTTGGGCGCACTGCCAGGAAAGGGGCGGACAGGGGCCGGACGCGCGTCCGTTTGCCGACCCAAATGGACAAAAACGCGGACCAAACGCGCGTCCGTTTGGGTCGCCCCGTTAGAGTCATCCTGAACCTACACATAAGAGAGGACGGGAGGACCCTTACCTACTTGTTGGTTGCCACCGATAACCTACCAAAGGCGGAGCTCGGGACCGCCACCCCCCCAACAGATATTGTATGTTGCTTCCCCAGAAGGTTGTGGCAAGCTCCGAACCTAGAGTCTTAGGTTGCGAAAAAGAGGAGATGCTCATAGTACGCTTGCACCCGAGTTAAAGTGTTCCCCCTATTTAAAAAAATTGAAATATATATTTAAAAGTTTCAAAAAATCTGAAACAAATCACGCATGTTCTCGATGATGTATCCTATAAACATGTGAAATGATAATTCAAAATACTTTGTATTCCGACCTACACAAAAATATGACAAATTTACAAATTTGATTATAGTTAACAATGCATACACTAGTAGGAAAACGGCTATAGGTGGAACCACTTTTTGTAGCGCACCAAAATAGCCATGCGCCACAGAAATATTTCTTTGGCGCATAAAAAAAATGCGCCACAGAAATTTTGAAATTCTGTGGCGCACGTAAACCACATGCGGCACAAAAATGTGTATTTCTGTGGCGCAAAATTTCTGTGGCGCATATTACAAAAGTTTCAAAAGGAAATTCAAAATTTTCAAAAAATCCAAAAAAATTCAAAAATCCAGAAAACTTCAAACAAAATTCAAAAAATGCAACAAATCCAAAAAAATTGAAAATTTAAGTAAAAATGTAATTTTTTTAAATGACAAAAAAATAAAAAAATTCAAAAAAATAAAAATTTCGAGGAATTCTAAATTTTTAGAAATTTCAAAAAAAAAACTAATTTTTTTTTTCATTTTTTAAAAAATACATTTTTTCTTAAATTTTCAAATATTTTGGATTTGTCGATATTTTTTGGATTTTTTGATTTTTTTTGAAGTTTTTTTGGATTTTTTGAATTTTTTTGGATTTTTTGAAAATTTTGAATCTCCTTTTGAAACTTTTGAAGTTTTTGATTTTTTTCAAAATTTAAAAACACACATATATACACATACCACACATAAACTATACACACATCTACACACATATATACACATACAAGGCTTAAGAGGGTTGATATGATACTTATATCAATAAAAACTTTATTAGCATAAGGATAGCTGAATTGAATAGAACTTAGAAGTTAAGCGTACTTGGGTTGGAGCAATCTGAGGGGAAGTCATCATTTGAGATATGTTTGCTGTGTTATTAGATGTTCAAAATATTCAAATATTTAGGTTTTTCTAAATTATTTCATTTTTTCCTGATATTTTCTGAATCTTTTTGAATTTTTGAACATTTTTAATTTTTTTTTGAGAATTCTGTGGCGCATATCTTGTGGATGCGTCACAGAAATATGAGAATTCTGTGGCGCATGTATATGCGCCACAGAATTCCAAAAAGGTGAGCTACTAATGACCTTTTCCCTACTAGTGGTAGTTTCAAATCTCTAATTTTTGTCATTTTGGTGTAGACTATAATATAAAGATTGTTGCATTAAGATTTTGCACGCTTGTAGTATACATCATTGGGAACATGCAACATGCATGTTTTTTCTCAGATTTTTAATGAAATTTTTAAAAATAATTTTTATTTGTAAAAAATAGAGGGATCATTGGAGCCCGAGAGTAAAAACCACTTTCCGAAGGAGTAGAGATTTCTTGCTCTGAAGCTCGAGAGATCCATCTAGTAAAAAAAGGTCATATTTATAAGTTTCAAAAAGATATGAAAAAACAATGCATGTTGTCAATGATAGATCACACAAAGGTGCAAAATCTCGATTTGAAATATTTTACATTCTGATGTACATAGAAAAATGTGTGAATGTAAATATATACACTTTCAAATATACAAGATTTGTCATATACGAGATTTGTCATTTTTGTGTAGATCATAATATAAAGTATTTCAAATCGAAATTTTGCATGTCTGTTGGATACATCATTGGTAAAATGCATGATTTTTTTAGATTTTTAAATTTATAAATACGATTTTTGAATTTGTTTAACCGGAGGGATCATTGGAACTCGGGATGCAAAATTCCAATAGGTCCTAGAAGGATTTAAATTCGGGAGGGGCGTTTTGGAACTCGGGATGCAAACCCTAGCCATACTCCATCCCTCCTCCCCCCGCCTCCGCGCCGCCGATCCGATCCGATCTGAGGCAAGCATGCTAGGCAGACGACCAGGTGAAAGGATCCGCGGTGCCATGGACGGCACCCGTGCCGGAATGTTGCTTTTGGCTGATCAGTCTAAATTCATCCGCGACTACGACATCATGGCCATTTCGGCCATGGTTGCTCAACTTTCTCATCTCCCGATTGCGGATATGTTGGCCACCATAAGAAAGGTTCGTTCAGTAGCTTCTCTTACCTGTCTAGCTTCTGTTCCTTTCGGATTTCAAGCTCTGGTTTATCCGATTTGATCGACGCGTCGGTGGCGAGGCTAGTGGTTACTATTCGGGGTTCCCTAGTCCATAAGGGATGGTGGGTGAAGACGGAGGGAGCGCGGCCTTGGCAAGTCGGCGTGTATGCGGCAGCGGTAGCCGCCGCAGCATAGGGCTGCGTCGGCCGTGCGGCGAGGGAGAGTTGAGGCTGCACGGTGAGGGTAGCTGTGGGAGGGGATGGAGTGGTAGAGGCCGGTGACTGGAATTTCATCTGAACTGCAATCGGATCCAGCCTTAGTCCTTGTCTTACCTTTAGTTGTTGCACTCGTTTATTCCCTGAACTGCATCCCAAGAAACATTACTAACACACACCCTTGTAATATGTATTCAGAATATGGAACAATTCAAGAGGCATGATGCCCTTGCAGAATTCATCAACAACTTCAAGTCCAAGGAAGAGGAAGTGGAGAGTGGTCTCGAGGATGAGGATGAAGAGGAGGGCAAGGAGAGCAATGTTGAAGATGATGGGGACGGTGAAGATGAAGACGAGGAGGAAGGTGAAGATGAAGATGAGGGAGACGGTGAAGATGAAGACGAGGAGACACTCAAGGTAATAGAAGTTCAATTAAACTCAATATGTTCAGAATACTAGATTTATTGTTGGCAGAATATATTATATCACATTTGATCTGCTTCATGGTTTGACTTATTTCTTCTGACTAAGCTTTATAACATCAATTTTTTTTTTCTGTTGATGGATGATGACAATAAACCTGCTACTGATGGACAGCTTCAAGTCCCCAATGAAGGTGAACCAGAGTGCAAGAAGCCAAGATTGGCAGAAGGCTCTGGGTGCCCGGCTGACTCTGCCGTTTAGTTGGTAATGCTTTTTTTGGTGTGTAAACCCTTGTTCATTGTTGCCTGACCTTCTTTCTTACATGTCTAATTATCTTCTCCAAGCTAGTAATTTACAGTCCGATCTTGCATGCCAACAGTAACAGTGTGCACAATGTTACTAATTCTTTAGTTGCATAGATTCAGTTGAACGTTCACCTCTTAGTTGCATCAGTGATGCAAATCATATCCATGTAGCTTTCTTGTTATAGAATACTACAGGAGTACTTGTTATAGAATAGGTGAACTATGTCTAGTTAATTGAAACATCATTTGGCAACGCCTAGTATGCTAATAGTTTTTAGCACATACATGTAGCTTTCTTGCCAGAAGTTTGGCAAACTCTATTCTACGCGCAGGGCGAAATAAGTAAATTTTCACCCTGGGCGCAAGTGAACTTATTGTGTTGTAATTATACAACATAAATTTACTTCGTTATGCATGTCTCTAGCTGTGACTTTGCATGCATGTACTAAAAATTATATGATGTAAAAATTCCTCTCATGCATGCAGCCTACATTAAATTACCTCGTGTAATTACGTCATTTTTTTTATTTGACAACTATTTTTTTATGCTTAGCTCCTATCCTTTTATGCTTTCCAATATTTGAGATATATCTGTCTATCCAATTGCATTTTTTTTCCAGTTGTGTTTTGTGAACCTCATAATTTGGTTATACTTTGTAGGTGCGATAGTATTTTGTCCACTCAAACCTCATATGATTCGATTTTGCATCCAAGTTTCTCCTTTCTACCTGGTGGTTTGGTCAAAATACATTTAGAAAACCTAGTTGATTTACTCTTGTGTTGCGAAACTGCAGTAAGAAAAACTACACATGGTAGAGCCGCTGTAGTCATGATGCGTACGGAGCTTGGATCTTCCAATTGTTATTGCCCGTGACCTGTATTAGGAAATTTGTGGAGCGTGATGCCCATTCACTTCCTTAGGCCGAGGGAGACTTGACTACTCTGCACTGTGTGCCATAAAATTACAGTATATTTTCATAGGCTGTGGTTGTTGTTGTGCTTGGTTCTTTGTTCTCTTAACTATTTACTATGAATCAGTTTGTTCTGTCCTCACGCATGGAAATGGCAATTCCTTTAATCCAGAGTAGTTTAATACATACCAATGTATAGATCAATAGTGTTCTTAATCGATTCTTACACAACCTTTTTTCCTCGTTCTTACAGGGTCCAGTGTCGAAGCAACAAAAGGCTTTTAATTGGGGCGTAGTGACAGTGACTTCGTTGTTGTTTCCCCTGTTATTCTAGTATATGGTTTGAAAAATGGACAGCTGTTATCTGTTGCCATATGTAAACAAGACCTATTAGAACTGCATTCTTAAGAATGTTTCATGTCATTCTAATCTCGTTGAGTATGGTACTTTTGTTTTATGTTGCATCTGAGACAAAGATGGTGGCCATTTAGAGTTCAGGGAACAAGCAAAATTCTGAGTTTGGGTCAACTCGTGATTGCAAGCACGCAGTGTTTGCTGTCTGGAAGTTATATGATCAAGAGTAGAGTTGTGCCATTGGTTTGTTTTTGTTCGCGTCATGGTTTCTTTTGGCGAATCCTGGCAAACATGACAGGTTATACCATTGTTAATTTGAAGGGTCTATTTTCTACTCCCTCCGTTCCAAAATACTTGTCTTCCATTTGTCCAAATTTAGATATACTTATACACAAAAACATGTCTAGGTACATCCGAATTTGGACAAATAGAAGACAAGTATTTTAGAACGGAGGAAGTAGTTTATATGGAAAAAGTAAACAGAGGAGAGGTGGATTTTTTTTGTGACACTGAAGGTGGATTTCACTGTCTACATGGATAGATATGGTAGCATGGACTGATTCAGGACGAACGTGCGTCACGGGCGGACGCAGCGTCCCTGCAGCCCGGGCAAGCGATGAAAACAAGTCTGAGCTGGGGCAAAACGTACAACTTGGTGGGCCTTAAGGCAATGGGCTTGGGCAGTTTTTGTTGGGCCGCAAGTGGAAAGGCGTAGGCGCAGCGAGTAAGGCAGAACGACGCGTTCTTCCATCGTTCTCTATTCCCCAATTCCCCATCCTTTCCGTTCCCCACCCATTCACGAACCCTTGCCGTCCGACGCCCGTCCAGCCGGCGGCCGCCGCGATTTGACCAACCCTTCCGTCCGTTGGCAGCAGATCATGGAGGAAGGCAATCCGGGAGGTGGAGCAGCTGCTGGAAATTCGTCGGGCGACGGCGGCGGCGAGCGTCCCAGGCAGCAGCCGCGGGCGGACGCAGCGCCGGTCGCATCTGGCGGCCGCGGCCGCAAGCGCCGGCGAGGCGACCTAGCGGCGTCCACTTCGGCAGGCCCGTCCGGCACGTCTACAACAAGCAGAAGGCAAACTGGTATTACTTCCTTACTTTGAAATTGCTCAATTTTAGATGAATTTAGGTTTTGACTTTGAACCCAAAAAGTAGGATATTGGTAACGAATTACTCATCTCTACTGGTTGAATCTTGCAGTATTGACTAATTGTTAATTAAATTGTTCAAATTTCAGAAATTGAGAGGTTTTTGGTGGATACAAGAAGCTTACCACAACCACCACCACCGCAACCAAATGTTGCAAATGAGGAGGAAGAGATGGTGCATGAGTTCAATCCGGATGAAATAGTGTGTGACCCGGCTCTTAGGAAACAAATCAATGAATATCATCCGGATGTGCAAGACCAAGTGAAAAGAGCATACCTTTTGAAGGGTCCAACTCAACCAATTGTGAACTTTCCCAAGAAGGCCGGAATTCGATCTAGGGGTTTTTCTAAAGCATGGTATGAGAAGTATGATTGGATAGAATATAGTGAGTCTCATGATAAGGCTTATTGTTTCTATTGCTTCCTGTTTAAGCCACTTGGAGGTGTACACCGTTTTGGTAGTGAAGTCTTTACCAAAACTGGTTTTAGTGATTGGAAGCATGGTTACAAAGCTTTGCCCGAGCATATTGGTGGTGCAAATAGTGACCACAATAAGGCAAGGTTGCATTGTGATGATTTTGGTAATCAAAGACAAAGCGTGTCTAGTAACCTTGCTCGTGCATCCAAGGTATCAGAAGAACTATACAAGATTCGTTTGACTTCTTCCTTGCATTGTGCAAGATTTCTCATTTGTCAAGGATTGGCATTTCGTGGCCATAATGAATCTCTTGGTTCATTAAACAAAGGAAATTTCCGTGAGATGGTAGATTGGTATAAAGGAAAGGATGAAAAGGTGAAGGATGCTTATGAGCATGGAGGAAATTCCAAGATGATCTCTCACAAAATCCAAAAATATCTTTCCAAGTGTTGTGCACAAGAAGTCACCAAGGTGATTATGGGAGAACTTGGTGATAAGAACTTCTCCGTTCTTATTGATGAATCACGTGATATATCCGTGAAAGAGCAAATGGCGGTGATATTGAGGTTAGTAGTGATATTCGTGAAAGATCTTTCCAAGTGTTGTTATGAAATCTACCTATTGTTCCATACTTCCATGCTTCTATGTAACCTCTTGTAATTCTTTTGTTGTAGGTATGTGAATAATGAAGGCAAGATTGTGGAAAGATTTCTTTCTCTATATCATGTCCGTGAGACTACATCGGAGGCACTAAAGGATGCTCTCATTCGCGTTCTAGATCGTTACAAGCTCTCTATTCATAGGCTACGAGGGCAAGGATATGATGGGGCTTCCAATATGAGAGGTGAATTCAATGGCTTGCAAAAAAAGAGCCTAGATGAAAACCCTTATGCCTTCTATGTTCATTGCTTTGCTCATCGTTTGCAATTGGTAGTTGTCTCCGCTGCTAGTTCTTGTTCCTCCATTTTTAATTTCTTTGAGTCCATCTCCGGGATTGTGAACACTTCAAGTGCATCTTGCAAAAGAAGAGATGTGCTTAGGGAAGAACATCATCAACATCTTATGGACATGCTTGAGAGGGGTGAGATATCTAGTGGAAGAGGTTTGAATCAAGAAACAAGTCTCACTAGGCCCGGGGATACTAGATGGGGTTCACATTATACAACTTTGCTTCGTGTGCACCAAATGTGGTTGGGAACATTGTTTGTTCTCCGTGAGGTCAATGATGAGAGCCGTGGATTAACTCAAGCGGCGGGTTGGATAGAGAAAATGGAGGACTACAAATTTGTTTTCATTTTAAAGCTAATGATAAAGTTGCTTGCCATCACGGATGAGCTTTCACATGTTGTGCAAACAAAAGATCTAAACATTGTACATGCAATGGAATTGGTTAGTGATGTGAAAGATAGGTTGGCCTCTATGAGAGAAAATGGTTGGGATGGCTTGTTTGATGAAGTCCAACACTTTTGCAATGAGAAGGGTATTCCGGTTCCAAATATGGATGATCAAATACCGGTTCGTGGTCGTTCAAGGCTTGATGGGTTTACCTACACTAACCTTCATTTCTACAAAGTTGAGATCTTCTATGTTGCTGTTGACAAGATATGTGTTGAGATGGATCATCGCTTTTGTGAAGCATCTATGGATGTATTAGAAAGCTTCTCATGCCTTAGTCCGAAGAACTCTTTCTCAATGTTTGATGTGGACAAGATTGCTCTCCTATCTTCAATTTATCATGACGATTTCTCAAATGGTGACCGTGCAACCATAAGAGGCCAACTTGAGAATTATATTCACCATGTGAGAGTCCATGCCTCCTTTTCTTCTTGCACAAATTTTGAGAGTTTGGCTACAAAGATGGTTGAAACGGGGAAGCATTTGGTTTTCCCGTTGGTTTACAAGCTTATTGAGTCGGCCTTACTATTGCCGGTGTCAACCGCGATGACTGAGAGGGCTTTTTCGGCCATGAAGATCATCAAGTCGAAATTGCGCAACAAGCTCAAGAATGAATGGTTCAATGACTTGATGATATGTGATACGTCTCAAACGTATCTATAATTTCTGATGTTCCATGTTGATATTATACCAATTGTTACATGTTTTATATATACTTCATAGCATTTTTATGCATTTTCTGGACTAACCTATTAACAAGATGCCACAGTGCCAGTTTCTGTTTATTATGTCTGTGTATTGCAGAAAAGGCCCGAAAACCAAAGTGCTCGGAAAAATCCAGAAAAATTACAGAAATTCTATTTCGCTAGAAGACCCACGGAGCCAGAAGGGCAAGTCCAGCGGAGGCCCACAGCCTCCACACCATGCCTCCACGCGGCCTGGATGGGGGCGGCGCCGGGGGGTGGTGTGGACGGCTCGTGCACCCCTCGCGTTGCCCTTTGGCCTATATATTGCTCCTACCCCGAAAACCCTAAAAGAATCGACGATTTCTCCAGAAGAGTTCCGTAGCTCCGCCGCCACCAAAAAACCTAATTCGGGGGACAAAAGTCTCTGTTTCGGCACCTTGCCGGGACGGGGAATTGCCCCCAGAGCCATCTCCATCGACGCCACCGCCATCTTCATCACCGTTGCTGCCTCCCATGATGAGGAGGGAGTAGTTCTTCATCGGGGCTGAGGGCTCTACCGGTAGCTATGTGGTTTATCTCTCTCTCCCATGGTGTGATCTTTATGTGATCATGAGCTTTGTAATCTAGTTGAATCTATAGATGTTACTCTTTATTATCTTATATGCTACTTGAGTGGTTTTATTAATGTAAACTCCGGAGTCACCTTTGTCCCATGGTGCGAATTTGACAGTGTGCACACCGTGTGTGGCTCTTAGGCTAAAGATTACATGAATACTTATCATGAGTTATTATTTGTGTTGGATGTCTCTATGAAATTGTGGTGTTTGTCTAGTACTATTTAGGGCGCTCAAGTTGACAGTGTGGGGTTCCCTAGATGTGGAATGCGACTTTAAGGTGTGTTTTTATAGCCCTACACAGTGAATTGGTGTTTGTTATCCAACAGGAGAATAGTTCAGAGTAGCATAGTGAAGAGGAAATATCTATGTATTCAATTATATTATTATTGTTGAGAGTGTCCACTAGTGAAAGTATGATCCCTAGGCCTTGTTTCTAAGCATTGAAACACCGTTTACAACCAGTTCTGCTACATGTTTGCTTGCTGCCATTTTTATTTCAGATTGCAATTACCACTTATAATCATCCATATTACTTGTATTTCACTATCTCTTCGCCGAACTAGTGCACCTATACACCTGACAAGTGTATTGGGTGTGTTGGGGACACAAGAGACTTCTTGTATCTTAATTGCAGGGTTGCTTTAGAGGGATATCTTTTACCTCTACCTCTCTGAGTTCGATAAACCTTGGGTGATTCACTTAAGGGAAACTTGCTTCTGTTCTACAAACCTCTGCACTTGGAGGCCCAACACTGTCTACAAGAATAGAAGCGTGCGTAGACATCAAGCTCTTTTCTGGCGCCGTTGCCGGGGAGGTAAGGTAAAAGGTACTCACATCCTCCGTCTACTAAGCTATTTTCTAGCACTGTTGCCGGTGTGTGAGTGCTTGAAGGTATTTCCTTTAGATTCTGCAATTATATCTTTTTGTTTCTTGTTTTTATTTCACTAGTTAGGCTTAATGGAAAACAACAAAAAAAATTAGGGATCTTTATGAACTTTATATTGAATTAGGACATGATGCTTTTGAAGAGAAAATTAAAAACCTATGGAAATTTGTTTGCATAATAGTGGTAACAATGTTATTAGCATGAATTCTTTTAACACCATTATTGCTAATGCTATGGAAAAATCTAAGCTTGGGGAAGCCGGTTTTGATAAAAATGATATTTTTAGTTCCCCAGCTTTGGAGGAGAAAATTTGCCTTGATAATACTTTGTCTCCCATATGTGATAATTCTAATGATGCTTGTGATATTCTAAATCCACCTATGATAACCCCCAAGAGCAGGGGATCACTGTAGCACCTCTCAATGTGGAATTGGGGTATCGATCCGCAGGAGCAAGAAGGAAAAGTTTTCTATTCCCTACAACTAAAGTGTCACAAGTTTTAGTTGATTATGCACTAAACAAGTTTAAAGAACAAGATGGTTGATTTAATGGATGGAAGTTTAATGTAACAAAACAAGAATGTAAAAGTGTCCCAATCCTCTTCAATGCAAGAGGACAAGACAAAGGTTTTCTTTTATAAGAACAATGGACATGGGTTCATGGGTTCACTCAATCCTCTCTCCATCTATGGTGATTACCATGTTATATATAAAAAGTACACACAATTATCATGCTTTAATGGTAAACTTCTATGACGGCTACAAGTCATAAAACACATAGTTGAAAGAAAATAATCATTTGTGTTGCTTCCAAAAACTGATGCTTGTAAATTTCTAGGTCATTTGGACGTCGTTTGGGTCCCTGAAACATTAAAATATGGAAAATAGGGTTTTCTGCCCGCGCAGGGTTAATTCCATAAAAATAGGAAAATCATGAAATATTCCAAAAATCATTATAAAACATTGATATAACCCTTATATGATGCAAATATGATTGGAATATAATTAATATAGTGCAAAGTTCATGTATGCATTTTACATGCATCAACATCCCCAAGCTTAACCAATACTCGTCCTCGAGTATGAAGGTGATAAAACTAACATGGACTTTGCAATTTAATACTAACAATGGATATCAAAGATGATTACTATTGCTACATAGAGTCAAATGATTCATTCTTAAAAGGAGTAGCAATACGCAAGATAGTTTATGAAGTGATATCAAGTATTCAATGCAAGGATGTTCAATGATAATTCACAAAGTGTAACATAAAAGAAAGTACTATGGACCACATGTATGCATAATGAGAAGAAAGAACATCCTATAATGGCCATAGAGTATTGATGAAAATCTGAATATAAAAGGTGGACACTTTGGAAAGATATATATATGAGTAGAGGTAAAGCATAAATAAGTTTCATCTAACTTCTGAACTTCTCTGCTTAAGTTAATGATTGTAATGTAGTAATCCTTGGTGTCAAGCTCTCATTCCCCTATCATAGCATCTTGAATGATTAAGTTTAAAGTGAAAACAAATATGAGTAGTGTGCTTGACAAAGTACAGGTTGAAAGTCTCATGCCCCTTGAATCCAAGTACCTACTCCATGTGTTACTCAACTTGGGAAACAAAGCAAGTTCAAGTTAAATATCATTGTAAGTAATAATAGTATCATTAAGAGCGTCAACTGGGGTACCTCTTGTCGCAGGATATGGAACAAGCCCATATCAAAATGACAAGACAAACAAACACAATGAACAATCTCAACACCCTTTTTATTTACCATTAGATAGCTTTTTATTGTAAGGTGTATCACAGAAGGTTCACCATAGCATGTAAGTAAATTTCCACCATGAATGATGCATGGCTTAGATTAGCGGCTCAGGCGTCTCTCTAACCATTTATACAAACTCATTTAAACCTACTTCATTTCCACATTTATTTCACCCATGGTAAGCATCCATAAACAAAAGTACATGATATCAACTACATGAAATGAAGTGCATGTTGAAAGCTTGCCATGTGACAACACATATGAGCTAACTCTCAACCAAAGACATTTGTCAAGCCCACAACATCATAATTTTAATCACAATGGGTCATATTTTATTTATGCAATAAAAGTAAAGTGTGCATCAAGTTCGAGAGAGATCTATAACCAACTTTTCCATAACAATCAATAACACAAACATTTTCTGTAACAACCCGAAGTTTGAGAACCTAAAAACCTGAGTAAAATTTTCGCTTTTGTGTTTAATTGCATCAGGGCATCCATGCATAACCATGTATCATGGGAGTAAACACAAATACTTTGACATGATGTTGAGTTGCAAAACCCAAATGCCAAACTTGCTCTAACAAACTCAAAACAATGAAGGCACTCAAAATTGCAAAACAAAATTTAATTTGACATCTAATATTTGTCAAGGAAGTTCCAAGAGTTCAAAATAAATATTTTGCACTTGCTTTAAAAATCCCAAAGTACTATCATTGTGGTTTTAGCAAAAATGCCATATCCAACCCTTCTAAACAAATGTGGTTCAAAACATTTTATTTTGAGACACCAAAAATTTGTGGAGCTTCTAAATGCTAAGGGAGACTCCCCAAATTTTCTCATATTTTTCTAAAATGTCTAAGTGCCCTAATAAAATCCCTAAAAGTCTCAGGCTTTTAAAATTAAAAGAGAAAAGGACCTATTGGTGATGGACATGAAACTTCCAGGGGGTTATCCGCAAAATCGTCGTCTCTCTCCTCTCCACTGGCGCCATGCCGTCGCCGTGGCCGCGCCCGCGATGCACACCGCGCTGGGCCCCTCCTGCTTGCCCTCCTTCTGTGAGGAGAGCACGCCACCGAGCCCACCTGCTCCTCCCCCTCGCACACCTGCTCCCTCTGCTCCCCATTCTCTCTCCCCACGGAGCCGCACCCGAGCTCGCCGTCTCCGCCACATCGCCGTCGTACGGGAGCTCCCCGAGCCAAGCCGAAGCTGCCACAAGCTCCGCCGTGCCGTGCTCTACCTCCACGCCGAAGCAATCGAGCCGAGGCGCCACGAATCGCCGGCGCCGTCATTGTCCCCTCCGGCCGCACCCGAGCTCCGCCGTTCGATTTCCGCCGCCGTGGTCTGTCTCCGACCTCGCCGTCTTCACCAGCGAGCTCAGGGTGAGCACACGAACATCCCCAGTGCCCTGTTCCCTCCCTCTCTCGCTAATTCGCCGTAGCAGTAGCGCTCCCCGTCGAACTGGGAAATCCGATACAATTCCCGGAATTTTCCAGATTCTACACCGGGTTAAGGAAATAGCTACTGGACTCGATCGTTTTCACCCGGTATACACCCGGAATTCACCCGGAAATAATTCCGGATCTTTTTCTTCCGGTGCCAAACCCGGAATTATCCGGACCTGAAACCGGATTTCTCCCGGTGCCAGAACCGGAATTTTCCGGATTTCATTCCGGATACTCCAATTTTAATCTGTTTCAACACCAATCTTCAGATCACCCTTAGTACTTGTTGCAAGGGTGTTTAATCACCTAAACCATGCATCCTAACATGTTCATGTCATGTCCATATGCAAGTTAACCCTAGGATGTCATCTATTCTAATTAACAAGTAAAGATGCTACTTTACTTAACTCCACGGTGCATTCGAGATGTGCTTCTCTAAGCCTCCGAACTCCGTTTAATTTGAATAGTTGAATCATCCTCGTCCCGTGGATTTAAAATGTCATGTCATCATGTGTTTGCGCATTGCAACCTTGAGTGGTGATTGATTGTTTCTTCCCGTGTTTTATTCTACGATAGATCAAGCAGCCGGGGTTACACCGCAATACCCCGAAGAGCAGTACTACCAGCACGTTGATCAAGGCAAGCGTAATCCCCCCTCTGAGCATATCTTATCCTATGTTTCCGCAAATATTTTCTCCACTATAATATTGCATGCGGTTCTAAATGTCAATTTTCTTGGATTAGAGTATCCTATAGTTGCATTAACTTCCCGATGCCAATACCTGTTCCCCTCCTATTATCCATAGGATTGTATTGTTGGCCCGAGATACTTAACTATGCTATGTTGTTGCTTAGCCATGCGTAGTTAAATGCCTAGCTGTACGATGGATGGTTCATGTTGGAAACAGGTGATGAGATGAATGGATGTTGGTGGAGAATTTGTGGTGACAGGAAATAAAATGCTTAAAGGTGGGGATGAGAGGCCACGGTGGTTGTGGTGCTTTGTCTCGTTCTCGCCGCCTAGGTGCGAGTTCTTTACCTCTTGAACCAAGACTGAGCGTGCAACCATGCGTGAGGCCTATGCAATTGCAGGAACCCTCATAGACTAAATAACTCGGGCGGGACTAGCCAGGGTCCTCTAGTTTGAGCTTCCATTTGCGCGTGCGTGATGATGGTGGTATGAACTGGGATGAGGATGGTGGTGTTAGGAAAATGAGTGGCCACGGGGCAGGGTGTTGGATCCGCTGCTCCGTCCTCACTGATGATCCTGGAAAGTCCTTAACGAGGGAGAAGTCGACACCGCTCCCACCCAGCCGGCTCTCCAAGGAAGAGAGCTAAAAGCTAGGTAATGGGCCGGACGGTACGCGTGGTAAACATTGTACACCCCTGCAGGGTAAATCTTTTCGAAAAGCCGTGTCCGCGGTTATGGACGAACTTGGGAAGTGAAGGTAAGACCATAGCATAACTTGAACGGAATGATTAAAAACTGAGTACTAAAGGTACTACTCAAGAATGCAAGGTGAGCTTCCCGAGGGTGATTCGGGGAGGTGCCTTTGATGAACAGGTACAGTGGTTGATGATGGTTGATGATGAGAAAAGTGATCGAGATAAGAGTCACTTCTTACCCCTATTGAAAATATTCTGATTAGTCGTTGCCATGGAGTATGTCTTCATAAATAAAATCAGCTTTATGCAAACAACCATAAAACTTTGAAAGCCTCATCGAGCTAAAGCTCTATATATATATAATCTTGCGAGTTCGTCGAACTCAACGTCGTTTGTTTTGTTTCAGAGGAGGACTTCACCGACCTCGAAGGTGGGTTCTTTGTGGACGTCGACGAGTAGTCTGGGGTTCCCAGGTGGCAGCTTGGGACATCCCGGATCAGCTGGCGCTTGATGCTTATTTGTAGGCCTCTTAGGCCATAATTTGGATCTTGTTGTTTAGAACAAACTAATTCGCTTCCGCCTGTTGTAATGTTGGGTCTGTGACCTCTGGTTGTAATTTGCTATCTTTCTCTATTATAAGAGTTGAACTATATGCTTTGTGTCATAGAGTCTGTGATGTGCCAGTTGTTCCACAAGTCTTGATCTCTCTATTATACATTGAGGGTTGTGCCTGTGTTAAGGCATCAATCGGGGTGTTGCGTTGCCGATGATCCATACCGAGCAACGCCTGCCAAAGGTTTTGTCCGGGGATTGGTAAACCCGTAACCTCCGGTTGTATCGCTTAACCGGTGACACACAGCATCACTGTATAACAGTCGGGTCGGGGCGCCACAAGTTGGTATCAGAGCAGTACTGCCTGTAGGAAACCCTTCTACTGGTCGACGTTGAGTCTAGTGTTTGTGAAAATATTTTTAACCTAAAAATGAGTTGTGAAAACCATCTTAGGATTCTTTTTACTCCTTATCTGGTTACCCTCTAATCTCGGAGCAATCTTACCTCGATTTGAGTTAAAAGTTTTACTTCTCATCTGTGACTTCAAAATTATTAGGTTAACACGGAAGGTAGAACCCAATACTACGTGTTACGTGGACCTTTAGTGTTATGTGTCCGGTTGCTCCCGCTGCGTTGTAATCCGAAATCAACTCAGATGTTTGAACACTGTTATTCCTACCGAGTCTAATCATTTGATCCTTTCTTTGGGTTTTAACCCAAGGACTTGAACAGAAGGTCCCGGATTGTGCCAACTAGAGTGTGGAATCATATGGTTCCTTAACCATTGCATCTCTCGCTAGTAGCCCATGATGCTGATCTTTGACCCAAGTTCTATCTTGTTGTTTTCTTGTCAATTGCTACACAAT
This sequence comes from Poa pratensis, assembly GCA_947311845.1. NCBI lineage: Eukaryota > Viridiplantae > Streptophyta > Magnoliopsida > Poales > Poaceae > Poa > Poa pratensis. Next base: position 22,067,760 of record CAMZMU010000080.1, read on the forward strand.
GTATTATCGTCCCTAGTCTGTGTACTTGAGTAGACGCTAATGCTATTGTTCGACCATTCGGAGAAAGATACTAACTGTGTCATTGTCAAATCTCCAGAATGGCTCGAGGAGGCCGCGGAGGTCGCGGTAACCACAACGATGATGAGGATGATCTGCCGCCACCACCCTCGATGGCTCAGGTCTTGATGGCCATTGAGGAGAACCGTGGGCGCAATGAGCGCCTGTTGGAGCAGTTGGTGCAGCAGAATGCACAGAGAAATGGCTGCAACACTCTCACTGAGTTCCTGCGCTCGCAGCCACCCACCTTTGCTGATGCTAAGGAGCCACTGGAAGCTGATGATTGGCTTCGCGCCTTGGAGCGCAAGTTCTCCGCGCTGCATGTCCCAGTGGCCGAGCAAGTCAACTTTGCCACCTACCTATTGGTTGGTGCTGCTGGCTGTTGGTGGGAAAGCCATGTGGCTTTGTTTCCAGCCAACCATGCCTCCACTTGGGCTGACTTCCGCACTGCCTTCCGTGAGGAGTACATTCCCTAGCCGATCATGGATTTGAAGAGGAGTGAGTTCCTGGATTTGCAACAAGGACGGATGGACCTCCGCACTTATGGCCGTGAGTTCAACCATCTCTCTCGTTACGCCCCAAGGGACGTGACCAATGATGCTGACAAGCAAGAGCTGTTCCGCAAGGGTCTCACGCCGCAGCTCCGCTATGAGCTACTGCCCTTCAGGTTATAGACCTACCAGGAGCTGTTCAACCAGGCTCTTACTCTTGAGCAGGGAAGAAAGGAACTTGAGGCTTCCAAGAGGCCCGCACACGGGGACCACCAGAGTTCCTCGGGTTCTGAGAGCAAGAAGCGCAGGGTGTTTGTTCCCTACAGCGCCGTGCCGCGTGCTCCATTCATGCCGAGGGCAGCAGGATACAGGCCACCCCTCCGCGCCCCACTACTTCGACACTTGGGGTAGGCGGGAGTGGGTACCGTCCTATGCTACCTGCTCCACCTGGACTCACCTGCTACACCTGTGGCCAGGCTGGCCACTACTCCAGGGAGTGCCCCCAGAAGGCACCTCTCACGGGAACTCCTGCACGAGCCCCTGCCACTCCAGCTGGCAAGGCTGGACCTATTGTGCGTGGTCGCCTGAACCACGTCTCTGCTGAGCAAGCTGAAGAGGACCCCGGCATTCTTATGGGTGAGCTACGAATCAACAACAATCTTGCTACAGTTTTGTTTGACTCTGGAGCATCGCATTCATTCATATCCATAGCTTTTGCAAAAGACCACAAAATACCGTTTGAGAAAATGAGGCGTCCCTTGGTGATCTCCACTCCTGGCTCCAAATTTTGTGTGTCCCTCTTCCTTGGGAAGTGTTCATGAATAATACCAGGGTCCCACGGTGCTCTCAAACCGATCAAAATAATAGTCAAGTTGAACCCTAGTAGAGAGAAAAACAAAACACAAAAGTAATAACAACGAACTCTAACTTTCTTTCTATGCATTGGCATTTTGTATATGAATGAATCACAATAAATAGAAGTTTTCCCATGCATATTAACAATAGTTACTTGCAGCCCATAATTATTAGTAGCATACAGAGGGCTCTTATCACCTCCTTTTTCATAATAGTTGCAAGTAGTAGAAGCAAATTCAACCATATAACCACAAGAATCATTCAACTTAGATGATTTAGGCAAATAAAGAGGATTATTAAATTTATTTTGGAATTCATTAGCATGCTTCCCTCTTTCAAAATAGTTATTAAGATCAATATCAAGTTTAATATCATGGTTGCAACAAAGATTTGGAACTAAAGACAATTGCAAACCACATAAGTATTACTCAACATAAGCAAATTTCTCCTCTATGGTGTAGTTAGGAGAATTCAATAACATAGTAGGACTCTCATGAGTAAGAGTACTATCATAAACAGCAAGTATATCATTTTTATCCTCACATAATTTAGTAACAACTTCTAAACATGTAGGATTATCAATAAGCATAGGACCATCATCTAAAGCGTTATCATATAGCACATTTAAGCAACACTCCTCATTATCATCCATAAGTTCACTAGTAGTATTATTAAAAAGTAAAGGAGCATTATTAGTTTCATTATAATAGCATGGGTTATCATATAGGACCATAGAATTTTCAGTTTCACACTCATCATAACATGGGTTCTCATAAATAACAAAAGATTTTTGAGTTTGAGTGCTACTATCAAATGTCGATGGTGAAGATGGGAGATCCAACTCTTCCCCAAGCTTAGGTTGGAACACATCCATTTCAATCTCCTCTTCACATACTTCCGCTTCCAAGCTTATGTTTTCATCATCCTCTTGGGTTGCACGGGAATCCCCAAGCTTAGGTTCTTATCCTCCTCTTCTTTCTTTAACATAAACATTATCACTAAATTCTTTTTTGAAAATTTGGAGAATAATAGAAACTTGCCCTTTCATTTCACGAGCTACATGACTGGTTGCAAGAAATTTATCAAGAAGAGAGTCTATCTCATGGGCTCCAACATAAGCAATATATTTCTCAACTTTTTCTATATCAGGGCATAAACATTCATCTTCACGATAACAAGCAATTATAGGATCACTATTATACTTGCATTGATAGTGGGAATGTTTAACAACTCTTCTATTGCAACAAGTTATACCACGTAACTCACAAAACTGATTAGCTATTTTGTGAAGAGCTTTAAGCAATTTACCCACTCTATTTCCCTCTTTGGTTGATTGATATTCAGAGTAGGCGTCATACTTTTTAAAATAATCATTACCCATAGACATTCCAGAAAGTTTCTCCATTTTTTAATTTTTATGTGTTTTGATATATATAACTGAAAATAAAACTAATGAGAAACTCACAACCAAACAAGTTTAAAGGAACCTCCCCAAGCTTAGATGATTGCAAGATATAAAACAAGATAAAATAAATCTAAAGTCTAGTGCACACAAGAATAGAAACTTAAGCGCTACGCTCCCCGGTAACGGCGCCAGAAAAGTACTTGATAACCCCCAAGAGCAGGGGATCACTGTAGCACCTCTCAATGTGGAAGTGGGGTATCGATCCGCAGGAGCAAGAAGGAAAAGTTATCTATTCCCTACAACTAAAGTGTCACAAGTTTTAGTTGATTATGCACTAAACAAGTTTAAAGAACAAGATGGTTGATTTAATGGATGGAAGTTTAATGTAACAAAACAAGAATGTAAAAGTGTCCCAATCCTCTTCAATGCAAGAGGACAAGACAAAAGTTTTCTTTTATAAGAACAATGGACATGGGTTCATGGGTTCACTCAATCCTCTCTCCCATCTATGGTGATTATCATGTTATAGATAAAAAGTACACACAATTGTCATGCTTTAATGGTAAACTTCTATGACGGCTACAAGTCCTAAAACACATAGTTGAAAGAAAATAATCATTTGTGTTGCTAGGTCACCCTCGTAAGGCTAGCGTGGTTGCTGTCACTCCCACATCATACTCTTCCTTTTTACCCCCAGATAAAGGATGTTGGGCTGTATTTCACATGTCACTCAATACATATGTCGTTGTCACATCGGCCATCCCGTACCTACATACATCATACTTCATAATGGACAATATTCTAAACACTAGTGCAATGATTCAAAATTCGTGTGCATGACCACATCTCTCTCATCTATCCACACTTGGTGGTGTCAATTACCTCATGACAAGGAAAAACAAGGCATTATGCATAAATCAAACCATCACATGTATCATAGAATATCTCCAAAGTATGACAAACCATAGAAATCCCAACATGACGGTAAATGCATAACATAATATCATCTCATACCACAATATCCACCATAGGAATTACAAAGATAGTTCCATAATCATGCAAGGCACATCATATGGACTTCAACAATGATCATACATAGAGAGATTGGATCAAGTTACCACCACAAACCCAAAGTCTAGGGGGTGGACTACTCCCCCTTCATCATGGAGACGGTGGAGAAGTCGTTGGAGAAGATGGAGACCACCCCGGCAGCGCCCCGTCGGAATTTTCCCCCTCCAATCTGCAACTCCAGGTCTCTGTTTCGTGGTTTCTGTGTTTCTGCCGCGCTCCTTTCCGAAGGGCGTCGGGGACTATTTTTATAGTCGGTTTTAGGTCAAGACGGAGTTGTGGGCGAAAAGATCGACGGCAACAGAGCCTCGAGGCTCTAGATGGTGGGTCCCACGCGGCCAGATTCTTTGGCCGCGTGGGCCACCCTCTTTTGGGCCTCGGGCCTCCGCTTGTTCGCTTCCTTCGCTCCCAAGTCTTCTTCCTTCAAAAAACGGATGCTCGTAAATTTCCAGGTCATTTGGACGTCGTTTGGGTCCCTGAAACATTAAAATATGGAAAATAGGGTTTTCTGCCTGCGCAGGGTTAATTCCATAAAAATAGGAAAATCATGAAATATTCCAAAACTCATTATAAAACATTGATATAACCCTTATATGATGCAAATATGATTGGAATATAAGTAATATAGTGCAAAGTTCATGTATGCATTTTACATGCATCAACCTACTGAAAGTATTCCTTTTGAAATACCTATGGAAATTGTTGAAAAGGTTATGGATGAACGTTATGCAGGGGATGAAACAGTCCATCCATGTGATCACTTGTGGAAACTTACAGAACTTTGTGAGTTGTTTAAGGTTGCAGGTTTATCAAGAGAAAATGCCATGAAGAAATTATTTCCATTGTCACTTAAGGACAAAGCAAGGGAGTGGTATGAGCTACTGGATGATCCTCATCATTCGGAGTGGAAGGAGCTTGAATCTCTCTTTTACTCTAAATTTTATCCTCCTTATGAAATGCATTTAGATAGGAATTACATTTATAATTTTTGTCCTCGTGATGGAGAAAGCATTGCTCAAGCTTGGGGGAGACTGAAAAAACTAATACTCAAATGTCCTAACCATGAGCTTCCTGAGGAAATAATTGTTACTAATTTTTATGCAAGGCTTTCAGGTCATTGCAAGGATTATCTAGATGCCTGTTCAGAGGGTTCTTTCACAAGTAAGAAGGTTGAAGCTAAATGGGATCTTCTTGAAACAATTCAAAGCAATACTGAAGATTGGGATAACGACAAAGGTAAAGAATCAGGTATAAACTATGAGTATGATTGCATTAAGTCTTTCGCTGAAACTGCTAATTTTCAAGAGCTTAGTGCTAAATATGGTCTTGATCCTCAAATTATTGTTGATTATTGTAGAGCCTTTGCTTCTCATATTAATGTTCCTAAAGAAAATTGGGACATGTATCATGAACCTTTTAAAGACACTTGCATGAAAAATGAAATTGTTATTAATGATTGTAATAAACATGCTCAAACTTCTGAAAATACTATTTCTTATAAGCATGTTAATTTTTGTGGAGCACTTAGACCTTGTGAAAAGAATCAAATCGAAGAAGAATATTGTATCCATCATAGGAATGAAAAAACTAGAACGTGGCACAGGGCTCTAAATGATCTTGGTGAAAAAGTTTGTGCCCTCTATCCTTTTATTTGTGAACTTTGCTATAAAGTGGGTCATTTCAATTTTCAATGCTCAGGCTATGATAATAGTATTTCGAATCCAATGAGTACTGCTAGTTTGTATTGTGATGACATGATCACTCCTAATCAGCATGATGAACTTACATTATTTTTGGGGTGTGAAGAGTTATCAAGAAAAACTTCTTTGGTAGATATGAGTGCTTTTGATATGAATAGCGTCCTGCATGGATGTCATCTTTATTGTGTTGATAATTGCCACGCAAATACTTACATACAAAATATTATAAAAGATGGGACTTTACCAAAATATGACAGGACTAATATGAGTTTTGTTCTTATTAATGAAAGAGGGAATCCTCCCAAGTTTCTTCTATTGTTTCTAACAATAAACCAGGGTATGTGGAGAAGCCTCCTTTCAAGCCTCTCCCTCCTAAAGAGGGAAAGAAGAAGAAGAAGAAGAGGAGTAAAAAGAGAGAGGAAACGTTATTTTCCCCTAAGCATGTTGCTCCTATTATAGTTGTTGCTGATGAGCCTGAATTCGATGATGATCCTATGCCTGTTACTTATAGTAGTGATCATGATTGGGAAAAGCACACTACTTTTGATATTGAAAATCTTTTGGGTACCAATTCTGAAAATGATGATGTTAACAATTGTTATACTATTAGTACTATCCATGTTCCTTCCAATGATGATATGGAAAGCTCTAAGCTTGGGGATGAGGTGTTTGAAAATCCTTTTGCTAGTAATAATTATATATTTGAGACCTCTCCTCCTAGTATGTGTTTGAAAATCCTTTTGCTAGTGATGTGTTTGAAAATCCTTTTGCTACTGATGATTATATATTTAAGACATCTCCTTCTAGTAAAAATGATAATGATATGTTTACAAATGAACACACTTTGGAAGATAACTATTCTATTGTTTATGATGATACTATGCCTCCAGTCTTTGATAATTATTATAAGATAACTATGACATAGGTTATAATTACAATCATCCTCATGAAACTTGTCATAATTATGGAGGGATTTCCCAAAACCATCCCTCTAATATACAACTTGTCTATCATGTTCGAGTTCTTTATGATGATCCTACTCCCATTGTTATTAATAAGAAGAACTTTGCTTATGTGGAAAATATTGATACTTTTATGCATATGGATCATGGTAAGAATGTTTCATGTGATGGTTATATTGTGGATTTTATCAATGATGCTACTGAAAGTTTTTATGAGAGAGGGACATGACTTCATATATCTCAATAATATTAAGTCTTCTCTCTTTATGTTGAAATTTTTGAAGTTCACTTGTTTTGCCTTCCTATGCTAGTCACTTTGTGCTTTATTGATTTATTTTCTTACAAGATTCCTTTGCATAGGAAGTGGGTTAGACTTAAATGTGTTTGATATTTGCTTCTTGATGCTCTTTCATATTCAACTCTTATACATATGAGAGCATCATCAAAATTATCATGCCTAGCTAAAAGGCTTTAAAGAAAAGCGCTTGTGGGAGACAACCCATTGTTTTATTTCTGCAATTTGAGTCAAGGTGCTGTTTACTTCTGTAACAATTCCTTTGTATCTTTATTTTCTTGCATTGTTGTGCCAAGTATTGCCTCTAATAGGAAGATGATGCTAGATTTGGATTTCTGCGCAGGAACAGATTTCTGCTGTTCACCGTTTTACTTCTGTAAAATCACAGAAAAATTATTTAAATCTGCAAATTTTGTGCGTGATCCTCAGATATGTACGCATCTTTCGTTAGTTTAGTTTTTCGATCTGAGCAACGTAAGTGCCTCGAAAAAATTCGTCTTTACAGACTGTTCTGTTTAGACAGATTCTGTCTTTTATTTTTCGCATTCTCTCTTTTACTAGTGTTGAGTGGAATTCTTTTTTAGGGTGAAGAGCTTCACATAACATCAGTGGCAGTAGTTAATGTTAAAAGTAACGGTCATGTTTGTGTCCTTATAGAACATGTGAGTTTTTGATTGTGCACTAACCCTCTAATGAGAATTACTCTGAGTTTGGTGTGGCGGAAGTTTTCAAGGGTCAAGAGAGAAGGATGATATAATGTGATCAAGAAGAGTGAAGAGCTTAAGCTTGGGGATGCTCCCATGGATCACCCCAGCATATTTCAAGAAGACTCAAGCGTCTAAGCTTGGGGATGCCCAAGGCATCCCCTTCTTCATCAGCAACTTATCAGGTCATCTCTAGTGAAACTATATTTTAATTCTTTCACATCATATGTGCTTTACTTGGAGCGTCTGTGTGCTTTTATTTTCAGTATTTTATTTTTCTTATGGTCAACTTGATTGGACCCTAGCATTCTTGATTGGGAGAGAGACACGCTCCGCTTTTTCATATGAATACTCCTATTCTTCACTTATACTTGTTGAGTATTCTTATCTAGCTATTGCTATGCTTTTAGCTCCTGTTTTGCATGCATCTCTTATTCAGAGCTGTTAGTTCTTTTAAAGAAAGTACTCTCTTGCTTCACTTATAATTGTTTGGAGAGTTTATGTTGAAATAAATTGATTGGTGTTTGGTTGGAACAGAAAATGTTGCATGTGGTAGATGGTATAATGGAAAAAGCTTACATATTCTTGTAGATCACTGTATTGGATAATTTGATACTTGTCAATTGTTTTGAGTTATCAAGTAGTTCATGTTTAAGCTTTTGTATCATGTAGTTAAAACCTATTAATGAAGAACTACCGTAAAGCTCGTTGAAATTTGGTTTGCATGATTGGTATCTCTAAGGTCTAGATATTTTCTAGTAAAAGGGTTTGGTTAACAAGGAAGACAGTGTAGAGTCTTATAATGCTTGCAATATGTTTTCATATAAGTCTTGCTGTGTCGGTTGATATCCTGTGTTTGCTTCAAATAACCTTGCTAGCCTAAACTCTGTACTGAGAGGGAATGCTTCTCGTGCATCCAAAACCTTGAGCCAAAATCCATGCCATTTGTGTCCACCATAACTACCTATATGTGGTATTTCCTTGCCATTCCAAGTAAATTTTTCATGTGCTACCTTTAAACTATTCAAAAATTATTACTCCTTTTTGTGTCAATGTTTACCAAGCTCATGAGGACGGGGTGGATGTCTTTATGTCAACTGTCAAACAGACTTTACCACCGGACTAGCGGCATATACATCCGCTTATCCATTAATTTTGCAAAAAGAGCTGGCAAATGGGGTGCCCAGTCCCAATTAATTACAACTTTAACCGCTTAATTCTCTTCACATTTTTGCCCTGATTTATCAGTCAAGCAATGACAAACAGTGAAATATCTGCATGTGTAAACAAAAGAGAAAGAGGGATGATCTGCCTTGCTGGTAGAAATAACGTCCTTCATGGGAGCCGCTCTTAAAAGTCTGGTTGGCAGGGGTCATATTGTACTTTCCATTTTCTGATTCGTTGACAATTAACAAACACCTCTCAAAACTTATTTTTACTCTCTTATGATTTCAAAAACTTAAAAAGCTCTAGCACATGATTTAATCCCTGCTTCCCTCTGCGAAGGGCCTTTCTTTTACTTTTATGTTGAGTCAGTTTTCCTACTTCTTTCTATCTCAGAAGCAAACACTAGTGTCAACTTTGGTGCAACAATTTTTATATGCTTGTATATTGCACTTATTATATTGCTTTGTGTTGACAAATATCCATGAGATATATATGTTGAAAGTTGAAAGCAATTGCTGAAGCTTAAATCTTCCTTTGTGTTGGTTAAATACCTTTTACTTAGAATCTATTGCTTTATGAGTTAACTCTTATGCAAAACTCTTTGATGCTTGTCTCGAAAGTACTATTCATGAAAAGTTTTTGCTTATATGATTCAGTTGTTTGCTCATTATCTACTTGCTAGCAAACTATAGACCATTGACCTGGATCACTTCATTCATAACATGTGCTTTACAATACTATTTGATCAAGATTATGATTGTAGCATGTCACCTCAGAAATTATTTTGTTTTTATCGTTTTACCTACTCGAGGACGAGTAGAACTAAGCTTGGGGATGCTTGATACGTCTCAAACGTATCTATAATTTCTGATGTTCCATGTTGATATTATACCAATTGTTACATGTTTTATATACACTTCATAGCATTTTTATGCATTTTTGGACTAACCTATTAACAAGATGCCACAGTGCCAGTTTCTGTTTATTATGTCTGTGTATTGCAGAAAAGGCCCGAAAACCAAAGTGCTCGAAAAAATCCAGAAAAATTACAGAAATTCTATTTCGCCAGAAGACCCACGGAGCCAGAAGGGCAAGTCCAGCGGAGGCCCACAGCCTCCACACCATGCCTCGCGCGGCCTGGAGGGGGGCGGCGCCGGGGGGTGGTGTGGACGACTCGTGCACCCCTCGCGTTGCCCTTTGGATATATATTGCTCCTACCCGAAAACCCTAAAAGAATCGACGATTTCTCCAGAAGAGTTCCGTAGCTCCGCCGCCACCAAAAACCCTAATTCGGGGGACAGAAGTCTTTGTTTCGGCACCTTGCCGGGACGGGGAATTGCCCCCGGAGCCATCTCCATCGACGCCACCGCCATCTTCATCACGTTGCTGCCTCCCATGATGAGGAGGGAGTAGTTCTTCATCGGGGCTGAGGGCTCTACCGGTAGCTATGTGGTTTATCTCTCTCTCCCATGGTGTGATCTTTATGTGATCATGAGCTTTGTAATCTAGTTGAATCCATAGATGTTACTCTTCATTATCTTATATGCTACTTGAGTGGTTTTATTAATGTAAACTCCGGAGTCACCTTTGTCCCATGGTGCGAAGTTGACAGTGTGCGCACCGTGTGTGGCTCTTAGGCTAAAGATTACAGGAATACTTATCATGAGTTATTATTTGTGTTGGATGTCTCTATGAAATTGTGGTGTTTGTCTAGTACTATTTAGGGCGCTCAAGTTGACAGTGTGGGGTTCCCTAGATGTGGAATGCGACTTTAAGGTGTGCTTTTATAGCCCTACACAGTGAATTGGTGTTCGTTATCCAACAGGAGAATAGTTCAGAGTAGCATAGTGAAGAGGAAATATCTATGTATTCAATTATATTATTATTGTTGAGAGTGTCCACTAGTGAAAGTATGATCCCTAGGCCTTGTTTCTAAGCATTGAAACACCGTTTACAACCAGTTCTGCTACATGTTTGCTTGCTGCCATTTTTATTTCAGATTGCAATTACCACTTATAATCATCCATATTACTTGTATTTCACTATCTCTTCGCCGAACTAGTGCACCTATACACCTGACAAGTGTATTGGGTGTGTTGGGGACACAAGAGACTTCTTGTATCTTAATTGCAGGGTTGCTTGAGAGGGATATCTTTGACCTCTACCTTCCTGAGTTCGATAAATCTTGGGTGATTCACTTAAGGGAAACTTGCTGCTGTTCTACAAACCTCTGCACTTGGAGGCCCAACACTGTCTACAAGAATAGAAGCGTGCGTAGACATCAATATGTTATACGGAACGGGAGCTATTCAAACAACTTGATAATGATGTTATCACTCAACGGTTTCAAGCTATGAGGAAAAGGAGGAAACATTTACCTCGTAGGGTTAGGTCCAATTAGCACATCATTGTTACTATCTCGGTATATTTCTTTATCCCATGAATCAAGATGAATATATTTTGAAGGCATGTTCATATGATTTACTAATCCATCTTTCATTTTATCTTGTAGAGTCTCTTTGTCGGTGTTGGGCATTTCTACTTTGGGATCCCTTCTACTTTTGACGTCAATCGTCCGAGTTTCATTAGTATTTTGGTAGTTCTTATGTTGTGAAGTTGAGAAACTTGGAACGTGTTGAGTTTCATTAGTATTTTGTTCGTTCTTATGTTGTGAAGTTGAGAACATTGGAATGTGTTGCTAGCGTGTAATGTATTATATTTGTGTTTCCGCATTAAAACTACTTTGAACACAATATTTGCTACATATTTTCTACATTTGTCTGAGAAAAATTTTAGTTGCATTGCGGCGCGCCCAGGCTTCGAAAAATTCCTGGGTCCGCCACTGGGTGCGTGTAGCTAGCCGGCGTGCATGCGTGCTCCTCCGTGCGCTCTTGCCGGGAATGGCTCTGCACGCCGTCGCCAGTACCCGCCACGCACCCGTCGGGAACGGCTCCGACGACGTGCTTGTTCGTCATGACGATCTTGGCGACGACGTGCTCTCAGGCGGACGTAGTTGGCAGCTTCTTGATCCGGATTCTGTTCTTCATGTCGCCCGTAGAAGAGGTCGAGGTCATGGACGTGGATCGAGCTACAGTCGCATGCATCAGTCGTCTCTGGTGGTGCCGAGCAGGCCCTATCAACCACGCCACGGACGAGCAGCGCGGTCGGTTCAGCTGTGGCCAAGGAACTCTGCTCACGGCCGACCAGCTCGTCGACTGATTGTCTAGGGTGCACCCGAGGGTGTATTATTTCTGAAATTCACTCAAAATGCGTATTGTTTGTTGAATTTATTTAAAATAATGTATTATTAAAAAATAGCTTGTATTTATTGGAGCAACTAGATAAAAGTCAGAACTTACTCAGATTGTTGAAGCCTGCAAACATAGCATGGTTTTTGTGTGGTGTTCTGAAGCCTGCATTAGTACTATCTTCTTCCAATTGTTCCTTAGATTCAGTCAAGTTTGTTCCTTAGATTCAGTCAATCGTTTGTTCCCTGAGCCCTAAAAAAACACATGTATGTAGAATTCATTGATTCATGCTCCATTCAAACTAACATAATTTACAAGGGAGGCAGGTGATTGATATTGCAAATTTACTGCAGATACTTCAGTCACAATTTATATCCAAAACGAATTTTGATATTAGGCAGTAGTATACCAAAAGTATCGAGCCAAAAATTAACTTACAATTGTATTCATTGTCTCTAGTAACACGACATCATCATCTGTTTCAGACGCACCCTACATCGCATAAACAGAAAGGAACAAAAGAAATACAGTCAAGCCAACATATTTGGTGTCGACGACATATATGATGGCGATCTTTAGCTGATCATGCATCACAATGGAAAAACACCATACACGGGAGGGGCGATTTGGCACCTGAGCTCACATGGTCCTGATATTTGGACCGTCAAAGTATCGTTGAGATTTGCATACATGGTCGCTGTCCGCATGTGCGGATCAGGGTAAAAACTGCGGAGGTGCGGTGAATCACGGCAGCGTCCATGCGCTGCGGGGTCCACTGATGACGGCAGGCGCACGTTTGCCGTCGGCGCCCGGGGGAAGCTAACGCCGAAATTTCATGTCCCGCAGGGACATGACGACCGGATTTCCTAGTCCGTGGGAGGTGGTAAAGAAAAAATGGCGGTTTCCACGCCCACGTTGACGGGATTAGTAGTACCACTGGCAAGGACGGAGACAGGGGGGCTAGCAGGGGTCAGACCCCCCAACCATCGGCCCCCTCAATGGATTTCGCTAGGAAGCTATACACATACAGGAATACATATACGTATTGATTAGTTCTGGGCTCATCACAGGCCTAAGTACCGAAAGAAAATTAACCATGCGTGACATATATCCAATATCCCACAAGCCCACGAGGCCAGTAATAGACTAATAGTATCCACAAGCCCACATCTCGCAAGTTAACCACTGCTACTCCAGTCGCTTGTCAGGTTCATGTATACGTGAGTCTACAAATACAATCTATTCCTTTCGATCTTGCCCTCGTCTTCACAATGGGGAATGGACTCGCCTCGCCGCCGCCGCTCATGAGTACCTACCGATCTAATCTGCCGTGATACCTGGCGGCAATGACCTTCCAGGTTCCACTACCAGGCGCGCGGCCGGCCGCCGCTCTCCGGCCAACTAGCTAGATCTAATCAACTGATTAAGGACGTAAGGTACGATATATAGGGCTTCTGGGCTTCTTTTTCATTGATGACATAGCTTCTGATTAGAGAAATTAATTAGTTAATCATTTGACTATGGCAAATCAAATTGATTTGTTTATCATCAAGTTCTTTGAGTTTGTCCAAGTTAAACGATCTTTTACTATACATGCACCTTTCGTTTCAAGAATAAAGAGGAGATCTTCATTGATGTATAATTTTTTGCCTAGATTTATCGATATATAATACATGATAACTGTGCACGATGGATCCGATCTACACATAACACACCAATTTTTTTAACACCCACTACTTTGTGTTTGTATTAAGACTTTATTGTATATTGATGTTTTATATGAGCTATATTTTTTTTAGATGGTTGAGCTATATCGTTGTCTTCTTCGCCAAAGGGCGGAGCTGGGATATAACATGACACAAATGACTTTGTACTAATCTGCTTAACGAGTAGAGAAAAACTCTCAGCAATAGACAATGCCATGGCAAATTTATAAGAATGACACCCAAAAAAAAATTCCTAACTTCGCCTCGCTCCCCTATGGTCAAATCCTGGCTCCGCCCCTGAGTACCACTATGGATAGATTAATTCTTTGAGGGCGGCGGCTCGCCGGAGTGGTTTGTAGGTGGGTGGGCGGAGCGCCTCGCCGGATGAGCTTGCGCAGACCAACGGAGATGGAGGGGATCAAGTTTCTGCTGGATCAGTTGACAGGTAATAGCTCTGTACTACTCGTATCGATCTTTGCTTGCGTATGTGTATTGGGGATTTACAGGCTGCGTTCTTAGGTTCCCACTACCAGAGAGCAGAGGCTGGTGGAGATAGCGAGGACCCGCTGAATCTTCTCCGTGCAGCGGCACGAAGCAACGTGGCAGAGCAAGATCCAGCGGCGGCGGCCGGCGCCGTTGCCGAAGCTCAATCTTCGGTCGGCGTACAATGTTTCAGATGGAATCGAGGTGGATAGCAAGCGTCCGTGGAGATAAGTACCGACATCAATGTTCAGAGATTAAGGTTGAGCCCAAGGCTGCAGGATACCTAAGTTTAGTCTGCAATTTTATGTAGCAAAATTCTTACTGATTTCCAATCTGCTGTAGAATAGTTGAACCATCTGATACTTGCCGTAAGCAAAAGGCTGCAGGCGGCGCCTGCTCAACGACCCGGAGCTGACCGATACTTTCTTTGCAACAGCAACTTTCCTATAGTTTGGGAACCAATTGCGGTTTTGTTGTGTCCATAGCCCAAAGCACCAAAACCTTGAACAAAACCTATGTCGGCATACTTAGCTGTGTTCCTTGAAGCAATGGGTTTTAATCTCCAATACTTTTGTTTGAGAGAAAAGTATCGGAGATCAACACTCTGTTGCGAGAACATATTTGTGTGATGGATATGAGCCTCCAAGATTGTAGTTCACGAGAACATATTGTCGTGTTCAGTCACAACAATAATAACCGACGAGTGAAAACATGTATTAATGCGATGCAGCTACACAAGTGCAACGACACTATCTTAACCGTAGCAACATGGCTCTACATGTCACGTGTAAGTGAAATCCTTTCCCGGAGAGAGCATTAGCGAAGGTAGAAGTGAATGAAGATACCAACCAAGAAATTGCGCTGCAT
Source organism: Poa pratensis (assembly GCA_947311845.1). Lineage (NCBI taxonomy): Eukaryota > Viridiplantae > Streptophyta > Magnoliopsida > Poales > Poaceae > Poa > Poa pratensis. Next base: position 22,082,768 of record CAMZMU010000080.1, read on the forward strand.
TCCACATTTTGTGTGTGAATACCATCTGGCACGGTGATCCTGTGATCTCTGGTTGATGTAGCAATTTAATCCGAGGGTGATTTACTAGGGTCATTCTACATGTAGCACATCGTTACTAACTATGCATGTTTCAAATCCTTACAAGTAATGTGTATACGTTGAGGTGAACCTACACATAAGAGAGAACGGGAGGACCCTTACCTACTTGTTGGTTGCCACCGATAACCTACCAAAGGCGGAGCTCGGGACCCCCCCCCCCCCCCACCACAGATATTGTATGTTGCTTCCCCAGAAGGTTGTGGCAAGCTCCGAACCTAGAGTCTTAGGTTGCGAAAAAGAGGAGATGCTCATAGTACGCTTGCACCCGAGTTAAAGTGTTCCCCCTATTTAAAAAAATTGAAATATATATTTAAAAGTTTCAAAAAATCTGAAACAAATCACGCATGTTCTCGATGATGTATCCTATAAACGTGCGAAATGATAATTCGAAATACTTTGTATTCCGACCTACACAAAAATATGACAAATTTACAAATTTGATTATAGTTAACAATGCATAGTTTCAAATCTCTAATTTTTGTCATTTTGGTGTAGACTATAATATAAAGATTGTTGCATTAAAATTTTGCACGCTTGTAGTATACATCATTGGGAACATGCAACATGCATGTTTTTCTCAGATTTTTAATGAAATTTTTAAATATAATTTTTATTATTTAAAAACAATAGAGGGATCATTGGAGCCCGAGAGTAAAAACCACTTTCTGGAGGAGTACATATTTCTTGCTCCGAAGCTTGAGAGATCCATCTAGTAAAAAAAGGTCATATTTGTAAGTTTCAAAAAGATATGAAAAAACCATGCATGTTGTCAATGATAGATCCCACAAAGGTGCAAAATCTCGATTTGAAATATTTTACATTCTCATGTACATAGAAAAATGTGTGGATGTAAATATACACACTTTCGAATATACAAGATTTTTCATATACGATATTTGTCATTTTTGTGTAGCTCATAATATAAAGTATTTCAAATCGAAATTTTACACGTCTGTTGGATACATCATTGGTAACATGCATGATATTTTTTAGATTTTTTTAAACTTATAAATACGATTTTTGAATTTGTTTAACTGGAGGGATCATTTAAACTCGGGATGCAAAATTCCAATAGGTCCTAGAAGGATTTAAATTCTCCTTTCTTTTGCGGATCTCAATAGGTCCTAGAAGTCGGCAAATATTGTCACACGGGTCCTTGGTTCCAAAGCATAAAGGAATGGCGGAGTCCGTCGCCCCACTCGCCGTCACGTGATGACCCAATGGCCCGCACGCCCTCCTTGCCCCAGGGCCCAGTAGTGCCCATCCTCTCGAACCTCTCTTCTCAAAAAGAAAAGAAAAAGAATAACCTCCTCGAATCTCTCTCAGACACGTGGACCCCACCACTTCCCCACCCCTCAAACCTCCAACTGACATCCGTACCCCCACATACCACTGGCCCCACAGGTCATAGTACCAATCGAGTCAAACAAGGGGGAGAGAAGAGAACACCATCGCATCCATCGTCTTCCCGAGAGCCCGAGAGAGAGAGAGAGCCTCACCCTCACGCCATTGCCGGCCGTTCCAATCCACTCCCCAACCCACCCAAGCTCGATTAATAATCCAAGCAATCCACTATTCTATTCCCACCCCGCCGAGCTCTCGTCGCGCCGACGCCGCACTCCAAAGCAACCTCCCCTCCCCCCACCGCACGTCCCTTTCGCCCTCGTCGCCTCGCCCTCCCCGGCACGAAACCCTACCGCTATAAGACCCTCCTCGACATCCCGCTCCCATGGCGCCCGCAGCAGCAGCATCGGCGTCGCTCACCGCCACCACCACCACCCCGCACGCCCTCGCCTCCCCGCGCGTCTCCGCCCCCGCCGCCCGGAGCGGCCTGTCCGTGTCGGTCGGCGTGCGCCGGGTGCCGGGGATCTCCGTGCAGCGGAGGAGGATGGTCGCGGCGGCGGCGGCGACCGAGATGGCCCCCGCGGCGAGGGGCGAGGGAGGGGGGAAGCCCTTCGTGGAGGAGATGAGGGCCGTCGCCATGCGCTTGCACACCAAGGACCAGGCCAGGGAGGGGGAGAAGGAGCCCCAGGCGCCGCCCGTCAACAGGTGGGAGCCCACCGTCGAGGGCTACCTGCGCTTCCTCGTCGACAGCAAGCTCGTCTTCCAGACGCTCGAGGAAATCGTCGACCGCGCCGCCGTCCCCTGGTGTGAGTGACCGCAAACCCTCGCTATTGGTTGGTCTTCCGTGTCTTACTTTTTGACCAGTTAGATTTTTGCGGCCTCTGTGCAACTGCTACTGTGTGTGGTGGGTAGTGATTTCGTGCTACAATTTATTTGCTCGTAATAATCCCTTGGTAGTTATTTTGTTGAACTAAAATCGAATACACAGAAGAAGAGGCCAGGATTGAGAGACAGACAATTATTTTTCCATTTCTGATTCTTCTGATGTTTGCGAAAGATATGTTATCGTAATACTAATCCTTCTGTACTAATCCATACTATTAAGCTATCCAAAGATCTTAAGCCCAGCATTATTCGAGGAAATACATACTTATTTATTCAAAACCAGCTACCCAACTGAAATTTTCAATAGAATAGCTGTATGTTTTTCCCTGTTAATGAACCTTTGATGAGATGTGTTATTTTAAAAAGAACTGTGATGACTGGTGAGATGTACTTTAATACTTTCTTCAAGAAAAAGTACTTCATTACTCAGACTAGCCTCAGATCGAGTGCTTGCAATGTTTACCAAAGATATGCTATCCTAATACTAATCCCGGTGTACTAATCCATATTAAGCCATCCAAAGATCTTAAGGCCAGCATTATTCAAGAAATACATACTTATTTATTCAAAACCAGGACCCAACTTGATATTTTCAATAGAATAGCTGTATGTTTTTTCCAGTTAATGAACTTGATGAGATGTGCTCTTTTAAAAAGAACTGTGATGACTGGTGAGAATTACTTTAGTACTTTCTTCAAGAAAAAAGTACCTCAATACTTAGCTTGCATCAGATAAAAAAGTACCTCTATACTAATCCTCTGTACTAGTTCATACTATTAAGCTATCTAAAGATCTTAAGCCCATCATTATTCGAGGAAATATATACTTATTTATTCAAAACCAGGTACCCAACTGAAATTTTCAATAGAATAGCAATAGCTGTATGTTTTTTTCTGTTCATGAACCTGTGATGAGATGTGTTCTTCTAAAAAGAACTGCGATGATGACTGGTGAGATGTACCTGAATGCTTTCTTCAAGAAAAAAGTACTTCAATACTCAAACTACCGTCGGATCAACTGTTTGCAATGGCGATGATCTTGCTGACATCAACATTCAAGTCATACAAATTTAATAAACATAGGTGTTTATGTGTTGCAAAGAGGCATGCTGAATGCTGCCATAGAACCAGTTGCAGATCCAAATATATGACCTGATGATTTCATATTCGATTACCTGAGGTGTTTCAATAGCATTTATGTATATCTCAAATGCTCTAGAGGAAACGTTTTGATTCAATGCCTCACACTCTCAATTTGAAGGCAAATTTTTAGTAACAGCTAAACTGTGCTGTGCTCATACATCAAGTTATCAACTAAAAATTGTTGTGAGCTGGTTCATTTTCATTCGGATTTGCTTGTGATATGGTATGCTGTATATGTTTGCTTTGCATATAACCGTAGTGGCATAGTGGTTTTTCTTCTATTGGCAAACCTGCTGAAAACTTCGCTGTGCCATCGTATCTGTGCATGGTGAAATCTCCCAGTTTAAAGTGATGATCAAAGCCATTTTACCATTCATGCATTTCAGTGCCTTTTGCAATATCTATCTTTGAAAATCAGTGTTCTAAAAGGCTCTATAAACTATGAGGGTGACGAGGAAGCACCTAGCGCTTAGCCAGGGTTACGTGGCTGGCAAGGCAGTTATGCATTAGGTGGAACCTCTTACAACACTGTTTGCAGGGGCAAAACTGTTTGCAGGGGATTTTGGTTTATTATTAGGAAACTTAGGTGCAACCTTCGTCTCCCTGTTTGTGCTGACATCCTTAGCTGCAACTCTCCTGTATCACGTCACTAGACGGGAGAATTGTTTGTTTTTCTGTTCTATGTAATTTATGGAGAAACATGAAATCATAAGTTAATATATTACCTCTGTGACATAAGCACATAATGTCCAAATTGCCTATTGTTCACGGTTGTGACACAAACCATTTATTCCAGCAACCATGAAAACTGTTTTCCCGTACTATTGGCATCCTGCTAGTCTGCTAAACAGCTATATGCTCTCATGCAATGCGACGGTCATTTCTGATGTGTTAGAAATATTAAATAAAGTTGCTGCAAAACTTGGAGTGCAAAATATGTGATCATAATAATTTCTTTTGTGTTTATAAGGGACCTTTCCCTCATAGCAAATTTCAAGTTACGTCGGTGTTGTTATAATGTTTCCACCCGCTATGGTTATGGGTTGGTAACTTTGTTCTTGTTAATAATAGTTATTTTGCAACGAAAATGATAACTTTGCTCAAAACTAGCAAATAAAAAATGGTTCATAGATTGATAATAGTACGTATTACCGTCGTACTCCCTCCGTATCAAAATATAAGACTCTCTAGCTAGATTCTGCACACATGTATCTAGACATGTTTTAGTGCAAGATTCCTTGCACTAAAACATGTCTAGATACATGTGTGTACAAGCTAGCTAGAGAGTCTTATATTTTGATACGGAGGGAGTAATTGTTAACTTTAATTTTACCATGTCCAGATTATCTATATTTATCTGGTTTGATGAATGGATGTTTCACTTCCCTTTAAAATTTGAGCTTGTGAAATCCACGGTTGTTTACTTTGACCACCTTCAGTTATGCAACAAGTAATTTGGGAATAAACAATAGGCACCTTTAGAGCATAGTTCTATTAACACTAACACTGTGCCAGTCAGTTGGAATTTGAAAATCTTAGCACAATGGATTGTACTTTGTCTATTCTTCTTAGAACAATCAATGTTGGGGATATCGCTTATCGGGAACTTATCGTTCGACCCAAGATAAGGGGTAAATCGGCCGGTTTATCGACATATCGGCTGATTTATCTTATTGGTGACACACCGGTAAGCGATAAATCGGTCGGTTTATCGGAATATCGGAAGACATCTTGAACAGTGAGGACAATAAACGTCATAATTACTGAAATCCCAAAGGATCTGACTTATTTTTGCCGTTAATTGAAGTTCTGTAGGAAGGTGGAACATTCTTTCATCATTGTTGGCTAGATGCTGCTGATTGACATTCTAGTTATCTGTGCCTTTCAGACGCGGAGTTTCGGAATACTGGGTTGGAGAGATCAGAGCCATTGAAGAAAGATCTGGAATGGTTCATCGAACAGGGTCACACAATTCCAGAGCCAACTGCTGCTGGCAGTACATATGCTTCCTATCTGGAAGAGTTGTCTGAGAAGGACCCACAAGCATTTATCTGTCACTTCTATAATGTGTACTTTGCTCATACTGCTGGAGGTCGAATGATCGGCAAAAAGGTACCACTTGTTAGAACATAATCTTATACCAAAATGTTAATGTGATGCCAAATAGTGTGTTTGCATGGGTTCCCATATTGTTGTAAAGAATGTGTTGTTGACACTGCTGCTTAAAGCTCAATCTTCTGGTTTTGCTGATTTAAATTCCAACGGAGTATAGTAGTATGTTATTACTCCATGTGCTCCGTTAAGGGTCACCCTATATAAACATCTGTTCTATAGCTCCTGACTTGTGCTATTGTAGATACTTTTACATTCATTTCTATAGCTGGCCATTTCGTTTTGGATCATGAATCTTGTATTTTACTTATCCAAATCAGGGCATCGTGGCTGCCTATAATCTGTCTGTGGCGGGAGCAAGAGTTATCTGTTCCTCCATTAATGGATATCCTTTGACCTAGTAATCATGCCCTATATTCCTTTCAGGTTGCTGAGAAGATTCTGGACAAGAAAGAGCTGGAATTCTACAAGTGGGAAGGTACCCTGTCTCAGCTGCTGCAGAATGTCCGCAGCAAACTTAACCAAGTTGCTTCTGTAAGTCCAAGAGTCTTTTGATCTTACACTCTTATTTTTATCCACTTGTCTGTTCTCAAGACGATTTGGTCTTAACCCGATCACATTTCTGCTCAGAGCTGGTCCCGGGAAGAGAAGGACAACTGCCTGGAGGAGACCGAGAAGTCGTTCGCCTATTCAGGAGCTCTCCTGCGCCAGATATTCACCTGAGCCAAGAAGGATCTCCATTTCGTTTCACCATAAACACTGTAAATATTAAGCCATATCTGTGCACCGGGAGGAACATCCTCCACCGGGCCTGAACTGCATTGCAATCAAATTGTCATATACTAAATAATCCTTCATTGCATCTGCCTGGTCCTTGCTCCCGGTCTGCGGAAGCGGATTTAAAAAAATATTATTTTTAATGAAATTTCGAAAGTATTATCTCGGAAATATAATTTCAGTAATATAATGTTGCACCTTCGTCCGTGCAACAGATGAATAGCACTAATCGTCCAGCCTTCCAGGAGTAGTTCGTATTAGTGCTTGTCACTGAGGCAGTATTAGTCGTCCGCACACAAGACGATAAATGGGTTATTGCGTAAACGGACAAGGTATATCTTCCAGACGAGAAGTGTGAGTTTTTCCCAATGATGAAAAAAATAGCGTGTTATAACAATTATTGGCAGCCCTCAAAATCTGCTATTTCGGCGCTATAACCCTTTTTTTTTTTGCGAAACACAGTACAACGCAGACCCTCGTATAACGTGCACACACTCACCCCTATGAACACCTCCGAGAGACCGAGTCGACGGGTCGAGTCTTAGATCGACGAAGTCACCATGGGCGCCTCGCTGTCGACGGAAACGTCGCCTCCCACTGAAGAATATTTCGCCTTAAATGAGAAACACCAGCGTTAAACCTGGGGTTTGAATTCTGCTGGGCTGGGGGTACAACCACCCGGGGGAACGCTCGAGGGACTAGGGTTCCCCCTCCCGCGCCGCCACCGCCGCCGCCTTCCCTCCCCTCCCCTCCGCGCCGGCGCCGGCGCCGACCGCCGCGCCCTCTCCTCCCCCGCCCCCTCTCTCCTCTTCCCCCCTCGCGCTCCTGCCGCCCCCCTTGGCGGCGGAGCGCGTCCAAATCCGCCCAAGCTCGGCCCCCTCCTGTTCGCCTCCCCGTCGTCGCTGCCGGTAGCGGCCGCTGGGCGAGGCCCGCGCGGCGCCGGCGGCGGTGGTCTGTCTTTCCCCGCGCCGGGGTTGGGTGGAGGCGGGGTCCCTCTCCCTGGCGGCGGTGCCCTTCGTCCTGCTTCGGTCCGGCGAGCTCCGGGTGTCCTTCGTGGCGGTGGTGCGGTTGTTTGGCGGCGGGGAGCCGTGGTAGCCTGCGTGCGGCCGGCAACGTCCTTCCTGGCTCAGATCTGGGCCCAGGCGGGGCCCATCTGGGCTTGGACGGGCCGCCCAGGCGTGGTGGCGTCACTCCCGGTGGACGGAGGAGTAGGAACCTGGTCGAGAGTGGCGGCGTCGGCGGCACCCTTGCTGCAGTGCGGCGGCGGGGCTTTACGGGCCCCTTTGGGCTCGGCCAGGCCGGTGAGGGTCGGGTTTGCCCTGCTGCTGCATCCGGTCGGCTGCTGCCTTCTGGCGGTGGAGGCAGTTCCCTCCCGCGTGCCAATGTGCCGCCGTTTCTCGCCGGGATCCTTCTACTCGGTTTTCCGACCTCGCGACATTCGGCGCGGTGAGGCGACGATGATGACTGCAACTCCGTGGTGGCGTGTGCTGGTGGACGGCAAGATTGGTGGAGCTATACGCAGCGTCTGGGGTGTGGTTTGGAGGTCGGGAGAAATCCCTGTCGTCTCGACACCGACGCGGTGACGCCTGCGGGTGTCACCTTCCGTCCTGAAGGGCGTCGGGATACGTCTTTCCCACCCCTCAGCGTACCGGGGAAACCCTAGAAAATACCGGGGGAAACCTTTGGAACTGTCCGAGCAGTAGCGTCGTCGTCGTCGTTCCCCTCTTGGAGGTACTGCTTGGTACGAGGCGTTCCGGAAGGCTGGGAGCGTGGTGGATATCCTCCGGAGGGCGCAGCGGCTGCGAGTCATCTCGTTTTTCGTCGAACCGCCGATGTCGGCTTTGTTTTGTCCTTTTTCTTCTTTTTTGTTTCTTTTGGGCATGAGTGTGCTGTTTGCCCCAGCAGTGAACCTGTGGTTGTATCGGTTGGTTGCTATATTTATATATCGGGGCGCAAGCCTGTTTCGTGGTGGGATACAACCACCCTCCTAACCATCATTCCACAGGCAAGTTCTCATAACGGAGTTATAGCCGAAAAGTCCAAGTATAGCCGGGGCTACATGTAGTCTGTTTTTTAAATTGAAAACATCATTTTTTAACTTTCAAACAATTATGATTTTTTTTCTAGATAATGATAACGATGTATTCTACCAACATGCCAAATCTAAACTCGAAACACTTTGCATTTTGAACCACAAAAAAAAAAGACAAATTTGAATTTTTTGGATATTCAAATTTGTGCACTGTTCACTACTTAAAATATTCACTTTCGGCATTTTTACATAGTCTAGAATACCATGTATTTTGATTTGAAAATTTTCACATTGATAGAATACATTATTGCCGACACCTAGAAAATTTTCAATTTTTCTGAAACTTTAAATATCGTTTTAAATTTTTTCAAAATAAAGTGCTACATGTAGCCTGGGCTACAAAACGCTGCACTCGCCTGCTATAATGAGCAATTGTAAATGGATTCAGTTTATCGACATCTTTCTCAAAATGTTTCAGCGGGATATAGCACGCTATTTAAAATCAGGGCTTTTTTCCTTCTGCTTCCCTATACAGACTTTCTTCGCCGCGATTTCTTGTGGGGGTTGTCTTGCGGTGGCATGACGGTACGATCGGTTGGAATCAACGAAGAGAGGTGGCGGTGGTGGTGATGGTCAGTCGTGGTAAAACTTCATCCCTGCCAACGTTTTTGAGGATTTCAGTATATTGAAAATCTTGCCTCTCATGCTATAAATTTACAGTACAGACGTGACGGTGCTTTTTAGTACACCGAAAAAATATAGTACGGGTCAAAACCATTTTGGCACATGTGAGATATGTTCCTGCCATAAATTTATTTTTTGAAATGTCAAAAAACAAAATGAATAAAAATTTGACGCGTACATCTTGACATTCTATACGTGCACACCAAATTTCGTGGAAAGCCGACTTTTTTATGGCCTAGGTAAAAGGACAGAACTGTGTGAAAAGGCTTTTATAGCACCAAATTTTATCTTTTTTACACACGACACAAAAATATCAGTTGTCGTGAAACGACTTTGTGAGCACAAAGAATCTCAAGATGTACCTGCGAAATTTTTTATCGTGATTTTTTGACATATAGAAATATGTTTGAAAAAGATTTAAAAACCTACTTCATGCTCTAGGTGACAAAACGCCTCTCCCTAGTATGGGGCCTTTTATAATGTGTTACATGTATTATTTTTTATCAAAGGGGTCACCTAGCTTCATTAACGAAACATAATTTACAACCAACCTGTGGTTGGATGGTTACGAGTTGGTTCATGGTTGTACCACCAACCACGATAGTTTAAATCTAAGTTTTTACACATGTGTCTCATAAAGACGGAATATTCTTTCAGTTAGAGGTGACGTTCTTGTCGATAGCGTGGTTTTGTCGTTTGAAGGTGCTTATAGGGGCACACGGGTAAAAACATGTCTCTGTTAGATTGTGTCTCCATGTGTACCATGTGTTTTTATGGTAGGTCCCTTTCTCGGTATGGGCTAGAGTTGCTCTTGTCCTCGTACCTCTAGTTAAGGAATCACATCCAACCAATCATTATCCCCAAAACCCCAACAAAGCATTATATATCTGACTGATCACCTTTTTGTTCTTGCCAACAAGCTAGCTACACACGTGGACTGTAAATTAGTGCAGTTCTGCGAACGCCACGTTCTTGTTCTTCCCGCATTGTGTTGCCGTCGACCGATCAATAATGGAGGTCGAGAACCGGTACGTGGCCGTCAGGCACCACGTCGAGGGGACCCCGTCGGAGGACGACTTCGAGGTGAAGGCGGCAGCGGTGCGGTGGACGCCAGAGTCCGGCGAGGTCCTGGTCAGGAACCTCTACGTGTCCGTCGACCCCTACCAGCTCAACCGCATGAAGCGCCACAGCGCGTCTCACCACTCCATTGATGTCATTGTGCCAGGCGAGGTAAGCAACTAACAACCGACCGGTGGTGAGCCGGCCGTGATCGCTTGTCCAGGTTCGCTGGAACTTAATCTGGGACTTAATTCTTCTGGCTGTCTTTGTTTGTAGAGGATAGCGGCGTACGGAGCCGGCGAGGTGGTGGCGTCGGCGTGCGCGGAGTACAAGGAAGGCGACGTGGTCGCCGGCTTGCTCGCGTGGGAGGAGTACACCCTGTTCCGGCCAGGCCCCGCCGCGCTCATAGCCAAGGTCGATGCCTCCTCCGGCTTCCCCTTGTGCTACCACGTCAGCGTTCTAGGTGACCGACCCACTTCCCGGCCGGCATCTTCGATTCGATCGCCCACCACACGCTTAGCTTGCTTGCTGCAGGAACGAGCGGCATGACGGCCTACGGCGGTTTCTACGAGGTGTGCAAGCCGCAGAGAGGTGAGGCAGTGTTCGTGTCGGCGGCGTCCGGATCCGTGGGCAGCCTCGTCGGCCAGTTCGCAAAACTGGCCGGTTGCTACGTCGTTGGCTGCGCCGGCACCAAAGCAAAGGTACTTGCACTGGATACATACAAAAAAAACATGAGCACAGATCAGTAAGCCTCAGAGGGTGAGAAACTCTGAAGTGAATTACAGTCTGGCAATAAAATTCAAGATTCAATTAACAGGTGGACCTGCTCAAAGACAAGCTAGGGTTCGACGACGCCTTCAACTACAAAGAGGAGCCTGACCTCAAGTCCGCACTGAAAAAGTAGTTACTGCATGCAGCCTCATCCTCTTCCCAAAACTTAATTACAAAAGCATGTGCTGTTCCTGCTAAACAGCGTCTCTGAAATCTGACAGGTATTTCCCTGACGGGATTGACATCTACTTCGAGAACGTCGGCGGCGAGATGCTGGAGGCCGCACTGGCCAACATGAACACCTACGGTAGGGTCGCCGTTTGCGGCGCCATCGCCGAGTACACCGACCGGAGCAGGCGTGCCGTGCCGGACCTGCTGGAGGTGATCTACAAGCGCATCACACTTAGAGGCTTCTTAATCTCGGATTCCCTGACGAAGTTTCAGGATTACATGGAGATCATCGGCAACTTGATCTTAGAGGGGAAGATCCAGGTGGTCGAGGACATATCCGACGGGCTGGAGAGCGTTCCGTCAGCTTTCACTGCACTGTTCCGCGGCGAAAATATTGGCAAGAAACTCGTGAAGCTGGCATAGAATAGATTAGGGTACTTCTAAAAATTCAGTGGAATAAAGTTTTTTCTGTTACAAACTGCAAGACAATGAATTCTACTGGTCTATGTTTGGTTCATTTTTTTAGAGGGAAAGGGCCACGCCCCGGTTCCATTCCATTGAAACGAAACCACGATTTACACTATCAGATTACAGCACAGGGGGGTCTATGCTTGGTTCATCGGTCCCTGCTCTTGTTTCGCTGCCACACTATGGCGCAGCACACTTTCTTAGCAGACTGCCCCTCATGTCTGAAGGATCAATGATGCCAACCATAGGGAGAGGGAATAGGTTGAATATGCAACTGCAATTTTACACCTATACCTCCTGGTTGAGTGTCCTTGGTCACGGTCTCTCTGGTTCAGAGTGGCCGACAAATTTGGCGTTGCAACGTTGCATCCCGATGCTTGGCAGCACTCGCCCTTCCCATCGCTCCCGACATGGCTGGCGTCTCTCTCAGCCTTGGTTGGTGTCCCGGCCAAGACCGCTGCGAAGTCGCTAGCACTGCTTGTCATCTGGGCGATTTGGCGCGAAGGCAACTCGCACATCTTCAGGGACAGAAGGCGCTCACCGGCTCACCCGACAAGGCAGGCGGGAGGTCTTTGACGAGGCTGCATCCTGGGCCTTAGCTGGTTGCCGGCAGTAGTCCCGTTCTTTTGGGCATAGCCCTTCTTTTCAAAAACGCAGCTCTCCTGCGTCTTTTCAAAAAAAAAAATCACCTATAAAGTTAAAATGCAACTATACGAATCAACCTATATGCCAAGATTATTGCAGTAAGCAAGATAAAAAACTAAATGAGACAAGAATAAACTAATCAGAAGTGAACAGGATAGGATAGATAAAACCCACACGCTCCCAAAAACCTAGCATGTTCTTCCATGATTTTTTGCCACAAAGTGCTAGCGCTTTCATTAAGGGGTATATCTTGAGGCGATCTCTAGCCTTTACAAACTTTCTGGGAGTAGAAATACACAACTTTGGAAGCTTCTAGGCAACCCAAAGTTCTGTAACAGCCTAGCCACCCAGCGGCGGAGCTACAGCAAACGACTCCAGGATGCACAACTCTACAACGAGCATGACAGTGTACAAATTTTCTAAGCAACAATACACCAAATTTTAAAGTATGCACCAGTTTTGACCATATAGAATTCACCAAATGACAAGGCAATCAGATATGTATAATAACAGAGAAGTGGCGATAATAGTGCTAATAAAAATGGATAATCCATTGAGATTTGACAATACTCTCGTGTTGGTCGTGGCTCGTGCGTACAGGCTAGCTAGCTCGCTCCAATCGATCGTTTTGGGCTGCACGAGGTGCACATGTAATGGGCTTGGGGGTGCACCCACGGTAAAAATTTGCTGGTATGTAAAAAAAAATTAAATCGACCCGGTGTCCTGTGCACTGTGCACCCTGTTGGGCCAACGTAGCTCCGCCGGTGTAGCCACCGCCGCACTTTGTGCTTACTCATGCGCATTCGGGAAGAACTTTTTGATCGGTCACCCATCCCAATATTGTTTCAAATCAAACATGCTTAACATCGGGTTCTATCAAGATTAGCTTTTACAAAAGAAGATGCACCTTGTTAATATGAGTATTCTATCAATTCTATTAATTTCTAGACCAGAATATCATATACACACACACCCTTAGAAGACTAACGTACTCATCGGTCAACCCAAGCCAGGAACATCCCCTCTTGGCACACATTTGTGCATCCACTGCCAGAACATGTGCCACATGTCTGTGCCCCTGACCCGCACGCGTCCATGTAACCGCGAGGGTGTGGGTTATGATACCAAATGTAACAACCACCTTATATACTCAAAATATGACTTCATGCCCAAAAGTTTGAATTTTCACAAAAAAAGGTGTTATTTCGTGTTTTCTACAAAATAGCACTATAAAAGGGTAAATAAGTATTGTTACAAAAAAGGTGGTGATTTTAATTCATATTCCTCATTATGAATGCTAAAGGAAGGCCTAGGAACTAGATCAACTAAAAATGAGGCCAAATTTTGTAAAGGTGCTTCAAAGTCCAAAGTTCACATTCAATATGAAGAAACTTCGATTTTAGATTTTTGTATTGACCTGTCCTATTTCTCCTAAGATTATATACACAAAACATGATTACATGCCAATTTTCTGAATTTTTGACAAGTTTCAGGTATAAATTAGTTTTTTATGAAAAGCTCTAGAAAGGGTAAATAAATATTTTTACATAACAATGATTATTCTAAATGACATTCCACATCGTGAATATTAAAGGAAGCCCTATGAAAAATATCAAGCCAGAAATAGTGGTTTGGTGGTGATTCTTACTCACATTCCTCATTATGAATGCTAAAGGAAGGCCTAGGAACAATATCAACTAAATAAAAGGTCAAATTATTATAAAACTTTGTTCAAGTGCTTCAAAGTCGAAAGTTCACACTGAATATGAAGAAACTTCATGTAACTACCATTTCAGGAGAGTGATTCTTCCCTTGCCTCCCGTGTCGCTCCTCTGGGGCGACACCGGGGGCAGCCCAAACCCTAGCCGCCGCCGGCCTTCCCCTCCTCCACCCCCCTCGCTGCCGCCCGAGTTAGCCGGCGGGCAAGCTCGCGTCCCTTCGAGGACGGCGGCGGCGAGGTGCTCTCCAAGCGCTGCCCGCGGTTCCATGGGGGGCATGCCCGCCTCCTGCTCTCAAGCTCGCGTGGAGGCAAGGCTCGGCCCGGACGCTGTTTCGACGTGGATTCGCCGCCCTCCGTCGGCCGCTGGCTGGTGGAGGCGATTTCAGGTGCTAATCTGCACAGATCAAGCAAGGGAGGCCCTTTGGCATGGTAGATCCGGTCAAGGGTGATCACGATCCCACCGATGCTGGAGCTGGGGAGGCTGAATCCCTCCGCCAGAGCTGGGTGCTCCGGGTGTGCGCTGGTCCTCGCCCACGCTCACCACCGTTCGGTCTCCGTGTACTCCTAATCTGTTTCGCACGTCACGGTCAGCCGGATCCGGGGATCCCGCCGGCTTTGCGTGCCTCTTTGTGATGTCGTGGGCAGTTGGCATCGGGGGTGCGGTTGGCTGATGTGTCTGTGTGCTGCTTGCTCTGCTGGGGCGGGGGAGTGTCGGAAGCCGGGCGGCAGCCTCAGGCATGGTGGACGGCGTCGACTTTGCGATGAGGGGCGTTTGTGGTGTGATGTCCTCTCGTTTGGCTGCGGGGGCAGCGAGGGTTAGGAGGTCGGAGGTCGCGGTGTGGGCTGCTCCGCCAGCCTAGCTCTAGTTTGTGTGGAAGAAGCTTCCACCTTTCCCACCTTGTCTGTCTCCCTACCAGCTCGATTCCCGGCGTCTTGCCATTTTTTGGTGCTGTGCAGGGTGGTTGGAGTTCAGGATTAGATACCGGGGAAAACCCTTGGCCGCGGTGAGGGCCACGATGACGCCGACGCTCACGGGCGCTGGCTAATTCTCGAAGGCGTGCGTCGAGGTATCTATCCCCTCTCAACCCTCCCCTTCTTCGGGCCAAAGCCGTGTTCCTCTTCGGACGGCGGCGGCGCTGCAACATCACTTTCCTTCCTGGAGGCGCTGTCTTTGGATTGCAGGGGTGGTG
This sequence comes from Poa pratensis, assembly GCA_947311845.1. Taxonomy (NCBI): domain Eukaryota; kingdom Viridiplantae; phylum Streptophyta; class Magnoliopsida; order Poales; family Poaceae; genus Poa; species Poa pratensis. The sequence continues at coordinate 22,097,867 of CAMZMU010000080.1, forward strand.
GTCGTGCAGTGCAGAAAGGGTGGTAGCCGTGGCGGCTTGGTTTGTTCGGCATCGTCTTCCTAACGTGTTGATTGGCGGGTGCCGGGTGTCTTCCTCCCAACAATGTTCTCTTGTTCGCCATTGGGTCGGCGCCCTCGAGTCTGGGCGAGAGGGGAATGGGTTCCCCTCTACGGCAACAACGCCACATTCCGCTGGTGCGCGTTCGAGCCTCGGAGGTCCTGCTCAGCCGCGGTGGTGTGGGTGCCTTCTTCTGTCGTTTCTTCTTCATGGCGGCTCCGTCCGGCAGCTTGGGTCCGGTGTGGCTATCAAGTTTTCTTGTTAGCATAGTCGGTCTTTAGCATTGACACCTCAAGCTGTTCTTTGTTGTTTTATATTTTGTTTGCTTGTGGTGCCTGATGCTTGTAAGCTGTGTATCACCATGTTGTATTTGTCGTTGGTTACTCTGTGGCTTTGTTAATTCATAGCTGGGCATTTTGGCTTTTATCATAAAAAAAATACCATTTAAGATTTCTGTATTGGCTTGTCCTATTTATTCAAAGATTATATACACAAATATGATTACATGACATTTGTTTTTTGAAATTTGACAAGTTTTACGTATTATTTTAATTTTTCTATTAAATATTTCTAAAAGGGATAAATAAATATATATTTTATGAAAATGATTATTTTAACTGTCATTCCTCATTGTGAATGTTAAAGGAAGCCCTAGACACAATATGAACAAAAACAATGGTGGTTTACATCACATTTCACAGAATACAAAAAAAACTTTGTCGAGTGTCTACTTCGTAAACACTGCAAGTTTGCTAAGTGTCTTTTATAGGACACTCAGCAAGGTAACATGTTTACCAAGTGTCTCAGAAAATACACCCGGCAGAAAGTGACTTTGCCGAGTGTTCTTTCGTGCCACTTAATGTTGTGTGTGTGTGGGGGGGGGGGGGGGGGGTCTTTGCCGAGTTTCCGTGAGTATACACTCTCAGCAAGCGGAGTAACATACATAAGTCACAATTATATCTATACTTGGATGATCCAGCTAGAGGCTTGAATGAGAAGTTGGATGTTTTGGAGTATTGGAACAAGTCACTAATAGATATCTAGAGCTAGCAAAAACGGCTCGGGAGTTGGCCTTTTTAGTACGAGCCGCACATTCGTTACCTTCAACATGTTCAATTGATATAGCCGGAGATGGTTGAAGCTCTCACGTGTAACGCTACAAGAGGAAGAGCAACAAGAAGGGCATGTGATGGCCCTTCACGTAGTTACCCCACAACGGCGCCAGAAAACAGTTGCTAGCCCCTTCGCGTGGTACCTGCGTGAAAAGTAAATGGGTTAGGTTGAGACTCCAAGTGCAGAGTGTATGTAGTAGTGGAAGACAGTTTTCCCCACGAGGGTGACTCGAGGGTTTAATATCGAACTCTCGGGGAACCAGTATTTCAGGTGTTATCTCCTTATCCTTCTCTTGAGAACCTGCAACAAAATAAATTGTTTTGTGCCCTCAACCTCACCAAGTGGTTGTCAAGCACAAGGTGTGAGAATGATAATAAAATAATATGCAATGCAAACAATAAGTAAATATGCAATGATGGTAAATAAATATGCATTCGGATTTAATAATGGCAGCAAACAAAAGTGGTGATAAAAGTGTTGGAAAGGTGTTTCTTATGATTAAAAATGGACCGGGGTTCATGGTTTCACAAATGCACTCTCTCTTGATAACGTGGTAGACAATGGAACACTAAAATTAACATGTAAGATGGCAAGACATGGTTTGACAAGTTATTAATAATATGGGCATCACGTCCTAACATAGAGATCTCAAGTATAAGTTGTTCTCTCTCTTATGCTCCACCAAGATGCGAACTAAATCATAACACCTTAGTAATTAAGATAAATCAGAGCATAGCAATAAGTTCAATGACATGAAGTTAAAATAAGAACATGCTAGATCTAGTCATGGAGATAGTGGCCAAGGTCACATCCACTCTCCGGTAGCATGGTATTTTTGTTTATCCCTAGTGAGGCAACAAAGTAAGGTAGAAAACCCAAGTGGATCGCAGAACTTTCTCTCACGTTCACTGCACTAGCCACCCCCCGTTACTCCAACTAATGCACACGTTCCCCCTCACATGCTCTCATAAACATGCTTGATCATGACAAGTAAATAAGAACGGGGTACATAATATGCATCTACTTTCATAACTGAAACAAAACCATTGCAATCTCAAACATGTATTAACTCATAATAAAGATCCACCACAAAGGAATTACATAGATGACCGTAATCATGTTCAGCAGCTCATACGGTACTAATTAGTGAAGCTCATAGAGAGGAGAGATACATAAGTTACTTCCACAAACCCATAGTCCAGGGGTGGACTACTCCCTCTTCATCATGGTGTCGGTGGAGATGTTGTTGGAGGGGAAGGAGACCACACCGGCAGCGCCCCGCCGGAGTTTTCCCCCTCCAATCTTCAGCTCCAGATCTCTGTTTCGTGGTTTCTGTGTTTCGGCGGCGCTCCCTTTCGCGAAAGCCCTGGGGGGTCTATATATAGTCGTTTTTAGGTCAAGACGAAGCTTCGGGAAGAAAGATCGACGGCAGCGGAGGCCCGAGGGCCAGGATGGGGGACCCCACGCGGTCAGGGAATCTGGCCGCGTGGGCCCACCCCTTTCTGCCTTCTGGTCTCCGTTTCTTCGATTCCTTTGCGCCTACGTTTCGTTCCTTCCAAAAAAGTGATCCCCGTAAAGTTTCAGGTCATTTGGACGTCGTTTGGGTCCCTGAAACATCAAAATATAGAAAAAGGGGTTTTCTGACAGCGCAGGGTTAATTCCAGAAAAATGGGGAAGTTGTTAATTATCCCCAAAACTCAATATAAATCATGAATATAACCCTTATATGATGCAAATAACATGGAATAACATGTAATAAAATGTAAAGTTCATGTATGCATTTTACATGCATCAACATCCCCAAGCTTAACCCATGCTCGTCCCGAGTATGAAGGTGATAAAACTAACATGGACTTTGCATTTTAATACTATCAATGGATATCAAAGGTGATTACTATTGCTACATAGAGTCAAATGATTCATTCTTCAAAGGAATAACAATATGCAAGATAAATTATGAAGTGATATCAAATACTCAATGTAAAGATGTTCAATGATAAATTCACAAAGTGTAATATAGAAGAAAGTACTATGGACCAAATGTATGCATAATGAAAAGTAAAAACATCCTATGGTGGTCATAGAGTACTTCTTATGAAAACTGAATATAAAAGGTGGACACTTTGGATAGATAAATAAGTAGAGGTAAAGCATGAATAAGTTTCATCTAACTTCCAAACACTTCTACTTAAGTTAATGCTTGCAATGTGGTAGTCATTGGTGTGGAGCTCTCATTACCCCTATCATAGCATCTTGAATGATTAATGTTTAAAGTGAAAGCAAATATGAGTGGTGTGCTTGACAATGTATTGGTTGAATGTCTCATGTCCCTTGAATACAAGTACCTACACCATGTGTTACTCACTTTGGTCCACAAAGTAAATTCAAATAAAGGTCATTGCAAGTAATAATAGTATCATCAAGAACTGCACTGGGGTACCTCTTGCCCCTTGACATGAACAAGCCCATGTCAAAACAACAAGACAAACAGACAATGAACAATCTCAGCACTCTTTTATTTACTATGGGTATAGCTTTTTATTATGAGGTGCATCACTGAATGAACATTATGGTTATGCTGTAAATTTCCACCATGAATGATGCATGGCTTAGATTAGCGGCCCAGGCATTTCTCTAACCATTTATACAAACTCTTTGAACTTACTAAGTATCCACATTCATTTCACCCATGATAGGCATCCATAAACAAAAGTACATGACATCAACTAAATATAAATAAGTGCAATGTTGAAAGCTTGCCATGTGACAGCACATATGGGCTAACTCCCAACCAAAACAATTGTCAAGCCCACAACTTCATAATTTTAATCACAATGGTTCATGCTTATTAAATGCAATAAAAGTAAATTGTGCATCAAGTTCGTGAGAGCTTTTAACCAATTTTTCCCATGACAATCAATAACATAAGCATTTAAATTCAGAAATGTAGATAACACAATATAACATGATAAACATACTTGGAATAGCATAAAGCTAATAGGTAGATATGGTGGACTCACTGGAAAAACTTTGGTTGAAGGTGTTGGGAAACAAGCTTTTTACTTGTTGTAATTTTTGGGCTAGCAATAGGGAGAAAGTTGACCATCTAAATGCATGCATAAGTGTCCATAGAACTAATCAATCCATGTTAAACCAAGTAAAGTTAAAATTCAACATCTAAACATGGTAAAAGATAGCTCTTGACAACACACTTGCAAATTAACATTCATTCAAAGCACATGAATTATGCAACTATATGTATCTTTTAAAATCAACTCAAACATCCCTATCCCAATATATTTAATAGCATCCAACATAATTCAACCCAAACTTCCAGTAGCTCTCTCATATATAAATGATAGTGGTGGTCTCATAAAAATCAAACCGAAATAACAAAAAAAAAAACAGACGCTCCAAGTTTATACGATAAAGTGCTTTGATCGAAAAACAGAAGTTAGACGTGTGCAAACCGAGAGTGTGTTGGTCCAGTGGGGTTGTCTTGACATCCCCAAGCTTATGGTCTTCACCATCCTTGGATAGCTCTTGGTGCAGCTCCTCTAATCCCTGTGAAAAAACTTCAAAACACCGTTTCTCCCATTTCTTTTCTGTGGGGTGATATTAGTAGTGATAAACAAATAGGTTCCTTGCTGCATAAAATCCTTAGGCAAAAATTCATATGAATGTCCAGAGAGTATATAATGTTGTATGCCTACTCATAAACTCAATTGAATCAAAAAGATTCAAGCAAAAAGCTCAAAGAATGCATCAAACAATATCAAGACAGAATCTGTCCAGAAAAACAGCAGCAGCAAAACGCATTTTTCTACCCTACTTAAACTCGTCAGAAAAATCTGCAAAAATCACGTATACAGAGGATGAAAAGTTGAAGCTACAGTTCAAATTACAGCTCAATCGGAGTTACAGATAAAAAATGAAAAATCAAACCGTGCACAGACTTCGTGCAGGCAGAAAACTCTCCGAAAATGAATAGCAACTTTTCAAACCCAAAATAGGTAAAACTTGGTTCTTTATTAAAAATCCAGAAACAAAACTAACAAACTACTCTCTTGTTACAGCAAGAGGACTCAAAGAAAATCTCAAACAAAAACAACCGGGTTGCCTCCCGTAAAGCGCTTTCTTTATAGCCATATAGCTAGGCTTACTTACTTGATAATGGGGACGTAGCTCATGAGGGAGCTTGAACTTGGTGTGTCCCTCTTCCTTGGGAAGTGTTCATGCATAATACCAGGATCCCATGGTGTTCTAATCCAATCAAAATAATAGTCAAGTTGAACCCTAGTTGAGAGAAAAACAAAACACAAAAGTAATAACAACGAAGTCTAACTTTCTTTCTATGCATTGGCATTTTGTATATGAATGAATCACCATAAATAGAAGTTTCCCAATGCATATTAACAATATTTACTTGCAGCATATAATTATTAGTAACATAAAGAGGTTCTTATCACCTCCTCTTTCATAATAGTTGCAAGTAGTAGAAATAAATTCAACCATATAACCACAAGAATCATTCAACTTAGATAATTTAGGCACATAAAGAGGATCATTAAATTTATTTGGAATTCATTAGCATGCTTCCCTCTTTCAAAATAGTTATCAATATAAGTTTAATATCATGGTTGCAACAAATATTTGGAACTAAAGATAATTGCAAACCACATAAGTATTTCTCAACATAAGCAAATTTCTCCTCTATGGTGTAAGTAGGAGAGTTCAAGAACAAAGTAGGACTCTCATGAGTAAGAGTACATCACAAACAGCAAGTATATCATTTTTATCCTCACATAATTTAGTAACAACTAAACATGGAGGTTTATCAATAAGCATAGGACCATCATCTAAAGCATTATCATATAGCATATTTAAGCAATACTCCTCATTATCATCAATAAGTTCACTAGTAGCATTAATAGAAAGTAAAGGAGCATTTTTAGTTTCATCATAATAGCATGGGTTATCATATAGGACCATAGCATTTTCAGTTTCACACTCATCATAACATGGATTCTCATAAATAACAAAAGATTTTTGAGTTTGAGTGTTACTATCATTTGTTGATGGTGAAGTTGGGAGATCCAACTCTTCCCCAAGCTTAGGTTGGAGCACATCCATTTCAATCTCCTCTTCACATACTTCCTCTTCCAAGCTTATGTTTTCATCATCCTCTTCCTGCAAAATATTAGTACTTTCCATGGAAGCAAGAATTCTTTCTTTAACATAAACATTATCACTAAATTCCTTTTTGCAAAGTTGGAGAAGAATAGAAATGTGTCCTTTCATTACACGAGCTTCATGACTAGTTGCAAAAAATTTATCAATAAGAAAGTCTATCTCATGGGTTGCAACATAAGCAATATATTTCTCAACTTGTTCTATATCATGGCATGCAAATTTACACTCTTGATAAGAAGCAATAATAGGATCACTATTATACTTACATTGATAGAGAGAGTGTTTATAGTCTTTTCTAAAGCAGCAAGTTATATTATGTAATTCACAAAACTCAGTGGCCATATCATTGAGATGTTCAAGCAATTCAAGCATTCTATTTCCTTCTTTGGTTGATCGGTATTCATAGTAAGCTCCCATAGTTTTGACATAACCTTTCTCCATAGCTTAGCATACATATTAAAAACAACACTAGTTTTTATGGGTTTTTTAATTTTTTATGCAAAACTGAAAGTAAAATGACACTAATGCAACTCGAAATAACAAATGCAACACAAAAATGCAAAACTGAATATAAATATGCAAACCGAAATATAAAGATGATATGCAAGACAAGAACAAAACAAAATAAAATGATTGTAGGTAAAGATGGATAAGATGATGCTCACGTAGGTGCAACCTCCCCAAGCTTAGGTTGTTACACAAGTTGGTGATGAAGTTGACTTGATGTGAGTGATCCTTGGATAAACCTTTCAGCTATGGTTCCCCGGCAACGGCGCCAGAAAACGTCTTGATGGCCCTTCACGTAGTTACCCCACAACGGCGCCAGAAAACAGTTGCTAGCCCTTCGCGTGGTACCTGCGTGAAAAGTAAATGGGTTAGGTTGAGACTCCAAGTGCAGAGTGTATGTAGTAGTGGAAGACAGTTTTCCCCACGAGGGGTGACTCGAGGGTTTAATATCGAACTCTCGGGGAACCAGTATTTCAGGTGTTATCTCCTTATCCTTCTCTTGAGAACCTGCAACAAAATAAATTGTTTTGTGCCCTCAACCTCACCAAGTGGTTGTCAAGCACAAGGTGTGAGAATGATAATAAAATAATATGCAATGCAAACAATAGTAAATATGCAATGATGGTAAATAAATATGCAAGGATGATGGTAGTAATGATAAATGATATTTTTGGGTTTTTTATGATGAATGCAAGATGTAAAAGTGTTTTTGTATTTTCGGATTTAATAATGGCAGCAAACAAAAGTGGTGATAAAAGTGTTGGAAAGGTGTTTCTTATGATTAAAAATGGACCGGGGTTCATGGTTTCACAAATGCACTCTCTCTTGATAACGTGGTAGACAATGGAACACTAAAATTAACATGTAAGATGGCAAGACATGGTTTGACAAGTTATTAATAATATGGGCATCACGTCCTAACATAGAGATCTCAAGTATAAGTTGTTCTCTCTCTTATGCTCCACCAAGATGCGAACTAAATCATAACACCTTAGTAATTAAGATAAATCAGAGCATAGCAATAAGTTCAATGACATGAAGTTAAAATAAGAACATGCTAGATCTAGTCATGGAGATAGTGGCCAAGGTCACATCCACTCTCCGGTAGCATGGTATTTTTGTTTATCCCTAGTGAGGCAACAAAGTAAGGTAGAAAACCCAAGTGGATCGCAGAACTTTCTCTCACGTTCACTGCACTAGCCACCCCCCGTTACTCCAACTAATGCACACGTTCCCCCTCACATGCTCTCATAAACATGCTTGATCATGACAAGTAAATAAGAACGGGGTACATAATATGCATCTACTTTCATAACTGAAACAAAACCATTGCAATCTCAAACATGTATTAACTCATAATAAAGATCCACCACAAAGGAATTACATAGATGACCGTAATCATGTTCAGCAGCTCATACGGTACTAATTAGTGAAGCTCATAGAGAGGAGAGATACATAAGTTACTTCCACAAACCCATAGTCCAGGGGTGGACTACTCCCTCTTCATCATGGTGTCGGTGGAGATGTTGTTGGGGGGAAGGAGACCACACCGGCAGCGCCCCGCCGGAGTTTTCCCCCTCCAATCTTCAGCTCCAGATCTCTGTTTCGTGGTTTCTGTTTCGGCGGCACTCCCTTTCGCGAAAGCCCTGGGGGGTCTATATATAGTCGTTTTTAGGTCAAGACGAAGCTTCGGGAAGAAAGATCGACGGCAGCGGAGGCCCGAGGGCCAGGATGGGGGACCCCACGCGGTCAGGGAATCTGGCCGCGTGGGCCCACCCCTTTCTGCCTTCTGGTCTCCGTTTCTTCGATTCCTTTGCGCCTACGTTTCGTTCCTTCCAAAAAAGTGATCCCCGTAAAGTTTCAGGTCATTTGGACGTCGTTTGGGTCCCTGAAACATCAAAATATAGAAAAAGGGGTTTTCTGACAGCGCAGGGTTAATTCCAGAAAAATGGGGAAGTTGTTAATTATCCCCAAAACTCAATATAAATCATGAATATAACCCTCATATGATGCAAATAACATGGAATAACATGTAATAAAATGTAAAGTTCATGTATGCATTTTACATGCATCAGCATGTTCTAATATATCCAAACATTCTTCAGATTTTGAATGTAATCATACTAGGGGACGAACAGTCCTCGTGCGCTAAGACCATTCTCTCCAAAAGTCCATCCCTTCCGATCTCTCTCACGCCTGGACTCTCGCGGTATTGGTTCCGTGAACCATGATACGTCTCAAATGTATCTATAATTTTTTATGTTCCATGTTGATATTATACCAATTTTTACATGTTTTGCATCCACTTCATATCATTTTATACATTTTTTGGGACTAACCTATTAACAAGATGCCACAGTGTCAGTTCCTGTTTTTTGCTGTTTTTGTATTCCAGAAAAGCTGTTATGGAAATATTCTCGGAATTGGACGAAAATCAACGGAGATCCCTATTTCACCGACACGTACACGGAGTCCAAAGGGGAGACGGCGGAGCGCCAGGAGGCAGCCACACAAGGGCTCGGCGCGGCCCCACCTCCTGCCGCGCCGAGGGTGCGTGTGGGCCCCTCGGGTGCCCTCAGTCGCCGCCCTTTCGCCTATTTATTCCCCCCGACGCGAAACCCCTAAATACCCGAGTCATATTCCACGAAAAGTTTCAGAGGCGCCGCCGTCGTCAACCCTAGCTCGAGAGGGTTCTGAACCTCTTCCCGGCACCCTGCCGGAGAGGGGAATCATCACAGGAGGGCTCTACATCGCCATGCCTGCCTCCGGAGTGATGCGTGAGTAGTTCATCCTTGGATTACGGGTCCATAGCAGTAGCTAGATGGTTGTCTCTCCACTTTATGCTATCATGTTTAGATCTTCTGAGCTGCCTAACATGATCAAGATCATCTTATTGTAATATTACATGTTGTGTTTGATGGGATCCGATGAATATTGAATTCTATGATCAAGTTGATTATTAACATATGTTACATGTTATTTATGATCTTGCATGCTTTCCGTTACTAGTAGATGCTTTGGCCAAGTAGATGCTTGTAACTCCAAGAGTGAGTATTTATGCTAGATATTGGGTTCAGTCTCCAGTAATCTGGGCGAGTGACAGCAACGTCTAAGGTTGTGGATGTGCTGTTGCCACTAGGGATAACCTAACAATGTTATGTCCACGGTCATATGTACTTGTTTACATTACGCACATTACTTAATGCGATTATCCGTTGCTTGCAACTTAATACCAACGGGGAACACGTATGTCAACCTGAAGGTGGATTATTAGTCATAGATGCGGTTGGATAACGGTCTATGTATCTTGTCGTAATGCCCAATTAAATATCATGGTAGTCATCTTTTCATATATATGCATTGTCATGCGCTCAATATTTTATCAATTGTCCAGCTGTAATTTGTTTACCCAACATGTCGTTTATCTTTATGGAGATACACCACTAGTGAACTGTGGACCCCGGTCCATTTTTTTACACTGATAAAACCACCAACTGTAAATAATTGTTCTCTTTTACTTTCTGCAATTAAACATTATTTTCCACACCATACGTTTAATCCTTTGTTACAGCAAGCCAGGAAGAATGACAATATTCCTGTTTCGTTGGGGCAAAGTAGTTTGATTGTGCTGTGTGCAGGTTCCACGTCGGTCGCCGGATTTCCTGGTGTTGCGCCGTGCCATATTCCGCCACCAACAACCTTCTGAAGTGTTTCTACTCCTACTGGTTCGATAACCTTGGTTTCATACTGAGGGAAAACTTGCTGCTACACTGCTTCATACCTTCCTCTTGGGGTCTCCCAACGAACTTGTGATTTCACGTCGTCAAGCAATAAATTTTCTGGCGCCGTTGCCGGGGAGTGGAAGTATTTCGGTTCAGCAGTCTCCTAACTTCCCCTTCAACACGCCATAATTTTCTGGCGCCGTTGCCGGGGAGATAGAAGACTTCTGCAAGGGGAGTCTCACGCTTCCAATCTCTTTACTTTGTTTTTGTCTTGCTTAGTTTACTTTTATTTTATCTTGTTTGTTTTTAATTATCAAAAACACAAAAAAATAGTTACTTGCATCTAGTTGTTTTCTGTTTAGCCATCATGTCTAGTCCTGTTCCTCATATCATGTCACCTGAGGAAGAAATTTTCACTTTCAAACAAGGGAGTGAGGAGAGTTTTAAAGACGCTTGGTCTAGAATTTTCAAGTCCTATGGGAAAACCGAACCTAAAACGACTTTAAGCCTGCTCCTTAGTAGTTTTTATTTTGGTCTTGTTCTTTGCTATAGATATGCTTTAGACGCTGTAGTAGGAGGGGATTTCCTTCGTCATGATGGGGATCATGCTTTCAATGCCATAAAAAAATTAATTACTTCATCTACCTCCTCAACTAGTTAAATAGATTCAGCTCTTGAGAACATATATGCAAGGATTAATACCCTTGAGACAGATATTTCTAGTTTAAAAGAGGCTTACAATTAGACTCTAGAATGTTTTGAAAAAGTGCCAGTACCTTTTGAACCTTCGGGGTGGATTCCATCAGTAAAAGTTGTTATCAATTGTGATACCTTTCATGCTCGTTGTGATACTATGTCTGAATTTTGTTTAATGCCCATGAATATTTATGAGTCCTTAAACCTTTGGGAACTTTCCAAGTATGGAAGTTGTATAACTTTGGCTGATAATACTACTAAATTACCAAAGGGGTAGCTGAAGGAGTATATACAAAACTCTTGGGAATTACAGTATCCATCGATTACCATGTTATTGAATGTGCAAGAGAAGGGCAAATTACGCTTGGAAGGTCACTGCTAAAACTCTTTGGAGCCAGCATAGATATGGGCCAAGGTATTATGAGGTTTATCTCCTCACCAGGTAGCAATCATAAATTTCCTAAAGTTAAGAATAAGGGTAAGAGAGCTAAACGTAATGTTGATACTTCTACACTTCGTAATACCTGATGCATGCTTTGTGCCTAGCTAAAAGGCGCTAAAGAAAAGCGCTTATGGGAGGCAACCCATTATTTTATTTCTGCAATATTTCTTTTATTGAGTCAAGGAGGTTGTTACTTCTGTAGCAACTTCTTTGTATCTTTACTTTCTCGCATTGTTGTGCCAAGAGTAGTCTCTAATGATAAGATGATGCTAGATTTTGATTGCTGCGTAGGAACAGATTTCTGCTGTTCACCGTATTAATTATCTAAAATCAATAGAATGTGATTTAAATCTGAAACATTTTGTGCGTAATCCTGATGTATGTACGCATCTTTCATTAGTTCAAAGTTTTTCAATCTGAGCATCGTAAGTGCCTCGAAAAAATTCGTCTTTGCGGACTGTTCTGTTTTAGACAGATTATGTCTTTTATTTTGCATTCTCTCTTTTACTAGTGTTGGGTGGAATTCTTTTTTGGGTGGAAGAGCTTCACATAACATCAGTGGCAGTAGCTAATGTTTAAAGTAACGGTCATATTGCGTCTTTACAGAACATGTGAGTTTTTGATTGTGCACTAACCCTCTAATGAGATTTACTTTGAGTTTGGTGTGGCGGAAGTTTTCAAGGGTCAAGAGGGAAGAGTGATATAATAGGATAGAGAAGAGTGAAGAGCTCAAGCTTGGGAGGCTCCCATGGATCTCCCCAGCATATTTCAAGAAGACTCAAGCGTCTAAGCTTGGGGATGCCCAAGGCATCCCCTTCTTCATCGTCAAAATTATCAGGTCATCTCTAGTGAAACTATATTTTAATTCTTTCACATCATATGTGCTATTCTTGGAGCGTCTGTGTGCTTTTATTTTCAGTATGTTATTTTTTTTTGTGATCAACTTGATTGGATCCTAGCATTCTTGATTGGGAGAGAGACACGCTCCGCTTTTTCATGAGAATACTCCTATTCTTCACTTATATTTGTTGAGTATTCATATCTAGCGTGTTCAAGCTTTTAGCTCTTGTTTTCATGTATCTCTTGTCAGAGCTATTAGTTCTTTTAAAGAAAGTACTCTCTTACTTCACTTATACTTGTTTGGAGAGTTATTGAAATAAGTTGATTGGTGTTTGGTTGGAACAGAAAATGTTGCATGTGGTAAATGGTATAATGGAAAAGACTTGCATACTCTTGTAGATCACTAATTGGATAATTTGATACTTGTCAATTGTTTTGAGTTAACAAGTAGGTCATGATTAAATTTTGCATCATGTAAGTTAAGCCCATTAGTGAAGAACTACCGTAAAGCTTGTTGAAATTTGGTTTGCATGGTGGTATCTCTAAGGTCTAGATATTTTCTAATAAAAGGGTTTGGTTAACAAGGAAGACGGTATGTCTTATAATGCTTGCAATATGTTGGTCATATAAAACTTGGTGTACCGGTTGATATTCTTGTTTGCTTACATAACCTTGCTAGCCTAAACTCTGTACTGAGAGGGAATGCTTCTCGTGCATCCAAATCCTTGAGCCAAAATCCATGCCATTTGTGTCCACCATAACTACCTATATGTGGTATTTCCTTGCCACTCCAAGTAAATTTTTCATGTGCTACCTTTAAACTATTCAAAATTGTTACTACTCCTTTTTGTGTCAATGTTTACCAAGCTCATGAGGACGTGGTGGATGTCTTTATGTCACTTGTCAAGCAGACTTTACCATCAGACTAGCGGCATATACATCCGCTTATCTATTAATTTTGCAAAAAGAGCTGGCAACGGGGTGCCCAGTCCCAATTAATTACAACTTTAACCGCTTAATTCTCTTCACATTTTTCCCTGATTTATCAGTCAAGCAATAATACCAGTGAAATATCTGCATGTGTAAACAAAAGAGAAAAGAGGGATGATCTGCCTTGCTGGTAGAAATAACGTCCTTCATGGGAGCCGCTCTTAAAAGTCTGTTTGGCCGGGGTCATATTGTACTTTCCACTACTGATTCGTTGACCAATTAACACACACCTCCAAAACTTAATTTTTACTCTCTATATGATTTCAAAAACTAAAAAGCTCTAGCACATGATTTAATCCCTGCTTCCCTCTGCGAAGGGCCTTTCTTTTACTTTTATGTTGAGTCAGTTTTCCTACTTCTTTCTATCTTCCACAAGCAAACACTAGTGTCAACTTTGGTACAACATTTGTTATATGCTACATATTGGACTTATTATATTGCTTTGTGTTGACAATATCCATGAGATAAATATGTTGAAAGTTGAAGCAAACGCTGAAACTTAAATCTTCCTTTGTGTTGGTTAAATACCTTTTATTAGAATCTATTGCTTTATGAGTTAACTTATGTAAACCTGTGGATGCATTGTCTCCAAAGTACTATTCATGAAAAGTTTAGCTTGTATGATTCAGTGTTTACTCATTATCTATTTGGTAGCAAATATAGACCATTGACTTGGATCACTTCATTCACTTACATGTGCCTTACAATACTATTTGATCAAGATTATGATGGTAGCATGTCACTTCAAAAATTATTTTGTTTTATCGTTTACCTACTCGAGGACGAGTAGGAACTAAGCTTGGGATGCTGATACGTCTCAAACGTATCTATAATTTTTGATGTTCCATGTTGATATTATACCAATTGTTACATGTTTTGCATCCACTTCATATCATTTTTATACATTTTTGGGACTAACCTATTAACAAGATGCCACAGTGCCAGTTCCTGTTTTCTGCTGTTTTTGTATTCCAGAAAAGCTGTTCTGGAAATATTCTCGGAATTGGACGAAAATCAACGGAGGTCCCTATTTCACCGACACGTACACGGAGTCCAAAGGGAGACGGAGGAGCGCCAGGAGGCAGCCACACAAGGGCTCGGCGCGGCCCCACCTCCTGCCGCGCCGAGGGTGCGTGTGGGCCCCTCGGGTGCCCTCAGCCGCCGCCTTTCGCCTATTTATTCCCCCGACGCGAAAACCCTAAATACCCGAGTCATATTCCACGAAAAGTTCCAGAGGCGCCGCCGTCGTCAACCCTAGCTCGGGAGGGTTCTGAAGCTCTTCCCGGCACCCTGCCGGAGAGGGGAATCATCACCGGAGGGCTCTACATCGCCATGCCTGCCTCCGGAGTGATGCGTGAGTAGTTCATCCTTGGACTACGGGTCCATAGCAGTAGCTAGATGGTTGTCTCTCCACTTTATGCTATCATGTTTAGATCTTGTGAGCTGCCTAACATGATCAAGATCATCTTATTGTAATGCTACATGTTGTGTTTGCTGGGATCCGATGAATATTGAATACTATGATCAAGTTGATTATTAATCTATGTTACATGTTATTTATGATCTTGCATGCTTTCCGTTACTAGTAGATGCTTTGGCCAAGTAGATGCTTGTAACTCCAAGAGTGAGTATTTATGCTAGATAGTGGGTTCAGTCTCCAGTAATCTGGGCGAGTGACAGCAACGTCTAAGGTTGTGGATGTGCTGTTGCCACTAGGGATAACCTAACAATGCTATGTCCAGGTCATATGTACTTGTTTACATTACGCACATTACTTAATGCGATTATCCGTTGCTTGCAACTTAATACCAACGGGGAACACGGATGTCAACCTGAAGGTGGATTATTAGTCATAGATGCGGTTGGATAACGGTCTATGTTCTTGTCGTAATGCCCAATTAAATATCATGGTAGTCATCTTGTCATATATATGCATTGTCATGCGCTCAATATTTTATCAATTGCCAGCTGTAATTTGTTTACCCAACATGTCGTTTATCTTTATGGAGAGACACCACTAGTGAACTGTGGACCCCGGTCCATTCTTTTACACTGATAAAACCACCAACTGCAAACAATTGTTCTCTTTTACTTTCTGCAATTAAACATTATTTTCCACACCATACGTTTAATCCTTTGTTACAGCAAGCCGGAAGATTGACAACCTTCCTGTTTCGTTGGGGCAAAGTAGTTTGATTGTGTTGTGTACAGGTTCCACGTCGGTCGCCGGATTCCCTGGTGTTGCGATGTGCCATATTCCGCCACCAACAACCTTCTGAAGTGTTTCTACTCCTACTGGTTCGATAACCTTGGTTTCATACTGAGGGAAAACTTGCTGCTGCACTGCTTCATACCTTCCTCTTGGGGTCTCCCAACGAACGTGTGATTTCACGTCATCAAGCAAACCAGGCTCTCATTAAGTTTCTTCCAAAGAAGCCTGACACCGTGGAAGTGGGGATTTTCTCCCTATAGGCATGATCCAGTGCTTTGCGAAACTCGTGGCTAAGCTCCTCACGACGTGAGTGGCACCTTTTATTCCCAGCTTGTGGGCACTCACCACTGTGCGTTTATTCGGGGACGTTGCCTGCACGACAACTTCATGTTAGTGCAAAGGCATGGTCAGGAAGCTTCAATGCTCCTCCACCCGAGAGGTCCTCCTTAAATTGGACATTAGGAAGGCCTTCGACACGGTGGATTGGGCTTTCTTACTCGAGGTCCTCCGTAAGATGGGGTTTGGCAAACGCTGGTTCGTGTGGATTTGTGCTTTTCTCTCCACGGCTTCAACCAGGATTCTCACCAATGGCATTCCGGGATGCTAGATAGCTAATAGGAGTGGACTGAGGCAGGGCGTCCCCTTTCCCCCCTGCTCTTTATCCTTGTTATGGAGGTACTCTACCTCCTCATTGAGAATGCCTCTTAGGAGGGCCTCCTTTCTCGGTTGTCCGCGAGGGACTTTGGACACCGTACCTCTATGTACGCGGATGGTGTGGTCACCTTCCCGAAGCCCTCGGTGGTCGACTTCAGGGTTTTCTCCGCTCTCTTGGAGGACTTTGGGGCTGCGTCAGGGCTGCACATGAACTTCACTAAGAGTTCAGCGTATATTATTCGAGGATTAGATGAGGTGGCTACGCAGGTGGTTCAAGATCGAGTTGGGGTGCGCAGTTCAGCCATTCCCCATGCGCTATTTAGGTTTGCCGCTAGCGTTGTGGAAACCTACAGCTGCGCAACTCCAACTCCCAGTGGACAGCGGGCTAGGTGGCTCCCGAGTTGGGGAGCGTCGTTGATAAGCCGAGGGGGGAGGTTGTTGCTGTTCCGCATCACGCTTACAACGATAACGATCTTCACCATGATGTCCCTCGACCTCCCAGCTAAGACGCTCATCGCCTTAGAGAAGATCCTCAGGGGCTTCCTGTGGAAAGGACGCATGGATGTTCATGGCGGACACGAACTTAGCCTTACGTGCCAGGTAGTTGTGGATGAGCCAGTTCCCGTGGTTGGTCCGGCAGATCTTTGGCGCGGCGACCAGGTCGGTGGTTGGAGACGAGGCCTCAACCCTTTTCTAGGCGGATCACTGACTGCTAGATGGTAGGATTCGGGACCTCGCCCCCAACATGTTTGAGGCTATCCCAGGTCGCGCAGCTAAGAGTCGTTGCGTGCGCAAAGGCTTGGCTGGGGGTTGGCTCATAGATGTTTCGCCCGATCTTTCGGCGCTGGCCTTGGCAGAACTTCTAGAGCAGGCAGATCGCCTCGTGGGCGTGGAGCTCCAACCTGGTCAGGATGATAGCTTCACGTGGATTTGGGACGCCAGCGGAGCTTACACGTCACGCTCTTGCTACGCGGCCTTGTTTGGAGGGGCCACCCAGATGCCAGGGGCGCGGCAGATCTGGCGTGCTAGTGCCCCCTCCAATCTCAAGGTGTTCATGTGGCTAGCCCCACTGCTGGACAGCAGACCGCCTGGCTCGACGCGGTTTGCCACGCCCGGAGTCTTGCCTGTTCTGTGACCAGGTGGCGGAGACCATCGACCACCTGTTAGTCGGTTGCGTGCTGGCTCGCGAGGTTTGGGTCGCCTATCTCCGCAATTGGCGATTGGAGGCATGGATTCCCGAGCACCAGTGATCTCTGGTGGAGTGGGTGTCCTCGCGCCAAGGACCAAGGCGGGACGTGCGTGACTTCTGGATGGCCGTGGCACTGGTTTTTTGGTCGCTGTGGTGCCACCGGAATGACATAGTCTTCAACAACGCATCTCCATCTCCGGCAGCGGTGCTTCAGAGGATTGAGGAGGAAGCCGAGACGTGGAGAGCAGCTAGGTTGTTCAGAGGTTGCCTGCTAGAGGCGGATCGTGGAAGTTTCGCGAGTAGTAGACGTTGAGTTGTATCTGCTTGTCGGGGTGGGTGTGCGCTCGGCGTCTATGCTAGCTCGCGATATAACTTTAGCCGCTTTGGTCATGGACGACCGTGCTTTCAGTGACGCCCTGCGCCCCGTCACGTACGTTTGTCACGTACGCAGCGACCCGTCACGAAAAAGGACCAAGCAAGCGGACAATGAACAAGAGATACAACTTGCTAGTTGTTCGTTGTTCCCTTCTGCGATGTAATTGTGTATCCTATTTCAGGGGCGCGTACAAATTTCTGATCAAAGCATCTCCACCCAAACGCCTAGCGCAGGATCTAATCGACGAGCTCCTGTTTCTTGTCCTCGTCCTTGGGTTTAACGAGCGGCATCCAAACGTAGAGTATCACCCCCAAGACAAGACCCCGCCAATATATATCGGCCACTTGTTCTTGGCTGGGCACGTAGTTTAACCAGCTCTAGCTGCAAACATACACGCACATTACACCTTCTTCTTCTTCCCGATTGTGCATTTGTTTCCCGCCGATCGATCGATGGAGGTGGAGAACCGGTACGTGGCCGTGAGGCACCACGTGGAGGGGTCCCCGTCGGAGGACGACTTCGAGGTGAAGACGGCGCCGGTGCAGTGGACGCCCGAGTCCGGCGAGATCCTGGTCAGGAACCTCTACCTGTCCGTCGACCCCTACCAGCTCAACCGCATGAAGCGCCACAGCGCGTCCCACCACTCCGTCGACGTTATCCTGCCCGGCGAGGTAATCACTAGTAAGACAAGAAACCGGCGACTCGGCGTCCCGGCCCGCCGTGATCTCACTTTTTTTTTCTTGGTCCGTGCTCGTGCGCGCAGAGGATCACGTCGACCGGGGTCGGCGAGGTGGTGGCGTCGGCGTGCGCGGAGTACGAGGCGGGCGACGTGGTCGCCGGCGTGCTCGCGTGGGAGGAGTACACGCTGTTCCGGCCGTCCCCAGCGGTGCTCATGGTCAAGGTCGACGCCTCCTCCGGCTTCCCCCTGTCGTACCACGTCAGCGTGCTGGGGACCAGCGGGATGACGGCCTACGGCGGGTTCTACGAGGTGTGCAAGCCGCAGCGGGGCGAGAAGGTGTTCGTGTCGGCGGCGTCGGGCTCCGTCGGCAGCCTCGTCGGCCAGTTCGCCAAGCTCGCCGGCTGCTACGTCGTCGGCTGCGCCGGCACCCAAGCCAAGGTGCGACATGAGCTTCACTCGATACATGCCAGCAGAGTGACATACTGTGGTTCTGACTATGAAATTCATGAAACAATTTAGGTTGACCTGCTGAAGGACAAGCTGGGGTTCGACGACGCCTTCAACTACAGAGACGAGCCTGACCTCAAGTCCGCACTGAAAAAGTCTGTTCTGTTCCCAAAATTCAGACAAGAATATCCTGTGCGTGCCTTTCGTCCTAATTGGTATCTATATTCCGACAGGTACTTCCCTGACGGAATTGACATCTACTTCGAGAACGTTGGCGGCGAGATGCTGGAGGCAGCGCTGGCCAACATGAACACCTACGGCCGGGTGGCTGTCTGCGGCGTCATCGCCGAGTACACCAACCCCGGGAGGCGCGCCGTGATAGACTTCCTGGAGGTGATCTACAAGCGCATCACCCTTAGAGGCTTCTTCGCCTACGATTTCATAACCAAGTTCCCCGAGTACGTCGGGATCATCGGCGACTGGACGCGCGAGGGTAAGATCCAGGTCGTCGAGGACGTGTCCCAAGGGCTGGAGAGCGTCCCGTCGGCTTTCGCTGCGCTGTTCCGTGGCGAAAATGTCGGCAAGAAGCTCGTTAAGCTGGCATAGAAACAAGTTATAGGGTACTTCCAGAGTCTGTACTCTGTGGAGCGAGTTGCAATTTGTTTCGTTGAGCCGAAAGTATGCATATAGGACAGTGAGTCCTACCTGAAATGACGCCAAATCAAGTGCAGAACATACTTTAGCTTCGAAGTTATGTATACACCACTAAACCAGAAAGATGCAGAAATGAAAAATCAGCAAATCTAGACTAGCACTGCACCTGCTTGATACCAGTCAAGTATAGTCAGACAATCGACACAGAGTTTAGCACAAATCCATACAACAAGGCCAACATCAGTCAGATATTGCAGAGCTTTTATGTACTGATAAAAAAGTTGCCCAACACGATATGTATGCATATTTACCAAAGAGGCAAAGCAGTGCAAATGATTTGGTATATTCAGCAGTGGGAGAAGGAAAACAAATCAAAGAATACATATACGCAGCCAAAATGTACCAGTTTGCCCCGAGGAATGCACAATTAATACAACGAAATCTCATCTGCAGATGGCTCGTAAATAGATTGGGTCCTGTTGTTTCTAAGCAAAGAATGGACCAACCTTGGGACTACCTGCAGCTCTGAGAAACCGAAAACTCCAATATTATTAATTGTTGGGCTCATATAATCCTTCTAACATAACCTAATGAGCTATTAGTGATGTATAATCTCTGCCTGCTACGGCCGTGGTCTCCTGCTGTACGGTAACTCAACTCAAGTGGTTGTCTATAAGAACACCTACCAGATCATTCCATTCATGCAGATTCGACGCTATGTGCTACTGCCACAGCTAGCAGAATGACTAGCCAATGATTCAAGCGCCAGATTTTTTGATCAAGTAACCTACCCCAGAATCATCAAGTTTCATAAGCAATGCTTGTCATCAAAGCCTTCCTGAGTGAGCAAGCCTGTGACGAGTTTTTTTATCCTCTCCGCGCCAGGCCCTGGACGGAGATCTTGTACACGCTCGACAGCAAAGTTTTTTCCTTTCACTGTTGTATTCAACAGATCCAACCATCCACCAGCCACAAATCCATCAGGTTGACGGCCAAGTATTTCCTGATCAATCTTGTCTAGGACAGGATCTTCTCTTCCAAACTTCCTTGCGAAGGGAGCATTGCTGTTAACCATACCGTCAAAGTCATTGAGGGTGAGGTAATGAGGATGTTGCTTTGGTGGGTTGTCCCAGGAAATGAAATGTAGATCATGGTTGACTGTAGTGTTGCGAAACTCTGGGACATTGCAGATGACTGTGTGAAAGTAACCCTCCGGCGAAGAGAGAAAATTCGCATAATACATTAGGACTGTCCTTGGAAGATTGTCCCATCCCCATATGCAGTATTCAATAAACTGATGAGTAAGCATCATCCACGCTGAGCCTGAACATGGAGAAAAACATGTGCTCACATGTAAGAAAACAAATTTGCGCAAGAAATGATTAGTGATAGTGCAACGCGGTGCTTTAAGTAACTTTAGTCCGGGTTCAGAATAGGTAATAGGTCCACCAGATAGAAGTAGATACTGAGTTTTCAGCATCACTAAAAGCAAATTATCATGACAATTTCAGGAATAAAGATCATACTATCCTGATGATTCTGTTGTATACACCGTCCGTCTCTATTTACATGGTGCACACATATTTCAAAGTACAGCTTAGACCATCAATTTGACCAACAAAACGTTCATGGTGCTACAAAAATTACACCATTGAACTTGTTCAAAAAAAAATCCATTGTATAATTTGTATGACACATGTCTCATGTACTATTGGTCAAATTGATGGGCAAAGGGAAATCACCCAAAACCAGGCCGCCATGTGCAAAGGAATAGGGGGCGTAATCTATATGATCGTTGGCGGTGCTATCAGTGAATCCAATGTATGCTATGCCTTATTCTTAAAAAAGATAATCTGCTAGTGATTCAAAAGCAACCACAAGTACATATCATCCTTTTTTTTTCCTCTACACATTCTTAAGAGCAGACACTAGAAGGGTGCAATTATCAATAATCCAAGGCATCAATGAAATTTATCATATTCTAACCAGAGGAAGAAGTGCAGTATATAAAATTGATGCCTATGCCTAAGAAAAGGAAACTACTTGCAGAGAATGAATGTATAATTTTTTAACAACTTCGTAATCCATTAGATTAGTAATTGAAATATAAATGTTCTGAATGATTAATTGGTTATGCAGTTTCTTACTATATAGGAAACAAATAACAATCACTTATGTCATCTTTGAACTAAATTGGTGTATCTCTATAGAGAATAATAGTCCATTCTGATGACATCAGTGGTGCAAAAACATAGCACTGGATTTGATAATCTAAACGTGTTTCTTGGCTTCCCTAAAGCAGCCT
This sequence comes from Poa pratensis, assembly GCA_947311845.1. Taxonomy (NCBI): domain Eukaryota; kingdom Viridiplantae; phylum Streptophyta; class Magnoliopsida; order Poales; family Poaceae; genus Poa; species Poa pratensis. The sequence continues at coordinate 22,119,943 of CAMZMU010000080.1, forward strand.
TCATACGCCTTTAAAACTACAAAGTAAAACACTGTGTGGCATGCTTGGAGAACTATAATCTACAGTAAAGCTATTCAGGGTCATCTCAACAGCTAGGCTTCTAGGAATATTTTCTTTTATCTGGATATAGGCAATAGAGTGAATAGACTGGTGTACTATCTGTTTACGAACTAATTATTAATCATTTGCCCACACTTGGTAACATGAGATTGTGGTGATGCAGCAAGTGGTTGTAGAAAATATTATAATCATTAAAATGCGAGTCACTGGAATAATTAGGCGATGGTGATTCGTGGCAGCAATTGATGGAATGTTACCGTAGTAGAACTAGTTCTTTAACTTGGCACTAAATGTCTCAACAGCTGAACCAGTAAAATATATAACACTATCTATCGTAGAAGTATTAGTGTCATGGCTTATGCTGACCAAAAAGAGTAAGCCTTTAAGGTCAAGGTAAAAATAAATTGTGAGTATTAGTTGAACAAAGAACTAGTTGAACAAAGAACCAATAATAATTAAATGATAAAAATAACACCCAGTCATCAGCACAAAAAATTTGGGTACACACAAGATGGCGTAAATGAAGAAAAACTAAAAGCGTGAACAATATAGCTCATATCACAACATTAGGTAGGAGGAAGCATTTACCAGTGAAGAGCTTGAATGCGGTAGGCACGCTCCTTTTCTCTGTAATCCAAAAAACATCAGACTTCTGCAGGCTGTATAGCCCAGGGTCGACGATCACAGGCTTGGCCCTCTGATACCTGCACAGACACATTTAGCCAGTGCCCAACTTGGATGAACAAATAACAGCGCTTTGAGCGAAATTCCATGCTTACTCCTTCCATCCGATGTCACTGGTATGTTCAATAAAGTTAAGTTCCCTTGGCAAGTCGGACAGCACATACAACAGATCTGCAAACAAAGCAAGTGAGGTCAGACAAAGAGAGACCAGCTAATCCTAAATTGCCACCGCAACTGCCTACCCAATGACAAGTCCTAAAAGTAATCTCAGTGGGCCAGTACTAGGCGTAGCAGGCTAGCAGCAAAGAGAAGAAAGAAGAGAAACATGAGCTCAGGGCAGATACCGAATTTGGAAGTACCCACTTTATCTATCTCCATGAACAAGTAGAACAATCACATATGGGAGTAGATGGAAAGAGGAAAGGTAAAGCAAGATTTGGGCCAGGGGAGCAGAAACCAGTTAGAAGCATCCATAAAAAGAAAAGAACACGCCCCGGGATGTGGCTTTCCCCCATAATATACCACCTTGAACAGGCAGGACAGAAGTAATCAATCGGAACCAAATCCACAATCCAGTAGGAGAAAATGGAATTAAATAAATCAACTAGGCATTGGAAACGTATAAAAATCACATCTTTCGCCACACCCGAACCACCAGTTCCAATTTGAAAATCCCAGTAAGTAGCATCGAGTGTGGATTCGATTTCGCCCAAATCGGCAGCCCGTGAAATCGCGAAATTCGGATCGGGAGTCGTGTGTCTGCACGATCGAATCGCGGAATTGGGGGGTGCAGGAGCAGATCGCATCTGCGCTTACCGTCCTGGGAGACGAGCGGGTAGTCGGAGGCGGAGAGGTTGATGAACCAATCCCAGTCGCCGCCGTCGCGCAGCAGGATGGCCGCGGCGTGCAGCGTGTTGGCGACCATGGTGGGGCCCCGGTATGTGACGAGGTTGGCGCGGGTGACGACCTTGACGTTGCGGAAGCGGGAGTAGACGGGGTCGGCGCGCAGCGCCGCGGCGAGCTCGGCGCGCTCGGCGGCGGGCGCCTCGAGGTCGAGGTGCACGACGTAGCGGTTGGCCGGGTGGTAGAGCGCCCTGAGCGTGCGGCGCAGCGCGACCCCGTCCCCCGCGGAGCCCGAGACGAGGTAGGCGATCCTGGGCACGGCGCGGCGCGGGCGGTCGGCGGAGCGCATCTGCTGCTCCTGGCGCAGCTTGGCCTCGACGAAGAGCGGCTCGGCGGAGGCCGCGGAGGGGAGCGGGGAGAAGGAGAGGAGCAGCGCCCGGGAGGAGGAGAAGAAGAGGGAGGCGGAGATGAGGAGGGAGGAGAGCAGCACGGACGCGAGCAGCGGCGCCGCCCACCGCCGGTGGTGGTGCGCCGCCGATGCCGGCCCCGGCGACGGCGGCTTCGACTCCATCATGTCTCCCCCCGCCGGTGGTGATGCGAGGATCGCGATCAGTCCGTCCGTCGCCGGGGAGACGCGGCGGCGGTGCGGGATTAAATGTGGCCGTCGACGGTTGGCGTGTCGTGGAGGAAGGGGTGTGGTGGCTCGCGAGTCACGAGAGGAAGAGGGTTGCGCGGAATTAATCGCAAATCTTCTTACCAGAAAGAAAACCAGTTGGTGCTGACGAGTTGGGTTTGGCCAATGCGCACCGCAGGAGCAGGACGGAGTGGAGTGAGGTGCTGGGTTTCGACTTTCGAATACGAATACCGGATGCTGATCTGCGACGAACTTTCTTTTGGAATCGATCGATCGTGAAGTCAAGTCGACGAAGTTTGGTTTGTAGTTTCAGGACTGGCCGTCAGATGACAGTTACTTCTCGATTAATTTGGACCGACGACAGATATGCAGGTAAGGATGTGTACGGTAGGAGGACGATGTTAATGTAAAATTAATACTACTGGTAAGATCACAACTGATAGTTACTACTTTATTTGGGGAACAATTTATAGTTGTTCAGTTATTTTACTCAGACAGCTAACTCAGGCCAGAAAAAACAGGAAAGTGTCACAGTGATCCTGGTGGTTTAAGAAATTCAAAAACACTATTTATGAGTTTTAAAAAATCTGAAAAAAAAACACGGATGTAGCCAATGATATATCCCACAAACTTCCAAAAAAATAAATTCAAATATGTTGTAGTTTTAGCTACTCGAAAATGGACAAAAATATGGATCTAAATATGTATATTTTTAAATCTCGAACTTTATCATTTTCGTGTAGCCCAAAATATAATGTATTTGAATTTGATTTTTTGCATGTTTGTGGGATACATAACTAGCTACATCCGTGATTTTTTTCAGAATTTTCTAAAAGTCAGAAATATTGTTTTCGAATTTTTTAAACCACCGGGATCACTGGTGCTCGGGAGCACCAAATCTTCTCTCAGAAAAAAACATAATAAAGAATAATGTGGTGTAAAATGAGTAGGCATTACGGTCACCCAAACTCGGTTGCAACTCACGTGCAACTCCCTGTTTCAGCATAAATCATAACATAGCGCAATGTTTTAGGAGTTTATTTTTTCGGGTAAAATTGGATCTTTATCAAACAATATGATTTACAAGAGACTCCAATTCGAGTTCCTGAACAACAACCTCAAGACCCGAACCGAGCCAAAAATCAGTTATAAACTCGTTGCACGCAAAAATTGTCAGAAAGTGGCTTACCTAACTTGCCCTCGATCCTCTTTTGCAAAACTATCCTTACTACCTTGTTTATTAACTCCTTGATCTCCGAAATTATTGTGTAACTAGAAAAATCTCAATTGGAACTAATTGGCAACTGGAAAAATCCGAGTTGCAACTCATAAAATATTGTTATGAGGTTTTTTTTGTTCAAAGTAATAGATCCACTAATTTCACAAGGACTGCACCTTTGCTTAACATTTTTAGAAGATTATCACTTCTCATAAATTACCTATGTGCCCATGAGAACCATGTCATGCACACATCTGTGTAGAACTGATATTTATTTGCTTCGGTGTAACCAAATAACTTATATTTACTAATAGTTTTTGTGTCAGAGTCCTCGTGAGATTCAACATGACATGAATTTTTGTGTACATTTGTCCATATTATATTTTTCTAATGATGTACATATATTTTCCAATTTGTTTAGAAATAGTTATACTTCTCGGTCGACATCCATGCACAATTTTAAGATGTAGAACTTCACGTCACTTCGTACTTACGGGGTTCTTCGAATGGATTTAGAAGGGCCCCTTTGGATTGAAAGATTTTTAGAGGAACTTTAGAAAATTCCAATCCGTAGGATTTTTTGCTAAGGAATCCCTTTGGATCAAAAAAAGGGCACATCTAAAATTCATATGGATTGCATTCCTACACCTCAATACTATAGAAATTTCAACATCCACTCTACCTCTTTTGTAGACTCATTTGCGTAGGATCGAGATACTTTCTCTGTGTTTCCCGTGTTCCATCCAAATGACAATCTCTGTAGTTTGTCTCTGTTTTTCAATCCTCTATCTTGTACGTGCAACCCTGTCAAATTTCTGCTCTAATCCAAATAAGCCCGAAATAGTTGTTGCTCAATCGACTAAGAAATGACAAACCCGGGTTTTCAGTTCCCTCCTCCCAAATAGGTTCCAAATTCCGGTGCATGTTTTTAATTTTTTTGAGATACTATCTCATGAAAATCCAGCATGACACGGGAGGCTAAAATCCCACGGATCCGATCGAATAGCTGGATCATGGATGTCAAGTACTTGCACTCTATTTTGTGATACGCGGGCATGCACACGTTGCGATCCCTCTGCCGAGAGTGAGGCTAACTTTTCTAATACGAGTACAAGTCCTCTTTTGCTTTGCTTCATTCGGTTGTCAACAGGAGACGCCATCCATCCACGTGGAGAGGCTTCCAGCATCTCACGGAGACTGGCCATATTAGTAGAAAACAAGGCGCAAGTCGTGCTGGAGTCATCAGCATCTCCCATCCGTGGCACATTCTCACCGAGATCGATCAGAAAATGTTGGAGACTGGCCATCAGTAGAAAACAAAGCTCCATCCATGGCAAGAAGAGAGGAACATGCTCAGCTCTCCCCCAATTCCACATGGTGGACGCACGTCGAGAGTCCAGCCATGATCACCGAACCATATGCCGACGATTCACGTACGTCATCACGGCATCGATGGATCAGGGAGAGAGAACCAATCATTCGGCTCACTCCACTCATGAGCGGCACTTGCAAAAGTACTCCAAGCCTGTATGAATGAGTGAGATTACACTTGTCCTGGGCCGGCAGCGTATCTTTATCCAGCCGTTTCTCTAGCACTACATTGGCTCCCTGTACCTACTTGAACAGATGGCAGGATACGAGATCCTCCTCGACGAGAAGGGGCCATGCAGTTTAGGGCATCTCCAGCCGTTGGCGTCCCCAAGAGCACCACCGAAGCAAAAAGTTGGGCCAAATGCTTCATCCGGCTAAAAATTGGTGTCTTTGTGGGGGGGGGGGGCAACTTCCCAGCCACACCCCACCCCAAGCAAAAGTTTGTGAGGGAAATGATTGAGTGGGCCAAGAAAAATGACACGTGGGGTGACACAATTCGCCGAATCTTCCGCCGGCGCCCCCAGCAACCCCCCAGTGGGATGGGTTTGGCCTGGGTGCGCCGGCGCTATTTTGATGTCCTGGGGGCGTTGGGGGGGGGGGGGGGCGACTGGGAGGATTTCGGCCTTGGGGGGGGGGGGGGGGGGCATCCGAGGCTAAAACCGAACCTAAAAAGTGGCCTTGGGGGACTCTTGGGGGGCATGGCTGGAGATGCCCTTACACGTCTGTTGTTTGTGCTTTAGTCTCTTGTTCACTCCTTGTAGTAGTATTTTAGTTGCAACCATACCATGACTTGCCTGATCGTTGACAAATGTGTGTCGTGTGGTTCTCTCTGTCCGCTAGCCAAAGTGTGTCGTATGATTCGTAAGAAATATGCCATGTATACGTAGCACGCTATAACATAATCGAAGAGCTTTGTTTCAAACTCTCGCAAATAGGGATGAGACGAGATGAGACGTGTCTAGAACAGGAGCTAGATTGATGGGGCAGGGCTAGTTTACGCTAGCCCGCGCTCACACGATTTCGGACAACAAAACAACAAGGTTGTTGAGAGGGAGAAGATCAGCGAACTCCCGTTGCCACCACCGGCTGAACCGTCTGCCACCGTCGTCCATCTTGCCGCCCCGCCCTCCTCATATCACCTACTTGGCCGGTTTATCGCCCTCCCGGCCATCCCCTCCACCCCCCCTAACACAGACAACCCTTCTTTTTCGGCTCTGGCGCAACACCCTGTACCCCTCAAGTTAAGTCCATTGCTCAGCGCGGCCTCGCTCCATCCTCGCGGACCCCTTCTCCGCCGCAGCGACATCGCAAACGTCGACACGGAGAGGTTGGGGTTTGGGGATGAGGAAGAGAAATGGAAGAAGGACGAAACATTCAAATTAACTCATCTATTAGTTTTGCTATGAAGGCACACCTCAAGGAACACAAATAGAAACGGCCACCGCGTCGCGTGTGTGCGGGTGAAACAAGAGGCGATTCAATAGCCCCTCTTGCCACCGACGGACGACAATGATGATAGTCCTTGCGTGTTGTTCTCCTTCACGGAGATGTTGATTTTCAAGAATACCTTGATGACCCACAAGTATAGGGGGTGTATCGTAGTACTTTCGATAAATAAGAGTGTCGAACCCAATGAGGAGCAGATGGTGCTGACAAGGAGTTTCGGTAAAGGTTTCACTGTAAATGCTAGCAGACAAGTTTTTAGGGGTTTTTGATATAGCAGCTAAATAAAATGCGAGTAAGTAAAAGACAGTAATAATAATTGCAGCAAGTGGCCCAATCCTTTTTAGAGCAAAGGACAAGCCGGTTGGCTTACTTATGATGACAAAATGTTCTTGAGGACACACGGGATTCTAGTCAAGTGCTTTCGCTTCACATAGTTGATTAATCTTTATTGTTTTGATAAGTGTTGTGTGGCTGAACCTATGCTAATGCACCGCCCTTACTTGGACTAATACATACTTGTGATTATACCTCTTGCAAGCATCCGCAGTTACAAGAAAGTAATTAAGATAAATCTAACCACGGCCTTAAACTCTGAGATCCTACGCTCCCTTGTGCACCGGTATACTAACGGGGGTTTAGGTTTCTGTCACTCCGGCAACCCCACAATTAGCAACCAAATACACAATGCACTCCTCTAGGCCCATAAAGGTGAAGTGTCATGTAGTCGACGTTCACACGACACCACTAGAAGAATAACACCACAACTTAAATATCAAACCATTAAATATTACTCAACATAATTCCACTACTAACAGCGTGACTTCTCCCATGTCCTCAAGAACTAATCGAACTACTCATGAGACATCATATGGATCATGATCAGAGGTGATATAATGATGGATAGCGATCTGAACATATACTTTAATTCACCGATAAAACTCAATAGCATCAACCACAACGAGTAATTAACACCGGGAGAGTTTCCCCTATGAACTAAACAAAGTATAGCCCTAGATGTTACAGCGGAACGAGATGGTGCAGCGGTGATGGTGGTGATGGCGGTGGAGATGATGATGATGATGATCCCGATGAAATCCAGCGCAATGACGATGAGGATGGCGATGATCTCCCCCCTCCGGGAAGGAATTTCCCCGGCAGATTTCTCCCTGTCGGAGAGCTTTTTTCTCTCTGTGGTTTCTGCCTCGTGGAGGCGGCGGAATATTTTTCACGGACTCCCCATGTCTTAGGGTTTCTGGGGGATAAAGTACGCGAAGGGAGAGCGCCTGAGGTGGGCCAGGGGCACCACACCAGGCCAGGGCGCGGCCAAGGTGGGCCCCGCGCCCAGGGGTGGTGTGGGCCCCTCCTGGCCCATCTCAGCCTCCCCTTTTGGCTTAGTCCATCTTCTGATAAAATAGGAACATCTGTCTTCTCGGAAATATTTTTAGTGCTCCAGAAATATAGTGCCTTAACGTTGCTTTTTCCAGCTGAAATCTGACTCCGGCAGTTAATTATCCAATGATCATCAAACATGCAAAATAAGACAAAATAACATAAGTAACTCCTCTTAATATGAAATATATCATTGAATAACAGTAAATTATGCTATAAAATAGTGATGCGAAATGGACGTATCATACCTCTCACAAATTGTTGGGTTTCTAGGGAAATGGTTGAGGTTGTTGTTGCGTGACGTGGATCGGTTTAGCAAGACACTTGGGTGTATTGTCTTTTTGTTTCTTTTCTTTGTAATAATTCGACCCCATGCATCCCTTGTCTCAACTTGCTCTTGACGTGGATCATGATTTCAATATGTTATCCTTTTGCCGGAACTAAATTGCTATTTAATGATCAAATGTTTTTTTAATTAATCATATCCATTCTTGCATAATCTTTTATCGAGAGTTATTCATCTTATCATCCTCTTGTGCACGTGTCTACCATGCGGGGCTATACAGTTGCCACAAAGACTAGCTAGCGGGATTTGAGTTGACCGGAAACCTCTTTGAACCCTTCGTATAGAGAGAGGTCGGGTGGTACGGGTCCTGAAGGAAGGCTGCCATGTTGCACATATTGGAAGAAGTGGGGATGACACCGCGATGAATAGACCTGAGGATGTCTCCAACGGGGCGACGCAAACGGACGCGCGTTTGGTCCGCGTTTGGTCCGTTTGCGTCGGCAAAAGGATGCGCGTCCGACCCAGGTCCGTCCCTTTCCGGCCAGTGCGCCCAACGGGGCCGACGCATCGAGTCCGCCCGGCCAGGGTTTTTGATCATTTTCGGCCATTGTGATCACAATACAACAAATAGCAAGCATATGAATATAAAATAAAACATAATCCTGGCCTCATAGGGCCATGTCTGCATACATGCCCAAAATATTACAAATTCCGGCCATCGGCCATGTTTTTCCGGCCATATCGGCCATAGTTCAACACCGCATGCAACATAAATAAAACGACCGAGATTTGATCAATCTCGGTCCATGTAGTACCTTTGCTTCTTGAGGTAGTAGGCCTTCTTCGTAGGGGTGAAGGCCGAGAGATCCATGTCCATGATCCTGGCTTCCTCTTGGCGTAGGGCGAGCTCAATGTCCTTTGCTTTAGCCTCGGCCTCCATGGCCCTAGCCTCGGCCTCCTTGGCTCTTGCATCAGCTTCCCTTGCTCTTGTCCGGGCGTTTTCTTCTTCTATGTCTTCTTCTGCAATTCGAAGAAGAGCTTGGAAGCCGTCTCTCTCTCTAGGCGTTCCTTTTCTCTCCTCTCCTCCTTCTTGTCGGCAGCCTTGTCCTTTTGGGTTAGGAACCCGTTCAATGTCTCTTGCAATGCAAGGGTTGTTGCATCTCGTTTCAACTCGGCCTTCGAGTTGTTCTTCCCCCTTGGCCTCCCTTCCTTTTCCGTTGTGTCCTCTCCCTTATCAAGGGTTGTCCACCATTTTTGAGGGAGGCATAGAGGGCCTTCCATTTCTGCTGGTCCTTGAGTGCCCGGTAGCAATGGGTCAAGGTGAAGGCCTTCTTGTATTGCCTCTTGAAGGTTTCCAAAGCTTGCAACACCTGGGCATACAAATTTATAGTAACCAAAATAATTTCCAATGTTTGCAACACCTGGGCATACAAATTGTACCAAAGAAGGGAAGAGGAGCCACAAAACTCACCTGTTCATTCACTCCGAAGCCACTTGCTGGCCGGGCTTGAACATTTTCAACGGAGCCGCAAAACTTGCTCATCTCCGCGGATATGTGGAGCCACCTCTTGGAGATAGATACCTCCGTCCGCTGCGTCTGAATGTTGTGGGGCGGTAGGATTCTACATTCATTGTAGCGCTTGGTGAACCGGCCCCAATATGCCGTCCCTCTTTGCTCCGCCCCGAGGATTTGGTTGGTTCCAACCTCGATCCAGGACTCGCAAATGAGCACGTCTTCCTCGGCCGTGAATGAGGCGCCCCTTTGGCTCATCTTTCTCTTCATGGCCCGGGCTTGGGTCTCGAGCTCTTCTTCGAAAACCGGCTCATTGTCGATGTTGATCACATCGTTGTCGGTCGGCGGAACTTCATCATCGCCGGCATCGTAATCGTCCTCGGCGTACTCGTTGTTGTCCCTGATCATGTCCTGGAGGACGTCGTCCCCTTCATCATGGACCTCCTCGAAGTACCTGGGGTCACCCGGCGACGGCCTGGGCATTTCGCCGAACAGGTTACGCGCCGGGGCGACCACTGCCGGGGCAGCTGCACGCGCGGCCGCAGTCTGCGCCGCCGGTGAGTGTCCGACCAATGGTGTAGTAGGCATGTTCAGATCAAGCGGAGGTACCTCGACTGGGCTGGGCGCGGATTCGCCTGAGGTAGGGGAAACCCGCGGCGGCATGGTTCCCGGAAGGTACCCGTACGGTGGCGATGGTGCCGTCGCGGAAGATCTCGTCCTTGGCGGTCGGGCCGCCGAGGCGTTGGAGCTGGCCGCTGCAGTCGCCACACCGACCGCGGCCGCCGTCGGGGTAATTACAATCAGGAGGAGGGCAGCGGTCGCAGCCCTGGACACGAGGTCAGATTCGTCCTCCGGCACGGCGGCGGCCTTCTGGGCGGCGTTGAGCTTCTCCTGCTTCAACCTCCTCCTCCGGTCGCCCCGCTTCAGGGTCTCTGCGGCCCTCTGCTCGTCGGTGAGTTCTTTCTTTGGTTTCTTTGCAGCTTTGGTCGCACATCCAGCGGCGGGGCCGACGGCGGAGGCGGTGCCGGCGGCGGCAGGTCCAGCGTCGGAGGCGGCGGCGGCGGCTGCACCGGCCATGGCTAGGGCTGGAGTGTGGACTGGGGTGGACTGGGGTTTTGGGAGAGGCCGAGGCCGAAGTGCGGACCAGAGGAGGACACAATTGCGCTCCGCCGCGCGTCCGCGCCCGACGCATCCGTGGCCCAAATTTGGGCCAGGAATACGTCGCGGCGGACAGAAAAACGGACCGCGGTCCGTTTGCGTCGCCCCGTTGGGCCGTGTTTTTGGCTCGCGCAGACAGGGACGGACGCGCGGACTCGATGCGTCGCCCCGTTGGAGACATCCTGATAACAATCTAAATTGGGACCATATAGGAGGAAGAGGAGACGCCGGGAGATGAAGCAACAAGTAAGAACCGTTTGGACAAGGTGCGAGGATTTTATAATAGGTGAAGTGCAAAATAAAAATATTACATTACGACAAGACGATTGCTCAAACGTTTAAACATGAATTCATAAAATACAATAGAAAGTGAAAACAACAAGAAAAAACTGTAAGGTAAGAAGAGTAGAGAACACATGAGTTGGAAACGATGATTTGTTTCACTCGTGGACCGGCGTGGTATCCAACGAAAAACAAAAGGCTCAAGAGTGCTTTGTACCGGGGTATTCTTTTAAATCAAAGATTATAGAGGCTGTTTGGATTATGGCCGGCAGCGACCTTTCCAAAAAATTGGCGTTGACTCGCAGCTTGGGTTGGCGTTTGGATGGGAGCCCTAGTATCGTAGCCATGCCAATTTTTTGGTCAGAACGTGCGATTCTGCGCCCACGCTCAGGCAAAATTGGGGCAGCGGAATCCTGCGCCAACATTTTGGCGTGCCCATGATTTCGTGGGGCAGACGTGGGCACAAACCAAACATGCCCTATCTTCTGATACCGCATTGGCTTCGGTGGGTTAGCTTATCACACAGGTGAGGTGAGCGGGCAGCTTATCACACAGGTGAGGTGGGCAGAGGCGTGCAGAATCACCCACCAGTCAGACGAGATCCCCCTCTTGGGTGGGAAAATAATTTTATGAGTCGGCGGTTCGTGTCGTGGCGTCGTTGTACGTAGTATCGTGTACGGATCCCCATCCTGCGCTGCTCCACGTGCTCATCAAGCATCTTTGGTTACTCCACGAGACCACAACTTCGGTCTTCGGTGCAGTGCTGTGCGATAGAAAAATGAAATGAATAATATTCTGGTTTTTTTTTTTTTGAAAACCAAGACCTGACAGGAACGTTTCAGTTGAATCCTAATAAAAAAATTCATCGGCGAAACATGATTTCTCCTGCTATTCTCTACCCGGGTAAGGGCAAGGACATAGCCTCTGCCCTTCTCGCAAAAAAAAAGCAAGGATCTAGCCTCTCGGAAAGTGTTTTTTTCTCCTGAGCTCCGGTGAACCCTCTATTTAAAAAAATATATTAAATGCTTTGAAAAATCTCTCAATGATGTATACTACAAAAGCGTGAAAAATCTCAATGTAAATGCAGCGGGTTTCGATATGCACATTAAGCCTCTGGTTGGCGTGTTTGGTTAGCATAAACTCAGATTTGCACATTAATTCTACGGTTGTGATGCTAAGTGATTGTGTAAGTCTTCGGTTTAAGTTTAACTAAATCTCAGTCAGTTGCACACAATTACATCTCATGTGCAACTCTGAGTCTAGCACGAATCACGGTACAAATCTAACGTATAAGGTGACGACTTAGATTTAACTGAATTCTAGCCAGTTGCACACACAGTTACATCTCATGTCTAACTCCAAATTTAGCACGAATCACAATGTAAATTAACGGCTAAAGTGTCCACTAAAATTAAATCTTAATCAGTTGCAAACCATGTGCAACCCTGAGAACGGTACAAATCACGATATAAAATGTAACAGCTAAGAAGTCGACTTAGATTTAGTTAATTCTCTTTCGACTACGGAATAGCAAAGCCGATAACCATGGATATAGTTATCATGTGGAACGAACTCTGTGGACCGCCTTTTGGTTTGCATAACGTTATCGTTGTGGTTGTGCGAAAAGAAGTGGTCCGATTTGTGTTGTTCGACGTGCTAATTAAGTCAGTCTATAGCGTTTGTCGTAAGCAATGCGATTTGATTACTCACTGCCTCGGCTTCCAGCTTGGGACGTGGATTTGTGTCGCAGGGTTCGTGCATTTGGTCGCTAACTGATCATGCTCAGCTACCTAGTTTGTTATCCCGTCATCGCACAATAATCCCCTACTTTTGTAACGCACGGCAGGGGCCTATGCTTGTCCGGCCCTTCGCAAGCAAGAAACATCGGTGTTGTACTAATAAGTTGTACATAATCAGTTTCTTCCTAGCGACACTTAAATTAGACCCAAGGGAGTAGTTGATGTATAGTTTGGCTGATCCTACCGCGCGACTAAATCTGAGAATGGTTTTGAATTAACCGTATATGTTTTTTTTGGGTTCGGGTGCTAATGGGCTGAGCGTACAAACGGGTGGGTTTAGTTCAGATCCGTGAAAAAGCAGGTCGGGTATGGTCAGGTATGGGGTCAAACCCGTGGGTGCCCAACGGGTTAGGAACTGGGTGTCCAAACCGGTTCCTTCGTCTGGGTCAATGGATTAGGTCGTGGTTTGGCCGAGGGAGAGTTGTACGGGTATGGTTGAGGGATGGTTAAGGTACGAAACTATTCTCAGGTTTACGCGCGACTGAAATAGACGGCAGAATGCTTGGATGATACGTGTCACATCACGATGAACAATTTCTTAAGACAAATTATAAAAAATACCAAATACAATTGTAATTTATATCACATACTCCTTCCGATTCAGAATAATTGCCGAGAGTTGTGTATGTATTTTGTGCTAGGCAGTACACTTTCCACGACACTTTATTCGGACTGGAGGTAGTAGTATATTAATGCTCCGTGTGGATGTTCATATTGGAGCATGGTATTGGATATTGACATTTGCTTCGGCCCTGAATATCCGAATTCAGGCGTTTGGATGGCCTAGGTATTCATCCTGTGTATTCGGGCCGAATATTGAGGTGCAGAACTTTTGCCTGCGAAGCTCGTTCCCGAATATCTCTGGTTGGAGCTCGACATTGTGGGATATTCGCGTCGCGCTTATCGCTTCGCTCCCTCCCGCACTCTGTTTTCTGCATGCACCTCTCCCTTGCTCGATGGCTCGTCGCGCCGTCCAGCCTCCTCGTCACCGTCTCCTCGCGCCGCGTAGTCTCCTCACGTCACTTTCTCCTCGAGCCGCCGCCTCCTCCCGCCGGCGGCCGAACACGGCCTCCCCTTGGATCCCAGCGCCGCCACCTCGCGCCGCGCAGGGCCGCCTGCTCACACGGCCGAGCACGGCCTCCCCACGGCTCCCAGCGCCGCGAACTCGCGCCGCCCAGGGCCGCCTGCTCGCGCGGCCGAGCTCGGCCTCGCCGCGGATCCCAGCGCCGCCTCCTCACGCCGCCCAGGGCCCCCTGCTCTCCGCCTCCTCGCTCCTCACTTTGCCCTGGTCTCTCCTGGCGGCAGCACCGCCGACGGGCTGCTGCCCCGCATGCCACACAGAGGACGATGGGGTGTCTCCGGACCTGATTGCTTTTTTTCTGTCCAGGGACCCATCTGTAAATATTTGGACATATATGTAATTTAAATCCTGGACTTGGAGGACCTATTAGTAAAACATATGATTAATAATTTTTATCAGGCCGTTCCGTAATATTTTTAGGTCTCATGACAGTGGATGGTACCACAATATGGATGTTTTGTATAATTTTGGCATTAAATAACAGTATAATGATCAAGGTCTCGAAAAACTGCAATTCAACACTTTTATACCATCCAAACAACATTTGATATTCAAACTCAATATCTTGTCTGGGTCTGAATATCTAACACATCCAAACAAAAATATTGACATTCAACCTCAATATCAATATCTTGGATATTGGACATTCACCCCAATATAATATCTAGCCTCTCAATGCGAACATCCAAACAGAGTATAAGATTTTTTGAGAAAAAAGTGTAGGAACAGACTGTCTTGTCTTTTGATTTTTTTTTTAATCTTTTGTTATGTTTGGAGTTTTGGATCATTTTTTTCTTACCCTATAAAGTTGAGTGGAGATTTTTGTCTCTCGACCTCGGGTGATCCTGTTATTTTAAAGAAAATTGAAAATTATATTTACGAGTTTCAAAGTTTGTGGAAAAAATAGGATGTAGGCAATGGTGTATCCCACAAACATGCAAAATATTAATTTCAAATATTTGTATTGTGATCTACACAAGATGGACCTACGTATGCATATTTCAAATCTCCAAATTTAATCAGATTTTGATATTTTTGAGTATCCCATAATATAAATAATTTTACATTGCGATTTTCCATGCTAGTAGGATATATCTTTGGCTATGTACAATTTTGTTTCATAATGATTTAAAACATATAAATACGATTTTTGAATATTTTGAAATAAAGAGTTCACTGGAACTCTTGAAGACAAAGACACTTTCCGCATGAGGCCATTTTTTTTTTGAGATAACGTGAGGCCTTATCTAATCACGGCCATGCCATCACGATTCCATTTCCTTACGTGTTGGCGTTGCGATGTTCTCAATGCGGCGCTGGGCCAACAAAGCAGCGCATCGGTATTTTTTCTCATTGGGGGAACAAGGACCATGAATCGGTGCGAATTTGGCCCATGTAGAGTGGTTGTTTGCGTACCGGATGGCCGAGCATAGCGGCCAACCTCGCCTGTTCCGCCTCCGAGCTGCTGCGTCGATGGAGTGCAACATGGCCCAGGCTGTGTGGGCACTCAAGGAAAGATGCAGCATCTATGTGTTGAAGGCTCCCCTAAAAAAAACAAAAAAAAACTATGTGTTGAAGGCTTGTTATTCTTGTTCTGTGAGTTGCAATCTTTAGCCCTGAGCAAATATGTTCTCAAGAGACTAATCGATAGCTTATGATTACTGCTTGGTAGGTCGCCGATAGAGTCATAGTCCACGCTGAAGGACAAGTCGTTGAAGTTTTGTTCCCTAACAAAATTTCTGAAGCGTTAGCCTTCTCTAATTCTGGTTGTGTTCTTATCCTGACTGAAACTTTGCGCGATTCAAAAGCCCCTGAACATTTGGTGCTTGGTTCGTTCAGCATTATCTCATCACCTAATGTGTTGAGACACTTGACAACTGTATGTCTATTTCAAACTTTATATACTCCCTCTCTTCATTTATGTCCATGATGAGTAGGATTCTTCAATGTACTCCATATGAGTAATTAAGCTATGTCAGTAATGTTTCTAATGTTAACATCAATGTTCAATGCACTTGAATGATGAGTAGGATTCCTTTTCCCTCTCTTCATTTATCATGGGAATTTTGGAAAGGTAATTTGCAAATACTCTAGGTTCTCATACCATTTCTAACATCATAGAACTATCAGTAATGTATCATTGTATTACACACAAACAAATATGAGTACTGAACAAACGAAGGAAAGAAATACCGCAATATGTTTTTGTTAAACAAGGAACTTTATTGACATTAGTACTGAACAGACAGTGTACTAAACTAAATCCTTTTCTTCTGTAGTTCTCATCATGCATTAGACTGATTTTGTTTTACAAAAAGTAACATCCTGATGTTAGTTGCAGATCACATGACTAGAAGATTGGGCCAGAGGTGCTTGGGAAGATGAAGCAGAGGATGACATTTTGTCGGTGGCTGTGGTTGAAGTTCGTATCTGGGCGTGAGTTTGCTCCGGAGCACAGAAGAAAGTTAGATGAAGGGTGGGGAAAAGATCTAGGTCTCACAATAAATGTGGCAGTTGATGGGGTGAGCGTGCAACGATCTATTCTGTCCTCCTCGATATGTTCTATGATGGACTAACATTATCGCTCTTATTTAATATCTGGCCAGATGTGGGCCAGGGTCTGAATTTACCACAGTAAGAGTTGTCTAAAGGAAACCTGATACGTCTCCAACGTATCCATAATTTCTGATGTTCCATGCTTATATTATACCAATTGCTACATGTTTTATATACACTTCATATCACTTTTATGCATTTTCTGGGACTAACCTATTAACAAGATGCCGAAGTGCCAGTTCCTGTTTTCTGCTGTTTTTGGTTTCAGAAAAGTACTTCTGCGAATATTCTCGGAATTGCACGAAACAAAAGGCCACGTCCCTATTTTTCCGACACGTACACGAAGTCCGAAGGAGAGACGAAGAGGAGCCAGGAGGCAGCCAAACCACATGGCGGCGCGGCAGGAGGTGGGCCCGCGCCAGCCTATGGGTTGGGCCCCTCGGGGCTCCACCGACATCGCCCCTTCGCCTATATTGCCTCAGACGCGAAAACCCTAAAATAACAAGTCATATTCCACCAAGGGTTCCGCAGCGCCGCCGCCATCGACGACAAGTTTCGGGGGACAGAATCTCTGTTCCGGCACGCCGCCGGGAGGGGAATTGCCCCCGGAGTCATCTCCATCGACTCCACCGCCATCTTCATCGCCGCTGCTGACTCCCATGATGAGGAGGGAGTAGTTCTCCCCGAGGCTGAGGGCTCTACCGGTAGCTATGTGGTTCATCTCTCTCTCCCATGGTGTGATCTTTATGTGATCATGAGCTTTGTAATCTAGTTGAATAAGTAGATGTTACTCTTTATCTATTATGCACTCTATAGGTTACTTTAATATGAACTCCGGTACTCTCCACGGTGTAAAGGTGACAGTGTGTGCACCGTGTGTGATTCCTTTATGACGTTGTGGCGCTTGTTTACTCCGGCTTGAGGTGTGCTTTTGTAGCCCTACACAATGAATGGTGTTTGTTATCCAACAAGAGAGTGTTTAAGAGTAGCTTTTACTTATTCAGTTATGAGATCATTGTTGAGAGTGTCCACTAGTGAAAGTATGATCCCTAGGCCTTGTTTCTAAGCATTGAAACACCGTTTACAACAAGTTCTGCTACATGTTTGCTTGCTGCCATTTTTTTCAGATTGCAATTACTACTTATAATCATCCATATTACTTGTATTTCACTATCTCTTCGCCGAACTAGTGCACCTATACATCTGACAAGTGTATTGGGTGTGTTGGGGACACAAGAGACTTCTTGTATCTTAATTGCAGGGTTGCTTGAGAGGGATATCTTTGACCTCTACCTCCCTGAGTTCGATAAACCTTGGGTGATTCACTTAAGGGAAACTTGCTGCTGTTCTACAAACCTCTGCTCTTGGAGGCCCAACACTGTCTACAAGAATAGAAGCGTGCGTAGACATCAAGCTATTTTCTGGCGCCGTTGCCGGGGAGGTAAGTGTTGGAAGGTATCTCCTTTAGATTCTGCAATTATTTCTTTTTGTTTCTTGTTTTTATTTTCACTAGTTAGGCTTAATGGAAAACAACAAAAAAATTAGAGATCTTATGAACTTTATATGAATTAGGACATGATGCTTTTGAAGAGAAAATTAAAAAACCTATGGAGGCTTGTTTGCATAATAGTGGTAGTAATGTTATTAGTATAAATTCTTTGGACACCATTATTGCTAAGGCTGTGGAAAAGCCTAAGCTTGGGGAAGCTAGTTTATATGAAAATAATCTTTTTTGCTCCTCAGCTATGGAGGAATTATTTTGCCTTGATAATGCTTTGTCTCCAATATGTGATAATTCTAATGATGTTTGTGATATTCCAAATCCACCTGTTGAAAGTATTTCTTTTAAAATACCTATGAAAATTGTTGAAAGGGTTATGAATGATCAGTATGCAGGGGATGGATCAATCCATCCAAGTGCTCACTTGTCGAAACTTACAGAACTTTGTGAGTTATTTAAGGTTGCAGGTTTATCAAGAGAAAATGTCATGAGGAAACTATTTCCATTGTCACTTAAGGACAAAGCAAAGGAATGGTATAGGCTGCTGGATGAACAACCTTCGAATTGGAAACAGCTTGAATCTCTCTTTTACTCTAAATTTTATCCTCTTCATGAAGTGCATCTAGATAGGAATTACATTTATAATTTTTACCCTCATGATGGAGAAAGCATTGCTCAAGCTTGGGGAAGGCTGAAAACATTAATACTCAAATGTCCTAACCATGAGCTTTCTGAGGAAATAATTGTTACTAATTTTTATGCAAGGCTTTCAGGTCATTACAAGGATTATGTAGATGCATGTTCACATGGTTCTTTCACAAGCAAGAAGGTTGAAGCTAGATGGGATCTTCTTGAAAGAATTCAAAACAATGCTGAGGATTGGGAGAATGACAAAGGTAAAGAATCAGGTATAAACTATGAATATGATTGCATTAAGTCTTTCGTTGAAACTGCTAGTTTTCAAGAGCTTAGTGCTAAATATGGTCTTGATTCTCAAATTATTGTTGATTGTTTTAGAACCTTTGCTTCTCATATTAATGTTCCTAAAGAAAATTGGGACGTGTATCATGAACCTTTCAAAGACACTTGCATGGAAAATGAAATTGTTGTTAATGATTGCAATAAACATGCTCAAACTTCTGAAAATACTATTTCTTATAAGCATGTTAATTTTTGTGGAATGCATAGACCTTGTGGAATTAATCAAATCGAAGATGAATATTGTATCTATCATAGGAATGAAAAAACTAGAACATGGTACAAGGCTCTAAGAGATCTTGGTGAAAAAGTTTGTGACCTCCATCCTTTTATTTGTGAACTTTGCTATGAAGTGGGTCATTTTAATTTTCAATGTTCAGGTCATGATAATAGCCTTTCGAATCCAATTACTGCAAATTTGTATTGTGATAACATGATCACTCCTAATCAACATGATGAACTTACATTATTTTTGGGGTGTGAAGAGTTATCAAGAAAAACTTCCTTGTTAGATATGAGTGATCTTGATATGAATAGTGTGTTGCATGGATGTTATCTCTATTGTGTTAATAATTGCCATGCTAACACCTACATACAAAATATTATAAAGGATGAGACTTTACCAAAGTATGACAGGACTAATATGTGTTTTGTTCTCATTAATGAAAGAGAGGAGTCCCCCAAGTTTCTTCCATTGTCTCTAATACTAAACCAGGTTATGTGGAGGAGCTTCCTTTCAAACCTCTCCCTCCTAAAGATAAAAAGAAGAGGGGAAAGAAGAAGAAGAAGAAGAGGAGTAAAAGGAGAGAGGAAACGGTATCTTCTCCCAAACTTGTTGCTCCTGTTACAATTGATACTTATAATTCTGAATTCGATGATTCTGAACTTGATGATGAACCTATGCCTGTTACTTATATTAGTGATCATGATTGGGAAAATGAAACTACTTTTGATATTGAAAATCTTTGGGGTACCAATTCTGAAAATGATGATATTAATGATTGCCATACTATTAGTACTATCCATGTTTCTTCCAATGATGATATGAAAAGCTCTAAGCTTGGGGATGAGGTGTTTGAAAATCCTTTTGCTATTGCTGATTATATGCTTGATACATCTCCTTCTATTAAAAATAATGATATGTTTACGAATGAACACAGTTTGGAAGATGACTATTCTATTGCTTATGATGATACTATGCCTCCAGTCTTTGATAATTATTATAAAGAATACTATGACATAGGTTATAATTACAGTCATCCTCATGAAACTTGTCATAGTTATGGAGAGATTACCCAAAACCATCCCTTTAATATACAACTTGTCTATCATGTTCGAGTTCTTTATGATGATCCTGCCCCATTGTTATTAATGAGAAGAACTTTTCTTATGTGGAAAATGAAGATACTTTTGTGCATATGGATCATGGTAAGAATGTTTCATGTGATGATTATATTGTGGATTTTATCAATGATGCTACTGAAAGTTTTTATGAGAGAGGGAGGCATGGATTCATATATCTCAATAATATCAAGTCTCCTCTCTTTTTGTTGAAATTTTTGAAGTTGCACTTGTTTTGTCTTTCTATGCTAGTAGCTTCATGCATCAATAATTTGTTTTCTTACAAGATTCCTTTGCATAGGAAGTGGGTTAGACTTAAATGTGTTTGGTATTTGCTTTTTGATGCTCTCTTATATTCAACTCTTATACATATGAGAGCATATCAAAATTTCATGCCTAGCTAAAAGGCTTTAAAGAAAAGCGCTTATGGGAGACAACCCATTGTTTTATTTTCTGTTTTTTTTTTTTGAGTCAAGGAGCTTGTTACTTCTGTAGCAACTCCTTTGTATCTTTATTTTATTGCATTGTTGTGCCAAGTAAAGTTCTTATTGAAAGTTGATGCAAGATTTGGATTTCTGCGCAGTGACAGATTTTTAGCTGTCACGATTTGAGCTTTCTCCTGTAAAAATTCAAAAATTCTGAAAAAATCACGCATCTTCCTGAGATATGTACGCAACTTTCATTATTTGGCCAGATCCATCTGAGCAACTTAAGTGCCTCGAAAAAATTCGTCATTCCAGACTGT
Source organism: Poa pratensis (assembly GCA_947311845.1). NCBI lineage: Eukaryota > Viridiplantae > Streptophyta > Magnoliopsida > Poales > Poaceae > Poa > Poa pratensis. The sequence goes on from CAMZMU010000080.1 coordinate 22,140,829, forward strand.
TCTGTTTTTGACAGATTCTGCCTTTTGTTTTGCATTCGCTCTTTTACTGTGTTTGTGTGGATTTCTTTGCTCCACAAAGCATTGGTGGCTGTAGCTAATGTCCAGAAGCTTTGGGATTGATTGTATCATTACAGAATATGAGAATTTTTGATTATGCACTAACCCTCTAATGAGAACTGTCTTGAGTTTGGTGTGAAGGAAGTTTTCAAGGATCAAGCGAGAAGGGTGATATTATGTGATCAAGAAGAGTGAAAAGCCTAAGCTTGGGGATGCCCCCGTGGTTCATCCCAACCATATTCAGAGAGACTCAAGCGTCTAAGCTTGGGGATGCCCAAGGCATCCCCTTCTTCATCAACAACTTATCAGGTCATCTCTAGTGAAACTATATTTTAATTCTTTCACATCTTATGCGCTTTACTTGGAGCGTCTGTGTGTTTTTATTTTTGTTTTGTTTGAATAAATTCGGATCCTAGCAATCCTTGTGTGGGAGAGAGACACGCTCCGCTTTTTCATGTGAATACTCATGTTCTTCACTTATATTTGTTGAGTATTCTTAACTAGCTACTGCAGTGCTTTTAGCTCCTGTTTTTCATGCATCTCTTCGAGCTGTTAGCACTTGTTTATAAATACTCTCTTGCTGCATTATATTATCATTTGGAGAGTTTATGTTTAAATAAATTGATTGGTGTTTGTTTGGAAGAAAGAAAATGCTACATGTAGTAGTTGGTATTGGAAAAGACATATGCATTCTTGTAGATCATTGTCTTGTTTCGATTTGATACTTTGCAATTGTTTTGAGCTCTCAAGTAGATCATGTTTAAGCTCTTGCATCATGTAGTTAAAGCCTAGTAGTGGAGAACTACCGTAGAGCTTGTTGAGACTTGGGATGCATATTTGTTCTCTCTAAGGTCTAGATATTTTCTGGTAAAATGTTTGAGCAACAAGGAAGACAGTGTAGAGTCTTATAATACTTGCAATATGTTTTTATGTGATTCTTGCTGTACCGGTTTATACTTGTGTTTGCTTCAAACAACCTTGCTAGCCTAAACTCTGTACTGAGAGGGAATGCTTCTCGTGCATCCAAACTTGAGCCAAAACCCATGCCATTTGTGTCCACCATACCTACCTACTATGTGGTATTTCCTGCCATTCCAAGTAAATACTTCATGTGCTACCTTTAAACTATTCAAAACTTTATTACTCCTTATTTGTGTCAATGTTTTATAGCTCATGAGGAAGTATGTGGTGTTTTATCTTTCAATCTTGTCATTTACTTCTGACAGACTTTCACCAATGGACTAGTGGCATATACATCCGCTTATCCAATAATTTGCAAAAAGAGCTGGCAACGGGGTGCCCAGCCCCAATTAATTACAACTTTCATTAATAATTCTCTTCACATGTTTTGCCCTGATTTATCAGTAAGCAACTTAATTTGCAAATAGACACTCCTCCATGGTATGTGAATGTTGGAAGGCACCCGAGGATTCGGTTAGCCATGGCTTGTGTAAGCAAAAGGTTGGGAGGAGTGTCATAAAGAAACTAAAATACATGTGTAAACAAAAGAGAAGAGGGATGATCTACCTTGCTGGTAGAGATAACGTCCTTCATGGGAGCCGCTCTTGAAAGTCTGGTTGACAAGGGGGTTAGAGTGCCCACTACCATTCGTTGACAACAACAAACACCTCTCAAATACTTATTTTGTGCTCTCTATATGCTTTCGAAAACTTAAAAAGCTCTAGCACATGATTTAATCCCTGCTTCCCTCTGCGAAGGGCCTATCTTTTACTTTATGTTGAGTCAGTTTACCTACTCCTTTCTATCTTAGAAGCAAACACTAGTGTCAACTTTGTGTGCATTGATTCTTACATGTTTACTTATTGCACTTGTTATATTGCTTTATGTTGACAACTATCCATGAGATATACATGTTACAAGTTGAAAGCAATTGCTGAAACTTAATCATCCTTTGTGTTGCTTCAATGCCTTTTACTTTGAATCTATTGCTTTATGAGTTACCTCTTATGCAAAACTTTTTGATGCTTGTCTTGAAAGTACTATTCATGAAAAGTTTTTGCTTATATGATTCATTGTTTACTCTTTATCTATTGTTAGCAAACTATAGACCATTGCTTTGAGTCACTTCATTCATGACATGAGCCTTGCAATATTATGATCAAGATTGTGTGAAAGCATGTCTCCTCAGAAATTATTTGTTGTTATCGTTTTACCTACTCGAGGACGAGTAGAACTAAGCTTGGGGATGCTTGATACGTCTCCAACGTATCATAATTTCTGATGTTCCATGCTTATATTATACCAATTGCTACATGTTTTATATACACTTCATATCACTTTTATGCATTTTCTGGGACTAACCTATTAACAAGATGCCAAGTGCCAGTTCCCTGTTTTCTGCTGTTTTTGGTTTCAGAAAAGTACTTCTGCGAATATTCTCGGAATTGCACGAAACAAAAGGCCAGTCCCTATTTTTCCAACACGTACACGAAGTCCGAAGGAGAGACGAAGAGGAGCCAGGAGGCAGCCAAACCACATGGCGGCGCGGCAGGAGGTGGGCCCGCGCCAGCCTATGGGTTGGGCCCCTCGGGGCTCCACCGACATCGCCCCTTCGCCTATATATTGTCTCAGACGCGAAAACCCTAAAATAACAAGTCATATTCCACCAAGGGTTCCGCAGCGACTCCACCGCCATCTTCATCGCCGCTGCTGACTCCCATGATGAGGAGGGAGTAGTTCTCCCCCGAGGCTGAGGGCTCTACGGTAGCTATGTGGTTCATCTCTCTCCCATGGTGTGATCTTTATGTGATTATGAGCTTTGTAATCTAGTTGAATAAGTAGATGTTACTCTTTATCTATTATGCACTCTATAGGTTACTTTAATATGAACTCCGGTACTCTCCATGGTGTAAGGTGACAGTGTGTGCACCGTGTGTGATTCCTTTATGACGTTGTGGCGCTTGTTTACTCCGGCTTGAGGTGTGCTTTTGCAGCCCTACACAATGAATGGTGTTTGTTATCCAACAAGAGAGTGTTTAAGAGTAGCTTTACTTATTCAGTTATGAGATCATTGTTGAGAGTGTCCACTAGTGAAAGTATGATCCCTAGGCCTGTTCTAAGCATTGAAACACCGTTTACAACCAGTTCTGCTACATGTTTGCTTGCTGCCATTTTTTTTTCAGATTGCAATTACTACTCATAATCATCCATATTACTTGTATTTCACTATCTCTTCGCCGAACTAGTGCACCTATACATCTGACAAGTGTATTAGGTGTGTTGGGGACACAAAAGACTTCTTGTATCTTAATTGCAGGGTTGCTTGAGAGGGATATCTTTGACCTCTACCTCCCTGAGTTCGATAAACCTTGGGTGATTCACTTAAGGGAAACTTGCTGCTGTTCTATAAACCTCTGCTCTTGGAGGCCCAACACTGTCTACAAGAATAGAAGCGTGCGTAGACATCAAAACCGTGCATACAAATCTTGATGGGAATATAAAGGGCTGGTTCCACACCTGCCAGTCTCGTCGGCTCAGATTGAATAAAGGTGGTAGTTCTGGATCTTTCTAACACCAAGACGAAAATTTACTTGATGCAGCTCTTCATTGATATGGCCGGATTGTCGAGTTCCGGAAGGCTCCGTCGGCGAACTCCATTGGGCAAATCAAGCCTGGAGATTGACGGATCGGGTGGGATTCGGTCGCGCGCAGCCATGTTTTTTTTGACCGTTTGGTTTCAGAGGTAGCGTTGCGAAGCTCTGCAGTCTGTTGCCATCATGGAGTTGTCTTTTGTTCCATGATGAAGTCAGAGTGCGGAGAATGGCATGGAAGCCGAGATTTGAGGACTTGCAATGGTGGTTCCAGTCCTGGTGGGATGAGGGATTGGCTAGGTGATTCGTAACTTGGAACAGCAGCAACGGCAAGAGGGGGCGACAGCACAGGAGAAGTTCAGAGTCTAAACTTTCAGGGTGAAAACCCAAGGTCTGGCCTTAATTGGTTGTGCCTGGCAATTGCTTTGGTGAAGGCATTGTTTTTGCGAGTGTGGACTTTCTTCGGGTGAAAACCTATGATCTATGATCAGGGCGTCGACGACGCTTGAGCATTGTTCCCTTCTTGGAGGCGTCGCTTTTGGAGAAGTTGGACTTCTGGTACTGTTTTGGTGGGGTTAGGTCTGCTGTAACAAGGAATGGATCACTGTAGCGGGACTTTTTTTGTAATTCTTCTTTTTATTCTGGGCCGTGTGCATCCGTGGGGCCGCTAGGGCACGCGTTGTTGCAGAGGCCGGGTGTAATTGGTATCATCGCGATATTAATATATGCTCTTTATCTAAAAAAAAAGGTGCCAAAGTGGAATTCACCTTACTTTAAGCCGGCATCTTATTGAGATCTTCAAATATCTTACATCCCATGCTCAAAGATTGCAAGATCCCATTTTATCACAAACTTGTAAAGATATAAGAATTTATATATTATAAGTAATATTGAAATATTCTGACATAATTCCAGTTTAAATTTGTGATATATTCGTTTGTGCTACTGACGGTCAATATTTATCTAGTCGTTCAAACTTTAATAACCGACTGTTATTACCTGGTAATTTAAAATTTGTATTTGTGGCAAAATTAGTTTTTCAGAATCATTCCTCTCAACCACCAACCCCTTTCTAACCCATTCCTCAATACTCCATACAATTCTAACTAGTTTCCCTTGCCACGAAGTTGCCCCTTATTTGTTTATTTAAATTTTCTATTTATGGTGAATATAACGTATGGTCAAATATATTCCTTCTCAGCCCACAACCTACATGTTACCCCATTTCAAATATTTGATGCTATTGTATCTAGTTCTAGAAATTCTATAGATGATGCCCATTGTTTGCTTCAACTCTAGTATTAATGTTGACGATCATATTGTATTTACATTTCTTTAAGGCCCTTATTAATTGGTTCTTTAACTTTTGTATTCGTTCCTTATCAAGATCCAACACCCACTTAAGCCCCCTCTCGAAACTTCACACTATTTAAGCGAGACACTGCAAGTATTCAACTTTGGTCGAAAATCAAAATGGGAAAGCCACGTCTACATATTGCATTGTGTTGTGTGTTTATTGTTTCCAGCGCAACTATTGGAGGATGCTCTCCTTACAACAAACAGGTATAAGTTGTCCTAACCTAGTGATATATCTGAGATCCATTTCCATATATTTTGGTAGTTTGGATTTGTTTTCCTAATAATTCTTATTTTTATTTATTCATACATTATACTAGCAAAATGCCCGTGCGTTGCAACGGGAAAATAATAATTAAATCACCGGCTGAAAAATGTCGAAACAACCAAAATTTTGCTCCAAAATCATCTAATCTCAGAGCTTGATGGAAAACCGTTTGATGAGCGAGTAAGCGCAATCGTCTGTGCTCAAACTCTGTAGCCCAACCAAACTTATATAGTCTCACATATTTTGTGCACACTATAGACGCCCATTGAAAACTCAACGTGTGTCAGATTCTTATTAAATGTACAATAAAAATCAATATGAATGTAAAAGGTATAATGTAAATAAATATATAATTATACCTGCAAAATTAAAATAATTCCTCATAGTAAATATGTAGGACATGAACAGAAGTGAACAATATCAACAATCTAAAACGTGAGTTTTCTTCAATATATCAACAGTCTGATACTAAGCAAAGGAATTATCATCACTAAAACACTAAACACTAAACTGTTACTTTCTTCCACACCACATGATACAAACATAAGATTTTAGCCACAATGGGCGTCCTGGTCCCTGTTCTCCCTGTGGGCTGCACATAGTTTTACCACCGCCAAATCCAAATTAAAGATCTTGAGGCGAGATGAAGCCTTCTGTAATCGACATGCCAACCCGAGTCTCCTTGCTGAAGATATGGCCTTTCAGAAAAATCGAAACAACATGAGGCCTTGGTTGAGGTGTGCTCCGCTTCAGCAGCATCCGTAACCTTGCAAGGGGGACCCGTCACCAAGATGACACTTCCAGGATGCCCATACATCAACGGCGGCGCAACGAGCGTCTAAAACTCTGCACTGTCCTCTAACCAAGCATTATCAAGGACAAGGAATATGTTGGACCTGACCAAATCCCCAATGACCACCTAAACTGAGTCCACATTGCCCCAGATTGTGCTGTCGCCCCCTTGTTCGCTGACTATATGATCTCCTTCGTTGCCGGCATCATGTCGAACGACTCCGAGGCAAACCCACATCCTCAAGTCGAAGTGGTCCTGTATCTCTGACGGTGCACTGGCAGTTGTGAACCAGACAATAAGATTCAGTTGATGGGGAAACACAGTCGGTGATTTTTTCTTGCATAATGCTACTGAATTCTTCACAGTTGGGCCAGGGATGTTGCTGAGAGAGACTTCACCTTTGGTGATCCTTCTGAAAGTAACTTGATGAGGCAATGGTCTACACCATGTCCAACTGCTAGGCTTTGTAGCTTCTTATGTGACTGAGCAAAGAAGTTGAAGCCCCGATCCTGTTATGCCAGAATTTATCAGAAGTTCTGCGTTTTGTAGAGAGCTAGAGAGATTACGCAAGGCGCTTCAAGGTTCCCTGATTTAAACATCTCCACAAGGGGTTCACCTACACCATCCTCTCCAAGGGAAGGTTTCATCTGTTCAGAGAGGAACATTTTAGAAATAACGGTTGACATTAGGATCTTGTTCATGTCTGAACCTGTAAAAACATAAAATAAATCTTAGAAGATCATATAGCTAGATGACATCATAGTTGGAGAGGGGGTGGGGATTCAACTCCTTGATTTCAATATATTGCAAGTCAAATTAATTTTGAAATTTTGCATCAGTCTGGTTCAGGATGGTACTGTACTCGCATTGTTGCATCAGTCTTGTCATTATTTCTCACAACCTGACTCAATTTTATGGTGTCGGTTCACAGTCTCACGTGTTCATTTTGTGAAACATTTTAAATATTTTGCAGTACAGAAAAAGGGAGAAGCTTGTAACCCTTAATTTGAAGATACAGGAGTGCGTACTAAAGCATGGTAACAAATACGAATTCAACCATCTTGTGGACACACGTTCTTGCCCAGTTAGTAAACCATGTAAAATTGTGAATATTCAGTTCTCAGTTAGTAAGTTCTTTAAACAAAGTCAACCTGAAGCCATACGATTTCTGTTATCTAATGCACTTGAACAGTTTGTGAATAAACTTTAGATAAGCTTGCAACTGATAATAGGGTGTAATTAAACAAACACTACAATGTGCTAGTTAAGTGCGGAGTTAAGCAACATTTAGGCATCCATTGTACAAACGGAAAATGAGCATGGAAACAATGAACAGAGCTTGAAGCCACTATAGAACAACCTTTTTTCAATCAGAAAAATCAGGGTACAAGAAATGCAGAGTTGAGCAGTACCGTGTCTATGTCGTCAAGGGGCACCACGCCTTACTCCATTTCAAATGGAAATATCAACATGACGGCAGGGCAGGTTTTTGTACTTCTTATTCAGTAAGTACCCATAGGTAATAAAGTAAGTAGTAAAATAGTAACTTAGAAAAAGAAATCCAGTAGCAGCATGCCATTAGAGCTATAAAATAGCAAAAAAAGACCCACATTGTCAGTAACTTCACACTAAAATATAATCTTCCAGTAGGTCCATACAAAATTTTCATTTATTTATGTGTGCAATGAAAAGTCGGGAAGAAATTACATGTCTCAGTGAAGTGTTAAAACTTACAGATATAGCCATCTGCAGCTGCAAGAATCAAGCAACGGTCTTACTTTATCAATTGGGCAGTGTAGCAATGTATTTGTTCCTCATTATGTTGACCCCTCCACTTCCATATTAATATGTTCGTGTATTTAAAATGCACATGGTGCATCTAGAAAACACCAACCGGAGTTCGTAGGATTAATAGTAGAGAGGGCTGGATAGACAAGCAGATACGGTACTCTCGCATCTCAGCACGAGAAACAAATTCACTCAAACTCGTGTTGATGAACTACGTAATTAAGAGCAAGGAGGGAAAAGAAGTGAAGCACACCATAATCATGCGGTAACATCTCTAAACACAAAAGTAATTAAGAAATTAAGACAGAACGTTGATGTGTGCACCTGAAACTTCTTGAGCGTGTGCAGCTCTCGTTAAATTTCTCCGATGAACCAAGACTGCAAAATATGAGAAATTGCATCACAACGTTCAGATTCAAACCAAGTTTTACTGTATGAATCATGACCTGTTCAAAAGACCTACGAAATATGAGAATTGCATCACAAAATTCAGATTCAGACCAAGTTTGACCAAACATGACCTGTACAAAAGGCCATCAAAACTTCAGAGCCTGACGCAGGCAACTACCTCGTTGGGAATGCCACAACCTATCAAGGAGAGAGATGGAGAGATTGTGAAAGGAGTAGTGTACCAGAGGAGTAGACGGAGGTGGTTAGGTTGCTGACGGCGAGACCCTGCTCTGCCCGTGGTCACCAGCTGCTCCTCCGGGCCATGGCGTGACGCCGCTCAGCGCTGGCGCGATTGGACTCTGCGCTACTCCCGGCGGTCCGCCAGGCATCGTCAGGCTGCTGCGTCGGCAGAAAGCTTGGCTGGGCATCGGACTCGTCGGAGGCCACAGACGAGCGCACCAACGACTGGACATGAGGAAGGCCACAAATAGACTCGCGGAAGCGACCAAGCTCGAGGGAGACCATGGATCCGCCTGCGGCGGCCGTGAGGTAGCGGCGGACCGAGGCGGAGATGAGCAGCCGATGATTCTGTGGTGGCGGACCGAGGCGGAGATGCGGCGTAGTCGGCCGTGAGGTAGCGGCGGCCCGAGGCGGAGACCATCTGCCGGATAGAGGCTGGGGTAGCAGCTCCGGCTTCCGGCCGTCCCGTTTGTGCGCGTGAGGAGGCCGAGGCTAGAGATGGCGGCGGCGGCCGTCCCGTCTGTGCGCGTGAAGAGTCTGAGGTTGGAGATGTACGCGGCAGCGGATGCGAAGAAAACTGGGAGGCCGAAATTGATTTTAAAAAAGAAAATGTGGGGGAGAAAATGAGAAAATGACACAAAACCACCACATTTAGGGAAACTGTGACACCCGTGTGTAAAAAAACTACCAAAAGTGGGGTAAAACGACCCAGTTTGGCCACATTTACCCCAAATGTGGTGGTTTTGTGTCATTTACTCGGAGAAAATAGGAGGCTGGACGAAGGGAAATTCCTTGCTTTTTAGATAGGAGAGATTCTCATGAACAAACTGAAGGGACAAAACTGGACAATGCCATGGCCATTACAAATTCATCCAACAAATGGAGAACAAGTCATTGTTCACGATTCTATTGAATACTTACGTCATGTGACTCTTATGCATGTATCTAATGTAGTATTACCTTTTATTTCATTATATGTGTGGTAATATAGAAATATCTACCATCAGACTAATCAATAGTCTTTTCACAGTTTGCAATTCACTCATGGAATCCAAGTTTAGATGGCAAAAATTATTGTGGGTTTGAAGCTACGATGGATGTTTATGGATATAACTTAGAACCCCGACAACAAAGCTTGTCCAATATTTGGATCTATATTTTAGGAGGAGGAGGAAAATCATCAATCACTGGATTTTCAGTTGGATGGCATGTAAGTAAACAATTTTCAAAATATGTATAAGTATTTATTTTTAAAGTCAACTAGATCTATAATTTGGTGTGTTGACATTCTTATTTTTAAATGAAATATATTTCCTCAGTTCCTATTCTCCGCCCTTTTTTCCTTGAAAAAAACCTTCCATGCAAATAAAGCACCACATTTTGTAAGAGTTACAAATTTCTTAAGAATATAATTAGGGGGGTGAAAATTAAAAGATATTTCTTACAAGGACAAGTACTAATAGAACACATGAACAATTTAAATATTGTAGAAATATCCCACAAATTGATTATTATTTTTGTAAGACTTATTTTGGGTACATGTAACTAGATGTTAGTGCCATCTCTCATCTATATTTTGAGTGCAATAAAAAAATGGAGATGAAGCCTAATTTGTAGGTTACCCCTCTTAATCAGGGGCATATTTCCAAAAATTTCTAGTTAAACGGGTCTTTCAAGGAGCCCTTAACATAAAATCCTTCCGTTTTAATGCCATTTCGTAATAGAAATCGATAAAATCCTTGATTGGGTACTTAACCAATGTTTTTGCATAATTACTTTATACATCATGACAAAATAATTAGTGATTTTTTGGAACGTCGATATTTCTTTTTGAACTAATAGTGAAATGTTTTCCCAACATGTATTCCCCAAAATCTAGTAACATGGAAGAAAGGAGTACACTTCTTCTATCCTTAGAACTATTAGAAGAGTGTCTAGTGGTAGTGGACTGGAAAAGGAAATGTTATTCCTTATAGAGTATTAGACGTTCTGATGATAACAAATCTTAATATTTTTTTGAATATTTCATTGTAGACTTACTATCAATGGGTTTTGTCATGAGCGTACTCATACCTAACTTTGTCGTGGTTTCTATATAGGTTTATTCAGAACTCTACAACGATTCAGAAACACATTTTGTCACAATATGGGCTGTAAGTTACTCTTGATCACCACAAGTGATTCAACACTAGAAGTTCTTATAACAAAAGATCTTAATAATTTTGTTTTGAATATTTCTTTGTCGACTTACTATCAATGATTTTATCTAATAAGAGTACTGATACCGTCCATATTATGCAATTAATGTTATTATCAAATTTATTTCTATTTAATTATAACTACGAAACGAATGTATTTACTCTAAGATTTTAGAAACTATAGCGTAAACATCAATAGGGAACCTAAACTCGAGATAGATAAAACTAGATGACCTTACAACTAAAGATTTTGTATGACCATGTATGATGGCTGGCTAAAATAGTTTTTTCACTAGACCTGGTCCAAATTTACATGAATTAAAGTGTGATTTCAGTCTTACTCCTTGACTTCATTGTTATGGCTTGTCAGGGTAATGGATCACCTCGCGATGGTTGCTACAACATGGAGTGTCCAGGTTACATAAGGGCAAATTCTAGTATAGCTCCAGGGGATGTGATTACTCCAGTGTCTAGCCTGAATGGTAAAAGGCAATACATAACAATACGGCGCTCAAAGTAAGCACATTCTTGAGTACTATTGAAACTCTTCTAGAATAAAAATAACTGACGACTCGACTCTCAATCATGCACTAAGAACTACTTGATATCTCAGGTATTAGTATATAGTAAAACATAATTTAAAATTCCCTACATGCCACCCATAAAAAATTTAATTACCTCTATAGTCTATATCATCAATTAATAGGCTATTTTGTACATGCAGTTTATAAGGTTTTTTACATCCACTTGATATAGTCATTTAGTTCTTCACCCAGAGATACAAAAGTACGTTTCACACATATGAAGTTAGTTGTTTTTCATGTATACAAGAACATTTTACCCCAATTAATACATCATTTTTTTGTGTCAAATAGATATTATCCCAAGAATATTTTTGTTCTTATAGTTGCATCAAACAATGCCAAAGTACCTTTTTCTTACTGATATACGGAATATAGTAATTTTTGGTGGTGTAGACAATTAAACATGAGAAAATTGACCATATTACACAATTGATAGACCTTATGTCACATGGTGTTACCAAAAACAAATGGAGAAAACTAAAACAACTTATCGGTTTCATATAGAGAATATGTATTCAGTCTTGGTATATATAGAATGGGGTTTAAAGTGACATGTAGGAGATTGTCTCAATATCAATAATAAGGAATTATATAGTATTGTATCCCATAGCACGATAATAACATATGAAGCTCATCATTTATGTTAGTAAGGCTATAATATCAACAATATTTGAAGATTAATTATTAAAATCATCTACCCAAGCCCAACTTCAGCTACACAAAATTTGAAATAGTTTTAAAAACAAGGGAGACTCGGAGGAGTTTATTTTGGACTAGATGTATTACTCGTGAGCTCTACAACAAACAAGAACTTCTGATCCATGAGGTAAAAATAGTCGATAAATTTAGTACTTAGGCTGTTGGAGTTAAAAAAAAAATTCCACATGTAATCTAAATCGACTCACTCAGTTATCCTCTCTCCACATCATTTCAAATCAGGAGCAAAGACATAGTATATTATTCCGCAAAAAAGAGGGTAATCGAGAAAAATAAACATCAGTCACTCAATATATAAATGTACAAGTTAATGTTCCTTGCCACTACATGCACCATGTAAAAACAACGAATTCAAATATGTGCTAAAATACTTCTACTATGTCATGTTTAACATAAAAACACTAGCTTCCCATAATGTATTGTCAGAATATGGATCAACAAATGTTGTCATTGGTGAAATTTTCTTTAATGCACTAAGCTGGTGTATGGTAGGTATATACGGTAATTCATTTGTAATATTTAAATGGTTAGCAATTGAGCAATTATTTTTATGCCAGATATCTCAATATACAATGCAATACATTCTTTCTAATAGATGTGTGGATAATAACCTTCTAGAATGTAATAGGTACCATCCCCATACTGTCTGTTGGATCAGAACTAACAGATGCCTCAAAATAGTTTGACCGTGTGTTACTAAATCAGTTATTAGACTTCAACGAATTTTCATGCTATTAAGTTAGCACACAAAATTATAATGTATTTAACTCATTAATCATTGTTCTTGTAGGATAAGACATCTGGTGATTGGCAAGTCCACGAGGATTCAATGGTCCTGCGCAATTAATTGGTTACTTTCCAAAATCCTTGTTCCGGGACATGGAAAAGAAACAATTGATAATATCATTTGGGGGCTTAGCAAGTCACCCAACTACACAAGCAAGTCCTCTAATGGGAAGTGGGTTCTTTCCTGGGAGAAATGCCGCCTCCTTCAACAACTTAAAGTTTTTTGATGTGGAAGGCTCTGCCCATGATATCGACGAAGATATACCAATTTACCAGTCTTCTGCTAGATGTTATCGTGTTTCTAATATCGTATCCAGTGGGTTCTTATATGGGGGACCTGGTCATTGTAATATATGAAATCCAAATGAAACCCAAGGTTTCTGTACTGTATTATTATTATATCTATTAATAATAAATAAAGGCACCCTTGTGAAAATAATTAAGAAATAAGTTTAAGTTTTTATTTTGTTTTGTTTACAAGGTTATGTGTTGCTCGTGTTCATTTCAATGTCTATGGTCTATTGTACAACCAACACAACCTAGCACAGCAGGAACTAAATTAAGTTACAACAGCGACTTTAAAGAGTTTAGTTAGCTCCGTTCATCCATGCAATTCATCAAAGTTCTCCATCTTGCGCAGGACTATTTCAAAATTTATATCTGGCATGGTAACAGCTTCAGAATCAGCAACAAACAATACGACAACTATGTTGGCCAGTTTAATCCAGAAACAATACTCTGTCTAGCGGAATCAGTTCTGTCATACTTTGCAGCTCATTACTTGTTAATTTTGTTTCTCATTACAATCTTCACAGATAATATCACACCATGCAATCTTCACAGACAATATACAAAGAAAAAGTCAGTATGCTGTATAGACTAGTACTACAGAAATTCTCATGGGTTACTAAGGGAAGTTGCATAAATCTACAAATCTAAGGGTTGTGTTAATTTCCAGAACTCAGAAATAAGATCTCTGATGATTCAGTCACACGATCTTTGGCCTGTGACCTTTTACACAAGGCATAAACTGAGCCCAGCCCGGCGTGACCATAAGTCGCAACAAATAATGAACAATTCAAACGATATATTAAGTGGATCAACCAGCATACCATGAAGATGACAAACTACTATTCAAACGAATCAAATAGGCATAGCTCTTTGATTACACAAGTTCTCTTGCTGGCCAACAGACTGAAACAAATAATCTAGCAGCAGGTACTAAAATAAAGCTACAACAGCGACTTAAGATAGTTTATTTAGCTCTGTTCCTCGCCCTCCTCGGCGGCTGCGACTTCCCTCTCCGCAGCAGCAGCTGCCATCAGCTCATCAAAGTTCTCTGTCTTGCCCAGCACTATTTCAATCTGGCATGGCAACAGTTTCAGGATCAGCAAACAATGACCCAGTCTCAAAACACGCAAAATCGTTCCAGTAATTTGAAAGAATCCTAACCTTGGCCTTCTGCATTGGGCGGCCCCTTGATTCGTCATTGACATCAACAGTAGATGTCATGATCTCTGCAGGCCATTTTGATTCAATAATTAGAAGGAAGAAAATTGCAATGATGATTTTACAAACAACACATCATGTCTCTTACTCTTCTCAACAGCAAGGCCGTTATTTTTCAGAATTTCGGCAACAGTGACCACAGTGGCAATGGCTGAAAGGATAAACAAAAGAATCATCAGTTCACAAGCACCATAACAAAGAACCATTGGACAGAGCTGACATAGAATGAAGGGCATGCATAAACATGCCACTCAATGTAAAAGGATTGGGTACTTAACAAATTTCTAAAAAACCAGATTGGCAACACACGACCATTAACAGTAGCCAAAACCAAAAGCAACACAGACAAACTTGATTTTTTTACTATGAAAACTCACAGCATGTAAATAAAAACAATGAAATAAAACAATATGGCATCTCAAATGTAAGGCGACCAGATTTGAAAGACACAATTAGGCACAGTTACTTTGGCAGCTTAAAAAGTAAGCCGTCCAACTATTAATATTTAAAGCTTCTAGGTCAGTAATATGATAACTAGTTTAGAATCCTCAAATAATAAGCTGGATGACTTATGGGAAAATTTGGGTAGTGGGTGGCTTATTTTTTAAGCAACCAAAAGAACTGGGACTTAGTAAGACAGTACATAAGGTACATCACTGCCCAATCTTATCATTTTCGAAAAATCACTACAATTATAAATTGTATGATCTACTGCTAACCCTACTTCAACCCGAGATGGGAGCCTGGTACAATCAACACGAATGCCAGCAAACAAAGTTACAGAATGGAAGTTTGTTATACCAAACATCACATCCCAAACATTCAATGCATATTACGTCAAATCTAAAGTAGAGTAAATAATGAAAAGGCAGGCCTACACAACCGGTTATAAGATCAAGTCAACCAACACGAGCGCTTCATCGCAGCAAGTAATAATCCCTACTAGCCTAGTACCAAAAACATTTGAAATCGTCCTATTGGGCATGAGAGCTTGCTTACCCATGCCGAGGGCCGAGAGCTCCACCTCGGTATGCAGCTGCATGTACCTCTGCAACATATAACACAACAACATTAGCTTCCGAATTTACTAAACCAACACAACACACACAGCCACCATAAAATGCTAAATCTCGGTGCCCAATAATAAACAATATAGATTAGCACGGCAAATTCCACAACGGGAATAGAGTAAAGCGAATCTAATACAAAATAAATAAATATTCTGCAATAACATAAAACGCAGGATAGATAGATAGATAGACAGGATGAGAAGGCATCTTTCAAGGGTTTTAGACGGAGAACTACGATGGATGGAAGCAATCCCCACTAATAAGCTAAAATAGCCCAAGAATCAGGGTAAATCGAACTGGGAACATGGTAGAATCTTCACCTTGGCGAGGTTGACATAGAAGAAGAGCGGCTTCTTGGTGTTGGAGACCTGGATCCGGTTCTTCTTGTGCGGCTCCGTCACGGCCAGGTTCTTGACCCCCTCCGTCACCTCCTCCATCTCACTCCTCCCGGGGACGAAACCCCCCAAACCCGAAACCCTAGCTCGCGAGAGCCCCGTCCGCCGCCGCCGCGCGAGGAGAGGAGGCACCGAAGTAGAAAAGGTCGGAATCTGGGGACCGGGACGCAAGAAAAATAAATATCACGATTCGGAGGCCTATCCTGTGGGTCGGCTGGGTTATATGGGACGAGGAGGAGCACGGAGTTCGTGTTGGGGTCCAAACCCAACTCGTGTCCGAGCCCGACGCGGCGCACTCTTGGGCTTGCGGGCCTGCGTCTGCTTCCAAGTTGGGCTATCAAGATGGCCGGGGAGATCAGGGTTGTGGGTTGTGTTCTTTGAAAGTAAAAAAGTTTGTGGACGTGCCGGCAAACCCTATTCTACGCGCGTTGCAAAGGATATCACCGTTTCGCATACCCCCTCCCGCTCCCTGTTGCCGTTACTGGGCCTGGCCCGTTTGCGCGAGACGATGGCCGTCGCCGCGAATCACTCCACCGGAGACGGAGAAGATGAAGCGTGGATGGCCGGGGCAACCTCGCCGGAAACGGGGACGACGCGGCTGGCCTCGACGTCGGCGGAGCGGCGAGGCCAGGACCACGCCGGAGACGGGGACGACGCGGCTAGATGCGGCGTCGCCGGTGCAGGCGAGGAAGAGACTTAACGAGGGGAGGGGGTGGGGTGCGGGAGGTCGTCGGCGATGACCTTAGGGTTCGGGGTGCGGGGGGTTAGAGGGAGGCGGTGGACGACGATGGACCGGCGGTGGGTGGCGGGTTGAGGAGGGCGGAGAGGCGGCGCTCGTGCCGCCGGCCGCGGGTGGCGGCAGCAGGCGGAGGGGGCGGGGGGGATCCGAGACGATGGGCCGCCGTCGATGGCGACGAAGGAGTGAGCGCGGGGTGCGTTGGCTCGCTAATCAGTGCTTAACACGTACTCCCTCCGTTTTTTAATATAAGATGTTTTAACATTTGTCCACATTCACATATATCTAGATGTATGTAGACATATTTTAGTGTGTATGTGCACTCATATTAGTATGTATGTAGACAACATGTTGGATAGATAAAACGTTTTATATTCATGCACGGAGGGTACCCGGACGTGCCACGTCTTAGGGGTCAACCGTATACTCTTATTGGGCTTTACTACAGAAGGATTTGTGGTTCTTGGGCTTGGCCCAACTGCAGCAGTGGGAACCAAAAGTGTGCCACATGTGTTTGCGGCGTATGGCGTGGTGGAGATTGTTGTGTTCCAGCAAATCGACCATGTGAAGGTTGTGGTCTAGTTTTGATCAAGACACTGGCATCGTAGGTCTTGCCTTGCACATCTGTTGCATCTATGAGTGAGCTTTGTAATCAGATCCGTGACTAACTATGGGAGTTGTCCACGATGATGATGCACGCAACGTCACAGAGCACCACTCCTTCCTCGTGAGTGACCACCACCGTCGATTCAGAACTCGAGCATGACAACATCCTCGTCGGCCTCATGTACACGGGGCCGTATGGGGCTGAGCCGCTGAGGTATGGGAGGAAAATTTGTACTCATTATTCAATAATAGGTGGGGGTTGCCGGGTATGCGGGTTAAAGGGTGCGAGTTTGGTACCCCCATACCCGCCTCCGCTAGACCCGAGGGGTTTAGATTTTGCCCGCTAAGCAGCCCCGCGGGTTTTTTCCTACACCAAACCCTTCCCATTTAAGGCGGATACCCATCGGGTTTGCGGGTATCGGGTACCCATTGCCATCCTGAGGTGAGACTATGCTTGCCGTGAAACCGAGCCGAAATTTTGTTATTTCCCTTCATATTGCGCCTAGATCCCGCGCGCACGTCGACGTTGCTTCTACAGCGTTGGAGCCTATCTCCACGGAACCGACCGAATCAAGTGTTCCCAGCAGGCCTGCCCCGACGCTGCATAAATTAGCATGTTGTCCACAACGCAAGCCTCATGCGAGCAACCAATCAGACCATTTTTTGCATCCAGCGTGTCTGTTTGGGGGAATACATGCTACCAACCACGCCCTAGCACCATCCTACTCTGCCGATCTTTAGTGTGATATGGTGTTTGGAGGACGTGCTTTGGAGGCATCAAAAATATTGGTCAGATACTCGATGTGTGTAGCTAGCCAGCGCCATTTTTCATTGATCCTCATGTAGTACCCTGTGTGGTTCACACAACCACCTTGCAATGGCTTTATTGGTTTTTATTATTGGCACTATTTTGATGGAGCATGCCATATGTAATGGGTCAGTAAGTCGTTTAGTACTCAAAGAGGTGATTTCTCAATGACGCCAGAAATTAAGCACTGAAGAAAACGCTTTGCTTGGGATGAAGTACTCATTGAGACTGGATGTTTGCCATGTACCGAACGACTGGACATAAATTTGTGAGGTCTCCGTTCTCTGGTTTGATGCTAATTATTCCTCTAAAAGCCAATGGATAGTCATGTGCTCACTTTGAATCATGTGTTGCAATGCATGAAGCCATAAAGTGTCATTTTCCTGTCTGGATGTTCAATGGATAGTCATGTGCTCACTTTGAATCATGTGTTGCAATGCATGAAGCCATAAAGTGTCATTTTCCTGTCTGGATGTTCAACGTTCAATTTTTCATGTACTCTTACAGTGTTATATTGGTCAGATGTCAGTTCCTTTTGAACAAGGGCGAGGACTATCAATCTGAAGCCTAGAGCGCCATCTATGTGTGTTGGGTGAACACTTTTTGGCCAGGTCTCATACCTCCAGCTGTTGAAGCAACCGTTGAAGTGTAGAGTATACAAGCTGAAGCGAAGAAGTTTTTCTCTTGTCGAAAACGCATCATGTCTACAACTAGTGTGAACTAGTGTGTACATGAGTATATAAGCAATATCAACCAACAAAGCTCCCCCACCACAACAAGAACCTAGGCCCTTAGCTTTGTACCAATACCATGCAGCTAGTTACCAGAAAAAACTGAAACAAAAAAGTGCATGGTGGATACAAATTGGACGCCACCTGAACAATAGATAGTGGAACACCTATCCGCTGGATGATTGGTGATTGAGCCAAACACCACTGCCACGAGTCATAACCCTGGGGCTTTATTTCAGGACCATACATCAGCCAGCTGAAAGCCAGCCTGAAACAAGGGACAATTTTCAATTTTACAACGCTGGAACTTGAGAAAAAGACTTCACAGATTAGTTAAACTGTTGGCTGAATGGAACAAGTTACCACTCAAGACAGGGACAAGAAGCTGCTGGGAGAAGGCTATGTGAACAATCAAATCCATGCTGCAAAGTTGACCAGTTTTTTTCCTTAGAAAAATTGGACCCGGCAGCTTTTGTAAGGACATAGCAAACTAACTACTCATGTATATATCGTTCTCACCACACAGTTGAAATAACAAAGCTTTTGTTTCACTTATCTGCTGTATGATGGGTGATAAAATTAAGCACGTGTGGCCCAGATTGAATGATGCCTTGGAGCCAGGACAGAAGTATACGTCAGATAAGGGACAATTCTACAGCGCTTAAACTAGAGAACAAAGACTTTACAGCTAACTTATCCACTGAATCGTTGACGAAACAGAGCCAAACATCACTCACGAAAAGACATGCACCTAACAATTTATTATAAAATCATAGAAGTGTATTGCTTCCTCCGGAGGGTGTACTGCTAGTTGTTTCCTATAACAGCGTCCATTTGAGATCATTCTAAAGATCAACTCGAGTGCCCCCAGCCTGCAAGTATGGATGCACACTCTACCTCTCTGCTTCTACTAACTCTGATTCATCTGCTTTTGCGCATCTCGGCTCGCGAATTTCTCTTGCCAGGCTCCTCTCTCTCCGTAGAGGACAGCTCTGACATGCTCCATTCACCAGATGGTACTTTCACCTGCGGCTTCAATAACATTTCCCATAATGCATTTGTCTTCTCTATCTGGTTCTCCGACACAGCTGAAAAGACCGTCGTGTGGAGCGCAAATCATCTCCACCCCGTGTACTCGTGGGGATCCCAAGTGATGCTACACACGGATGGCCGAATGGTTGTAGAAGATTACAATGGCCAGCCCGTGTGGGAAAACGGTGTGAACTCTTCATCAAAGGCCGAACAAGCTCGGTTAATGGACACAGGAAACCTCATCGTGATGGGCCAAGGTGATACCATTCTATGGCAAAGCTTTGACTCTCCTACTGATACATTGCTACCCAATCAGAACATTACTGCTGCTACAAAGTTGGTATCTACTGATAGATTACTTGTTCGTGGGCACTACAGCTTCCATTTTGATGATGAACATTTACTCACACTGTTTGATGATCAGAAGGATATCTCTTTTATCTATTGGCCAAAGCCTGATATTGCTACATGGGCAAATCAAAGGTACCCATTTAGTACCACCACATTTGGGGTCCTTGATAGCTGGGGATATTTTCTTGGAAGTGATAATTTAACTTTTAAGGCTACTGATTGGGGTCTCGGGGTTATGAGGAGGCTAACATTGGATCATGATGGCAACCTTAGATTATACAGTCTAAATAAGGAAAAGCAGAAATGGTCGGTCACATGGATAGCATTTTCGACCTGCTTTGTACATGGTTTGTGTGGTATGAATGGAATATGTGTGTATACACCTAGGCCTGCTTGTGCATGTGCCCCTGGACACGAGATCATTGACCAAAGTGACCGGAGCAAAGGTTGCCGGCCGAAGTACAACCTCAGTTGTGATGGGCAGGAGATGAAATTTGTTAAGCTACCCACCACTGACTTCATAGGTTATGATCAAAGTAAGCATAGCTTAGTTTCCTTTCATACTTGCAAGAAGATGTGCTTGAATGACTGCAATTGCAAGGGTTTCTCATACTGGCAAGGAGGTGGTGCTTGCTATCCAAAGTCGTCCCTCGTTGGTGGTGTATCCAGACCGGATTTACCTGGTTCTATGTATCTCAAACTTCCTAACACATTACAGGTACAAGGATCATCAATTCCTCACTCGCAGCCTTTTGGTCTTACATATGTTCCTACCTGTAGTGGAATGAACAAATCTTTCACTGCAAATTTTCTGGATAAACCCAAGAGCAGTAAGAGTGGATCACAGTACTTGTACTTCTATGGATTTTTATCGGCGATATTTTGTATGGAGGTAATATTGGTGGCGTTAGGATGCTGGTTTATGTTGAAAATGGAGGGCAAGCAGTTAACAGGAGTATGGCCAGCTGAGGTTGGCTATGAAATGATAACCAGCCATTTCCGAAGGTACACTTACAAGGAGTTGCAGAGAGCAACTCGAAAGTTCAAGGATCAGATTGGGAGGGGGCATCTGGCGTTGTATACAAGGGGGTCTTGAAAGATAAGAGGGCAGTAGCTGTGAAAAGGTTGGCAGACATAAACCAAGGTGAAGAAGAATTCCAACATGAACTGAGTGTGATTGGAAGGATTTACCATATGAATCTGGTGAGGGTTTGGGGATTCTGTTCTGATGGTCCACACAGGATATTGGTTTTAGAGTTTGTTCAGAATGGTTCGTTGGATAAAACCCTTTTTAGCAGCAAGGGCTCACAGACCTTACTTGAATGGGGCGAAAGATTTAAGATTGCCTAGGGGTGGCAAAGGGATTGGCCTATCTTCATCACGAGTGCTTGGAGTGGGTTATCCACTGTGACCTGAAGCCCGAGAACATCCTGTTGGATGAGAACTTAGAGCCAAAGATCACCGACTTTGGCCTTGCAAAACTTATGAATAGAGGTGGATCCAATAAAAATGTATCGCGGCTCCATGGAACTAGAGGTTATATAGCTCCTGAGTGGGTCTCTAGCACCCCAATAACAGCAAAAGTTGACGTCTACAGCTTCGGAGTGGTTCTCCTAGAACTACTGATGGGGGCTCGTGTTTCAGACTGGGCATCAGATGCTAATGAGGAAGTGGAAATGGTCCTCCGAAGGGTCACTAGGATGCTTGAAAAAAATCTGATGCTGGAGGGTAGCGAACAGTTGTGGATCACCGACTTCATTGACTCCAGATTGAACAGCCAGTTCGATAACTTGCAAGCAGTAATGATGGTCAAGTTGGCTGTTTCATGCGTACAAGAAGATTTTAGGAAAAGGCCAACCATGGAAAATGTTGTGCAGATGCTTCTTTCGGTTGATGAGGCCAGTGGTATAATTCAGCAGTACTCTATCAGCTAAAATAAGAGCTTGACGTTTTTGATATAGTACACAGCATCTATGCATTTTATTGGGTCCAAAACAAGATATCTATGATGTGTATCCATGGAAATCAAGAACTGCATGAGCTGCTTGCCACACTATGCCAGATTATAGTGTCACAATACTAATATTTGTGCAATATCTATGCTAGTATGTATTGTAAGAAATTAAGATCTGTGTGACCATTTGTGATTTACGTGTCTCTTTTCCTTTCTGAGAATACATATTCATGGGTGTTGCCGTGATGGTGTCTTGGTTGAACCTACTATATCAATATTCAGATTTATTGAATTAGGATAACCTGTTTTGCAGAGAACTTCATTGGAACCTGTTTTGCTTATATCCAGGAGGCAAGTACAATTATGGACCCTCGTGTCACGGCAAAAGGAAGTCCGAAGTCAGAACGACTTCATCCATGCATACAAATTCAACAAGCAGTAGTGCCTGATGGGAGAAAGTATTGTACCCCTAGTAACAAAACAAATAAATAGTATCAATAGGTAATATGCACATAAAGGGGCAAGTAATCAGCACCCAGAACATTTTCAGGCTTCAATCTTCAGCCCAGCCCGTATGCCACTTTGCCACCAATTTACACAATTTGGCTCACTTCGCAGTAACAGCCTAATATGGAATTCCCACAGGCCTAAGACGCTACAAGCATGCTCAAATCAATCTCCAATTCAATAAGTAGCCCCTAGCTCTCTCCGTCTCTCTATCGCAACAGAAGGTATCATCAACTCTTCCGCCAACAGAACTACTAGACTTGTAATGGAAGATGTTGGTGGCAATTACTTTGCAATACTTGCTTATGAATCTAGTGAATTTCACCACAAGCAACAATTATGCTCAATGTTTTCAAAGATTTCTTAAGCACAAATCTAATTCATCTTTGTTTCCAAAATGGTTTGTCCATAGACCATTGCTGATATAGTGATATGTGTAGAGATAATAAGCTGCAAAAATTAAAGAACCACGCTGAGGCTGAGCCCTCAGTTGTGCTTGTCGAACCAAAGTACTGTACCAACATACCAATTATAAACTTGCCTATTTATGCTAGTTCACCTTTAGCAATTAGCAAAGCATTTTTGGTGACAGATTTTTAAAGAACGCGCCAAAAAAAAAAACTCGGAACAATAATGAAATTACTTCTTGCTTATATTTACCAAGTGAGATATTTCTACAAGTCAGTAGTATGATAAATCATTTCACAGTCCGGAGCATGATGAGTTGATGACTGTCTCTTTAATTTGTATTTTTTTCCTAACTGTTATCTGGTGTTGTGTTGGTCTAGTAATAATAATCAGTATTTTGAACTATTGATCATTTTATCCATGTATGCCTTTAATTTTACATTTTAGACAATATATCGTTTAACACCGTACGCCCTTCGAGAAAATCCTAGCTGTGTCAGGCGACACAGGAACAAATCTACCAAGTCAAGCGAGCATGTTACCACGTACATAGCATTTGTTTTCAGTACCAACTAACCAATTCCCAAGCTGAAGGCCCCAGCATATATATGGAACTTTACAACACCAGATGTTAGTATGTGTATGTTACCCCCAAGAAGGATTAGCGGAACTCACCAGGAAAGCATGAATGCAACACGGAGATTCAAGCAAGAGAAAGCGAGTGACCTGTGGAGCGGGAGCGAGACGCTGGATCTGCGGTCGGCGCCGTGGTATCCGGCCGTGACCTCGCCGGCACGGTGCGTCGAGCCAGGGTGGGGGAGACGAGGGTGATTCCTATTTGACGCGTATCGCGCTGACCGCTAGGCCTGGTGGGCCGGAAGCCTAGGTCCGTTTTCTTTTTTTCTTTTCCGCTATGTTTTTTTTCCTGTTTTATTTTTCGTTTTCATTTCCATTTTTATTTTCTATTCCTTTTTATTTTTTGTTTTTATATTTATTTTTTGTTCCTTATTTTTAAATTTTTTCTTGTTTGTTCATTTTACTTTTTTTTTTGTTTCTTTTCCTAAATCATATGAATTTTATTGGTGTAAGACGTGAACTTTTTTGAACCTCGTGAATAATTGTTTTGTACTATGTGAACATATTTTATTTAGAATAAAAATATTTTTTAATTCAGTAACAATTATTTTGAACTATGCAAACATTTATTTTCTCATATGGATATTTTTTAAACCTCACGAACAATAATCTTTGAGCCATATGAACATTTTTCTCAAGTTCCAAAACATATATTTCCAAAAGTTTTTAATATATAAATTTGAGATTTATGAAATAAGTAGTTTTGAATGGATCACGCCAGATGCGGCCGTTTACGCGCTAGGGGAGATATAGGCATCATATAGGAGTCCCCGTGACAAGTGGTTGTGTTTGTCATCTAGAGTGGCGATGAAGGGTCGTGCCACTGGGCAAGGAATCGAGGTAGGCCTAGAATAAGGATGGCAATGCGTAGGGTATGGATAGGGTAGACCAATACCATACCCATACCCTTATAACTCGTGGGTATGAAACTCTACCCATACCCGTATGGCCGTACGCCTGTATCCATGGGTATAAAGCTTTACCCGCACCCATACCCGGTGAGTATCCTTACCCGTTGGATACCCAGTGGGTATATCAACAGTGCACAATATTTCATATCCTATCCTATGCCGCCACATCACAATCGTGTTCTCCTACTCTCTAATGACCCGTCGTCCACCTACCATGCTCCTACTTGCCGCCAACACGTCGGTGTTGAAGAAACAGAGAAAGGAGTGGATCTAGAAGTGGAAGATGGAGTCCGGTGGGCCAACTCTGTGCCTTGTGGTGGCGGCGTAATGAGGAGGGTCAGTGGATCAAAAACCAGAGGTTGCACCCAACTCATGCCTTCGAATCAAGATGGGTATGGTACATGACTATACCCATACCCTATCCATGGGTATGGATACTGCCCATGGGTATAAAAATATGCCCATACCCTGCCCATATGGGTACGATACACACGCGTACCCGTACCCATGGGTAAATTGTCATCCTAGAGAGTAGTGGCAGCCGATGAGTACGGGTTGTAGGATCGGAAACCATAAATGGAGTCCAACTCCATGATGGCCTTTAAAAAAAAATAGAAAAGGGCATTTTAAAGTTTCAAAAAATGGGAAAAAAAAATCCTAAGTGTAGATAAAGTTGAACTCTACCATCGTGCAAAATATCAATTCAAAGTTTATTATTCTACGCTACATAAAACGATAAATCTGTCAAAATTTCAATTTTTGAAAATGTGCACTCAAAATGGGACATAATTTGTACATATGATTATACCTTTTGAATAAAATTCCTACTCTCTCTCTCTCTCAAGAAAAAACACATAAATAATACTTTACCTACACATAAACCGGATGGAAAAAAACGCACGGTAACTTAGAAATACTACGAAAGGGCGCCAAAATAAGAACCCCAATATGCCGGGGTCCATGGAGATGGAACACATACTGAGTCAGTCTAGGACACTACCATGCAACGAAGTAGTTGGACGTGATGGATACAAATTGGGCACCACATGAATTATAGGGACGCAGCTTTAGTGACTTGGTGAACCTAATTCACCGAGAGACTTGAGTTTCAAATTTGAGCAAATCTTGTTTGTTGGATCTAAAACGGACAGCAGATGTGGAGCTAAGTCGCTCGATGACTTAGGTTAACGAAGTCATTGAAGTTACGTCCGAATTATAGACCACACAGACCGGGGCAAATTGACGACATTGTTTCCCTTATCAGCTGCCTGACGGATCCGGATGATTGCACGAAGCACTAGTGGCTCGAATAATACCCAAGGAGTTTATTCGAGGAGTATACATCATCCAGCTGAAAGCCTGGAACAAGGGACGATTCTGCAACGCAAAGGCAAAATTTTCCCAGAATTGTTGACTGAATAGCAAGTTACTAGTCAAGAAAAGGACAAGAAGCTATTTGAGAGAAAGGCTATGTGCAACAACGAAATCCATGGTGAAAGTTGACCATTTAAATTTTGACCCGGCAGCCGTGGTAGGACAGATCAAATTAATTGCTCATATATATCGTTGTCACCGCAAAATCGAAATAATCAAGTATTTTTTTTCCAGTTATCTGATTATTAAGCACGAGTGGCCCAAACTGAACTAAGAGGCAATTCTACAGCTGTTAAACTTGAATACTAGGACGACTTTACATCTAACTATTCATCGAATCTTTGACGAAACAGAGCAAACTATCACTCTCAAGCATGACTATTCTGTAGAAGTATATCGCTTCCTCTGGAGTGTATACTGCTAGCTCCTAGCTGGTTCCTATAATAGCACCATTTGTGATCAGTCGGTACATCAACTCAGTGCCTTAAGCCTGCAACAAATATGAATGCACGCTTTACCACTCTGCTTCTACAAACTTCGATTCATCTGCTTTTGGGCGTCTCGGCTTATGAATTTCTCTTGCCAGGCTCCTCTCTCTCTGTAGAGGATAGCTCTGATATACTCCGTTCACCAAATGGTGCTTTCACCTGCGGCTTCAACAACATTTCCCATAATGCTTCTGTCTTCTCTATTTGGTTCACCAACACAGCTGAGAAGACTGTTGTCTGGAGCGCAAATCACCTGCACCCTGTGTACTCTGGGGATCCGAAGTCATGTTAGATACGGATGGCAGAATGGTTGTAACAGACTACAATGGCCAGCCCGTGTGGGAGAACCATGTGAACTCTTCATCAAATGCCGAACAAGCTCAGTTGTTGGACACAGGAAACCTCATCGTGAAGGGCCAAGGTGATATCATTCTATGGCAAAGCTTTGATTGTCCTACTGATACGTTGCTACCACATCAAAACATTACTGCTGCTACAAAGTTGGTATCTACTAATAGGTTACTTGTTCATGGGAACTTCAGCTTCCATTTTGATGATGAGCATATACTTACACTGTTTCATGATCTGAAGGATATCTCTTTTATCTATTGGCCAAATCCCGATATTAATATCTGGACGAAGCAAAGAAACTCCTTTAATACCACCACAGT
Organism: Poa pratensis; assembly: GCA_947311845.1. Lineage (NCBI taxonomy): Eukaryota > Viridiplantae > Streptophyta > Magnoliopsida > Poales > Poaceae > Poa > Poa pratensis. The sequence continues at coordinate 22,167,744 of CAMZMU010000080.1, forward strand.
TGGGGTCCTTGATAATTCGGGGTTTTTCCTTGGAAGTGATAATTTAACTTTTAGTGCTAGTGATTGAGGTCTCAGGGTTGTGAGGAGGCTAACATTGGATTATGATGGCAACCTTAGATTATATAGTCTAAATGAGCCAAATGGAAGATGGTCGGTCACATGGATGGCATTTCCTCAGACCTGCTTTGTACGTGGCGTGTGTGGTATGAATGGAATATGTGTGTATACACCTAGGCCGGCTTCTACATGTGCCCCTGGACATGAGATCATCGACCAAAATGATCGAACCAAAGGTTGCAGGCCGAAATTCAACCTCAGTTGTGATGGGCAGGAGATGAAATTTGTGAAGCTACCCAGCACTGACTTCATAGGATATGATCAAAGCAAGCATGGTTTAGTTTCCTTTCGTACTTGCAAGAAAATATGCTTGAGGGACTGCAATTGCAAAGGTTTCTTATACTGGCAAGGAGATGGAAGCTGTTATCCAAAGTCGTTCCTTGGTGGTGGTGTAACTAGCCCGCAGTTACCTGGTTCTATCTATCTCAAGCTTCCTAAGGCATTACAGGTCTCAAGGTTCTCGATTCCTCACTCACAACCTTCTATTCCTAGATATGATACTAAATGTAGTGCAAAGATCCAATATTTTATTCCATATTTTCTGGATAAACCTAAAAGTAGACAGAGTAGATCGAAGTATTTGTACTTCTATGGATTCTTATCAGCGATATTTTGTGTGGAGGTAATATTTTTGGCATTAGGATGCTGGTTTATTTTGAGAAGGGAGGGCAAGCAGTTAACAGGAGTATGGCCAGCTGAGGTTGGCTATGAAATGATAAAAAACCATTTCCGCAGATACACTTACACGGAGTTGCAGAAAGCTACTCGAAAGTTCAAGGATCAGATTGGAAGAGGGGCATCTGGTCTTGTATACAAGGGGGTGTTGAAAGACAACAGGACAGTAGCGGTGAAAAGGCTGGCAGACATAAACCAAGGTGAAGAAGAATTCCAACATGAACTGAGTGTGGTTGGAAGGATTTACCTTATGAATCTGGTTAGGGTTTGGGGATTCTGTTCTGATGGTCCACACAGGATGTTGGTTTTAGAGTATATTGAGAATGGTTCACTGGATAAAACTCTATTCAGTAACAAAGGCTCATGTATCTTACTTGAATGGAACGAAAGATATAAGATTGCTCTAGGGGTGGCAAAAGGATTGGCCTATCTTCATCACGAGTGCTTAGAGTGGGTTATCCACTGTGACCTGAAGCCCGAGAACATACTGTTGGATGAGAACTTCGAGCCAAAGATCACCGACTTTGGCCTTGCAAAACTTCTGAATAGAGGTGGATCCAATAAAAATGTATCACGGATCCATGGAACTAGAGGTTATATAGCTCCTGAGTGGGTTTCTAGCGCCCCAATAACAGCAAAGGTTGAGGTCTACAGCTTCGGAGTGGTTCTCCTAGAACTACTGAAGGGGGCTCGCGTTTCAGACTGTGCGTCAGATGCTGACGAGGAAGTGGAAATGGTCCTCCGAAGGGTCACTAGGATGCTTGCAGAAAATCTGATGCTGGAGGGTAGCGAACAGTTGTGGATCACCGGCTTCATTGACTCCAGATTGAACGGCAAGTTCGATAGCTTGCAAGCAATAATGATGGTCAGATTGGCTGTTTCATGTGTACAAGAAGATAGTAGGAAAAGGCCCACCATGGAAAGTGGCCAGTGGCATAATTTAGCAGTATTCTATCTGCTAAAAAAGAGTTTGACGTTTGATATAGTACGCAGCATCTATGCATACTCTTGGATCCCAAATAAGATAACTATGATGTGTATCCATGTAAGTCGAGAACTGCACAAGCTGCTTGTATACCAATATTGAACTTCGTATTCGGCCACGCTATGCCAGGTTATGAATTGCCAGAATACTAATATTTGTGCTAAAGCTATGCTATTATGTATTGTAAGAAATTAAGATTTAGTGTGAACATTTGTGATTTACCATCAATGCAAGATATATTGACAGTGTGGCTTTTCTTTTCTGAGAATACATGTCCATCAGTCCATGGGTGTAGCTGTCTTGGTTGAACCTACTATATCGATATTCAGATTTATTGAATCTTAGAACGACCTGTTTTGCGCGGAATTTCACTGACACCTGTTTTGCTTATCCAAGGGGCAAGTTCAACAGTTAAAGACAGATTATGCACCCTGTGAAATACATGAAGTTCAGAGTCAGAACTGTTGGCTTGCAGGTCAGGTTCACACACACGATCACCTCCAGGAAATGCACACAACCTCAGCGAGCGCACGCGCTAGGAAACAGAGACACGCACGACACTGAGAGAAATAGTTTTGCGACGCGCATATTAGTCTGTGCATGACTCAAAGCAAGACGCCCTACAATATCCTGGTCCGTCACAGAGGTAAGCACAGCAACAAATCTACTAAGTCAAGCAAGCGTTTTACCACTTACATACAGTAAACCGATCTTCCCAAGCTGAAGGCCCAACCGATGTTACCCCCAAGAAGGGATTAGCGGAACTCACTAGACTAGAAAAGTAGGAGTGCAGCAACGGCGATTCAAGCGGGAGAAAGCGGGTGACCTGTGAGCGGAAGCGGAGCGCTGGTTCTGCGGTCGGCGCCGTGGGATCCGGCCGTGAGGCACGGCGCGCCGCAGATGGGGACTCGTGGAGGTGGAGGCGGCAAAGGGGAACCGGAATGCCTGCTTGCCGCTTGCGGTGGCGGCGAGCCGGCGAGGAGGCGCCGCGCGAGTGCCCGACCGGGCGAGGTGGGCCTAGCGGGTCGCGTCACCAGCTACTGAGTATGGGCTTGTGTTATGGGCTACGACCGCAGATAAAAGCCTCTCGCCCTGGTCATTTGAAATGAATTGAGTTCCGCGCCGCGCCGCGCCGCGCCGTTTGAACCAAGTAGGTCTTCATCAAATGAGGCATCACCGTCTACCTTTACATAATCCTGTGGTTTGGTCCAATAATAGGTGTTCCAATACTGCTTACCCCACAGGGTCTATAGGTCTAGCCCTATGTCACAAGAAGAGCATGTGTTTCACATCTGCCGCCCCTTGTTCCCAGAACGTAATATCAAATTGGTTGTGTGGGGGAAATGCGGTGCTGATCAGACAAGAATACGAGTAACTGAAACTCTTGGTGGGTTTGATCAATACAAGGGATTGTCATATTTAGATAACGAAGAGAAAAAAAACACTGAAGTGAAGATAACCCAGCCATACGTATGAACTAATTTGGTGGTAATGGAGCTCAGCTCAAAGCTCTTAGATTAATGGAATCCCAGAGCAGAAACAAATGCTCAAACAATTGGGTCTGAACTACGCAAGGTTTTCAACTGCATAGACACAGTTGATGTCAGGAAAACAAACAGCAAACCACTTCAACAAAGGGATACCACCGCTGTTCCCAAATGTAATATGTTTTGATAGATCAAATTGAGCTACCAAAACGTCTTATAATTAGGAACAGAGGGAGTACAATGCAAAGTTAAAACAGCGTGGGCCAATTAGACATTCCAGCATTACCACACCACGACATTCATACCATGGAAACTGCCTGTGAACAACATAACTCAAGATGAAGAACATAGAGCACCAACAGCACCTTAAAGGGATCATTCTTAAATACCTCATTAAACAGTAAACCAGGCAGTGTTATTTGCCGCTTACAATAGTATATAGCCAGCAAGTCTTAAGCACCAAGTGGAGTTTAAGCATCACAATGCCACCACCACATCCATGTGAAATTCCATTTTCCCCAGCAAAACATTCGAAACTTACCCCTCTGTGCACCATCTTAGACGACCATCGAAAAGGCAAAAGGACAAGCAGACACCATGCTCAGATTCCCCTACATTATTTTTAGCTAGTAGTAATATATACGGTATGTGAACCAAGAGGTGAGGGTGCGCGTAACTAGTCCCAGCCAGAGGCGCTGATGTTTGTCGTGCCCATGGGGTAGGAAGGGTAGTACCGCGGAGGTGGATCGTTTGCCCTGGAGGAGCCCCCGCCACTGGAGTATCTGCCACCACCGCCATCACCACCAGAGTAGCTCCTGCCGCCGCCACCACCACCAGAGTAGCTCCTGCCGCCGCCACCACCACCACTGGAGTAGCTGCCACTCCCACCACCACCACCAGAGTAGCTCCTGCCGCCACCACCACCACCACCGGAGTAGCTGCCACCGCCACCACCACCACCGGAGTAGCTCCTGCCGCCGCCACCACCACCTGAGTAGCTGTCACCACCAACATCAGAGTAGCCAGAATAGTCCCCACCATTGCGGTAATCTCTGCCGCCAAAGCTGCTGCCACCACCGCTGGACCTTCGGCCTCTTCCACCGTAGGTCAACCCTCCTCCATAGCATGGCCTCTCAGCGTAATCCTCTAGCCAGTCAGGAACTTTCTGTTTCGCCTCGGTCATCAATTCCAGCAATCCTATTGCTATGGGATGATTCTGTTCAGTGAAGAAGGCGGTGGCGGACCCAGCATTTCCAGCTCTTCCAGTTCTTCCAATCCTGTGGACATAATCCTCTATGCTCTTGGGAAGGTCGTAGTTGATCACATGGCTAACATTTGGGACATCCAGGCCACGCGAGACTACATCAGTGGCGACCATGATAGGAGTCAAGCCAGACTTGAAGGATCTCAGCGCGCTTTCCCTCTCCTTCAGATAGCAAGCAAATACATATCAGTCTATAGTAAGACAGATAATACTAGTCTAGAGTTAAGAAAATGCGAAAGGAATGCTACTTAACACATAATCGGTTCGCATGGTTACAAGGACATCAACTAGCAGCAATCTGTGAAGTTCATGTCTTGGTTACATGTGCCACTGTGGTATGTAAATATGGTCTGGTCATTTTTCTTATTTGATATACAAGACAAAGCTTCTCTCTTTGTGAAAAAAAAAGTGAAGCGCATATCTGGAGCAGCAACATACAGTCATCATTGATACTGTAATGATAGATACAAACTACTTGTTCATTTATTCAGCTAATGAAACAAGTGAAACACAAGAAGCAGACGAAACTGGCCAAAATTGTCAGCAGAGATAGTCCTCGCAGATACATACAGCATGACAAGAGGCATACATGTACATAAGCTAGATATGTCCTCGAGATTTAAGGGCACACGTATGTATGACAAAAGGTATGATGAAATTTTCAACTCAATCAAGAATATAGTGTTGTTCATGGAAATTTAATCTTATTCTCAAGCTCCTAGTGTTGATATAGTATGGAAAATATTTCAGACTAAAATGTTGATTTTAATGTGTAGCCATTGCAGTTTTACATTGCTGCTAAGGAACAAGCTAGGCAATTACAGAAGAGTTCATACATATGCATTTACCTCTTGTGTTCTGTCACCATGGATCGCTGTTGCAGGGAAACCTTTGTTGTATAGCCAGTACCTCAATAAATCAGCATCTCGTTTTGTCTCCACAAAAACCAATGTTAAAGGCTGCTGCGGCTAAACAAACAAGAAAACTAATATGAGAACAAATCTCACAGAACAAAATTTCCAACTAATCCAATTGTTACATCGAAGATGGAATGAATAATACCTTGCCATCAGATGAACAGAATGATTGCTTGTCCAGGAGATCTAGCAGGTAGGTTCTTTTCTCATCGTTAGTGACAAACTCAACTTTCTGGGTAATTAGGTCAGTACTTGAACCCACCCTCCCAACAGTGATAAATATGTACTTCGACAAAAAGTCAGAAGCCAGTCTCTGGACAAAAGCAAATATTAGCCAAATATATCTAAGCAGACATAATCAAGTGTATATCATCAGTTCAATCATTTCCATCTAGATAGCACTAAGCTAATGAATATGCAATCATCCACTGGAGAGCTATAATATATCAACGAATTACATGATATAGTAAAAATATATGTGCCACCCACGTGCTAATATGTATGGTGGCAATGCATGATTTTACAGGAACTTAGTAGTTAAGCATTATGCTATTGCAGAAAACAGTAACATGAATAATTTAGCTGTTCCATTTTTAATCCTGCTCTATATCACGTAGCTGCTAAACAAGCAAGCACAGAAACAACATGTTAGATGAGCAATGCAAATAGACAGATAAGATCATGCATTGCCAAGCAACAAAAGACTCATATAACATCCGAGTACTATCATCTGCATTGACTCGTATGATTGGTCAAGCAACAAAAGACTCATATAACATCCGAGTGATGCATCAACTGTATTAGAGAAATGTGACATATAAAACTCCTACATTTTAACAAATTTCTGCATTACAGAGCTACTTCAAAGTTAAGAGAAGCCATCACGCCGAAAAGCATACAATAGGCAATCACCTGCTGAAAAATTGGAGTTCCTCCATAAGCCACCTTAACTCTGATTCCAGTTTGGTGAGAGAACTTCTTGGCCTCCTCGTGAATCTAAAAAGTGATATCATTACAATGAAGTCATGGCATAAATGAATAAAAATCCCTTCACCACAAATGCCCTCACAAACAAGACATAGTAACACATTCAACATTCGATAAAAAGATTAAAGTACACAGGAACAGTAGTATTTCAGAACGATTTGATGCAGAAAATATTAAAGTGCGTCAGGAAGTGGTAACGCTTCAGACATCTTGCTCACATAATTAAAGGTCAACTTCCCTCAAACCCCGGTTCAACAAACAAAAACAAATGCCACACATTTTATTGGTTCTTTTTTACAGAACCGCAGAGTACTATCATCTGAAAATCATTTCAAAAGCAAAAAAGCTAACAGAAAGAAAAAAGAGTTACATCTTTACTTAACAAAGAAATGTTTCTTCAGGGTGGAAAGAAAAGCTAGTCATTGGAGCACAGATAAAGCTCTAGATATATGAAACTAATGGATTGTTTTTCGAGGCCCGCAACTAATTGATACTAATACTACCACACAGCAGCTATGTATATATTTTTTTGGGGGGGGGGGGGGAGGGGGGGGGGGGGGGGGGGGGGGGCAAGCTCTGTATATATGCTGCAAAGCAAGCATGGGTAATATCAGAAAAGAGCTACTAACTTGCATTCTTGTACATCATCATTTAAGAATGCAGATACACAAGTTCTACTTCCCAATGAAATAACATACTTACCCTTACCTTGATTCATATCCTTAAAAGCGAAAGTCAAAGATAAAGGAAAAATGTTTGAGACATAGAAAACTACATGATCACACATGAAGTGTTACATAAATCAGACCAACTCTAGTCCACCCAGGCACCCAGAAACAATCAAGAAGAATGAAGCGCAATGTCTGGGATTAATTACCAAACTATGCCATTGTGTGAGGTGAAAATTAATGCAACACATGAATATATCAAGTTATGCCTTACAGAAGTGAAAGATCAATCCGAATTCTCCAACATACAACTAGTAAAGGAAATTTAGACAAGAATGTAAGGAAACCCATGTTATTTGAAGAAAGTAATAGAACACCGAGCATACTGATTTAATAAATGGACAGATAAGTTCACTCCATAACAAACTACTTGTTACTACTAGTGCAAATAAAACGTAACATGAAAACATAAGGGGGGAATGAACACAAAGTTCTACGAAACGACAATCTTACTAAATCTGTACCCAAACTAATACAGTGAGCAAAATAAATTGATCGAAGCAGCACAGCAGAAATCACAGAAAAACACACATAATCTACGAGAGCTTAAGCACAATGCATTTAATATGGCAAAAAATCTACAAACAAAGATCAGCCATGCAAGCCCCCAAGGACAAAAGAGCTACTAACTTGCAGTCTTGTACATCATCATTTAAGAATGCAGAGATGCAAGTTCTACTTCCCAATGAAATAACATACTTACCCTTACCTTGATTCATATCCTTAAATGCGAAAGTCAAAGATAAAGGAAAAATCCCTCATATGGCAGTCACATAAGCAAACCACGAACACAGGCATGCACCATGCACACGACACCCGCATTTTTGCACTACTAACTTGCATTCTTGTACATCATCATTTAACAATGCAGATATGCAAGTTCTACTTCCCAACGAAATAACATACGTACCCTTACCTTGATTCATATCCTTAAACGCATAAGTCAAAGATAAAGGAAAAATGTTGAGACATAGAAAACTACATGATCACATATAAAGTACAAAGATGAAGCCAAGAAAAAACTTGAAGTTATCCAGATGAAGCTGAGCAAAAACATGAAGTTTTACAAAAAATCAGACCAACCCTAGTCCACCCAGGCACCCAGAAACAATCAAGAAGAATGAAGTGCAATGCCTGGGATTAATTACCAAACTATGCTATTGTGTGAGATGAAAATTAATGCAACACATGCATATATCAAGTTATGCCTTACAGCGTCTCAAACAAAAAGTTATGCCTTACAGAATTGAAAAATCCATCCCAATTTTCCAACATACAACTAGTAAAGGAAATTTAGACAAGAATGTAAGGAAATCCATATTGTTTGAACTTTGAAGTACTAGCACACCGAGCATACTGATTTACTAAATGGACATATAAGTTCGCTTCATGACAGACTAATTGTTACTCCTAGTGCAACTAAAATGTAACATGAAAGAAACATAAGGAGGGAACGAACACAATGTTCTACGAAACGACAAAATCTTAGCTAATCTGTACCCGAACTACAGTGAGCAAAATAAATTGATCGAAGCAATTATGCACAGCAGAAATCGCAGAAAACACACATAATCTACGAGAGCTTCAGCATAATGCATTTGATACGGCAAACAATCTACAGAAACTAGATCAGACATGCAAACCCCCAAGGACAACAGTTTCCAAGCATCGGTGCTCGCCATGGCACACCGAAACGTACACACGCGCTGCGCCAAATCCTGCACACAAATCCCTCATATGGCATAGTCGGATAAGCAAACCACGAACACAGGCATGCGCACGATGCCCGCGTGCACGCACAGACTAGATCGAGACATCTACGCCAAATCGAGCGCGATTTGGGTGCGCGCGCGCGAGAAAAATCATCTAGTACGTACTGCGCACAACAACGCATCACCACAAACAACACGGCGTCCGAATGATCGCGCACAAGCAGCAGCAGCATCTAATTGAGGAGAGAAGCGGCAAACGCCATACCTGCGCTGCCAGCTCTCTGGTTGGCGCGAGCACGAGAGCGCGGGGCCTGGCGACGCGGTTGTAGTCGTCGTAGTCGTACGCCTCCCTGTCGCCGATACCCGCTCCTCCGCCTCCTCGCCCTCCCGCCGCAGACGCCGCCGCCAGCGCGCTCACCATCGGGAGGCAGAACGCGGCCGTCTTGCCGGACCCCGTCTGCGCGCACGCCATGAGGTCCCTCCCGGACAGCACAATCGGCATCGAGTAGCGCTGCACGGGCGTGGGGCTGTCGTAGCCGCACCGCGCGACGTTCCGGAGCACGGCCGCGGCGAGCCCGGCCTCCTCGAAGCCGTCCGCCGGCGCGGGCGCGCCGTCGCCGCTCACCTCCACGGGGATATCGTACTTGTCCAGCCTCCGGCTCCCGTCCTCGATCTCGAGCCCGGCGAGGCCCTTGCCGACCTCACCAGCCGTCGGCGCGGGGCGGCGGGGAGCGGGCGCGGTGTTGGGGTAGCGCCCGGCCGGGCCGGAGCGGCTGACGGTGGTCCACTCGCCGGCGGTCGGGTCGTCATCGCCCCACCGGTGTACGCCGCCGCCATCTGGAGACCACTAAACCCTACCGGAGAAGGGGAGGGGAGAAGGCAGGGGAAGGGAGGTGGTGTGGTGAGGAGGCGAGGAGGCCGGCGTGGTGAATTTGTATGCCCATCCCTCGCTCTCGCTCTGTGTGTGTTGGGTGTGGTGCCGTGGGGGGAGTGGTTGGGTAGATCGGTGCACCCAGTCTATGGACCGGTAATAGGCACGAACCGTACGATCGCCTCGAGGTCTACGAGATGTGAGCTGTCCACAGCCGGTGGAAACGTCAGGTGGCCTCGATGTATGGACTGGCGGTACGTCCTAGCCGTCAGATCTGGGATGGAGGCGTGCGATGGTGCAGCGGTGGCGGTGGCCGGGGTTTTGGTGGACGCGGCGTTTGGCGCTTCGCGCGCAGGCTTTTTTCTGACACCGCAGAGGAAATGCTATGCGTACTTGGAAGTTGTGTACCCGTCCAATCAGAGCGTGCCGTTTGGGGTGAAGCTGCAGAAGGTGGTAGATGAACTGGTGGATATGGTAGTACTCGGTTGGGCTTGTGGAACATGGGGTTTTGTTCTGCTTTAATTAATTTTTTTTTTTTGAACAGGGAGAGGCCCCGAAGGGCCTGGATGCATTATATTATTGCGGTGCAGGTACATTTATAGAAGGGACTTTCAGTAAAAAACAAATTACAACATCGTCCCAACTAATTGCAAGAAAGACCCTAAACATAAGATTAGAAATGCAATTGGGTCCTCTGCCACCACCGGTGAGCACCAAGCTATCGCCACGGCCTTCCGCACCAGCTCCGGGGACGCAACCACTTGGATTTGGTGAGAAGAGAGACGCCGAAGCGAGCTTGAGGTAGGGCCTCCACATGGAGGTTGAGAAATCGCTGGACAAAGCCAGCGCTGTTGACCACCTGATGGTCTCCATGGTCAGATGCCAGAGAAGCATCCGAGAGTGTTCTTCAATTTGCAGCATCACAACTCCCAGGTCGCCGGTGAAGAAACGCAGCAACACCTCCTTCTTCCTTCTGCATCCACCATGGCGCCTTGAAGGAAAGAGTTCAGAACTCCGCACGTCACTTCTCCAACTTCCCATCAACCCAATCCTCCGCCGCTTCACCATATAAGCCAGTCCGCCGTCAAACTCCGAGATCCCGCCACGATCCAGAGGAGGCAGACAGAGAAAAAGATAGCATGCGAAGAAGATCAGGGTCCCGACCTTAATGAAGAAGCCGCCAGTACTCTGCACCATCGCCGCCTCCGATTCCCACCACGGGAACACCACTACGAGGAGCAGAAGAACAGCGCAGAGGCAGGGCTGGTCGGGGCGCCCCATCTCCATACTTCCCCTGCGCACCTTATTCAGAGGGATGCGAGATCCTTTCGACCTCCCTTGCAACCCCGCTTGCCACCGGCGAGATGCAGCGAGGCAGTCGGAGACCACGGCGCGGCGGATCTGGCCGCCGAGATCCGCCGTCCTACCCTCAAACGGCACGAAGCCAGACGCCACAAGGGCAAAAGCTAGCTCTACACCTACAACTACTATGTACAGATGGCCACGCGCACGTCTCTCATCTCCTCTCCAGCCAGCGGCGCCGGCGATGGAGAAGATTCGAGATCGGGCCGGGCAGAAGGAAAAGTCGTGTACGACTCTCAAGGGTGGCGAGGTGGGGAAAAATGACGGGGGGGGGGGGGGGTGCTTTAATTAATTACAGCTGGAGATACGCACTATGAGCAGTAACTGACTATAAATTTTCGAAATTGCTATACTCCCAGATGTATAAATACTCCAGATTTAGGCCTTGTTTACTTTTAGTTTATTTGGAGTGTATTTTAGGGAAATTGAGGGGATTATCCCAGATTTCAGAAAATTTTCAATAGTCCGTTTACTAATCCGGTTTTGGAAGGGATAATCCCTAGATATCCCCCACCAAACACCTCATTTTGCCTAAATTGAAAACTCTAGCACATGCTAGTGTATTGTGGGTGAAAAGTATTTGTGCGATTTTGGGGGATTGGGTGTGAAAGGGCATGGCGCCCCCATGTGTGGTTTTGGTAATTAATGACAATCCCTATGGACTAATGGTTGCATTGAGTTGTACTTGTAGTGTTTGTCCATAGACCATGCTTGAACTCCATATGTTGGATTCAAGGTTGATGCCATGAATATATTGATATAATGAAGTATTTGGCATCAAGATCAAGAAGAAGAGTATGTGATGACCAAGTTATTATTCGAGGAGTTATCCGATGATTGTCATATGTGAGTTGAGCATATTGCAAGTATGTCTTGAAGAAAAGGATTAGTGATCATTCATGGTTATCTTCAGGACATCATCTATTGAAAAGAGAAGAAAAGATACAAGGTTGATCAAGATATTGATCAACACACAAAGCTACAAAATGTACCAAGTGGGATCATGTATCTCTTGGTATGGTAAGCAATTGTCCATATAGCTTTGTGAACTAACCCATGATATGTGTGTAGCATTTCTATGTGTGGTTAGGTATCTTTCTATGGGCTTGCATCAAATGAAGATTTCATATAGCCCATGAACGATGACGTCAAGTGGTGTTCGTCATCATTGTTGAGAAGCGCAAGTTCAAGAGGAGCATCTCGAAGAAATCCTAGGCTTGAAGCTTGCCACCCATTTAGAGATAATGTTCATGTGAAGATGTGCCTAAGAGAGGCTCTCCCATAGTGGAGTATGGGGGAGCAATGTTTGAGTCTTCACCAAGCGAAGCGCAATCAAGAAAGGTGGTCCACTTGAAGAGATCAAGATCGACGTCATCTAGCTCAAGTGGAATGCGCAAGGCAAAGGTATGATAGGGTTTCTATTTGACCGGTCTCGTGGTACTAGTTGGGAGACCGGGTTATAGAATAGATACCGTACTATCAAGAGGGGCTCTCGATTGAGCTTTAGCGTATCAGTTGGAGAGAGCTCAAACCTTTGCATACTTGCCTTCATCATCTTTCTTGGTTCTTATTTGGATTTTCTCTTTGTTGGGTTTTGGTGCTTGTTGTGATCTTCATGACAAGCCCAAGTTCTCCGAAAACGGATTTTGTATGGAAAACTTGTTGCGTTTTCGGGTTGGAAATATTATCGGTCCACCTTCGAGATAGGGTCCACACCTTCCCATGTGTGGTATCATCTTTTGTAGGAAAGCTCTTGTCGTTACCTTTCCAACAGAATTGGTTTCACATGTTTTGGAGTTCGAACGAGAAAGTTATTGCATTTCAGGTTTTGCTGTTTCTGTCAAGATTTGCTCAAGCAGGGGAATCGGATTATCCGGTCCTAGCCGACTCGGATTATCCGATTCTCAAGATTGCTCGATTTCGGCTAAGGACTTTAAAAACAATGCATACGGAGCTTTTCGGAATATCCGATCAAGCTGATTAGAATATCCGATTCTTAAGTTTTCTCTCGAAATCGGCTAAGGACTTCTTGCTGCCTGTTTTGTGGCGTATTGATTTTTTTCGGAATATCCGATATAGGTCTACCCAGATTATCCGGCTGTTCCAGATTATCCGATACTTTGTGTTTCGGACTATCCGATACTGTCGGATTATCCGATCATGACTTATATCGGAATATCCGATTTTTCTGTCTGCAACGGCTCTTTTTCTGGGAGGGGTATAAATACCCCTCCACCTACCTCCAGCCATCCAGCTTTGCTGAGCACGAATTTGACCCCCATTGTTGACCTTCTTGAGCTTAGCTATCTCTCAATCCCTCCATGATTCTTGCCTCATTTAGTGGGAAAAGAGAGAGGAGATCTAGATCTATTGTTCCACCAATCCATCTCTCCTCTAAGTGAGGGGAAGCCTTTGGATCTAGATCTTGGAGTTCCATTTGTTGTGTTCTTCCTTGTTCTTCCTCTCTTCTCCCCCCACAAGCATTAGTTGCTTTTGTGGGATTTGAGAGTGAAGGATTTGACCACCTCTAATGGTCTTGCCTTCATTGCATCGGTTGCATCGGTTTGAGTTCTCCACGGTGATACGTGGAAATCGAAGTTGAGAAGCTTGTTACTCTTGGGTACTTGGGGTGCCCTAGAGCTTGTCCTCTTGGGTACTTGGAGTGCCCTAGACGGTCCTTGTTGATCTCAGAGTTTTGGTGGCTCGCGGGATTGTTGGGAGCCTCCAATTAAGTTGTGGAGACGCGCCCAACCTTGTGGGTCTTGTGGCTATGGGAGCCGCGGGATTCCGGTGAGAGCCTCCAATTAAGTTGTGGAGTGTGCCTCATCCTTGTACGGGTTCGGTGACCACCCTCAAGTGTCCCATAGTGGCTCGTGGCACTCTACATTGGTAGAGACACGAAGGAGATTACGGTGTGTCATTTGACGGCTATTCGGAGATCACTTTGTGACTCCGCACCGATCCAACTGAGACGTAGCTTCCATTGGGAAGTGAACTTCGGGATAAATCATCGTCTCCAAGTGCCTCGGTATTTCTATAACCGAGCTTCTTACTTATGCAATTTACTTGTGATAGCCATCGAGCTTGAAGTAATATATCTTGCTATCACATAGTTGCTTATCTTGATTAGCATAAGTTGTTGGTGCACATAGATAAACCTAGCTTGTGTAGGTTTTGTGCTTGATAAATTAACCGCTAGTTTTATTCCGCATTTATTCAAGCCTAAACCATAGAAGAATTTTAATCGCCTATTCACCCCCCCCCTAGGCGACATCCGTGTCCTTTCAGGGTGAAAGCAAGAATTTCACCAAATCCCTCACATCCCCAATCCCTTCGGGATGAAAATACACCCGTAGTAAACAAGGCCTTAAGGTTGGATTTTAATTGGAGGTACTCTTTCGTTTTTCTTCTTAATTACAGAATGTGAGTAATACTAGCAGTCCCAGATTTAAGTTGGGGGTTTTCTTCCTAATTCTACACGAAAGTTTCCATGACCCAATGGATTCTTTATTATTTTTTGAATGATAGCTGAGACTTCTTCAAATTTAGCATGCAGATGAGCAGAATGCATGTATTTGAATTTCTACAAGCCCGGTTTTAATTTCTGTAGCTCTGCCAAATAAGCACTTTCCTCCACGTGACTATCAAATATGGTGTGTTTTTTACTGTCGGGCTTTACTCCTTTCCCATTAAAGCGTGTGGGGAATAACAAAAACTGTTACACGGCACCGGAAAAAAAAAAAGAGTTGCTACCGGAAGACTGTTGTGAATACCCGCACTCGGGACACCCACTCCATGGCGAAAGCTACTATAATCACTCTTTTCTGAATTATCATGTGTTTAGTTTTTAGTTAAATTATATAAAATTGGGCCAAATATTTAGGGGAAAATATCAACATCTATAAAATCAAATATTTAGGGGAAAAAATTATAACTCTCTTACTTTAAGACACGGAGGGAGGAAGTGCTTATTTTTTTTTGAACAGGATCTGATTCATATAAACAGAGTACCCAGTACAGATTACAAGCAAGTCCAAAAAGAAAACGAAATTACAAACGGACCCCTGCAAAATGCACACAGCACCCTGAGCACCCGGTAAAGAACACAATCAGACCCTCCGCTGACCCAAGACGCCTAGCCGCCGGCGCCGTCGCCGTACCGCACACCGCCGTGGAGGAAGCGCCGCTTCATGTTGATGATGACCGCAAAGCCCGGCCGCCGCTGCGCAACGACAACTAAACCCGTGCTTATTATACAGACCAAAGTAACAAACAGGTGATGGATGTTTTTTTTCTCAATGATGTAGAAGGGCACGTCGATGTTTGAATTCGTGGAAGCTAGAATTTCTTCTACTTACCTATTTCGATGTTTCGTATACACATTCAGACTGCATTTTTGGACCCATGGTTGCTTCGTGGAAGCTGCCTTCGAGCCATGATAAGCAATAAGCTGCCTTCGAGCCATGAGTTATTGTGCTTTAATTTGCTGTGCTTGGGTGAGACGACGGGTCGATTACTCGTGTGCCCAAAACGGTGCTAGCTCCGGCAACCGTGCCCGACTGGTGATGCCCTGCTGCGCTGCAATCTATTCCGGGTAAAACGCGGTTGCCGTGCGCTTGGCTTTGGCTAGGGCCAGTCCCGGACGCGTGCGTGCTTGACCCGTGACCTCTTGGCCGGCCTTCTTTACGGAAAAGTGAAAAGCAAAACTATACCTAAAATTGCCAGACACCGAACAGATTGATGGGAAAACTTTATGTTCCTTTTTTTTGAACAAGGATTTTCATTGCAAATTCAACACAGATTACAAATACAACATAAGAACAGGAATTTGCAAACGAAACAAGCAGAAGCACTCAGCACAACAGCAACACATGCTGATCCACCGCAGAAGCCTGACGAAGAGCACCAACGCCGAGCACCGCCGGAGATGGAGCCTGCAGGACGCCGCACACCCCGGGGAGGAAGAACCCCACTCATGTAGCAAGCCGCAGAAGCTGTCCGCCGCAGGCGACGGCACCGGAGAACGATTAACGAACACGGCCAAGCTCCTCCACCCCGCAACCACCCAACTTCCGTCGAACCCTGCACAGAGCACAAACAGCTTGCCGGAGTCTCCGCCGAGAGCACGCCTGGATCACACTTCCTCCCCTTGCCACCACGGCCGGACGGAGAAAGAGGGAGCACGGCGGAGATGAAACACCACGAAGAACGAGCCGCTCGAAACCACACCACCATGGCCGGGAAGAGAAGCTCGAGCACCGCCAGCGAAGAAACCGAAAACCCAGCAAAAGAACCCCTGTACAAGCGAAAGAGGACGCCGGCGGCGAACACCAGCACCCCTCCGCAGCACCCCGACCGCCCCCATGGTGTGGCCAGGAGGAACCACACCAAGACGAAGAAGGGGAGCGAGGACCAAAATCTCAGAGGCCGGCCACCACCTCCGCCAAGACGGCCGCCCAAGGAGAACACAAACTCACCAGATCCGCCGATCTGGGAGTACACCACGCCGGGAGAACGTCGAAGCCGCTCCGCAGAGCGCCGCCGAGGTGGGGATCGAACCCCGGCCACCTTATTCCAACACGCCGCCGCAGCCACCACCACTCCAGCGCCGCCGAGGAAAGCTACCCTACTATCTACACGCCTAGGCCACGGATCCGAGGTCTCCCCACTCTCCCACCGCCGCAACGGCGGCCGGAGAAGAGGGAGACCCGCAGATCGGGCGTCGGCGGAGCGAGGGACAAGGACGAACTCCCTTTCGCCTCCTTTTCGCCTCTCTCGCACAGGAACAGAGGGAGGGGAACGAAGCTCCCAGCGAAAACTTTATGTTCCTGCTCTCTACTTGAATGTAAATTGTTATCTCCGGTTATATACCTGGCCATGGGCCGGACCGGGCTTCAGGCCGGGACTGAAAAATCCCATGGTCAAAATTCTAGACCCAGACCTGGCCCGACTCAACCATCGGGTCTATATTTCAGACCCAGGCCCGTCCCATAACGTCAAAATCCCGTTGGGTCTCAGGCCTCGGGTCGGGGCTCTTCCTTAAAACACTAATATGCAAAACTCAGCCCCGTTCCGTCCCATCTATGAGAGAACAAGGATGTCGCCTAGAGAAGGGTGAATAGGCGATTAAAACTTTTCCGATTTTAGGCTTGCTAATTGCGAAATAAAACTAGGTGTTTAAATTAACAAGCCAATAACCTAAATATACTAGGCTCACATATGTGCACCAACAACTTATGCTAAGCAAGACAAGCAACAATGTGATAGAAATATAGAATACTTCAATCACCAAGGCTATCACAATGTAAAGTGCATAAGTAAAGAGATCGGGTATAAAAATAACCGAGTCACGCGGAGACGAGAATGTATTCCCGAGTTCCTCCTTTATAGGGGAGTACGTCTCGTTGGAGAGGTGTGAGACCAGCACAACAGGTTGGTCTCAACGCCACAACAGGCTCACCTTCTTCTCCGATGAACCGCACCACAAAGAATTTGTTCACCTTCCACGATCGGAATCCTTCAAGGCGGAATCCGGAGCATTTACAACAACGATCCGGGGCACACATACCCACAACTAAATTGGGGGCTCCCGAACAGCTACAAGTGACCACAAGAGGTCTCAACCACCACAATGGCGTCTAGGGTCCAAAGACCCAAGAGTAACAAGCTCACAAACTTTCACTTTCACGAATCCTCGAGGAGAGCACAAACCGATGCAACAAAGTAATGACAAGAGCACAAGTGCTCAAATCCCACCAAAATCAACTAATGCTTATGGGGGGGAGAAGAGAGGGAGAACAAAGAAGAACTCAACAAATGAAATTCCAAGATCTAGATCCAAAGGGTTCTCCTCACTTAGAGGAGATATGGATTGGTGGAAATATATATCTAGATCTCATTTCACTTTTCCCTAAAAAATATGCAAGAATCATGGGAGGAATTGAGAGAGGGGCAAGCTTTCCAAGGTCAACAATGAAAGGTGAGAAAGGGGGAAATTTTGTGCTTGGAAGAGCTAGTCCCATTGGGGAAGAAGGGTACCTTTTATAGGTCCTCAGAAAAAGAGCCGTTGCACCCAGAGATGAGAGGATATTCCGGTTCATAGGAATGTCCGGTCTCCTGGAAATCTCCGCCCCAAAATATCCGATTGACACCTGATGTCTACGCACGCTTCTATTCTTGTAGACAGTGTTGGGCCTCCAAGTGCAGATGTTTGTAGAACAGCAGCAAGTTTCTCTCAAGTGAATCACCCAAAGTTTATCGAACTCAGGGAGGTAGAGATCAAAGATATCCCTCTCAAGCAACCCTGCAATTAAGATACAAGAAGTCTCTTGTGTCCCCAACACACCTAATACACTTGTCAGATGTATAGGTGCACTAGTTCGGCGAAGAGATAGTGAAATGCAAGTAATATGGATGATTATAAGTGGTAATTGCAATCTGAAATAAAAATGGCAGCAAGTAAACATGTAGCATAACTGGTTGTAAACGGTGTTTCAATGCTTAGAAACAAGGCCTAGGGATCATACTTTCACTAGTGGTCACTCTCAACAATAATAATATAATTGAATACATAGATATTTCCTCTTCACTATGCTACTCTGAATTATTCTCTCGTTGGATAACGAACACCAATCCACTGCGTAGGGCTATAACAGCACACCTTAAAGTCGCATTCCACATCTAGGGAACCCCACACTGACAACTTGAGCACCCTAAATAGTACTAGACAAACACCGCAATTTCATAGAGACATCCAACGCAAATAATAACTCATGATAAGTATTCCTGTTATCTTTAGCCTAAAAGCCACACACGGGGCGCACACTGTCAACTTCGCACCGTGGGACAAAGGTGACTCCGGAGATTACATTAATAAAACCACTTGAGTAGCATATAAGATAATGAAGAGTAACATCTATGGATTCAACTAGATTACAAAGCTCATGATCACATAAAGATCACACCATGGGAGAGAGAGATAAACCACATAGCTACCGGTAGAGCTCTCAGCCCCGATGAAGAACTACTCCCTCCTCAACATTGGAGGCAGCGACGGCGATGAAGATGGTGGTGGCGTCGATGGAGATGGCTCCGGGGGCAATTCCCCGTCCCGGCAAGGTGCCGAAACACAGACTTCTGTCCCCCGAATTAGGGTTTCGGATGGCGGCGGAGCTCTGGAACTTTTCTGGGGAAATCGTCGATTCTTTTAGGGTTTTCGGGGTAGGAGCAATATATAGGCCAAAGGGCGTTGCGAGGCGGTGCACGAGGTGACGACACCACCCCTGGGCGCCGGCAGATCCTTGGCCGCGCCGAGCCCACGTGTGGGGCCCTCGTGGCTCCACTTCGTCTCCCCTTCGGACTCCAGGTGTCTTCTGATAAAATAGGGGCCTCCGTAAATTTTCGTCCAATTCCGAGAATATTTCCAGACTAGCTTTTCTGGAATACAAAAACAGCAGAAAACAGGAACTGGCACTGTGGCATCTTGTTAATAGGTTAGTCTCAGAAAATGTATAAAAATGATATAAAGTGTATATAAAACATGTAACAATTGGTATAATATCAGCATGGAACATCAAAAATTATAGATACGTTTGAAACGTATCAACACCCGAAAGCTGCAAAATAAGCCCTTGGCTGTTTTTCTGGGCAAACTAGGGGAACCGGATATTCCTGTCCAAAACAAAACCGGAATATCCGGTTTCCTGAAAACTGACAGAAACAGCAAAACGAATCTGCAAGAACTTTTTCATCCGGACTCCGATTTTGATGATCTTTGGCTCGTTGGAATCGTAACGAAGAGCTTTACAATATAATTCAGAGAAACATCATAGTCCATCATGTGAGGAGGAGACCAAATGAGGAAAGTTAAGATCTCTCTATAAAAGACAAACCGGTAAAACTTCCAACATAAAAAACGCAATAAGATATGCATATGAAATCCATTTGATGAACTAGAGCTTGGTATGGAGATGAACACAAGCTCTAAATTCTCACATGGATAACAGCCAAATAAGAACCAATAAAGATGATATGCCAAGTATGCAAAAGTTTGAACTCTCCACAAAGATGTGATCAAGTTACTCACTTGAGAGCCCTCTTGATAGTACGCCGTCTATCATATAACCCGGTCTCCCACTAACACCATGAGACCGGTAAAATATAAACCCTATCAAGATCATACCTTTGCCTTGCGCATTCCACTTGAGCTAGATGATGCCGATCTTGACTCGCTCAAGTTGGAACACCTTTCTAGATTGTGCTTGCTAGCACATGCTTGATGAAGACTTCTCCAAATACTCCCCCATACACCATTATCGGAGAGGCTCGCTTAGTTCCGTCTTCATGTATCCACTTGCACTTCATCTTCTTCTCTTGATATAGATGATGGCTTGGAGATAAACATGAATGTTAACTCAATCTTCTTTTCCAAGTCATGTTTGCAATAAGTTCAACTCTAGATGACCATTCTTCATATAAACTCATTGGATAGAACCTTGGTCATCATATAATCTTCTAGAGTCCAACACATGAACTGCAATCTTCTTCATGGACAAGATCTATAAAGATATCTCAATGCAAACATTAGTCCATAGAGATTGCCATTAATTACCAAAACCACACATGAGGGCACATGCACTTTTAGTCCATCGAGCCGAAATCTGAGGCCTAGGCCCGGCCTGTTGGAAGGCCCAGTCCCACCCGAGCCCGGAAATTTCAGGCCGGGCCGGGCTTCCCATGGGCAGGCATATCTCCGGTGTTCGAAGACGTGGATGATTTTTTTTTTAGAAATGGAGGGTGTGCCCCCAGCCTCTGCATCCAAAGGATGCACACAGCCGAGTTTTATTAATATGAAAAAACAGTAAGCACAATGCTTTACAAAGTAATACATCGATCAACCAGAAGAACCACCGATACGGCGAAAACTCGCTACACCTACAAGGTTGATGAAGGGGGTGGACCAATCGGAGCCGATGCTCTGACCTCACGCACCTACGCACATCATCTAAATCCGGAGGCTTCAACCAGGCCGCCCGACAGCGCGCCAGAAGTACAAACCGGTCCAGCTGTTCCTCAGTGCACGCCGCATGCGCACAACAGAAGCCGCTGCCATCAACTTCCACCATCCCAGCTTCAGGAGCGATCAACGTGATGACCTTGCAAGGCCTGCCATCGGCATCACCACAATGCCAGACAGCTCCACCATCCTGCGCGAATCCATCATCATACGCTTGTCGTCGAGATCCTGCTGCACCACGCCGCCGAGCCTCGCCGTCTTCAACGTGGTAGATGTACACCACTCCACTGTTTGCAACCTCCATCCAGCAGCTGCTCCATCAAGAGGGAGAGCGACACCGATAGCGCCGCCATCGTCCGATCCGGGGAGCCCGGACCTAGGGTTTCCCCCAGAGCAGCGCGAGTGGGTAGATGGTGGTTGCAGCGACGATGACTTCAGGAAGGTAATGACGAGTAGATGCCTCCATCGCCTGCTTGAACGAAATCAAGCTCGGTTTGCACCGGCAACCACGCATCCCAACTCGCCGCTGGAGCTAACCGTGGGATCCAGGGATCCGGCACAGCCAGCCGGCCGACCACCTCCGGCGGAGGTGTAGGTCACCACCGCCACGCCCGGAGCCGTAGCTCCCGGCTTCCTCGTGCAGCAGAACTGGCCCAGAACCCTCGCGAGCCGTCGTCGTGGTCGAGAAGACGCAGCGAACAAAGGCTTTTGTGGCCCGTCCGAGCCCATCTGGGCCCAGATCGTACCCACCGCCGCCGCCGTCCGCTGGTCTGCGCCTCCCACCGCCGCTGGCTGCCCAGCCTGGGCGGCGCCGGCCCGCATCACTGCCACTGATCAGCCAGGACAGGAGCCGCCGCCGTGATCCAATCTTTGGCCGAGGAGAACGCCGCCGCCACGCCACTCGGGCTTTGCCCTGCGACGCCTCGGGCGGCGGCGGCGGGAGAGGAGAACATGAAGGGAGGACAGGAGTCGGGGGAGGAGGGGCTCCCCGGTGCAGCGCAGCGCCGCCGCACGGGGGAGGAGAGGGTTAGGTTCCTGTTGTGTCCAGCAATTTCGCACGTGGATGAATATTTGAGAGTCATGTGTTTTGGTATACCCACACAATTCCCATACTTTTTTTAAAGAAATTGTTAGTTTCGAAAAATAGAAAAAAAATCACACACTTGTTGAATTTACCTGTATAAAATTCTGAAATAACATACCTCTATATATTAAGGAGGGAGATTTTCACGCTCTCTCCGCGCTCCGGTTACTGTAGAGTACTGTTCATACGAACAGTACTCTACAGTGTTCCGATCCCGCACCGTCGCTTCTCGATCCGACGGTCCCCGTGGCTTTTTTGCAAAAAGGACCCCACGTTTTCCGACAATTATCAATTGGTCCCTCTATATAAACTGCCACCCCGTAACCCTAGACCCTAATTCTTCTCATTTCCCCACCCGGTTCTCCTCCCCGACCTGCTCCCTCACCGCCGCCTCCTGCCCTGCCCGCCCTGCTCCCTCACCGCCACCTCCTCTACCACCACCTTAAGGTCGTCGCGCCGCGCTCACCGACGCCGCAGCCCGGCCTCTCTTCTCCGCTGCCGCCATCCGCGGTGCCACCGCTCTCTCTTGCGCGGCCTACTCGACCGCCGGCGACATCGACGACTCCGCGCCGCCGCTGCGGCGAGGAAGGAGGCCAGACACTGGAACCTGTTGGCGAGGGCGAAGAAGACGCCCCGGTGCCGCCGCCGAGCAAGCATGCGGGGCTGGACCCGGTCTGCCTGTTCGAGTTCGAAGCCGGCGATGCCGTCCGGCTTCTCACCGCCGTCTGCTGCCATGCCTGCGTGTCAGAGAGGAGCCCAGTGGACGGCGACCGCAACGCCGCCGTCTCTTGCCCTCCCCGCCTCGGCAAGGTAAGCCCCCCATCCCCCTCTCCCCTGCCCCCTCTCTCCCCCCTCAAATGTTGATTTTAGTTTAATCGATTTCTTATTTCACAGAGACGTTGTATCACAACAGCAGCATGCTATCTGCACTTTCGTCGACCTGGACCTCGAAGCCATCAGTGTGTAACCAAATATTCTCATGAGAAAATTCTTTCCTATTTATGTGTTTATCGTGGTTGTTAAATTCATGTTGAATCATGCATATCCTTGGACTACGAATCTGTTTTGCAGGAGAAGTTTGAGGCTGCATCCATTATTCATGTTGAATCATACATTTTGCTTTCTTAGGCAATTCATGTTTGCTTCATTTTTAATCAATTGCCAGACAACAATTATGTAAACTATTGGCCATGGTTGCTATTTTCCAAAGGTTAAATAGGCTTACTGAGCAAATACCAAGCTGCAAGCTTCTGAAATTCTTCCGGATGTTTAATCCTTATACTCTTCTGAGCTTTTGACGAGTGAGTAATCAAGCTATGAAGTACTTGTGTCATCTAATTTCTGCTTCACGTTGTGTGGAAATACATCATACAATTTTTCAGTAGTCATAATGCCCTCAATATAATCTTATATTTCTAATCTCGGCACATTGCATATTACATAGCAAAAAACACGATTTTCTTTGTCATTTTTGCTGCAGGTTCTACACACACAAACTTGGCACAGTCAGCACACAACTGTAAAAATGCTCTGAATATGATTCAAAACTGGGCACATTACATAGCACAAACACCACTTTCAGCGTTGTTTATGCTTCAAATTTTGTTCAAACCCATCACAGAATTGATCATTCATTTCACACAAATCTGAGAAGATTACATACTACAGAGCACATAGATCACTCATTTCAGCTAAATTACATAGCAAAGTATAGAACAATGCTTCAGTACTAACACCAGCAGCTGAGCTCGAGAAGGACCCACGACACAAAGCAGAGATTTGGAGGTGACACCGGCAAAAGATACAGTAGATTCAGCTTCACCTTCTGTCAACTCAGTAGAGGTGAGCATGACCCAGTAATACTTTAAATTATGCAGTGCTTAGGAAATTTATGAATAAATTGATTTACTTATACACTCCTCACGACAGCACATCTACTTTCGATGGAAAGAAAAGCAAAGCCTCATCAACAGGACGCAGAACATTTAAAAAGGCATGTTCCTCCTTTATCACCAAGGATAGCTATTGTTGACTGAACAGGGCTATTACCTCGCCTTTTTTCTACATGCAGGTCAAACAGTAATGCCAAGGGATCAGCTAGAGTTCTGTTTCAAACCGACCAACAGACTTAGCTTGGTTAGCTAATATTCTAAATTTAGTGTGTTGTTCATGCTACACTTTCATCCTTACACAAAGTAATATAATTCATTCTCATTATTTGTTGTAGATGAGATATCTGTTGATCAATCAATAGTTACGACGAACATATCAAGTTAAATCTAGCAGTTGCTGAGACATTTTCTAAATAAATGTCCAAGTTATGCATTTTATTGTCCTTTTGCTACTATGTAAAATAGCTACTAAAGCACCTCTTCTTACTTTCCCCTGCTTATACATGTATAATTAAAGCAGCTACCCAGTACGGCTTACCAGATGCTTCCCTTCAAAACTATGCATGTATAATTTAAACACCTATGCAGTGTTTACCTACGGCTGATCATTTCCAATGGTGTTTTGCTTATGCATGTACATTCACCTTGCTGGAAGAAAGTCTTTTCTATTATTCCATCAAAATAAGACTATAAGTGCATTCACCGTTATAAGTGCTTAATTGCATATCATACTGTGCACCAAAATCAAAAAAACATCAACGAGAACTCTGACACGCCGCGCCGAATTCAACTAGCAACCATCTATGATCCGTGAAAATATGAAAGTGAGATGCTACAAGGCTAGGCACATGGGAGTGCTGCCACACAGGGCGCCAAATTTTATGGGGCCCAAAAATTCCATATATGTATATAGGCATATTAGCCTTGGAGCGAAAAAAATTTGGCAGCCCAAGTGCATTGTCACTCTCCGCACTGTAAACTATTGACGGGTTGTCCGTTTAAGCTAGCGGTGACCAATAACAGCGATCAGCGATAGGGATGGCAATGGGCCCCGACCCTCGCATTTTTATTTTTGTAAACACTTTTAAATTCATGAACATTTTTTGAACCCATGAATATTTTAAATTTCTTAACAATCTTTTCTAAAGTCATGAAAAATTTAAAATCCACAATTTCGTTTCAAATTCATGAACATTTTCAAAGCCGTGAATTATTTTTCAATTTGTCATTTCTTCTTAAAATTTAATAAGATTTTTATGCATTAGAACTTTACAATTTCATAAATATTTGAAATCGGTGAACAGTTTTAGAATTCCTAACCTTTTTTAAATCCACGAACATATTTAAATTCATGTATATTTTAAAATACACAAACATTTTTTTTTCAAATTTGTGGACAATTTTTAAATTGGCTAAAAAAATTGATGTCGTGAATGTTTTTCAAATCCACGAACAATTTTAAGTTCATAAGCATTTTTAAAATGTGAATATTTTGTACATTCATGATCATTTTTATAAATTCATGACAAATTTTAAATACATAGAAAATTTTCAAATTTATGAACATTTTAAAATCTGTGAACTGTTTTGATTTCACGCTTTATAGAAACTAGTTGGCATGTACGTGCAATACACGTTTTCACAATTAAAGATGATAGTTTACAAGTTAAAAAATATTATCAGATCTATGTGGATTTCTTATTTTTACATTTTATATTGCAAAGAGAATCATGCATATATATTATATAGCATCATGGATCACACAAACCTCACATAAGCTTTAGGAATTGGTGCGCAGCGTTGTTTGGGTGCTATAAAAACCTGCTGTTGATGAATTTCTCGGCTTTAATTAATCTGGACATTAAAAACAATGAAAAATATGACAACTTGGAACATCGACCTAATGTAAACCTCCTGATTCCCGAACAAAATAATATTAGAACATTTTACATAGGCATACCGCCACGCCCGAAGATCCGCTCGATGCTCGACGTTGACGTTGTTCTGCTGACCAGAACGCCGGCTACGGCGTTGACCGGTCGATCGATGATCCCGTGCCGCGTTAACCCAGGACGATATTGTCGGTCCCCTTTCTCACGCCGCTGCCGGGAATCATGATGCGTTCTTCCTCAGCGCCTTCACCCGGAGCTTCGCTAATGCGGTCCTCACCGGCACCCCACAGGTAGCCTACCACGCCATGCTGGCCGCCGGCGAGTGCCCCGTGGATCAAAAGCTCTGAAACTTACCCTTAAAAAGCTTCTAGATTTTATTGTACATTCAGAGGCATACACATGCTTGTGGGAAGATTATAAACATGGAAATCTGGACTCTATATTTCCTAGCATTGATACGCATTTGGAGTATTTTACAGTGATGCTTGATGCACCTAGTACTGATTAGTCTTAAGGTTTACCAATCAGAAGATACACTTTAGGACGAACTTGAAATAACCATGCTTTCTTTCACACTCTTCTTCTTTTAACAACTACCATCACTCCTATCCGGACTCTGTTATCATCACACCAACACGGGACCATTTCACCATACTGAACTCCATACCTGCTGACTACCACCAGCTCCAGTCTCAGTGTATTTGGATTTTTTTGCATGTCAAGATTAGAGAAGTACGTATAGATTTGAGGAGTAATATAGATTCTTCAAGGTGCGTGTGGATTTTTTAACAAATTGAAACAAAGTACAATACAATTATACATATAAGAACATTATTAATCACCTAACCATTCGCATAAAAATACTATTAATCACCTTACAGACACTGAGATGAATCAGAATAGTATCTGACTTGTGCTTGGCAATCATTGACGGCAAACAAGCACTCCATTGACGTCAAAAAAAGAAGCACTCCATTGCAACAACCTAATCTAAGCAGCAGTCGGGGGACTCGAATTCAGGAGGTTCAGCACAGTTGCCTGATGATTCTAAGTGGTTGATTTGGGTCTTCGTTCATTTTCTTCTCAGCCAATTAACACAACGTAAGCCAATCTAGGGCACTTGGAAGAACAACTCCAAGAGCGAGAGATGTGTGCTTGAGGGAACTTACCAGGTGGGAGATGGCCTTGGGGAAGAGGTGGTGGTGTGCGGTGTGCCGGCCGGGAGCGGGTGTGGAAGAGCGGAAGTGAAAGTTGGCCAGCGCCTTGCGGTCAGGTAGCGGTCACAGGAGCAGCTCCTCCGTGAACGCCTCCTCCGTCGTCGACAAACAAAGGGCAGGGACGAATCAGGGCGGAACTCGCCACCGACCAGTAACGTGCTGATGCATAGCGAGCCAGTGAGGGAGGGATCGTGGAGGAGCTCATCGACGACCGGGAACGTGTTGGAGCGGAGCGCGCCGAGGAGGGATCGGTCTGGCAGAGCACGCCGGCGAGCAGGTCTCACGGCCGGGTTGGGCGTGCCGCTGCCTTCCGCGACGGGGGCGCGCTCGTTGGGGATCCAGCCGTAGAGGATTTGGAGGGTGGGAAGGAGCCGGCGATCTAGGACGGAGGTGGAGGATAGGGGATGAGGAAGCTACGCCGGCCGCAGGGAGGATGGGACAAAGGAGTTCGGTCGGGAGAGAAAAATAAAAGAAACGAAGCGGTACATGTTGAGTTGCGCTCAACACGGACGGAACAATCTAATACGTCGATCTGGTATTGGACGACTCAAATTTAATGTATCCGACATATGTTTGCTCTTTTAATAGTAGTATAGAAATAGTGAAATACCGAATATTTTTTCCCGAGCAGACTAGCCAAAAAGGAATCTGAACCGGAACAACCACAACGTGGGCGAGCGAGAAAAGAACAAGAGCGAGCGAACGAGCGAGCTTTTTTGGGCCAGCCCAATTGTGTGCATCATGTGGGTGTCGCCCCCAATTTGACGCAAAGATTGCCAAATAGGTGCTGGTGCTCGAAAAACACTTTTTTGCTTCCGAGCTCCAGTGCTTCCCTAGTTTAAAAAAAATAAAAATCATATTTTTAAGTTTTATAAAAATCTGAAAAAACACGAATGTTGATAATGATGTATCCTACAAGCCTGCAAATTTTTGATTTGAAATACTTTATATTCTGGGCTATATAAAAATAACAAATCTTGTATATTTTTAAGATTTGAAAGTATGTATATTTAGATCCACACATTTGTCATTTTTGTATTGAACAGAATATAAATATTTCACACTTATATAAATATAAATTTCCAGAATATTTGAAAACTTATATAAATATGATTTATTTATTTTTAACTAGAAGGATCGCTGGAGCCCGGTAGCCAGAAATCTCTCCTCCTCGGTTCTCCCCTATTCGATCCATGCAACCCTTATATATAATTTTCTCCAACCTTTGGTGCGCCCCAACCAACACAAGGCCCCAAGAACCTAGAGTACAACCCGCACGACCCAAGCAACTTGCAAATTTATTCCAAACCGAGTCCAATCAGAAGGTAGAGTCCATATTGCATCCGATGCAGAAAGCCACGTCCCCCTTTTTTTCCCTTCCCGTACGCCAGTACTCCACAGTCTCCACAGTCCCCGCATCCGGTCCATCATATCGGGTTCCGTCCGCACAAACTGCCCGGTTGTGCGAGGAGATCGAGGACCACCAGACCCGACGTAGAATTTGGGTGTGAAATCGCCATGGAAACAGAGCCAACACAGATGGAGCTGCTACGGGTTCCGTCAACCAGTACGCCGGTCTCCTTGCCAAACGACGTTATCTTCAGCATCCTCTGTCGGGTCCCGGTGAAGTCTCTGTGCCGGTTTCGATGTGTGTCCACAGAGTGGTGTGCCCTCATCTCCGATCCCGTCTTCATCGCCGCGTAGAAGTCCCACCCCGCCGAGCCGTTCCTCGTTGTCGAATCCTCTAGAGATTCGTGTCTACGGCTGGTTGATTTGGATGGCAGAGTTGTTAGGGTGATGGATGGCATGGGTTTTGATTGGACACCGATGTGCATGAGCCCAGTTGACGACGTCTTATGTGTTACCACCTATTCGGATGACAACCTTGTCGCCGAGATGATCGACCTCCCCAACAGGGAGGTGCTTCTCACTCGCCTGGAATTCGATGGAGCATGGGGCTGCGGTCGTGCGGTCCCGTCCGGCGCATACAAGGTGGTGCGTTTCAATTCCTCCCTCGAATGCGAGGTATTCACGATAGGAGATGGTGATGATCGGTGGAGGAAGACTGGAAGAGAAAAGCTTTCCACTTCTGTATAGACTACACCAGCCTTCACAAACACACTCCAGCGGTTAATGACACGCTGCATTTCCTGGCGAAGGCGCTACCGGATGCAACCGGCAGTGTACTCCGATTTGACCTTGAAAGGGAGGAGTGGAAGAGCAGTATCAAAGGCCCACCAAGTGTGGAACTTAGGCTGTGTTTGGGAGGGCTCTTCTCCACTCCACTCCACTCCACTCCACCTCTAGACTCCACTCCACCTGACAAGCTCTAGAGCAGGAAAAAGTGTTAGGTTCACTAATTAGCTCCAGATTCGCATTTGGAGGAGACAAATACGGGCTGCCGTTGTATTTAGTTTTCTCATTTATTTTTTTACTACCGATTTGGTACTGTACCATCGTGAGTCTCACGTGAGGAGAAAAGCAGCTTTTTTTTCATGAGTGAACGTGAGGAGTGGCTGCCATTGTTTTCTTTGGTTGAACGTGACATTTTTTGTAATTTGCATGACACCGTACGTGAGGAGTGAGCAAGGTTATACGAAGTGTTAGATCTCGTAGGTGGAACGGTGACCTCTCTCGAGGTCCCGGTTACATGTTATAAAGGCAAGGAAGAGCCCCTTGCGTGGCTTGTACAGAGTCTGATACGTATACGATTGGTGTACTACACCATATCGTATACGTACCCTATTACATGTCTAATACCCCCCTTAATCTAGACCTGGGAGAGGTTTAGATTACGCTTAAACTCATCTAGCTTCCTAGGACACAAAACTTTAGTAAAACCATCTGCAATTTGATCTTTGCTAGAGATAAACCTGACATCAAGAAGCTTGTTCGCAACTCGCTCGCGAACAAAGAAAAAATCAATCTCAATATGCTTGGTACGGGCATGAAAAACTGGATTAGCAGACAGGTACGTGGCACCAAGATTATCACACCATAGGCACGGTTTTTCCTTTAGTGCCACACCAAGTTCTCGAACAAGGGCTTCGACCCAAATAAGCTCAGCTGTGGCATTTGCAAGTGCTTTGTATTCAGCCTCTGTGCTAGAACGAGACACAGTAGGTTGCTTCCTGGCACTCCAAGAAATAAGATTGGGACCAAAAAATATAGCAAACCCACCAGTTGAGCGTCTGTCATCTAAATCACCTGCCCAGTCTGCATCTGAAAAAGCACTAAGAAGTGTAGAGGAGGACTTCTGAAAAGTAAGACCAACTGTTCTTGTGCCCTGAATGTACCTAAGAATCCTCTTGACAGCAGTCCAATGGGTAGTAGTGGGAGCATGAAGATACTGACAAACCTTATTAACCGAGAAAGAAAGATCAGGTCTCGTCAATGTCAAATACTGAAGAGCCCCTACAATACTCCTGTAGCGTGTAACATCCTCAGGGCCAAGTGGGGAGCCGGCTGTCAATGCCAATGTTTCAGTTGTGGACAGAGGAGTTGGACAGGCAGTACATGAACTCATACCAACTCGATCCAACAGATCGGTAGCATATTTAGCCTGATTTAAAAGCAAGCCATGGGACTGTTTGTGAACCTCAAGTCCTAGGAAAAAATGAAGATCTCCAAGATCCTTAAGAGCAAATTCTGAACTCAAACTATGAAGAAGTGCTGATATAGCCGAATCTGAAGAACTTGTCACTACGATATCATCAACATAAATGAGAATAAACATAGTGATACCTGACTTGTTAAACAGAAAAAGGGAGGTGTCGGCTTTAGATGGAATGAAACCAAGAGTATGAAGCTTGGAGCTAAGACGAGAGTACCATGCGCGAGGAGCCTGTTTCAAACCATATAAAGCTTTGTCAAGTTTGCAAATATGATGTGGAGCAGCGGAAGACTCAAAACCAGGGGGTTGCTTCATATAAACCTCCTCTTCCAGAACACCATGTAAAAACGCGTTCTTAACATCTAGCTGTCGTAAACTCCATCCTCGAGATACCGAGATAGATAGAACAAGTCGTATAGTTGCCGCCTTGACAACAGGACTGAAAGTATCTTCATAATCTATACCATACCTCTGCTTGAATCCTTTTGCAACAAGACGTGCTTTGTACCGGTCAATTGTGCCATCAGCATTTTTCTTTATGCGATAAACCCATTTGCAGCCAATGACATTTTTGTTGGAGCTTGGTGGCACAAGATGCCACGTACGATTTGCAAGCAATGCATCATACTCTTCTTGCATTGCACACTTCCAATTTGTATCAGTGAGTGCTTCAGAAACATTCTTGGGTTCTCCTGTAGTCGTAAGAAAGCATAGCGTATTGTACCATCAGTATATTTTTTTGGATTTGTAATACCTTTGGACAGCCGTGTGTGAACACCAGGGCGTGCAACAAGAGAAGGAGGCACAGAAGATCCAGCGGGCTGCACATGCTCCTGCTGGGGGGAATCAGCCAGCGACCCAGCGGATGCCACGTCGGGGCTGTCAGTGTCATCCCTGTCGCTGTCGACATGCAAGGGCACAGGGGACCGGTCGGAGGATGTGGGCGTGGCACCACCTGACCGTTGCATGGAATCTCCTTCGGACGGCGACCAGCGGTGTGAGGGCGACGTGGCGGGCGACCGTTGGGTCGCGCGTGGGCTCGCGGAAGATGCCGCGGCAGACCCTGACGGCGACGGATCCAAGGGTGATTCAGCTCCAGAATCAGCCCCGGGATCGCTGCGGTTCCCTCTTGTCTCATCTGCTGTACTGGAATCATCAGATGATGCATCATTTTGTGTGTTTTCTTCAGAATTTTGGTCAGAACTCATATCAGCACTCGGAGCAGCCTCATCGACAGCAACCTGTGGAGGGTGAACAAAAGGAACAATTTGCAAGTAATGATCATTAGAATGCACACCCTATCCTGAGTTGCCGAGGAGGATGTCTCCGACTGTAGAAGAAGAATCTCCTCACGAAGACGACGACCAGCATTTGGATTCAAGGAAGCAAAAGGAAAAATGTTTTCATCAAATACA
This sequence comes from Poa pratensis, assembly GCA_947311845.1. NCBI lineage: Eukaryota > Viridiplantae > Streptophyta > Magnoliopsida > Poales > Poaceae > Poa > Poa pratensis. The sequence continues at coordinate 22,199,977 of CAMZMU010000080.1, forward strand.
ACGTCGCGGGACACATAGACACGACCGGTGGCAACGTCGAGACATTTTACTCCTTTATGACGGGGACTATACCCAAGAAAAACACAACGTTTAAAGCGAAAAGAAAGTTTGTGTTTGTTGTAAGGACGAAGGTTGGGCCAACAGGCACAACCAAAGACACGAAGAGGCTCATAGTTGGGTTTGACCTGGAGAAGTTTTTCTGTGGGAGTATCAAAGTTTAGAACTTTTGTAGGAAGCAAATTTATGAGAAACGTGGCTGTAATGAAAGCATCATCCCAAAACTTGAGAGGCATGGAAGCATTGGCTAGTAAAGCAAGGCCTACGTCAACGATGTGACAGTGTTTGCGTTCAGCAGAGCCATTTTGTTGATGGGCATGGGGACAAGATACATGATGAACAATACCAACTCGTTGAAAAAACCCATTTAATTTTTCATACTCCCCACCCCAATCAGTTTGCATGGTGAGAAGTTTGCGACCAAATTGGCGCTCAACATATTGTTGGAAATCAAGAAAAACTTGATACACATCAGACCGTTTCTTAAGCAAGTAGATCCAAGTAAATTTGCTAAAATCATCGATGAAGCTTACATAATATGCATGTTTGCTTACAGAAAGAGGAGCTGGACCCCATACATCAGAAAATATTTGTTCTAATGGAACAGTAGAAACACTAGTGGAAGTAGGATAGGGTAGCTGGTGACTCTTAGCCTGCTGACATGGATCACATATATAAGAATTTATTTCTGGGGAGTACGAAAGTTTATGCTTCCTAATTATTTGCTGAACAATAAAAGAAGATGGATGCCCTAGACGACGATGCCACGTAGAAGATGAAGGCTTGACGGTGGCAAGAACATGCTTGGAAGACTCCGATGAAACTGGAACTAGAGGGTATAGCCCACCATGACAAGGACCTCTAAACACGATTTGCTTCGTTGCCTGATCCTTAATTAAGAAAAAGAAAGGGTGAATTTCAACAAAGGCATTATTATCTAGAGCAATTTTATGGGCAGAAAGTAAACTCATGGAAGCATCAGGAACATGAAGAATATTGCGAAGTTGTAAGGAACTATGAGGGGTGTGCAAAACTGAATGACCAATATGTGCAATGTTCATACCTTGTCCACTAGCATTGTGAACTTGATCACGACCTTGATAGTTATCATGGACATTGAGCTTGTTGAGTTGTCCAGTGACATGATGTGTGGCGCCTGTATCAATGTACCAATTTGTATCTACTCCGTATGCAGCCTTGGGTGGTTCCTTTGGTGTATCATCATCATCATCATCATCATCACCATAACGCCACCAACACTCAGAAGCCGGATGACCTTCTTTCTTACAGATTTGACAGAACACTCCTTCCTGCCACGGTGATGCTACACGACCACGGTCCTTGCGCCCCCCTTTCGGACGGCGTCCTTGCTGATTGGGCCGAACCTGATCCTGACGTCCTAGCGACGGCTGAGGCTGCGGCTGCTGGGGAGGACGCGGAGGACGGTACGGCTGCGGCTGAGGGACATATGGTGGAGGTGGATAGGGCATCATCCCAGGCTGGTACTGTGGAAGCTGGTAAGGTGCATAAACTGGAGCATATGCTGGCTGTGGCGGAGCATAGACCGGCTGTGGTGGAGCATAGGCCGGCTGTGGTGGAGCATAGGCTGGCTGTGGTGGAGCATAGGCTGGCTGTGTTGGGTAAGGCTGATGTGAGTACGGAGGAGTATAGGCTGGCTGCGGCTGCTGGTACCCATAGGGCGCAGTTGGACGAGAGGGATGACGAGCAGCAACGTTAACTGACGACGAAAAAGAGGAAGCAGCCTGACCGGTGTTCTGAAGCATATTGTCACGCGCCTCGCAAGACAGCAGTTGGGAACACATGTCGTTGAGCGACGTCGAGGGCACGGCATTGATGGCAGCGACAAGGTTGTTGAAGGAGCCATCCAAGCCGTTCAAGATATAATCCTTGAGTTCATCATCATCCACAGGTTTCCCGGCGGCAGCAAGCTCTGAGGCGAAGCCTTTCATCTTGGAGACGTATTCTTGAGCCGACATGTCGCTCTTCTTTGTGTTGGTTAGGGCACCACGGATCGTAGAGACCCTTGACTTGGACTGGGAGGAGTAGAGATCGTGCAGGGCACGCCACACATCAACGGCATGGACGAGCCCGAAGGTGTCCGGAAGAACTCCGGAGACACAGAGTTCACAAGGAAGCTGACGACCTGTTGATCCCTCGTGATCCAGACATCATACGCCGAGTTCGGAACTGACTTCTTCTTCTGGTTTTCATCTTCTATTTCCAAAAACTCGGGCGGCGCCAGATCAGTACCTTCAAGGAGACCCATGACGCGGGCACCGCGGAGGGTCGGCAGTACTTGGGCTTGCCAGTAGAGGAAGTTTTCCCTTGTCAGCTTCGTGGCCGGCAGCGCACCGATGGGGGCCGGAGCGGAGGATGACGAGGAGGACGCCATCGAGCGAAGTTGTGTGATCTAGGGTTGTAGGAGGTCCTGGTTGTTGACGATCGAGCGATCGTTGTCCTTGGTCCTGGCGACGGCGGGATCGGCGTCGGGGTCGTGGTTGTAGCGATCAGAAGATCGTGGTCCTGGGTCCTGGCGGCGGCGGGAGAGAAGGCTCCGGCGGCGGCTAGATGGGTGGAAGGGAGGGGCCTGATACCATGTTAGATCTCGTAGGTGGAACGGTGACCTCTCTCGAGGTCCCGGTTGCGTGTTATAAAGGCAAGGAAGAGCCCCTTGCGTGGCTTGTACAGAGTCTGATACGTATACGATTGGTGTACTACACCATATCGTATACGTACCCTATTACATGTCTAATACGAAGTACAACTTGTTGATAGCCATTTTCAGTGCATTAACGTAAACATATTTAGACAAAAGTCAAGTTCTCGACACAAAAGACGACATATCTGAGGCTAAATCGGTACACTTTCTCCTAAACTGACAACATGCATAGATATCACCATGAAGCAATACCAGTCGCGAGACTGTTGCGGAAGACATCCATAGTCATCTCGTTCTCTTCCGACGTCGTACCATCAGACGCACTTTGTGAAATTGTATACTTTCTGTACCTTGATGGAATAGTTGGAATGTAATCCGGGTCTCGATCGCACCTTTGGAAATGTCGATCTCCACTTTGATGTTCGCGCATGTAGTTGTGAAGCACCATGCAGGCGGCTACGATCATTTTTTGCTTCTCCATTGAATAGCTGGGCATCTTAAGCAAGATTCGCCACTTCATTTTGAGTACGCCAAAAGCTCTCTCAATCACATTACGTACCGACAAGTGCACTTTATTGAACTTTTCCGTTGGAGTAGTTGGTTCCACACCTCTTTGGAAATCGGGGACATGATAACTTTCACCCTTATATGGAGCAAGGTACCCTGGTCGATTAGGATAACCAGCATCGACCAAATAATACTTTCCTGAAACACATGACCAAAAACTAGTTATGTTAAGACTGAAAAATGAGTCACAAATTATCATAATTTGGTGCAATGGATTTACCCTTTGGAGGATGCGGAAAGATATTATGGTCTGCTCGCATTGCATGATATAACAAGTAGATGAAGATCAAAAAACAGTCAACAAATACATGGAAAAAAAGTTAACAAGTATACGGAAAAAAAATGCATAACAAGTTTACATAGACAAACGACACACCAAGATAGACAATATCGAATATATAAATAAATTCTCAACTATAGTTCATAGGTTCTCACAATCACATAAAACCTAACACAACCCAACACACTCAAATGGGTCCAGAACGACCATATTTGGCTATATACTTTCGCTTAAGACAATTAAGACGATCATGCAAGCTTTGCATATGGAGGAACATCTCTCTTTGCTCCTTTTTAACAAACAACTCGGTGGCAATGAAATGCTCATCACTACCGACAACCCCACCACACTGAACCACCAAGTCCATCACAGCATTGACAGTGCAAGTGTCATCTTTCTTGGTGTAAGACTCTAATGATAATTGAGTTCTCTCGGCCAATGCACCAAGTTTTTTAATCTCATCTTGTATCACTTGGGATGTCTTCATCTTCTTCGACTTCTCACCGACAACCTTTGCGGATCTCTTCCCTTTGGAACTCTCAGGAGACTCATCTATCTCGTCAATGTCAATAGCGTCCTCTCCATCAATATTAACAACATCTTCAGTAGTGGCTGGCCGTGGCAAATCTCCCGATGTTGGACACCAATGATCACTTCCATCATTATTGATATCTTCAAACATAACCTTTAGATGATCCTCGTTGCAAATACCTTGCTTTTGAAACCTACCACAACCTGGAATGTCCTGTTAAAAGATCAAACGATTATTACCACAAATAATAATTTGAAAACATCATTGCCATACACATTGCAAAAATAGACACTTACAATTTTTGCTTTCTTCCACCACTCTTTGTCCTGTTTGAAGGTCCCCTTTGTATGATCCCATCCGGCACCAGTTTGTTTCAGCAACTTTTTCCATATGTTATAATGATCCTTCAGTTTGTCCCATTTGTTCTTCAGTTGCGTCTTCTTTAACTGGATACCCGTCTTATCTTTAAATCTCTTGGCTACCTCCTCATACCCAAGATTATTCAAGTGGGTGCTTGATCGATTCCCACGACCAACTTCCTCGGCAAATAACTCAGTAACTATACTAGTATTTTCGTCGGTCCATTTCATTGCATCCATTCTTCAAAAACAATATTCAGATTTGTTACTGTACGTGCCGTCTAATCTAATCAGTACTAAAAAATCTTTAAGCTTTTAACTGGAGGTTTCAGACAGGTTCATATCATGCAGCTAATATACTGTGACCAAAACAGGCCTACAAATTGAAACCGGCAAAGAATCTACTCATCATGTACTACTCATTACGTACTCGTACAAGAAAATCATGTAGTGTTGAACCAATCTACTGCTCATCACGTACTGGTACTAGAAAATCATCTAGTGCTCATCGTAATTGAGGACAAGAAGCGCAGCGACGGACATAGCACAGAAATAACACGTACACGCAGATCAATCTACAGCTAACCATGTTGAGCTGGTATTAATCATCAGGTTAACCAATCGGAAATAGCACACAGATTAAACGAAAATCATGGTAGCATATGCGGTACCTTCAGGAAGCGAGCTACTCGAGGACAACAATGGCAGCGACGAGGTGGGTCAAGAACCAGAAGCAGGGGATGACGGGGAGAACGGCGGGTGGCTAGAGGCCGGAGAAAATAGGGGCGCCGGCGGGGGAGAGTGGAAGATACTCGCGGTGGTCGCCGGCAGGGCCTGTAGATGGAAAATCTCGCCGGATTGGTGGTGGCGGCGCGCGCCCTAGTCGCCTGGCATGGAGAAGCTCTGTTCGTGGAGAGTAGGGATTTGAGGAATAGAGGAAAACGTTTCGATCTAGGCAGGCATCATAATGGCAGTGGCGGGTAATATCACACAAACTCTACGGGCAAATAGATTTTACGGAGATGGAGTGGAGCACGCGAAGCACCCCTTCGGCCGCTTCGGTAAAATGCACCAGCGAGCGCCTCCGCTCCGCTCCGCGTAGAAGGTGGAGTTGGGCGTTTGGGATGGCTTCGCTGCTCCAGCGGAAAATAGGTGAAGCGGAGCTGTCCCAAACACAGCCTTAGACGGACAGAAATCAGCCTAGGAAATCTCGATGGTTCCTTGTGTATGGTTGAACCAGAGATACATAACAAAAACTTTGGATACACCAACGTATGGCTCCTAGCTGATTCTGACGAGAGTATATGGGTCAAGAAGTACAAGATACCCTTGGACCCGTCGACGTATTATCAGATGATGCCTTTGAGAGTGTTTGAGAACAATTCCAAACTGCTTTTACGTTTATAACAAGTTCGGAGAAGCACCGGTACTTCAAATCTACGACCATAATGACGGAACGTGCATAGATGCAATGGAAAATCTGCTCGGTGGCCACGTATACGGTTTCGGAATTTGCAGCTTGCACCTAGAGAGTTTTATATCGCACAAGATTCAGTGGGCCAAATCATCTGTACGTTATCTCTAGAAGTATTTCTTATGAACATTAGATTTGTGAAACATACATCACGGATTGAGCAGGCCGGACTGTGGTGAATTGAGAATTTGTATAAATTGATTATGCAATTTTGATATGTTAAACCATTTCGCTAGCTATTTTCTTGCTAATTTTTTTTAATAATACGTTTTTTAAATTAAATTCGAAAAATATTACGCATTTTGCATAAATTACACAAATAATACGGCCTCGGCCCAGGCTAAGCCGACAGGCACTTATCGGCCCAGGCCTGGCCGATTAGTACTAATCGGCCCAGGCCTGGCCGATAAGCTACAAATCAGGGCACGGTTGGGCTTGTCCAGTGGGCACTTATCGGCCAGGCCTGGGCCGATTAGTAGCTTATCGGCCAGCCCTGGGCCGATAAGTACTAATCGGCCAGGCCTGGGCCGATAAGTGCCTGTCGGCTTAGCCTGGGCCGAAGCCGTATTATTTGTGTAATTTATGCAAAATGCGTAATATTTATCAAATTTCTGTAAAAAAATGTATTATTAAAAAAATTAGCTATTTTCTTATAGTCTAAAAGGAAAAAAAAACACGTTCTAACAAGCATTCAATCCATCCGCGAGATCTTTTTTTTGAAATATAAAATACGACAATTTCACTTCTCTTCTCTCGCGGAGCAGAGGGCGATGCCAACGCAACCGCATGTTGCCATGGCCGCCGGCCCTCAACCCCAGTTTCGCCTTTGCGAGCTGGTTGCGGTGGACTTGGATTGCGGCAAGGCTGTAGTGTGTGGGTCGCCTGCATCTTATTCTGGGCCGTCATGGGTCACCCTTGACAACTTACTTTATGAAGCATGGCTGAACCCATATGTCGTGTCCTCGCCGGCACTTATAGTTTGCTTGGTGGTCCGCTGTCTTTGTTTAGCCGGATGGCGCCGAGGCTAGGATATTTGTTTTCTATATCTATATTTATACCTAATAATAAAAGCATTAATGCTTCTTCTCGTACGTCGTTGAAAATACTCCTAAAGTTCACATAAATTACTCACCACTACCATCCATAAGTAAAAAACGTTTCAGCCTCCGGAAAATATAAATGACCCTGTCGTCGTTCCCCTTTCCTCCTCCTCTACATCCTTGGTCAAACCCCAAGGGGATGCAACCGTCGCCGACAACAGGTGAATCCCCATCGCGCTGCCCTTGAAATGGCTCCGCTCACCGGCCGTGGAGTCTGATCGCCGACGCGCACCATCCCCGCTCGGCGCGCCGCGCCCCAACACATCACTGGTAGCCGCGCTCCGCCCAAGCACGTCCCTGTCACCGGCGAGCTCGCGTCGTTCCCACAGCCGGGATAGCGGAATTCGAGCGGACGAACGTAAATTCTCCACGCCTATCTCCCATCTTCCCATTCCCTTAGTCTCTTTCCCAGGACGAGGTGCACGCGGCCATGGAAAGAGACGGTCCCGAATCGACCCACCTCCTTCAGTCTCTTCGTCCACGGAAGGGAACACATCCACGACTGCTCGAGATCCAGCAAGGTAAGGCCTGCTCGGCTGATTTCTCTGTCCCTCACCTCCTCTCTCCCAGGATGAGGTGCATGCGTCCTTGGTGAGAGCCGGTCCTGATTCAGCAAGCAGAAACTGTTGCTAATGAGGAAGCAGCTGATCTTGAGGCCTTCCTCCTCCAGCAGTGCCTTGGCTTTTGCCCGTGTTTTGGCTCATGCGTGCAGGTGAAGAGGAGATGTGGATAACGTGCTTCTGCTAGAGGAGAAGGGACGGGGACAAGTTTGACACAAGGAAATCGACCACGTCCTTGGCCACCTCCGCGAACAGCACGTTATGCGCCTTGGTGCTTCTACCACAAGCTTCACGCTCCAGTGCGCCAGCGCGGCTGCGATGGTTGCTATCTTGAGGTGGATTGGAGTTCAGCTCGCTCTTGGTGAAGACTGCAGAGAAACTTGCATCGTCGCTACCATCTCTCTCGCACTAGAAGAGCCTGTTAGAGTCCTACCGTCCGACGACATCAGGTCGTGACGATCAGCTTGGAGTACACGCAAGGCTGCTACCAAATAGATAGTTTCCATGTTGATTTACCTTGCCGTATTGTAATCAAACTCTGTACATCCTTGCTGTATATATATATATGAAGGGCTGAACCGAGGCGGGCATTGAGCCACCCGGTATTATCATATTTACATGGTATCAGGCAGATCGATCCTGTCTCTAAACCAATCTAGCCAAACCGTAGCAGCGTACTACCCATCCTTTCAAGCCCTCCTCAGCCCCTCCTACCACCATGAACGACCAACGAACTCCGGCTCCTACTACCTACAATGGTGGCCGCGGGGCGGCACCTTCGGCCGGGGGCACGGCCGTGACAACACTCCCTGGATGTACAAACCATGGACCGGGCAACCGACTCGCATCAATTTTCAACAACATGCGTCTTCTTCAGCGTGGCAGGACCGTTCTTGGCGCGCCCGACATCTGAGGTTCTTGGTCCTCGCCCCGGCGCGCCACCTTCTCAAGCGTACACAGCATATGGTCCATCGGCGTATGGTCCACCGGCTCCTCCACCAGGCCACATGCCATCATCATCGACCGCAGCTTACACAGGCTATCCGCAGCACGTCGACCCCGCGTTGAACAACATGCAGCTCCCTGGAAATCAAGAGTGGTACATGGACTCCGGGGCATCCTCTCATATGGCATCCGATCACGGTATTCTTTCCTCCTCCCAACCCTCCTCTGCTCATACAGTCACGGTTGGTAATGGTGCCTCGCTTCCCATCTCTCACATCGGCACTCACACAATACCTTCTACTTCTACACCTTTATATCTTAATAATGTTCTTGTCGTTCCACACATTATCAAAAATCTTCTTTCTGTCCGCAAACTTACCACTGACAATTTCGTTTCCGTCGAGTTTGATCCTTGGGGTTTTTCTGTTAAGGCACTTCCCACCCGAACCGAGATTCTCCGCCGCAATAGCTCCGGACCACTCTACCCATATGTCGCCTCCACCAACTGAAGCACACATCACGACCACCACCCTCGACCTTTGGCATCGCCGTCTCGGACACCCCGCCTCCACATCATGAAGCGTCTTCAGAATTCCCAGAATATCTCTTACAATAAAGTCGTGCCATCCGTTTGTCATGCGTGTCAACTTGGGCGACACGTTAGATTACTTTTTATACATCTGTTTCCTCCACTAGTAAACCTTTTGCGTTATTACATTGTGATCTGTGGACATGTCCCATACCGAGTACATCTGGTTTTCTATATTATCTTATAATCGTTGATGATTTTACTCATTATTTTTGGACCTTCCCCCTTCGCAAGAAATCTGATGTTTTTACTACACTACACACTTTTCACGCCTATGTTGGAACCCAATTTGATTTACCTATTCTAGCCTTCCAATTTGATATGGCCGGGAATTTGACAACACAAAAATAGATACATTTTATGCTAGCCACGGTATTCTTCTTCGGTTCTCATGTCCTTACACCTCCCAACAAAACGGCAAGGCCAAACGAGCTATTCGCACCACCAATAATGTTATTCGCACCCTCCTAGTTCAAGCCTATCTCCCTCCCTCTTTTTGGGCCGAAGCACTCCACACTGCCACTCTTCTTATAAACATTCGTCCAACATCTTCCAAACAATTTTTAACACCGCACCAAACTCTCCTTGGCTCACCACCACCATACGACTCCCTTCGTGTTTTTGGTTGTCTTTGTTACCCTAATACTACCTCTACTTCCCCAAATAAACTATCTCCACGCTCCACCAAATGTATTTTTCTCGGCTACCCATCACGTCATAAAGGCTATCGATGCCTTGATCTTACCACACGACGCATAATTATCTCTCGCCACGTTGTCTTCGACGAGTCCTCCTTCCCTTATGCACCAGCCCCATCTCCTCTGCCGCCGCGCTGCACAGAAATTTTCGACCCACCAGAACACATACTTCCGCACGTCTCAGCTCAAGCTCCACCTGCTATGCATGTACCCGCATCACCACCACCTACTATGCATGTGCCTGGCAGCCCCCCCAGCTACACCTCCTCGTACCAGCCCACTAGCCACGCCTCATGCTGCCACCCCACTCGCCTCCCCTCCTTCAGGTGCCTCCTCTACTCCAGGGTCACAACCCAGCCCAACTAGCTCACCTCGACTTGCTCCTATGCCTCCAGAACCTCTACACCGTACACGTTCTACTACCGTCCGGCTTCCTCCACCTATAGACCGACTTAATCTTTCGGCTATTGCATCTTCCCCTCTCCCGTACAACTATCTTACGGCATTACGTGATACTAATTGGCGTCAAGCAATGCAAGAAGAGTTTGATGCTCTCACCCTCAATCAGACTTGGGTCCTCGTTCCTCCTCCTCCCGGTGCAAACATTGTGAGCGGTAAATGGATTTTTCGCCATAAATATCATGCTGATGGCTCTCTTGCTCGTCACAAAGCTCGTTGGTAGTACGTGGCTTCTCTCAACAACCGGGCGTTGACTTTGATGAAACCTTTAGTCCCGTTGTTAAACCAGCAACTATTCGCATTGTACTCTCTCTTGCTCTCACTCAATCTTGGCCTATACACCAGCTAGATGTCAAAAATGCCTTTCTCCATGATAATCTCGATGAGGTTGTCTACAGTCAACAACCCTCCGGCTTTGTTGATCCACGTCACCCCACTCATGTGTGTAGGCTTCTCAAATCTTTATATGGACTGAAACAGGCTCCTCGAGCATGGTTTCAACGTTTTGCCGCCTTTGCTCGATCCATTGGGTTCGTTGAATCCAAATCCGACGCCTCTCTCTTCATCTTTCAACAAGGCACCACCTTAGCTTATTTACTTCTCTATGTCGATGACATTATTCTTACCGCCTCTACCCCATCTACTCTAAAACATATCATTAACGCCATGTGATGTCTACGCACCCTTCTATTCTTGTAGACAGTGTTGGGACTCCAAGTGCAGAGGTTTGTAGAACAGCAGCAAGTTTCCCTTAAGTGAATCACCCAAGGTTTATCGAACTCAGGGAGGTAGAGGTCAAAATATCCCTCTCAAGCAACCCTGCAATTAAGATACAAGAAGTCTCTTGTGTCCCCAACACACCCAATACACTTGTCAGGTGTATAGGTGCACTAGTTCGGCGAAGAGATAGTGAAATACAAGTGATATGGATGATTATAAGTGGTAATTGCAATCTGAAAATAAAAATGGCAGCAAGCAAACCTGTAGCAGAACTGGTTGTAAACGGTGTTTCAATGCTTAGAAACAACGCTAGGGATCATACTTTCACTACTGGTCACTCTCAACAATAATAAATAATTGAATACATATATTTCCTCTTCACTATGCTACTCTGAGTTATTCTCTCGTTGGATAACGAACACCAATCCACCGCGTAGGGCTATAAAAGCACACCTTAAAGTCGCATTCCCATGTCTAGTTAACCCCACACTGTCAACTTGAGCGCCCTAGAAGGTAGTAGACAAACACCGCAATTTCATAGAGACATCCAACGCAAATAATAACTCATGATAAGTATTCCTGTATCTTTAGCCTAAGAGTCACACACGGGGCGCACACTGTCAACTTCGCACCGTGGGACAAAGGTGACTCCGGAGATTACATTAATAAAACCACTTGAGTAGCATATAAGATAATGAAGAGTACATCTATGGATTCAACTAGATTACAAAGTCATGATCACATAAAGATCACACCATGGGAGAGAGAGATAACCACATAGCTACCGTAGAGCCCTCAGCCTCGGGGGAGAACTACTCCCTCCTCATCATGGGAGGCAGCAACGGCGATGAAGATGGCGGTGGCGTCGATGGAGATGGCTCCGGGGGCAATTCCCCGTCCCGGCAAGGTGCCGGAACAGAGACTTATGTCCCCCGAAACGGAGTTTCGTGGCGGCGGAGCACGGAGATGTATTCGGGAGTTTCGTCAATTGTGTTAGGGTTTACTCCGCAGGGGCTATTTATGGTCCAAAGGGCAGCTTCAGAAGGTCCCCGAGGCAGCCACACGTGGCCTCGGCGCGGGTCAGGGTTTTCCTGGCCGAGCCGACTTGTCGGGCCTGCACAGGCCGCATACGAACTCGGATGGAGATGAACCTTTTGTATAAAAGTGCGGCGGAACATTCTGAACTCGTCTTCAGGCCCGAACGTGACGATCTTTGAAAATAGTTTTCAGACAGATTTCTGGAAAGTCCCAATTTGACTCCAACAAGGTTTCCTTTGCCCAATTTTGATAATTTCTACACATCAAAGTGTAAAACAAGAACATTGTGCACTTTGGCAACTATTAGTAGGTTAGTCCAATAAATGTCATAATATGATATAAAGTGCATATAAACATGTAGCAATTGATATAAAATATGCATGGAACATCAAAATTTTTAGATACGTTTAAGACGTATCACCATGGCACGCGAATTCGCTATGAAGGATCTTGGGCCTCTACATCACTTTCTAGGCATCTCCGTCACACGCACATCTAGTGGAATCCATCTCTCAACGTCAATATATTCTTGACATCTTGAACCGTGCAGGCATGCGTGACTGTCATCCAGTTACTACCCCATAGATACCAAAGCCAAGCTCTCTTCCTCCTCCGGCCCATCAGTTGCTGATCCTTCTCTCTATCGCAGCTTAGCTGGCGCTCTCCAATATGCTACACTCACCCGTCCTGACATTGCCTATGCAGTTCAACAAGTTTTGCCTTCATATGCATGATCCTCGTGAACCTCATTTTTCTCTTATCAAACGTATTCTTCGATACCTCAATGGCACCCTTGACCATGGTCTCTCCTTACATCGTACTTCTTCTCATTCTCTTACTGCCTACTCGGATGCCGATTGGGCTGGATGTCCGGATACCAGACGCTCTACTTCAGGGTTCTGTATGTACCTTGGTGATAATCTTATCTCATGGTCATCTAGACGACAGACGACAGTTTCTCGATCCAGTGCAGAGGCCGAATACAGAGCTGTTGCTACCGCTATCTCAGAGTCATGTTGGGTTCGACAACTTTTGCTGGAGCTTCGCCGACCGATTTCCAGTGCCACTATGTCTATTGTGACAACGTGAGTGCCGTCTACTTGTCAGCCAATCCAGTACAACATCGCCGCACAAAGCATATCGAACTTGACATCCATTTTGTTAGAGAAAAGGTCGCACTTGGTGATGTCCGTGTGTTTGCATGTACCATCATCATCTCAGTTTGCAGATATATTCACTAAGGGATTACCGACTGCTCTCTTTCAAGAGTTTAGATCCAGTCTTCAGGTCGAGTTCTCTCCCGGTTCAGACTGCGGGGCCGTGTTAGAGTCCTACCGTCCGACGACATCAGGTCGTGACGATCAGCTTGGAGTACAACGCAAGGCTGCTACCAAATAGATAGTTTCCATGTTGATTTACCTTGCCGTATTGTAATCAAACTCTGTACATCCTTGCTGTATATATATATACTAGTTGGCATGTACGTGCAACGCACGTCTTCTCAATTAAAGGAAAATTTATAAGTAGGAAAGACCATACCAGAGACAACATGGATTATTTCTTTTACACTTTGAATCGGTTCTAAATTTTGTATTGCACGCCATTTATCATAGTCAGAAAGTCACTTGCCCCTGCTCTTTAACCCACTCCGTAAAGGTCCTTCCTACCGCAATGTCATGAGTAAAGGAAATTGGACAGATCATTGCGGGAGCAGTCAGGATGCAGATGTGTGACGCCGTTCAATCAACCGCTCCAACATCAAAGCGTTGTTGAGCAGCGAACACAAGTGATCCGTGACCGCAACGCCGGCAGTAGTTTTGCCGTCCTCGGCAGCGAAAGCGGCGTTAACACTGACTTTCACAGATCCGGTTCGCTGTGAGTGGTGGATGCGTGCGTGCTACTCGACTTGGAGAGCTCGATGTGCAAACCCGGCCAGCGGACTCTCGATCTCTCCCTGATTCAACCCCATACCTTCGCCCGGCGGACTTCCCATCGCCTCTACAGCAAGCGAGGCCGCACGTCCCTTCCTCTCGGCTGCGCCAGCACTGCCGATCTCACTACCACGGCTCCCCCCCAATCGATCTGCCACTGTCCCCGTGGACCTGAGGCCTCATCTGAAGCAAAGAAGAAGAATAGGAGATGCACTGGTACCATCAGCAATTTCAGGTCAAGTATTCTCAGAACATTGAATGGGAGAGACCGTATGCTTCATGCTCTTCTCCGTGCAGTTCAACCGCCACCCAAACTGATTAGAATACATAACTGAATCTCTAAAAACTGCACCACACCCTGCAATATTTCCGGTACAAAATCTCAGGACCTTAGCCATACATGTGCATACACAAGACACACACAAGCATTCACAGCTGAATACCCATGTCGATTGGATCTGGAGACCGAGGACCATGACAGTAAGTGAGGGTGTGAGCAGGGTGAGAAGGTGAAACGGGATGAAGCAAAGAAAATAAAGAAACTCACCAGAAAATGACCCATCAATCTAGTGTCGTGCACGGCCGGTGGCGGCGCCATGACCTCTCCGGGGTCGCTTCCTTCGCTGAGACATGGAGCACTGATGACGTGAAACACACGTTCGTTGGGAGACCCCAAGAGGAAGGTATGATGTAGTCAGCAGCAAGTTTTCCCTCAGAAAGAAACCAAGGTTATCGAACCAGTAGGAGCAGCAACTCTTCAGAAGGTTGTCAACGGCGCCAGAAAAATAGTGTTGTTGAGGGAGTCTGGACTGTTGACGTGGAATCTGCACACAACACAATCAAACTACTTTGCCCCAACGAAACAGTGAGGTTGTCAATCTCACTGGCTTGCTGAAAACAAAGGATTAAACGTATGGTGTGGAAAATGAGTATTAAATTGCAGAGAATGAAAAAGGAACAGTTTGCAGTTTGTGGTTGTTTAATCAGTGTAAAAGAATGGACCGGGGTCCACAGTTCACTAGTGGTGTCTCTCCATAAAAGATAACTAACATGTTGGGTGAACAAATTACAGCTGGGCAATTGACGAATAGTGAGCGCATGACAATGCATATACATGACATGTTGACTACTATGATATTTAATTGGGCATTACGACATAATACATAGATCGTTATCCAACAGCATCTATGACTAATAATCCACCGCCGGGTTGTCATCCGAGTCCCCATTGGTATTAAGTTGCAAGCAACGGATAATTGCATTAAGTAAAGTGCGTAATGTAAACAAACACATATGTCCGTGGACATAGCATCGTTAGGTTATCCCTAGTGGCAACAGCACATCCACAACCTTAGAACTTTCTGTCACTGTCCCAGGTTAAACGGAGACATGAACCCACTATCTAGCATAAATACTCTCTCTTGGAGTTACAAGCATCTACTTGGCCAAAGCATCTACGAGTAACGGAAAGCATGCAAGATCTTAAATAACATATAAGATAGATTGATAATCAACTTGACATAATATTCAATATTCATCGGATCCCAGCAAACACAACATGTAGCATTACAATAATATGATCTTGATCATGTAGGGCAGCTCACAAGATCTAAACATGATGGCACAAAGTGGAGAGACAACCATCTAGCTACTGCTATGGACCCGTAGTCCAAGGATGAACTACTCACGCATCACTCCGGAGGCAGGCATGGCGATGTAGAAGCCTCCGGTGACGATTCCCCTCTCCGGCAGGGTGCCGGGAAGAGGTTCTGAACCCTCCCGAGCTAGGGTTGACGACGGCGGCGTCTCTGGAACTTTTCGTGGATATTTGCTCAGGTACTTAGGGTTTTCGCGTCGGGGGGAATAAGTAGGCGAAAGGGCGGCGGCTGGAGACCCCCGAGGGGCCCACACCACCCCAGGGCGCGGCAGAGGGGGGCCCGCGCCCTGGCGTGTGGGGCCCCGTGGCTCCTCTCCGTCGCTCTTTGGTCCGTCAGTGTGTTCTGGAAAATAGGGACCCCGTGTAGTTTCGTCCAATTCCGAGAATATTTCCAGACTAGCTTTTCTGGAATACAAAAACAGCAGAAAACAGGAACTGGCACTTCGGCATCTTGTTAATAGGTTAGTCCCAAAAAATGTATAAAAGTGATATAAAGTAGATGCAAAACATGTAGCAATTGGTATAAAACAAGCATGGAACATCAAAAATTATAGATACGTTTGAGACGTATCAGCATCCCCAAGCTTAGTTCCTACTCGTCCTCGAGTAGGTAAACGATAAAAACAAATAATTTTTGAGGTGACATGCTACTATCATAATCTTGATCATATAATATTGCAAGGCACATGTAAATGAATGAAGTGATCCAAGTCAATGGTCTATAATTTGCTACAAATAGATAATGAGTAAACAATGAATCACACAAGCTAAACGTTTTCATGAATAGTACTTTCGAGACAAGCATCAAACAGTTTTGCATAAGTGTTAACTCATAAAGCAATAGTTTCTAATAAAAGGTATTTAATCAACACAAAGGAAGAATTTAGTTTCAGCATTTGCTTCAACTTTCAACATATTTATCTCATGGATATTGTCAACACAAAGTAGTATAACAAGTCCAATACATTGCATATAACGCATGTTGTAACAAAGTTGACACTAGTGTTTGCTTGTGGAAGACAGAAAGAATAGGAAAACTGACTCAACATAAAAGTAAAAGAAAGGCCCTTCGCAGAGGGAAGCAGGGATTAAATCATGTGCTAGAGCTTTTAGGTTTTTGAAAGCATATAGAGATTGCATAAAATATTTGATACTCCTCCCAACCTTGCTAACACAAGCCATGGCTAACCGAATCCTCGGGTGCCTTCCATCAATCACATACCATGGAGGAGTATCTATTTTTGAGAGGTGTTTGTTAATTGTCAACGAATGGTAGCGGGTGAGAACAGTATTCTACCTGTCGAACGGACTTTTAAGAGCGGCTCCCATGAAGGACGTTATTTCTACCAGCAAGGCAGATCATCCCTCTTTCTCTTTGGTTTACACACATTCAGGTATTTCACTGTTTGTCATTGCTTACTGATGAATCAGGGCAAAAGTGTGAAGAGAATTAATTGGTTAAAGTTGTAATTAATTGGGACTGGGCACCCCGTTGCCAGCTCTTTTTGCAAGTTATTGGATAAGCGGATGTATATGCCACTAGTCCAGGTGTAAAAGTCCACTCGACAAATAGAATAAAGAATAACCACACTAATTCCTCATGAGCTAGTAAACATTGACACAAAAAGGGAATAATAACATTTTGAATAATTTAAAGGTAGCACATGAAAAATTTACTTGGAGTGGCAAGGAAATACCACATATAGGTAGTTATGGTGGACACAAATGGCATGGATTTTGGCTCAAGGATTTGGATGCACGAGAAGCATTCCCTCTCAGTACAGAGTTTAGGCTAGCAAGGTTATGTAAGCAAACAAGAATATCAACCCGTACACCAAGTTTTATATGACAAACATATTGCAAACGTTATAAGACTTCATACCGTCTTCCTTGTTAACCAAACCCTGTTATTAGAAAATATCTAGACCTTAGAGGTACCACCGATGCAAACCAAATTTTCAACAAGCTTTACGGTAGTTCTTCACTAATAGGCTTAACTCATGTGATGCACAATTTAATCATGATCTACTTGTTAACTCAAAACAATTGACAAGCATCAAGTTATCCATTTTAGTGATCTACAAGATTAAGCAAGTTTTTCCTTATACCAATTACCACATGCAACATTTTCTGAACCAACCAAACACCAATCAATTTATTTCATCAACTCTCCAAACAAATATAAGTGAAGCAAGAGAGTACTTTCTACAAAAGAAAGCTAATAGCTCTGACAAGAGATACATGAAAACAAGAGCTAAAAGCTGAACAGCGCTAGATATGAATACTCAACAAATATAAGTGAAGAATAGGAGTATTCTCATGAAAAAGCGGAGCGTGTCTCTCTCCCAATCAAGAATGCTAGGGTCCAGTCAAGCTTTATTGAAAATAAAAGTGCAATACTGAAAATAAAAAGCACACAGACGCTCCAAGAAAAGCACATATGATGTGAAAGAATTAAAATATAGTTTCACTAGAGATGACCTGATAATTTTGACGATGAAGAAGGGGATGCCTTGGGCATCCCCAAGCTTAGACGCTTGAGTCTTCTTGAAATATGCTGGGGAGATCCATGGGAGCCTCCCCAAGCTTAAGCTCTTCACTCTTCTTGATCCTATTATATCATCCTTCTCTCTTGACCCTTGAAAACTTCCGTCACACCAAACTCAAAGTAGATCTCATTAGAGGGTTAGTGCATAATCAAAAATTCACATGTTCTGTAAAGACGCAATATGATTTGTTACTTTAAACATTAGCTACAGCCACTGATGTTATGTGAAGCTCTTCCACCCAAAAAAGAATTTCACTCAACACTAGTAAAAGAGAGAATGCGAAAAATAAAAAGGCATAATCTGTCTAAAACAGAACAGTCCGCAAAGACGAATTTTTTCGAGGCACTTACGACGCTCAGATCGAGAAACTCTGAACTAATGAAAGTTTCAGACATTCATAAAGATTACGCACAAAAATTTCAGATTTTTAACAATCTGGTGATTTTAGGAATTTCGTACAGTGAACAGCAAAAATCTGTTTCTGCGCAGCAATCAAAATTAAGCATCATCTTATCATTAGAGGCTACTCTTGGCACAACAATGCGAGAAAATAAAGATACAAAGGAGTTGCTACAGAAGTAAACAAACTCCTTGACTCAATAAAAGAAAAATTGCAGAAAAATAAAATGGGTTGCCTCCCATAAGCGCTTTTCTTTAACGCCTTTTAGCTAGGCACAAAGCATGCATCAAGTATTACCAAGTGAAGAAAGGTCTAATTCATCAAAAGCTTCATCAAGAACAGGGTTTGTCACATTAGGACTTTTCAGTTTACGTAATTCTTGGGAAGAAAATTTAAATAGACCATTATGTGACTTACCCTCAAGCTCATTGAACACGTTATCCGTTTTAAACGCACCCGTGGGTTTTGGTTTAGAAATTTTTGGAACATACATAAATTTTTGCTTTCTCCCCACAAAAGCCTTTTGCCTTTTAGTTTTAATAGAGGTAAAAGTAGAACTTATTGCATCCATAGCCTCCTCTAATTCACCAATCCTAAGATTTTGATTATCTTGAATAGTACTAGTTTCTAAAACAGCAATTCTTTCATTAATGGTTCCCAGTGATTCATCAACTTTGCTAGTACTATCAAGGAGATTTGGCAAATTTTTCTCTATAGACTCCAATTTCTTTATAACATCTTCCAAGGTGATCTCATTTTTAATGTTACTAACAGGTGGTGTTCCTACTAGGCTCTCAATAATATAACTAGCTTCCAACGCAGGGTACCAAGAAAGTTACCTCCCGTCAAAGTGTCCAAGACATATCTATACCAGCTAGTTATGCCAACATAAAAATTTCTAAGCAGGATCATAGTGGAATATTTTTTAGCACACCTACGATGAGCATCGCTGATTCTATACCAAGCATCTTTCAAACTTTCTCCACTTTGTTGCTTAAAAGATCGAACCTCAACTTCAGGAACCAAAACATGATGAGCCGAACCAGACATGATAACTAACAGAAAACAAAACTGAAAATAAACTAATGCAAGTAACTAATTTTTTTGTGTTTTTGATAATTGAAAGCAAACAAGATAAAATAAAATAAACTAAGCAAGACAAAAACAAAGTAAAGAGATTGGAAGCGTGAAACTCCCCTTGCAGAAGACTGCTGTCTCCCCGGCAACGGCGCCAGAAAAATAGCGTCGAAGGGAGATAGGAGTCTGCTGAAGAAGTGCTTCACTCCCCGGCAACGGCGCCAGAAAAATAGCTTGATGACGTGAAACACACGTTCGTTGGGAGACCCCAAGAGGAAGGTATGATGTAGTCAGCAGCAAGTTTTCCCTCAGAAAGAAACCAAGGTTATCGAACCAGTAGGAGCAGCAACTCTTCAGAAGGTTGTCAACGGCGCCAGAAAAATAGTGTGCAGGGAGTCTGGACTGTTGACGTGGAATCTGCACACAACACAATCAAACTACTTTGCCCCAACGAAACAGTGAGGTTGTCAATCTCACTGGCTTGCTGAAAACAAAGGATTAAACGTATGGTGTGGAAAATGAGTATTAAATTGCAGAGAATGAAAAAGGAACAGTTTGCAGTTTGTGGTTGTTTAATCAGTGTAAAAGAATGGACCGGGGTCCACAGTTCACTAGTGGTGTCTCTCCATAAAAGATAACTAACATGTTGGGTGAACAAATTACAGCTGGGCAATTGACGAATAGTGAGCGCATGACAATGCATATACATGACATGTTGACTACTATGATATTTAATTGGGCATTACGACATAATACATAGATCGTTATCCAACAGCATCTATGACTAATAATCCACCGCCGGGTTGTCATCCGAGTCCCCGTTGGTATTAAGTTGCAAGCAACGGATAATTGCATTAAGTAAAGTGCGTAATGTAAACAAACACATATGTCCGTGGACATAGCATCGTTAGGTTATCCCTAGTGGCAACAGCACATCCACAACCTTAGAACTTTCTGTCACTGTCCCAGGTTAAACGGAGACATGAACCCACTATCTAGCATAAATACTCTCTCTTGGAGTTACAAGCATCTACTTGGCCAAAGCATCTACGAGTAACGGAAAGCATGCAAGATCTTAAATAACATATAAGATAGATTGATAATCAACTTGACATAATATTCAATATTCATCGGATCCCAGCAAACACAACATGTAGCATTACAATAATATGATCTTGATCATGTAGGGCAGCTCACAAGATCTAAACATGATGGCACAAAGTGGAGAGACAACCATCTAGCTACTGCTATGGACCCGTAGTCCAAGGATGAACTACTCACGCATCACTCCGGAGGCAGGCATGGCGATGTAGAAGCCTCCGGTGACGATTCCCCTCTCCGGCAGGGTGCCGGGAAGAGGTTCTGAACCCTCCCGAGCTAGGGTTGACGACGGCGGCGTCTCTGGAACTTTTCGTGGATATTTGCTCAGGTACTTAGGGTTTTCGCGTCGGGGGAATAAGTAGGCGAAAGGGCGGCGGCTGGAGACCCGTGGGGCCCACACCACCCCAGGGCGCGGCAGAAGGGGGCCCCGCGCCCTGGCCACGTGTGGGGCCCACGTGGCTCCTCTCTGTCGCCTCTTGGTCCGTCAGATGTGTTCTGGTAAAATAGGGACTCCCGTGTAGTTTCGTCCAATTCCGAGAATATTTCCAGACTAGCTTTTCTGGAATACAAAAACAGCAGAAAACAGGAACTGGCACTTCGGCATCTTGTTAATAGGTTAGTCCCAAAAAATGTATAAAAGTGATATAAAGTAGATGCAAAACATGTAGCAATTGGTATAAAACAAGCATGGAACATCAAAAATTATAGATATGTTTGAGACGTATCACTGTGGTGCGCCACGAGAGGGCTCTAGCATAAGGTGTAGAAGTGTTTTTTTTAGCAGTGGCAATCCGTGTAATTTGGAGGAAACGAAAAGATGTGTTGAGTGCGATGGCATTAGCAGTATTATGTGATTTGGTGGGAGGGTAAAACGGGCAAAAGTGGATTTGTGTTGAGTTGTCAAACATTGGAGCGATCTGAACCGTTGGCCAAATATTGAATGGTTCAGATTCAATGTATCAACACAAGTTTGCTCTTTTAATAGTAGTATAGATATATGAAGGGCTGAACCGAGGCGGCATTGAGCCCCCGGTATTATCATATTTACAGAGCCGACATTATCTGGGACTGTACCCTGTGTTGTGAGACCAACAGTCGTCCGGTTCAGTTTGTCTCTATGGCTAGGGAAATAATGCAGCCACACGGTCGTGGCATTGTAAACAATGCCGTTGCGCGGCCCCTACTACTCCAAGTTGTTGATTTTAACCACCGTTGCATTAGAGCTGGGCCAAGTCAGAAGTCATGCAGTCAAGGGAGAGTACATATGGAAATAGTTAGTTGATTAACTGTAATGTTCAGTCTTTGAGCATAGTAAAAACAATACTACAAAACTTAATGCAACAGTAGTATTTATTTTCGCGGATACACTTTTTTTGGGCCACAATGAAAATATTTTAACAAATTTTTGAGTTGGCTCCCTTCTGTTAGGTAAAGACAAAATAAAAATTAATGACATATAAAAGAGTAGATGAAATAAAAAGTAATTAAAGAATAAGAAAAAGGGCGAACCGAGACTAAGGTGCACAAATTTTCAGAATTGCTTATTAACAAACTGCAAAGCGTCGCACGATCTTATGCTCCCGCGTTGACTTAACTTGGGGGTGCGAGGGTGCAGGGCTCGCCAGCGCCGGAGAAGAAGGTGTGGTTAGAGGGATGACCGGGCGGCGACGGACCGATGGAGGAGGAGATGGGGGCAGAGCGGGGTGACGAGGCGTCGCAGCAGCGCCGGCCGCGGGCGGGGCACACGACGGTTCGACCAGCGGTGGCTGCGGGGGTGCTCTGACGGTGGCTCCGGCGAAGGAATATTCGGAAAAGATCAGTGCGAAAACCAGCAATCCCCACAAATTTTGGGCCATCCCGACATTTCAAAGAAAAGTTTTTTTCCGCATCCGTAAAGATCAGTGCGAAAACCAGCAATCTCCACAAATTTTGGGCCATCCCGACTTTGCAAAGAAAAGTTTTTTTCCGCATCCGTTGCAACGCATGGGCATGTTTCCTATAATTATAAAGAGAATTATAGTTAATCATAACCATCGGAATTGGCAGGAGAAGCAAATCCAGATTCCAAGAAGCAACCAAGCAAGACATCAGGGCCATCAGATATGGTCTAAAAATCTATATATGGATATGATTTAAAAAATATAACCATATGATTGTTTTGCGGGTTTGGATGGGGCGAAAAACTTGCATGCTTGGGATGTATCTCCATATGCATGATGTTTGCAACAATCTGAGCATTACGTTACTGTAAAAGCGACATAATATGAATTGTACAAAACAGAAGGACTTTTGCACATGAAGGGAAACCGTATAACCCTGCATAGATAGGGGATACAACACATGTTACTCTGGTAGTGTGTTCATTAGATCTAGCATGGGGGATAAAAGGCTCGCAATTAGCCTTAATAGACACATGCATAGGCATGGCAGAGAAGGAACGCCACAAGATTGCATCAGTATGAAAATAGCAAGGTTATGTTGGTGGTCGTTGAAGATGGAGTCGGAGTCGCTTGCTCGAGTAGGAGTGATGACAATAACATTTGTTGGCAACCCCGTCGGTGGCTTTTTTCTTCGATAGTGTGTGTGTGCTCCGTGTGGGCGGCCAGGTGGGCCGTGGTGGTGCCCAATGTGACATTGGTGCATTTGTATCGGTTTTCGACTGGTTTTCCGTTAATTAACCGGCCATCTCTTCCCCTTAATCAATGAAAATGGCAAGTATTTACCTTGTGAGTGTGCCGGAAGACGGGAAACGCTTCGTCACGCTCGTTCCGCTCGCCCCCGCGGGCGACGGGGCGGGCCACCGGTCGCGCCTCCTCCAGCCCTCCTCCTCCCCCACTCCCTCCCTGCCGCCGCCGGCACCGCACGGGCAATGCCCGGCGGCCCTCACCGGCGGCGGCGGCCTGCTTCTTCCCGCGCGCTTGGAGGACTTTCTCGAGGATTCGCGGGAGCATCCGCCGATGGCGGTGCAGCTCGGCCAGCGGCGTTTCGGCACAGGCCGGATGGTAGCGAGGCGGTGGCGTTGCTGCTTGGCAGCGGTGGCGGCGGGTGCAGACTTGGCCGGTGGCGCCCTCTGGGCCCAGATATGGGCCCGATCTGGTAAGGGTGGGCCGGCTCGGGTTCCGTTCTGCCGCCTCCGGTTGGGCTGAAGAGCACTTCGTGATGGGGATGACGACTACGGCGGCCACGTCTGCTGCAGCGCGGCGGCAGGAGCTTCACGGGCCCGATCTAGGCCTGGCCGGGCAGTGGCCCGGTGTGCTCCTGCTGCTGCGTCCGTCTGCTACTGCCTTTGGCAGTGGAGGTTGTGCCCTTCCTCGAGGCTGCGGTGTTGTCGTCCATTATCTACGGCTCGTTCTTTTCGGTCCGACCGGCCTCGCATCGTTTGCCATGGTGAGACGTCGTGGATGACTTCAAGACTGTTGGTGTATGTTCGTGGACGGCGAGCTAGGTGGAGCTGATGGTTTGGCCGGGGTGTGGAGTGCCAGGGTCGGGAGAAATCCTTGTTGGTTCTTACCGATACTGACGTGGTGATGCCTTCGGGCGCCGCCATCCTTCTTGAAGGGCGTCGGGTGTACCCCTACCCCACTCCCATCCATGTACCGGAGAAATCTTAGGATCAGTCCGGTGGGCACAGCAGTTGCGGATCATCTTCGCTTTTGTCGATCTAGCGTTGTTGACTTTTTTTCTCTTTCCTTTTCTTTTGTTTTCCTTTCGGGCGTGAGTGTGCTGTTTGCCCCAGTGTTCTCAGTTGTATTGGGTGGTTTCTATATTAATATAGTGGGGCGTAAGCCTATTTCGAGACAGTATTTTACCTTGTTTAAAAAAATATATAACAGAAACTGGAAGCAACACAACCGAAGCCTGACATAAGTTATAGAGATTATTATTATGCTTAGGAAAGGGTAAATCAGATTGTTATGAGATACACTGGAGAGGCAAAACACAGCTACAATATCTTAATATCTTAATCTATCAACGATGAAAAGCTTGAGCAGCGACGTGCTATCTATACCTCTTATAAAACAAAACCCCATTAAGTTCATTTATGATTTTTCTATCTTTACATGCACAATAGCCACATCATCAAGTAATCACAGCCGTATGATTATCTATCTTCAACCGTCCATTTTCTGTGTCCCGGTCAAGATGATGGCCAATTAATACAAACAATGTTGAGTACGGCTCGTGTGAAAAAAAGTTCCCCTGTAAAAAAAGGTGTCCCACGCAGAGAAAGCCAGAAAGGTGTGCCCAATGTGACCCTCTCCATTCTTCCGTTATTCTTTAATCACTCATGCATGGAGTCCGTCCGTTCATTTTGGCCGCTTTAAAATCCATTCTTGAAGTTCAATCAGCTGTGCAACTGATTTGCTTCCGCATATAAATATGGCATCTCTCTCGGCGAATCTACTAGATAGACATGGCTCTCCATCCATCTTCCTTGCAAAAGCCAGCCGAAATTCTCTTTGTTTGACATGGCTCTCCATCCCTCTTTCTATCCGGCCAGTTATATCCCGTAACTATTCTGTATATTCACGTTCTCCCGAGTACTTGTGGTGGATGATACGTCTCAAACGTATCTATAATTTCTGATGTTCCATGTTGATATTATACCAATTGTTACATGTTTTATATACACTTCATAGCATTTTTATGCATTTTCTGGGACTAACCTATTAACAAGATGTCACAGTGCCAGTTCCTGTTTTCTGCTGTTTTTGTATTCCAGAAAAGCTAGTCTGGAAATATTGTCGGAATTGGACGAAACTTGGACAGAACCTCCTATTTTTCCAGCACGTACACGGAGTCCAAAGGAGAGACGGAGGGAGCCACGAGGCAGCCACACCATGGGGCCGCGTGGGCCCCCCGCCGCGCCGTGGGTGGTGTGGGGCCCACATGCGTCTCCAGCCGCCGCTCTTTCGCCTATTTATTCCTCCCGACGCGAAAAACCTAAATACCCCGAGCCATTATCCACGAAAAGTTCCAGAGACGCCGCCGCCGTCAACCCTAGCTCGGGAGGGTTCAGAAGCTCTTCCCGACACCTTGCCGGAGAGGGGAATCATCACCGGAGGGCTCTACATCACCATGCCTGCCTCCGGAGTGATGCGTGAGTAGTTCACCCTTGGACTACGGGTCCATGGCAGTAGCTAGATGGTTGTCTCTCCACTTTATGCTATCATGTTTAGATCTTATGAGCTGGCTATCATGATCAAGATCATCTTATTGTAATGCTACATGTTGTGTTTGCTGGGATCCGATGAATATTGAATACTATGTTAAGTTGATTATCAATCTATCTTATATGTTATTTATGATCTTGCATGCTTTCCGTTACTAGTAGATGCTTTGGCCAAGTAGATGCTTGTAACTCCAAGAGTGAGTATTTATGCTAGATAGTGGGTTCATGCCTCCGGTAATCTGGGAAAGTGACAATAACTTCTAAGATTGTGGATGTGCTGTTGCCACTAGGGATAAAATAACCGATGCTTAGCTTAATGGTGCGCCGTTAGGTCTAATGCATTTGTTTACATTACGCACATTACTTAATGCAATTATCCATTGCTTGCAACTTAATACCAACGGGGAACTTGGATGACAACCTGGCGGTGGATTATTAGTCATAGACGCTATTGGATAACGGTCTATGTATTTTGTCGTAATGCCCACATGAATATTATAGTAATCATCATGTCATATATATGCATTGTCATGCGCTCAATATTTTGTCAATTGCCCAGCTGTAATTTGTTCACCCAGCATGTTAGTTATCTTTTATGGAGAGACACCACTAGTGAACTGTGGACCCCGGTCCATTCTTTTACACTGATAATACAACCAACTGCAAACATTGTTCCTTTTCATTCTCTGCAATTTACTACTGTTTTCCACACCATACGTTTAATCCTTTGTTTTCAGCAAGCCGGTGAGATTGACAACCTCACTGTTTCGTTGGGGCAAAGTAGTTTGATTGTGTTGTGTGCAGGTTCCACGTTAGCGCGCCACTGACAACCTTCAGAAGTGATTTCTTGCTCCTACTGGTCGATTAAAACTTGGTTTCATACTGAGGGAAACTGCTGCTACACTGCTTCATACCTTCCTCTTGGGGTCTCCTAACGAACGTGTGATGGCGTGTAGTTGACGGGAAAAATATTCTGCAGGAAGCTTCGTATCTTCCCCTGCAACGGCGCCAGAAAGCACTCCTGATGGCCCTTCACGTAGTTACCTGCGTGAAAAGTAAATGGGTTAGGTTGAGACTCCAAGTGCAGAGTGTGTAGTAAGTGGAAGACGTGTTTTTCCACGAGGGGTTGATACCCAATGATGCTACTATGACGGACGCCAGAAAACAGTCTTGATGGCATGGAGTTGACGGGAAAAATATTCTGCAGAAAGCTTCGTATCTTCCCCTGCAACGGCGCCAGAAAGCACTCTTGATGGCCCTTCACGTAGTTACCTGCGTCAAAAGAATATGGGTTAGGTTGAGACTCCAAGTGCAGACTGTGTAGTAAGTGGAAGACGTGTTTTCCCCACGAGGGTGACTCGAGGGTTTAATATCGAACTCTCGGGGAATCAGTAGTGAAGATTTATCTTTCCTATCCTTCTTTTGGTTACCTACAAAACAAAGTAAATGTTTTGGTCCTCAACCTCACCTAGTGGTTGTCAAGCACAAGGTGTGAGAATGATATCAAGATAATATGCAATGCAAACAAGAAATAAATATGCAATGGTGGTAAATAAATATGCAAGGATGGTGGTAGCAATGATAAATGATATTTTTGGGTTTTATATGATGAATGCAAGATGGAAAAGTATTTTTTATTTTCGGATTTAATAATGGCAGAAAATGGTAAAGTGGTAAAAGTTGTTGGAAAGGTGTTTCTTATGATTAAAAATGGACCGGGGTTCATGGTTTCACAAATGCACTCTCTCTTTAATAAAGTGGTAGACAATGGAACACTAGAGTTGACATATGAGATTGCAACACAACAGTTTAATGACAAGTTATAATTATATGGGCATCACGTCCTAACATAGAGACCTTTTGGTTATTAGTCTCTCTTATACTCCACCAAAATGCGAACTAAATCATAACACCTCGGTAATTAAGATAACTCAGAGTATAGCAATAAGTATCATGACATGAAGTTAAAATAAGAACATGCTAGATCTAGTCATGGAGTAGTGGCAATGGTCACACCCACATCTCCGGTAGCATGGTATTTCTTTTTATCCCTAGTGAGGCAACAAAGTAAGGTAAAACACCCAAGTGGATCGCAGAACTTTCTCTCACGTTCACTGCACTAGCCACCCCCCGTTACTCCAACTAATGCACACGTTCCCCTCACACGCTCTCATAAACATGCTTGATCATAACAAGTAAATAAGAACGGGGTACATAATATGCATCTACTTTCATAACTGAAACAAAACCATTGCAATCTCAAACATATATTAACTCATAAAAAGATCCACCACAAAGGTATTACATAGATGACCGTAATTAGTGAAGCTTGAGAGAGAGAGATACATAAGTTACTTCCACAAACCCATAGTCCAGAGGTGGACTACTCCCTCTTCATCATGGAGACGGTGGAGAAGTCGTTGGAGAAGATGGAGACCACCCGGCAGCGCCCCGCCGGAGTTTTCCCCCTCCAATCTGCAGCTCCAGGTCTCTGTTTCGGTGTTTCTGTGTTTCTGCGGCGCTCCTTCCAGAGAACGTCGGGGGACTATTTTTATAGGCGTTTTAGGTCAAAACGAGTCGGTGGAGGAAAGATCGACGGCAACGGAGCTCGAGGCCCAAGGGGGGTCCCACGCGGCCAGGTACAGGGCCGCGTGGGCCCACCTCTTTTGGCCCTCGGGCTCCGTTTGTTCGCTTCCTTCGCCCAGTCTTCTTCCTTCCAAATATTGACGCTCGTAAATTTCAGGTCATTTGGACGTCGTTTGGGTCCCTGAAACATTAAAAAAGAAATAGGGTTTTCTGCCTGCGCAGGGTTAATTCCATAAAAATAGGAAACATGTCAAATATTCCCAAAATCATTATAAAACAGTGATATAACCCTTATATGATGCAAATATGACTGGAATATAAGTAAAATAATGCAAAGTTCATGTATGCATTTTACATGCATCAACATCCCCAAGCTTAACCTATACTCGTCCTCGAGTATGAAGGTGATAAAACTAACATGGACTTTGCAATTTAATACTATCAATGGATATCAAAGATGATTACTATTGCTACATAGAGTAAAATGATTCATTCTTAAAAGGAGTAGCAATATGCAAGATAGTTTATGAAGTGATATCAAGTATTCAATGCAAGGATGTTCAATGATAATTCACAAAGTGTAACATAGAGAAAAGTACTATGGACCACATGTATGCATAATAATAAGTAAGAACATCCTACAATGGTCATAGAGTATTGATGAAAATCTGAATATAAAAGGTGGACACTTTGGAAAGATATATATATGAGTAGAGGTAAAGCATGAATAAATTTCATCTAACTTCTGAACTTCTCTACTTAAGTCAATGATTGTAATGGTAATCCTTGGTGTCAAGCTCTCATTCCCCTATCATAGCATCTTGAATGATTAAGTTTAAAGTGAAAGCAATACGAGTAGTGTGCTTGACAAAGTACAGGTTGAAAGTCTCATGCCCCTTGAATACAAGTACCTACTCCATGTGTTACTCAACTTGGAAAACAAAGCAAGTTCAAGTTAAATATCATTGTAAGTAATAATAGTATCATTAAGAGCGTCAACTGGGGTACCTCTTGTCCCAGGATATGGAACAAGCCCATATCAAAATGACAAGACAAACAAACATAATGAACAATCTCAACACCCTTTTTATTTACCATTGGATAGCTTTTTATTGTAAGGTGTATCACAGAAGGTTCACCATAGCATGTAAGTAAATTTCCACCATGAATGATGCATGGCTTAGATTAGCGGCCCAGGCGTCTCTCTAACCATTTATACAAACTCATTTAAACTCACTTCATTTCCACATTTATTTCACCCATGGTAAGCATCCATAAACAAAAGTACATGATATCAACTAAATGAGATGATGTGCAATGTTGAAAGCTTGCCATGTGACAGCACATATGAGCTAACTCTCAACCAAAGACATTTGTCAAGTCCACAACATCATAATTTTAATCACAATGGGTCATATTTTATTTATGCAATGAAAGTAAAGTGTGCATCAAGTTCGAGAGAGCTATATAACCAACTTTTCCCACAACAATTAACAACATAAGCATTTTCATTCAGAGGTATAGATAACACAAATATCATGATAAACATACTCGGAATAGCATAAAGCTAATAGGTAGATATGGTGGACTCACTGGAAAAACTTTGGTTGAAGGTGTTGGAAACAAGTTTTTGCTTGTTGGAATTTTTGGGCTAGCAAGAGGGAGAAAGTTGACCATCTAAATGCATGCATGAGTGTCCATAGAACTAACTAATCCATGTTAAAACAAGGTAAATAACATTTAGCATCAAAACATGAATAAAAGATAGCTCTTGATAAAATATTGCAAATTATTACTCATTAACAAGCTCATGAATCATGCAATTATATGTATCTTTTAAAATTAACTCAACATCCCTTTTCCCAATCTTATAATAGCATCCAACATAATTCAACCCAAATTTCCAGTAGCTCTCTCATATATAAATGATAGTGTGGTGGTCTCACAAAATAAAAATCTAACCTAAACAAACAAAAAGACGCTCCAAGTTTATGCGATAAAGTGTTTCGATCGAAAAACAGAAGTTAGACGTGTGCAAACCGAGAGTGTGTAGGTCCAGTGGGGTTGTCTTCACATCCCCAAGCTTATGGTCTTCACCATCCTTGGATAGCTCTTGGTGCATCTCCTCTAATCCCTGTGAAAAAACTTCAAAACACCGTTTCTCCCATTTCTTTTTCTGTGGGGCATTAGTAGTGATAAACAAATAGATTTCTTGCTGCATATAATCCTTAGACAAAAATTCATATGAATGTCCAGAAATGTATAATGTTGTATGCCTACTCATAAACTCAATTGGATCAAAAAGATTCATGTTAAAAGTTCTAAGCATGCATCAAACAAAATGGGACAGAATCTGTCCAGAAAAACAGCAGCAGCTAAACGTATTTTTCTACCCTACTTAACTTTGTCGAAAATTCCAAAAAATTCATGCATACAGAGGATGAAAAGTTGCAATACAGTTTAAATATGAGCTCATTCGGAGTTACAGAATAAGAATTAAAAATCATACCGTGCACAGATTCGTGCAGGAATAAAATCTCCGAACGCTATAAGCAACTTTTCACCAAAATGAGTAAAACTTGGCACTTTATTAAAAATTCCAGAAACTAAACTAAACACTAAGTCTCTTGTTACAGCAAGAGGACACAAAGAAAATCACAAATAAAAACAACCGGGTTGCCTCCCGTAAAGCGCTTTCTTTATAGCCATATAGCTAGGCTTCTTACTTGATGTATTGTGGACGAAGCTCATGAGGGAGCTTGAACTTTGGTGTCCCTCTTCCTTGGAAGTGTTCATGCATAATACCAGGATCCCATGGTGTTCTCAAACCAATCAAAATAATAGTCAAGTTGAACCTAGTTGAGAGAAAAACAAAACACAAAAGTAATAACAACGAAGTCTAACTTTCTTTCTATGCATTGGCATTTTGTATATGAATGAATCACAATAAATAGAAGTTTCCAATGCATATTAACAATATTTACTTGCAGCATAATTATTAGTAATAAAGAGGGTTCTTATCACCTCCTCTTTCATAATAGTTGCAAGTAGTAGAAATAAATTCAACCATATAACCACAAGAATCATTCAACTTAGATAATTTAGGCACATAAAGAGGATCATTAAATTTATTTTGGAATTCATTAGCATGCTTCCCTCTTTCAAAATAATTATAAGATCAATATCAAGTTTAATATCATGGTTGCAACAAATATTTGGAACTAAAGATAATTGCAAACCACATAAGTATTTCTCAACATAAGCAAATTTCTCCTCATGGTGTAATTAGGAGAATTAAGAACAAAGTAGGACTCTCATGAGTAAGAGTACCATCACAAACAGCAAGTATATCATTTTTATCCTCACATAATTTAGTAACAACTAAACATGGAGGTTTATCAATAAGCATAGGACCATCATCTAAAGCATTATCATATAGCATATTTAAGCAATACTCCTCATTATCATCAATAAGTTCACTAGTAGCATTATAGAAAGTAAAGGAGCATTATTAGTTTCATCATAATAGCATGGGTTATCATATAGGACCATAGAATTTTCAGTTTCACACTCATCATAACATGGGTTCTCATAAATAACAAAAGATTTTTGAGTTTGAGTGCTATTATCAAATGTTGATGGTGAAGTTGGGAGATCCAACTCTTCCCCAAGCTTAGGTTGGAGCACATCCATTTCAATCTCCTCTTCACATACTTCCTCTTCCAAGCTTATGTTTTCATCATCCTCTTGGGTTGCACGGGCATCCCAAGCTTAGGTTCTTATTCCGTGGCAGCAAGAATTCTTTCTTTAACATAAACATTATCACTAAATTCTTTTTTGCAAATTTGGAGAATAATAGAAACTTGCCCTTTCATTTCACGAGCTACATGACTAGTTGCAAGAAATTTATCAAGAAGAGAGTCTATCTCATGGGCTCCAACATAAGCAATATATTTCTCAACTTGTTCTATATCAGGGCATAAACATTCATCTTCACGATAACAAGCAATTATAGGATCACTATTATACTTGCATTGATAGTGGGAATGTTTAACAACTCTTTATTGCAACAAGTTATACCATGTAACTCACAAAACTGAATAGCTATTTTGTGAAGAGCTTTAAGAAATTTACCCACTCTATTTCCCTCTTTGTCTGATTGATATTCAGAGTAGGCGTCATACCTTTTAAAATAATCATTACCATAGACATTCAGAAAGTTTCTAGATAGCTTATCATACATATTAAAAACAACACCAGTTTTTATGAGGTTTTAATTTTTTATGCAAAACTGAAAATAAATATGCAAACCGAACTAAAAAATGCAAGACAATGACAAAACAAGATAAATTGCTTTGAAGGTAAAGATGGATAAGATGATGCTCACGTAGGTGCAACCTCCCCAAGCTTAGGTGTTAGCACAAGTTGGTGATGAAGTTGACTTGGTGAGATATCCTTGGATAAACCTTTCAGCAATGATTTCCCGGCAACGGCGCCAGAAAACTGTCTTGATACCCAATGATGCTACTATGACGGATGCCAGAAAACAGTCTTGATGGCGTGGAGTTGACGGGAAAAATATTCTGCAGGAAGCTTCGTATCTTCCCCTGCAACGGCGCCAGAAAGCACTCTTTATGGCCCTTCACGTAGTTACCCGCGTGAAAAGTAAATGGGTTAGGTTGAGACTCCAAGTGCAGAGTGAAATTTTTGGGTTTTATATGATGAATGCAAGATGGAAAAGTATTTTTGTATTTTCGGATTTAATAATGGCAGAAAATGGTAAAGTGGTAAAGTTGTTGGAAAGGTGTTTTTATGATTAAAAATGGACCGGGTTCATGGTTTCACAAATGCACTCTCTCTTTAA
This sequence comes from Poa pratensis, assembly GCA_947311845.1. NCBI lineage: Eukaryota > Viridiplantae > Streptophyta > Magnoliopsida > Poales > Poaceae > Poa > Poa pratensis. Next base: position 22,233,373 of record CAMZMU010000080.1, read on the forward strand.
TAAAGTGGTAGACAATGGAACACTAGAGTTGACATATGAGATTGCAACACAACAGTTTAATGACAAGTTATAATTATATGGGCATCACGTCCTAACATAGAGACCTTTTGGTTATTAGTCTCTCTTATACTCCACCAAGATGCGAACTAAATCATAACACCTCGGTAATTAAGAAACTCAGAGTATAGCAATAAGTATCATGACATGAAGTTAAAATAAGAACATGCTAGATCTAGTCATGGAGTAGTAGCAATGGTCACACCCACATCTCCGTTAGCATGGTATTTCTTTTTATCCCTAGTGAGGCAACAAAGTAAGGTAAAACACCCAAGTGGATCGCAGAACTTTCTCTCACGTCACTGCACTAGCCACCCCCCGTTACTCCAACTAATGCACACGTTCCCCCTCACATGCTCTCATAACATGCTTGATCATAACAAGTAAATAAGAACAGGGTACATAATATGCATCTACTTTCATAACTGAAACAAAACCATTGCAATCTCAAACATATATAACTCATAAAAAGATCCACCACAAAGGTATTACATAGATGACCGTAATCATGTTCAGCAGCTCATACGGTACTAATTAGTGAAGCTCAAGAGAGAGATACATAAGTTACTTCCACAAACCCATAGTCCAGAGGTGGACTACTCCCTCTTCATCATGGAGACGGTGGAGAAGTCATTGGAGAAGATGGAGACCACACCGGCAGCGCCCCGCCGGAGTTTCCCCCTCCAATCTGCAGCTCCAGGTCTCTGTTTCGGCGTTTCTGTGTTTCTGCGGCGCTCCCTCCAGAGAACGTCGGGAGACTATTTTTATAGGCGTTTTTAGGTCAAAACGGAGTCGATGGAGGAATGATCGACGGCAACGCGTCGAGGCCCAAGTTGGGGGGTCCCACGCGCCAGGTACAGGGGCCGCATGGCCCACCTCTTTGGCCCCCGGGCTCCGTTTGTTCACTTCCTTCGCCCCTAAGTCTTCATCCTTCCAAATATTGATGCTCGTAAATTTGCAGGTGATTTGGACGTCGTTTGGGTCCCTGAAACATTAAAGGAAAGAAATTGGGTTTTCTGCCTGCGCAGGGTTAATTCCATAAAAATAGGAAACATGTCAAATATTCCAAAATCATATAAAAACAGTGATATAACCCTTATATGATGAAATATGACTGGAATATAAGTAAAAATAATGCAAAGTTCATGTATGCATTTTACATGCATCAGGGGTGACCCGAGGATTTAATATCGAACTATGGGAATCAGTAGTGAAGATTTATCTTTCCTATCCTTCTTTTGGTTACCTACAAAACAAAGTAAATGTTTTGGTCCTCAACCTCACCTAGTGGTTGTCAAGCACAAGGTGTGAGAATGATATCAAGATAATATGCAATGCAAACAAGAAATAAATATGCAATGGTGGTAAATAAATATGCAAGGATGGTGGTAGCAATGATAAATGATATTTTTGGGTTTTATATGATGAATGCAAGATGTAAAAGTGTTTTTGTATTTTCGGATTTAATAATGGCAGAAAATGGAAAAGTGGTAAAAGTGGTTGGAAAGGTGTTTCTTATGATTAAAAATGGACCGGGGTTCATGGTTTCACAAATGCACTCTCTCTTTATAAAGTGGTAGACAATCGAACACTAGAGTTGACATATGAGATTGCAACACAATAGTTTAATGACAAGTTATAATTATATGGGCATCACGTCCTAACGTAGAGACCTTTTGGTTATTAGTCTCTCGTATACTCCACCAAGATGCGAACTAAATCATAACAACTCAGTAATTAAGATAACTCAGAGCATAGCATAAGTATCATGACATGAAGTTAAAATAAGAACATGCTAGATCTAGTCATGAGTAGTGGCAATGGTCACACCCACATCTCCGGTAGCATGGTATTTCTTTTTATCCCTAGTGAGGCAACAAAGTAAGGTAGAGATACCCAAGTGATCGCAGAACTTTCTCTCACGTTCACTGCACTAGCCACCCCCCGTTACTCCAACTAATGCACACGTTCCCCTCACACGCTCTCATAATGCTTGATCATGACAAGTAAAAAGAACGGGGTACATAATATGCATCTACTTTCATAACTGAAACAAAACCATTGCAATCTCAAACATATATTAACTCATAAAAAGATCCACCACAAAGGTATGACATAGATGACCGTAATCATGTTCAGCAGCTCATACGGTACTAATTAGTGAAGCTCGAGAGAGAGAGAGAGATACATAAGTTACTTCCACAAACCCATAGTCCAGAGGTGGACTACTCCCTCTTCATCATGGAGACGGTGGAGAAGTCATTGGAGAAGATGGAGACCACGCCGGCAGCGCCCGCCGGAGTTTTCCCCCTCCAATCTGCAACTCTAGGTCTCTGTTTCGGTGTTTCTGTGTTTCTGCGGCGCTCCTTCCAGAACGTCGGGGGACTATTTTTATAGGCGTTTTTAGGTCAAAACGGAGTCGGTGCAGGAAAGATCGACGGCAACAGAGCTCCGAGGGCCAAAAGGGGGGCCACGCGGCCAGGTACTTGGGCCGCGTGGGCCCACTCATCTGGGCCCTCGGGCCTCCGCTTGTTTGTTTCCTTCGCTCCCACGCTTTGTTCCTTCCAAAAAATGATGCTCGTAAATTTCCAGGTCATTTGGACGTCGTTTGGTTCCCTGAAACATTAAAATATAGAAATAGGGTTTTCTGCCTGCATAGGGTTAATTCTATAGAAAATAGGAAACATATCAAATATTCCCAAAATCATTATTAAACAGTGATATAACCCTTATATGATGCAAATATGACTGGAATATAAGTAAAAATAATGCAAAGTTCATGTATGCATTTTACATGCATCAACGTGTGATCCACGCAATCAAGCTCTTTTTCTGGCGCCGTTGCCGGGGAGCAAGAGGATTCCTGCAGGGGAGTTTCACGCTTCCAATCTCTTTACTTTGTTATTGTCTTGCTTAGTTTATTTTTATTTAGTCTTGTTTGCTTTATTTATCAAAAACACAAAAAAATTAGTTAATTGCATTTACCTTATTTCGGTTTACTTTGTTTTTATTTCATCATGCTTCTCCCTAAGTTTACTTTAAAAGATATACCGGTGGGAAGTGGGTCTATCATTGGAAGAGATAACATTGAAGAATTCTTTAGTCATGTTAGTAGACTTAAAGATTTTGAAGACAGATCCTTGGTAGAACTTGCCCCAAATTATGAAATTGCTGCTGCCTTTTGGTTCACATGTTGGAAGCTAGGTTTGTTAATCTTAATCCTATAATGCAGCAAATGTTTTTTAAACTTCATGATATGGAAGAGGGTGAAAAGAAAGATTTTGTTTTAGAAACTCTTCTTAAAGAATTTGGTGATGTTGCTGGGGAGGCTAGAAAAGTTTTCATTCGTTATAAGATGCTTGGCTATTTTATTGATATTGCTAATACACTTGAGAAGCTTGAAAAAGATAGGCTTAAGTACACTAATGAACCCAATTATGAGGGAGAAGTCAAAATACCAATACCTTTTAAGCTTGTAGGAATGCATGAGGCACTAGAAAAGAATTTTGATTGGATTGTTCCTGAAAATTTATTTGATGAGGATAGTGTGCCTAAAAGTAATGAAAGAGGAGTTTCTGAAACTTATATAGATAAGATACAATGCATTGTTGAGAAAACTTCCAACCTTTCTGTTGATGCTTCATCACTTGGAAACACTTGATTCTTACTTTCTGCGCCTAGCTGAAAGGCGTTAAAGAAAAGCGCTTATGGGAGACAACCCATTATTTTATTTCTGCAATTTTTCTTTTCTTTTTGAGTCAAGGAGTTGTTTACTTCTGTAACAATTCCTTTGTATCTTTATTTTATCGCATTGTTGTGCCAAGTATTGCCTCTAATAGGAAGATGATGCTAGATTTGGATTTCTGCGCAGGAACAGATTTCTGCTGTTCACCGTTTTAATTCTGTAAAATCACAGAAAAATTATTTAAATCTGCAAATTTTTTGTGCGTGATCCTCAGATATGTACGCATCTTTCGTTAGTTTAAAGTTTTTCGATCTGAGCAACGTAAGTGCCTCGAAAAAATTCGTCTTTACGGACTGTTCTGTTTAGACAGATTCTGTCTTTTATTTTTCGCATTCTCTCTTTTACTAGTGTTGAGTGGAATTCTTTTTTAGGGTGAAGAGCTTCACATAACATCAGTGGCAGTAGTTAATGTTAAAAGTAACGGTCATGTTTGTGTCCTTATAGAACATGTGAGTTTTTGATTGTGCACTAACCCTCTAATGAGAATTACTTTGAGTTTGGTGTGGCGGAAGTTTTCAAGGGTCAAGAGAGAAGGATGATATAATGTGATCAAGAAGAGTGAAGAGCTTAAGCTTGGGGATGCTCCCATGGATCACCCCAGCATATTTCAAGAAGACTCAAGCGTCTAAGCTTGGGGATGCCCAAGGCATCCCCTTCTTCATCAGCAACTTATCAGGTCATCTCTAGTGAAACTATATTTTAATTCTTTCACATCATATGTGCTTTACTTGGAGCGTCTGTGTGCTTTTATTTTCAGTATTTTATTTTTCTTATGGTCAACTTGATTGGACCCAGCATTCTTGATTGGGAGAGAGACACGCTCCGCTTTTTCATATGAATACTCCTATTCTTCACTTATACTTGTTGAGTATTCTTATCTAGCTATTGCTATGCTTTTAGCTCCTGTTTTGCATGCATCTCTTATTCAGAGCTGTTAGTTCTTTTAAAGAAAGTACTCTCTTGCTTCACTTATAATTGTTTGGAGAGTTTATGTTGAAATAAATTGATTGGTGTTTGGTTGGAACAGAAAATGTTGCATGTGGTAGATGGTATAATGGAAAAAGCTTACATATTCTTGTAGATCACTGTATTGGATAATTTGATACTTGTCAATTGTTTTGAGTTATCAAGTAGTTCATGTTTAAGCTTTTGTATCATGTAGTTAAAACCTATTAATGAAGAACTACCGTAAAGCTCGTTGAAATTTGGTTTGCATGATTGGTATCTCTAAGGTCTAGATATTTTCTAGTAAAAGGGTTTGGTTAACAAGGAAGACAGTGTAGAGTCTTATAATGCTTGCAATATGTTTTCATATAAGTCTTGCTGTGTCGGTTGATATCCTGTGTTTGCTTCAAATAACCTTGCTAGCCTAAACTCTGTACTGAGAGGGAATGCTTCTCGTGCATCCAAAACCTTGAGCCAAAATCCATGCCATCTGTGTCCACCATAACTACCTATATGTGGTATTTCCTTGCCATTCCAAGTAAATTTTTCATGTGCTACCTTTAAACTATTCAAACTTTATTACTCCTATTTTGTGTCAATGTTTACCAAGCTCATGAGGACGGGGTGGATGTCTTTATGTCAACTGTCAAACAGACTTTACCACCGGACTAGCGGCATATACATCCGCTTATCCATTAATTTTGCAAAAAGAGCTGGCAAATGGGGTGCCCAGTCCCAATTAATTACAACTTTAACCGCTTAATTCTCTTCACATTTTTGCCCTGATTTATCAGTCAAGCAATGACAAACAGTGAAATATCTGCATGTGTAAACAAAAGAGAAAGAGGGATGATCTGCCTTGCTGGTAGAAATAACGTCCTTCATGGGAGCCGCTCTTAAAAGTCTGGTTGGCAGGGGTCATATTGTACTTTCCATTTTCTGATTCGTTGACAATTAACAAACACCTCTCAAAACTTATTTTTACTCTCTATATGATTTCAAAAACTTAAAAAGCTCTAGCACATGATTTAATCCCTGCTTCCCTCTGCGAAGGGCCTTTCTTTTACTTTTATGTTGAGTCAGTTTTCCTACTTCTTTCTATCTTAGAAGCAAACACTAGTGTCAACTTTGGTGCAACAATTTTTATATGCTGTATATTGCACTTATTATATTGCTTTGTGTTGACAAATATCCATGAGATATATATGTTGAAAGTTGAAAGCAATTGCTGAAGCTTAAATCTTCCTTTGTGTTGGTTAAATACCTTTTACTTAGAATCTATTGCTTTATGAGTTAACTCTTATGCAAAACTCTTTGATGCTTGTCTCGAAAGTACTATTCATGAAAAGTTTTTGCTTATATGATTCAGTTGTTTGCTCATTATCTACTTGCTAGCAAACTATAGACCATTGACCTGGATCACTTCATTCATAACATGTGCTTTACAATACTATTTGATCAAGATTATGATTGTAGCATGTCACCTCAGAAATTATTTTGTTTTTATCGTTTTACCTACTCGAGGACGAGTAGAACTAAGCTTGGGGATGCTTGATACGTCTCAAACGTATCTATAATTTCTGATGTTCCATGTTGATATTATACCAATTGTTACATGTTTTATATACACTTCATAGCATTTTTATGCATTTTCTGGGACTAACCTATTAACAAGATGCCACAGTGCCAGTTCCTGTTTTCTGCTGTTTTTGTATTCCAGAAAAGCTAGTCTGGAAATATTCTCGGAATTGGACGAAACTTGGACAGAACCTCCTATTTTTCCAACACGTACACGGAGTCCAAAGAGAGACGGAGGGGAGCCACGAGGCAGCCACACCATGGGGCCGCGCGGCCCCCCTGCCGCGCCGTGGGGTGGTGTGGGCCCACGTGCGTCTCCAGCCGCCGCCCTTTCGCCTATTTATTCCTCCCGACGCGAAAACCCTAAATACCCGAGCCATTATCCACGAAAAGTTCCAGAGACGCCGCCGCCGTCAACCCTAGCTCGGGAGGGTTCAGAAGCTCTTCCCGGCACCCTGCCGGAGAGGGGAATCATCACCGGAGGGCTCTACATCACCATGCCTGCCTCCGGAGTGATGCGTGAGTAGTTCATCCTTGGACTACGGGTCCATGGCAGTAGCTAGATGGTTGTCTCTCCACTTTATGCTATCATGTTTAGATCTTGTGAGCTGCCTATCATGATCAAGATCATCTTATTGTAATGCTACATGTTGTGTTTGCTGGGATCCGATGAATATTGAATACTATGTCAAGTTGATTATCAATCTATCTTATATGTTATTTATGATCTTGCATGCTTTCCGTTACTAGTAGATGCTTTGGCCAAGTAGATGCTTGTAACTCCAAGAGTGAGTATTTATGCTAGATAGTGGGTTCATGCCTCCGGTAATCTGGGAGAGTGACAATAACTTCTAAGATTGTGGATGTGCTGTTGCCACTAGGGATAAAATAACCGATGCTTAGCTTAAGGGTGCCGTTAGGTCTAATGCATTTGTTTACATTACGCACATTACTTAATGCAATTATCCGTTGCTTGCAACTTAATACCAACGGGGAACTCGGATGACAACCTGGCGGTGGATTATTAGTCATAGACGCTGTTGGATAACGGTCTATGTATTTTGTCGTAATGCCCACATGAATATCATAGTAATCATCATGTCATATATATGCATTGTCATGCGCTCAATATTTTGTCAATTGCCCAGCTGTAATTTGTTCACCCAGCATGTTAGTTATCTTTTATGGAGAGACACCACTAGTGAACTGTGGACCCCGGTCCATTCTTTTACACTGATAATACAACCAACTGCAAACATTGTTCCTTTTCATTCTCTGCAATTTACTACTGTTTTCCACACCATACGTTTAATCCTTTGTTTTCAGCAAGCCGGTGAGATTGACAACCTCACTGTTTCGTTGGGGCAAAGTAGTTTGATTGTGTTGTGTGCAGTTCCACGTCAGCGCGCCACTGACAACCTTCAGAAGTGATTTCTTGCTCCTACTGGTCGATTAAACCTTGGTTTCATACTGAGGAAACTGCTGCTACACTGCTTCATACCTTCTCTTGGGGTCTCCCAACGAACGTGTGATCCACGCAATCAGTGGACACCAGCCACAAGCAGTTTATGTGGGCGCTGGCGTTCTGCCGCCGATGGCAGTGATCTGTGGACGACCATATCTATGATTAGGCCGTCATCAAGAAAAGCTGCACCTCATTCTTTCATCAGAATTTGATCAGATATGTTTCTTTTACTTTTATTCAAGGCTGGATGATCCAGAGGAAAAAGGTAGAGACATGTTGTTTCTTCCAAAAGAGATTCTGATTCGGTTGTATCCCCTATGGCTGGTTGCTGTGGCGATGAATGATCCGTTGGTCAAGTGCAGGCTTAATATTTGCAAGAATTTGCCTCCTCTGATAATTTGTTGTTTTTCTTCAACGTCTTTTATTTATCTTCTTTTGCTTCAGGATTTATGCATGGAAGATTTATCGCAAAAAAGGTGCATGGAAGATTCATTCCATTGTGGTTATCTATTCAAATTATACCTTTTTTTTATCACCGAGGGATTGATGCTTTGTTTTGGACATATGTTTGATATACAGTATTTTTATCTCTAACCAAACACGTTTCTTCTTCTCATGCAGTGCAACATTTTTTTGGAAGATGATTAAAGTTTCTTCGGGATCTTGAGTTTGAGGCCAGAATACCATGATTGCACAATATATACTGTTTCCACATATTGTTTCTTTTCATGTTATTTTTTATGCAACAAATTAGGTGTTTTTCGTTCCCACTCCTGCATGTCCCTTGGCCTCTCTTTGCTAATTTATTGGTACTAGTGAACGTGCACGTGCAACGCACGTCTTATAATTTTTAATAATATAACTACGCTTTTGAATCTATATTTATTTCATTGGGTTATTTTATGAAGCCATTGTAATTGTTTTCATGATACAAAATTGAAATTGGACTAAATATCTCCCAAGAAGTACTATCTCATTCTAGTTAGCGATGGTGGTATATGAAGAGTGTGTTTGTTATTTCTTGGATTTTTATTATAATTTATCTTTTGTTATCTTTTGTTCGCTTGTGAAACACATGTGAAGTACACATAAAAGAGCATAATAACTGGTCAGATTTAATAATATAATCAATGATGATGAAATGAATATAAAATACTCAGAGCATGTATATAGTTTTTATTTTCTCCCATTAAAGTACTCCCTCCGAGACTGATATTTTCTCTCTTACAGTACTCTCTCTCTCATTTTCCTTAGTTCCCGAATAATCAACATGGTGATATTCAATTCAATACTCCTAGATCCTAAATTAAATACGGATATAACTTTTGCAATATTCACACCTAAATCGCCATGTCTCCATTTCAGCGTTATCTGATGGAGTAGTGACATAGATCAACACAGCATCAAAGCAAAATAAATAAATTCTGGTACCAGATTGAGCGATATGGCTAGTTTTCGTTTAGCATATTTGATTGGATAATATTTTAGAGCACAACAAGAACTGATTGAGCTAGACTACAGTAATAATTGAATGAAAATGAATCATGTCACTGTGAAGTGCCAGGTTTACTCCTACCGCAACCTAAAAAAGACCAAAACGAATTTGAGAGAGACAGTACATAGATAATTTAAAAGGAAAATGGCTTCCCTCCGTATGTAATCATTATAGTCACATAGATCAACACATAATCAAAGCAATTTTTTTTGCTGGTACCGGTTTGAGTGATTATGGCTACTTTTCTTTTAGCATATTTGATCGGATAATATTTTAGAGCATAACAAGAACTGATTGAGCTAGACTACAATAACAATTGAAAGAAAATAAATCATGTTACTGTGAAGTGCAGTTTTATCATAATTTCTAGAGCAGCCAGCCGATTGTTTTTAAGAAACAACATCTATTCAATATGAACTGAGAAAAAACTGAACTTGCCTTGGAAGAGCACAACAAAAACTGATTGAGCTAGACTACAGTAATAACTGAAAGAAAATAAATCATGTTACTGTGAAGTGCAATTTTATCATAATTTCTAGAGCAGCCAGCCGATTTTTTTAAAGAAAACAACATCTTTTCAATATGAACTCAGAAAAAACTGAACTTGCCTTGAAACTGTATTTTCAAGAGCGCTTGAAGGTCAGACTGTTTTCACTATTTTGCACCTAAGCCACGAGCAGAGAACAGAGCTCACTTTCAATGCTGCATGTAGCTAGAAAAGGAGAAACTACTTATCTTGCTCTGTTCAAGTGTTGAATACTACCTTGAGTAAGAATACACAAGCCTATGATCCAAACAAGGATGTTGAGAACTCTAACTGTGGAAAGTGTTTGGTGCATCGATAATCTCATTGATCGTGCACTAGGCACATATATAGGTACAGGGGTGTGACCGGGTCTAGTCTCCCAATAAATACAGGGGGAGAGAGACGCTACAGGTACGACATACAAAACCCAAACCTATACACGTACAAACATGTTCAACACCCCCCCGCAGTCGAAGCGTCGCCGGTGACGCAAAGACTGGACCTGAAACCTTCGAAAGTCGAGGTAGGAAGGCCTTTCGTCATCACATCAGCGAACTGCTGATCGGTGGGCACGTGTAGAACACGAACACGACCAAGGGCGACGTGCTCCCGGACGAAGTGAATGTCGAGCTCGATATGCTTCGTCCGTCGATGATGAACAGGATTAGCTGAAAGGTACACCGCGGAGACGTTGTCACAGTAGACAATCGTGGCCTTCGGTATCTCGCATAGCATTCCTGTAGTAGCTGTCGGAGCCAGGAGCACTCGGCTGCGGCGTTAGCCACAGCCCTGTACTCAGCCTCGGCGCTCGAGCGTGAAACCGTGGGCTGTCTCTTGGACGACCACGAGATCAAGGAGGGGCCGAGGTAGACGCAATAGCCGGAGGTGGAGCGTCTGGTGTCGAGACACCCAGCCCAGTCGGCGTCGGAGTAGGCGACGAGGCTGGTGTCGGAGGAAGCCGTCAAGGTGAGGCCCATGGACATAGTGCCACGGATATACCGAAGAATCCGTTTCACCAGAGCCCAATGAGAATCACGCGGAGCGTGCATATGGAGGCACACCTGCTGGACGGCGTACTGGAGATCCGGCCGCGTCATCGTGAGGTACTGGAGGGCCCCCACGATGGAGCGATAGAAGGCAGCATCGGACGCCGGAGAACCCTCGACGGCGGACACCTTGGCCTTGGTATCTACAGTGTGGAAGCAGTCTTGCAATTTAGCATGCCTGCGTGCTCCAGAAGCTCATGCGCATACTTCTGCTGATGCAAGAAGAAGCCAGTGTCGCGGCGGACGACCTCGATGCCGAGGAAGTAGTGGAGGGCCCCCAAGTCCTTGAGGGCAAACTCAGCGCTGAGCTGAGCTGTAATCCGCTGCAGAAGAGCCGTCGATGAAGCAGTCAGGATGATGTCGTCGACGTACAGTAGCAAGTACGTGGTGTCGGCTCCCTGGTGGAACACGAACAGTGAGGCATCGGACCGAGTGGACCGGAACCCCTGCTGCTGAAGGAAGCCCGCCATCCGCTGGTACCAGGCGCGAGGTGCCTGCTTCAACCCATAGAGAGAACGGGAGAGCAGGCACACATGATCCGGGAAGGCGCTGTCGACGAAACCAGTGGGCTGCTGACAGAACACCTGCTCGGCGAGATGTCCATGCAATAACGCATTGGATACATCGAGCTGGTGAACCGGCCAGGCGCGGGAGGCGGCGAGCTGTAGGACAGCTCGAATCGTGCCCGGTTTGACAACCGGGCGAAGGTGTCGGTGAAGTCCACGCCTGCTCGCTGTCGAAACCCGCGTACCACCCAGCGCGCCTTATGGCGCTCGAGTGAACCGTCGGGGCGAGTCTTGTGCCGAAAGACCCACTTGCCAGTGATAACATTGGCGTTGGGGGGGTCGCGGGACAAGCTGCCACGTGCGGTTGCGCTGTAGGGCATCGAACTCCTCTCGCATAGCGGCAAGCCAGTTCGGATCCCGAATGGCGGCGCGAGCGGAGGAGGGCAGCGGCGACGGAGTCGACGTAGACGGGGTCGATGTAGACGCGGCGTAGGAGAACGCGGGGTCGGTGTAGCGGGGATTGGGACGCCGAGTCCCAACCTGAGCACGGGTGACCGCACCGGTGAGTGGTGCGGCCGCAGCGGGGGGAGCCGAGGCAACCGCGGCACGGAAGGCTGGCCGGGCGTTGACTCGGAGGGCGCGACGGGGGTGCTGCCGGGGCCACGGTGGGCGCGGGCTCAGCCGGGGCCGTAGAAGGCGCGGGCGCAGCCGGAGCCGCGGCGCTGCTGGAGGAGTGTACCTGCTGAAACGGGAAAACCAGCTCATCAAAGTAAACATGTCGCGAGGTGTACATGCGATGGGACACGGGATCATAGCACCGGTAACCTTTGGTGTTAGGGGGATAACCAAGGAAGACACAAGGGACCGACCGTGGAGCGAGTTTATGAGGAGTGGTGGACGCGGTGCTAGGATAGCAAAGACACCCGAAGATCCGAAGATCGTCGTAGGATGGGGGTACACCGTAGAGGAGCTGGTGAGGGGCATAGGTCCAGCGAACACGACAGGGACGGATGTTAAGGAGGAGCGTGGCGGTGGCGAGAGTGTCCGGCCAAAACCGAGGAGGGACATTGGAGTGGCACAACAACGTGCGGACACAGTCGTTAAGAGTGCGAATGACGCGCTCAGCACGGCCATTTTGCTGGGACGTGTAGGGGCAAGTAAGACGGAGGACGGTGCCGTGAGACGCGAGGAGGTGGCGGACAGCAGCGTTGTCAAATTCTTTGCCATTATCAGTTTGTAGCGCGAGGATGGACGACCGAATTGTGTGGTGACATATGAATAAAAATTGGTGAGAGTGGCGAGAGCGTCGGATTTACGACGGAGAGGAAACCTCCACACATAATGAGAGAAATCATCCAAAATCACCAAATAGTATAAATAACCCGTGTTGCTAGCAACCGGGGACGTCCAAACATCACTATGCAACAACTGAAACGGAAAAGTAGATATAGTGGTAGACTCGCTAAACGGGAGACGAACGTGCTTGCCGAGACGGCACGCCTCACAAGTATGGTGTTCGGCCTTATTACATGAGAAAGAAAAACTCTGTAGAATTTGGTGCAGGACGGTGGAGTTGGGATGACCGAGACGAGCATGCCAGAGATCGACGCTAGCGGCAAGGGCGGCTGGATGGGTGTGGCGGTGGTGTCGGTGGTGGAGGAGTGCACCGGGTAGAGCTCATCCGGACTATCACATCGGTGGAGAACCATCCGTGTACGGGCGTCCTTCACAGAAAAACCAACGGCGTCAAATTCAACAGTAATTGGATTCTCACGAGTAAGACGACGAACCGAAACAAGATTTTTAACTAAGTTAGGGGAGACAAGGTTAGACATGGTGATAGGGGTAGACGTGGAGGGAAACGACCTATGACCGACATGTGTAATGGGTAAGGAGGAACCGTCACCGACGGTGATGCGAGTAGAAGTTTGAACAGGAGTGGAAGACGTAAGGTTACCGGGATGATATGTCATGTGAGCGGTGGCGCCCATGTCCATGTGCCAGTCACCGTCGCCACCGTAATGGCTCGGTGATGGCGCCGAGTGCAGCGCGGCGAGGAGAGCTGGGTCCCACGGCGGCGGCACCTGGGGAGGGTACCCTCCGGATGGTGGCGCGGCGGCGGTGTAGCCAGCAGCGGTCGGCGGCGCGTAGTAGGCAGGCGGTGTGGCGTCGTAGGCTGGGTAGGAGGCGCCGGGGGCGCTGCAGCAGGGCCGGCGAAGTACGCCTGATGGCTGGACGGGTGCTGCCCGAAGATGCTCGGCGCGGGTGCCCGAGGCACCGGCATGGAGTAGGCGTGGACCACGCCCGTCCACGGATTTGTGCCGTAGGTCCAGGGCGGGGTGGGCTGGTTCGGGCGGGGCGCCCCCCCGTGCGCTTGTCCTCCCTCAGTCGCCTGCTGTTGAGGCTGCTTGCGGCCCCCGCGACGACCCCCGCGACGGTTACCGCCGCCTTGCTGCTGTGGAGGAGCGGCAGGTGGGGCGGGATTGTGCCACGGTGGCGGAGTGAGCTGCTGTGGCGGCCGTGGAGCGGGCGGAGCAGGAGCGATGGAGCGCCGCGGGAGGTGCCGGCGGCGAGGGCGTGGTGCTGCGCGCGCTTCTTCACGCCTTTCATCCGACGTTCCTCCAACTTCAAGTATGCCACAAACTTGGGAAAGGAGGGATCCGTCATCAAGGTGAGATTACCGGCGGCGTTGCCGAAGTCCTCGTTGAGGTTGGCGGTGAGCGTGGTGAGGAGGTACTCGTCGTCGACCTTGGCGCCGATGTCGCGGAGATCATCCGCCAATTGCTTGAGGCGGCGGGTGTACTCGTCGATGGTCTTGTCGTCCTGATGGCAGTCGTTGAACTCTTGCTGCAGGAAGACGCGACGCTGGAGCTTGTTGTCGGTGAAGAAGCCGTTGAGCTTGGTCCACACGGCAGCGGCATCATCGCCCTCAGCGACGACGGTGTGAAACAGATCGCGCGAGATGGTGGTGAAGAACCAGCGGATGAGCGTGGCGTCGATGGAGGTCCACTCGGGATCGGCGGCCATGATGCGCGAGTCGGTGGAGCCATCGATGTGATCCAGAAGATTCTCCTCACGGAAGAGAAGAGAGAAGTAGGTCTTCCAGGGGTAGTAGGAAGCGTTGGAGGAGTCGAGGTCACGGGGACGCGATCCCGGATGCGAATCTCGCGATGACGGCGGGATCGGGGCCGGCGAAGGGTTGGTCCGGGAGGAGGCGGCGGGTGACGACATGGTAGATCGAAGAGAGAGCGGCGGCGCGGGAGAGAGAGGGCGCGGCGGCTGGGGGGGGGAGGTGCGGCTGCGAGGAGGGGCAGCGGCAGGGGCGGCGGCGGCGGCGGCGGCCAAGAGGCGGCGGCGGCGGCGGCAGGGTGGAGCCCGAGGCGGCGGCGGCTAGGTGGGGCGGAAGCTAGGGTTAGGGATCGATTTGGTGTCTGATACCATGTGGAAAGTGTTTGGTGCATCGATAATCTCATTGATCGTGCACTAGGCACATATATAGGTACAGGGGTGTGACCGGGTCTAGTCTCCCAATAAATACAGGGGGAGAGAGACGCTACAGGTACGACATACAAAACCCAAACCTATACACGTACAAACATGTTCAACACTAACTATTTGTTAATATCTCGTGAAATTTAGTTAAGGGATACAAGTGTATGAATACTACGGGGAACGACTGAGAATCTGAAACAAGATCTAAGTATCAGAATTATGGTGAGCATTGTACTACTTTCTGACGAAAACTGCGTAGTTCTCTTTTCCCTGTCCATTCACCTGACTGAACTTGTGCTAGCATCACCACAAAAACTCCCGGCTGGCTACGCCTCTAGAAAAGCACCACAGACCGATTGGCATATGCTATCTTTGTACATGACCACACTTTGGAACAGCCGTACCTTGGGTGGAGCAGGGTCGACGGAGTTCCAGAGATTTCGGCTGAACTGCGAGACGGCAGCAATGTCGGCGCACAGGCGGAACGGCGAGATTGGAAGCTTTGGGCGTGGGTTGGGTTTTCTGTCGAGAGAGTTCAATCCTTTTTGTAGATGCCTTTGCCTTCCCGAACGGGAAAGAATTCCATGTCCGGCAGCATCCGTGTTCGAACTGAGTTCGTGTCAAAGGACAATTCGTGTTGGAGTTGGATTTCGGTCCGTGACTCTTCAGTTTGGAAAACATTAAGCTGAAGAAAATTTTCTAGCCACTCCTCTTGGCTCTTGCTCGAGACCACCTGGAAGGCTGGAAGTAGCGGACATCTCCGGGAGCACGAAGCACCGCCGCGCTGGTCGACTTTCCAAACCCCAGCTAGTGATGAATTGCAAGCTGCACGTCGTGGTGAGAGGAATAGGGAGGTGGAGATGGAGGGCAATGGCCTTCAAGTTTCTGCCGTGTGGCTACTCTGTTGCGTCTTCGTCCCTGGCGCCGCATTGGCATACTCGCTGGCGGCCGATCCCAGACATCCCACGGTAAGCTTATTTGCTCGGTTACGCTCCGTTCAGTACATCTCCCAAGAAACACTGCCTGAACTTTGTCTCTTGCAATGATAGCCTTCCCCGAGTCCTGCAGCGTCCGTCGCGTCACCGTCGGCGCGCAAAGGCCACCGCGACATATCTCCGACGCCAGCATGGCCACACTACTCCCCCGCTCCCGCGCCGCCGCCGGGGCCGACGACAACCTGCCGTCCCTCCCGCCGCTGGCGTACTCCCGCGCGCCGGAGCCGGCGTCGTCTATGAACGGAGAAAGAAAGAGCACCCGGATGGCGCTGCCACACTACTCCCCCGCTCCCGCGCCGACCGCTGGGGCTAACGATGACCTGTCGTCCCTTCCGCCGACGGCGTACTCCCGCACGGCTGAGCCGTCGTGGTCTGTGAACGGGGAGCGCCATCTCTCCGACGCCAGTGTGGCCACACTACTCCGCTCGTGCGCTGGCGCAGGCGCCGCCACACTACTCCCCCGCTCCCGTGCCGACCGCTGGGCCGACGAAGGCCTGCCGTCCCTCCTGCCGCCGGCGTACTCCCGCGCACCGAAGCCGTCGTCGTCTGTGAACGGGAGAAATGTGAACGGGAGAAAGAAAGAGGAGACGCGGTGGCAAATCTCGTAATTATCACGAAACGAAATAAAACGAACCGGTACGATGGCATTAGCAGTATTATGTGATTTAGTGGGAGGGTAAAACGGGCAAAAGTGAATTTGTGTTGAGTTGTCAAACATTGGAGCGATCTGGACCGTTGGCCAAATATTGAAGGGCTCAGATTCAATGTATCAACACAAGTTTGCTCTTTTAATAGTAGTATAGAAATACTACCTATCCGATGGGAAGCAAATCATCGGACCGATCAGACGCCGCACATTCCGATTCCATCCTACGGCCAGCATGGATCAACGTTTCCAACAAAAAAAACTCTGGCCGATAACAACGCACCTCCCCGTAAATTACCATGATCCCATTAATCGTGGACAGATTTCTCCGTCCCCAAATCGATGCTGCACTGCTCTCCCCACCGCGCCGCCACTCATCTCCCCGCCGCATGAAGTTGTCGTCGGGGCCTCTCTGACCGCCGGCGGCCGGCCGCATAGCCGGGCCGACCAGGCTACACTCCGCACGAAGCATTGGATCGGAGGATGCTTCCTTCAAGGACTACACAAACCGATCAGGTTATTCCTGTGCAAAGTATTCAATTGATCAGGCTAGCTGCAGTACGTTCGCGTCTTGCCGAATCGTCTTCATCGTCTACGCCGGAAGTACTTGGCGTATCAGGCCAGTGCCAACAACTGCAATCAACCTACTAGGTCATACTCTGTTCTTTTTTTAGATATTTGTAAAGTAATACTCACTCCGTTCACAAAAGGATGTCTCAATCTTTTCTAAATTTGGATGTATCTACACACATAGATACATCCAAATTTAGAAAAGATTGAGACATCCTTTTATGAACGGAGGGAGTATATGAAATGATCGAACTGGTTAATTTGCATCAAGCAATTACGTACGCACTAATCTGAATTTCTAATATTGAGATAGTGTGTATTAAATTTTTCTATGCTTCCGGTACATATGATTCATGTGAGATTGCACTTTTCTCTTGCTACCGTCAAATACATATGATTTATGTTCGGACAACACTAATCTCTTGTTTCGAAATATCCAAGTTTCATATTTTGTTCGGTCTAGATAGTTTGCTACATAGAACCATGCTTCTTCCTATTTAAACTTTCATAGAATTTGTATACTAAACCTTGCCCCATGCTTCCTACATTTCTCATATATATGTTTGGTCATCCAGATTACCCTCTTTCCCAATTGGGGCGATTGGACGGCTACAACGCCATTGACGATGGGCACGTCGAGGTCAAGATTATGCTGGTCAATGTCTCCAGCTTGAAGCACCACCACTGGGATGAGCGACTTCTTCACGCCGTCAGATGGGTGTGCTGCTCCTAGTACCTCGGTGCCCTTCACCAACAGGTGTAGTCACTCCAAGAGGCAAGGAGGGTTAACAGTGGTGCATGAGGTCGTTGTTGTTGGTCATCGACGAGCCCTTGATGATTCCCGTCAACGCGCATGTGCCATGGCAATGCAGAGGTGGACGGACGGTGGGTATTGTGCCAAAGGACACAAACCCTGTGATCAATTCTTATTTGTATAAGAAGCAAGTGATGATACTAATGGAAGCAAAAGCTACTTTATTTGGAAGGAGATTACACCATGTGTAGGAAGCAATGACAATAGAAAGAAAATGTTGTTCCATTCGAAGCAAATACTATTTCTTTTGGAAGCAATCTATATGCTTCCTACGTACCAATGTTGATAGAAAAAAAAGTTTGTTCCATTCAAAGCAAATACTGTTTCTTTTGGAAGCAATCTATATGCTCTTATGTACCAATGTTGATAGAAACAAATGTTTGTTCCATTCAAAGCAAATACTATTTTGTTTGGAAGCAATCTACAAACTATATGCTCTTATGTGCCAATGTTGATAGAAACAAATGTTTGTTCCATTCGAAGCAAATTCTATTTCTTTTGGAAGCAATCTATATGCTCTTACGTACCAATGTTGATAGAAACAAATGTTTGTTCCATTGGAAGCAAACACTAATTTATTTGTAAGCAAATTATATTCTCCTTTAGGAAGCAATGTTGAGAGAAACGAATATTTCTTGCATCTTTTCTTGGTAGAAATAAAATACCAGAAGTAACAACCTCCAATATCTTGGAAGCAATCTACATGGCTGACAGAAGCAAAATATTGTTTGGAGGAAGCCACCTTAAGTTGCACTCACATGTAATATATTTTTCGCAAAAAAGATGATTCCATTAATGAAAAATATTGCTTCCGTGAAAAATATATTTTTGTTGTGTGTAGGGAAAAACATAATTAATTTGCTATGTTTTAGTGGAAAATAAATCTTAATTTTGCAAAATTATTTCCTAAAAGTAACATGTTGTTTTAGGTAGTATAGATCAGATGGGAGTAGTTTAAGAGGAAGCATGCAATTTGTCCTTGAATGGCGGAGGTGTATTGTGGGCCTGTTCATTTTTTCATAAACTAAGGAAGCATGCAGAAGGCCTGGTTGAAAATCCAGCGTGCACGCTAAAATTGCGGCCAAAATGAGCGGGTCTGCATCTAATCCTATGCCTCAACCGCATCAGATCGAACGGCCTGGTGCTAGTCCGATGGGAAGCTCCTCCCATCGGACGCCGATTCCTAGCGCTTGCCTTTATTTATTTATTTTGATTTTTCAACGGGGGGATAAAGTCCCACCTGAATTTTCCATATATGTGTGATATACTCAAGCCAAAGGCTGAGGTTTTTTTTACAACATGGAGCCAGCAATACATGAGGGGAGGGAGGGAGGCAGCATGCCTAGAGCATCAGACAGCACGTCAAATCTCACCCTCACGAAGGCGCCTTTATTTATTAGCTTTTTATTACAAGCGTCAGAAGAAATTCAGCATTGTTGCTTTTGACTATGTACGAGCTTGGCATATGTACTACAAGGCTTTTCCACAAAACCCAAAAGAACTACGAGCTTGCCATATCTACTACAAGGCTACTTCATATGAACCCTAAAGAACTACGAGCTTCGCATATCTACAATACTACAATTCACCGCCTCTTGATGCGAACAAAGCATTCACTATGTTGTCACGAATGTTGTTCATGCTAACATGGTCCTCTCCCAAATCATTGTCATTGTTGCCTCTTTGTGTGGAAACAACATGCCCTGGAGGCATATAGTTCTCATCACTATCACATCGATAGAAATCCAGATCGAACAAGTGACTATCGCGAATGAAGTTATGGAGTGCTAAACATGCAATGATAATCTCTGTCTGCTTCTCTAACGGGTAACTTGATATACCATGCAAGATGCGTCATTTCTGCTTCAACACCCCAAATGATCTCTCAATAGCATTTCGCAAGGATGAATGGGCATGGTTGAATATTTCTTGCTTCCCGGTAGGAGCTCTAGCTAGTCTAAACTCAGGTAGATGATACTTGGTTCCTGTATATGGTGAAAGATATCCTTGCTGATTGGGATAGCCCGAATCAACTAGATAGTACCTTCCTGCATTAAACAAAAGTTAATGATAGCATAAATGACACTAATATCATGCAATGAAGAATGCACAAGCCTAACATATACCTGGAGGAGGATGAGGAAAATTTGCTTGAAACTTAAGCAATGTATCTTTGAATATCCACGTGTCATGCACCGAACCTGGCCATCCAGCAACTATGGAGGTGAACCGCAAGTCAAAATCACAAACAGCCATGACATTCTGTGTGGAATATCCAAGTCGACCAACATGGTTGACCATATGAGCAGCTGGCACAATAACTAGTATGTGTGTCCCATCAATTGCACCAATTGCACCATTGAAATGAGGTGTAAACCTAGAGTCCCGTAGCCTCTCATGCACAGTTGGGAACTGTGGATCAATAGGCTTGATGATATCTCCCGCTGACGAGGGGTGGACTCGGCAAATCCCTGGGTTGTGTACCCCGGTTGATTGAGGGGGAGAGAGATGAGCGCTGGTGATCACGACGGCTGACAAGCGAGGCGTTTTACCCAGGTTCAGGCTCCCGGAGGATAACACCCTACTTCCTGCTTGTCTGGTTATTGATGGTGAGCTGTGGCTACAATGGCGAGATGGCGATCTCGCTAGGGTTTGTGTGGCGGCTATGAGCGTACCCTAGACGAAGGACCCTCCTAGCCTTTATATGGTAGGCTAGGTCTCAGGTGAACGGTGCCGATGGCGCTTACAAGCATGGCGGGGTCGCATGACCTAGCGTCGACTATCTTGGGCCGCACGTCGTCCTCCTTGGGCCTTCCTTGGGCCCTCATCACAAGGCTGATGGGCTTGGCGTGACCCAGGTATCCCCACCGTGGGGTAGTCGAAGAGTGACCCCACGACAGGAGCCCCCGAGTGCTTAGTCGAATCGTAGAGTCGGGTAAAGGACTCCATCCTCCTGGGCACGCCTTCGAGTTCCTGAAAGGGACAAGTAAAATTAGTCGACTCCGGCCGTTCAGGGCTTACGGAGGATTCCTTAGTCGAATCGTCGACTGCAGGGTTAAATACTGCGAATACGCCTTAGTCGGTGATTTTTCGACTGCTATTGTTCTGAGTCACTCGGGAGCGCGAACAGCGCTCCCGATGGGAGTAGCCCCCGAGATTAAGCTGAATTGCTTGCAATTGAGGTTAAACTCAATTTTTCTTCAGTCGAAAAGCCTGCTCCCGATGGGAGTAAAAAGGGACTCGACTTGGAGTCGCGACTGGCTTTGTGTGACTTACTGTGTATTCGGCCGGTTTGGCTTACTGCGCGAGTTTGCTCAGCATTTGGAGCTTACTAAATGCTCTTGCACTCGATGAACTGTTCGAGTTCTCAATCAGCTCGTTGGCTTACTGTACGAACTTATTCAGCTCTGAGAGCTTACTGAATTTTCTTGCACTCGAATGAACTGTTCGAGTTCTCCATCAGCCCGTTGGCTTACTTCCTACGCCTTCGTGGTTGACGTCAGTGCTGACGTTTTTGACGCACTCTGTGTCCGATGGGACGTGACAGTGCGGTCCCACTGTCAGTATTGACTGGAGACAGCGGTTGCCGCTTTTTTCTGACCGTTGGGCGCGAAAATTTCGCGGTGTGATGATGGCGCCTTGATTCCCGCGCGTAGTGGGCGGCGTGGCCGCGACGGTTGCTATCTCCGCGCGACACGTGGACGGCCAGATGATGTTGTGGAGTGCGGTTTCGCAGGACGGCCAGGATTAACTGGCCACGCGGTATATAATTTTTACCGCAGCGGTGAACAGTTCATCCATCCCCATTCCGTCGTCTCCGCTGCTCTCCGCCATTGTTGCTCCTCTGCTAGTTTCTCTCCTCCCCCTCCATGAGCAAGGCCGCGATGAAGAGGGGAAGGCTGCTGCTGGCGCCGGCCGCCGCCGAGAGCGTGATGAAGAAGCCCGACGGCGATTGGGTCAAATCGTCGGTGAAGAAGGCCGACCTCGAGGCCCTCCGCGCGCAGGGGCTGCTGCCGCCGGCAGACCAGGCGACGGTGCGCGCTCCTGGGAAAGAGGTATTTCCCGCTCCTCGCGAGGGGGAACGCGTTTGCTTCGTGGATTTCCTTCCGCGGGGTTTCGGGTTCCCCCTCCACGATTTCGTCCGTGGTCTCTTGTATGCTTATGGGATTCAGATCCACGATCTGACTCCCAATAGCGTCTTGAGCATCGCGAGCTATTTCGTGCTCTGCGAGTGCTTCCTGGGAATCGCACCCAACTGGCTGCTGTGGAAGTCGCTATTCCTCGTGAGAGGAACGTGGGGAAGAGCAAGCAGGTGTACCCAGTCGGCGGCTTCGGCATCCAGGTGCGTGGCGACACCTCCTACTTCCAGATGAAGAAGTCCGACTCCGTCCAGGGCTGGCGGAAGAAGTGGTTCTACATCAGGTGCGACCAAGCAGGGCTTCCTGAATTCGCGCTGATCGCGAGTTGCGGAAGACGAACGCGTGGGCGCACCCGCTGTCGAAGGAGGACAGGGAGCGACTCAGCCCTTGCTGACGCTACTGCGTGGCCTTCTGAAGAGTCTGGGCGCGAGACAGGTGGAATTCACCTCATCGCCACCTTCTTCAGGCTTCGGGTGCAGCCGCTGCGCAGTCGCGTCCACCCCATGTGGGCGCGTGAGGATGCTGGCAATGAGCTTGATGATGACGCAGTCGAGTCGAAGGTGAGGAGCATCACAGTCTCCGAGCCGCTGACCCGTGCAACGTCAAGTGCCCAGTCGAGCCATATGGGCCTAGTAACCCTGTGCCTGAGGTGAGCTTTGTTTGCTTTGTCTTGTATCTTCTTCTGTTGAATCGTTTTGCTTGACTCGAATGCTTCATTTGCTGACAGGGTCGTTCGAGCTACGTCAGTCTCCCTCCGTTGATGGAGAATGGACCTCACGAAGAGGCAGAGTTCCCTGAGGACGAGGTGATGACGATGAAGTTCCCTCCGCCACCTCTCCGAGTGAAGAGTTGGAGGAGGATGATGAAGACGAGGAGCCGCTGCGGAAGCGGCAGAGGCGAAAGGGTGGCGACTCTGGTTCTGCCTCGTCGCCTGTGAAGGAGGCGGGTGTGATCGAGGAAGAGACGAGCGAGTCCTCTTCGGGTGCTAAGCACCCGAGTGATCTGGCGGAACCGTTGGTCGTGCCTCCACTCGGCTCTGCACCGCCGATCGAGTTCGCGAGGATGGCCTCCGTCTCCTTGGGGAGTGAAGATGATGATGTAGTCAGGTTAGTCGCATAACCTTGCTTTGTTTTTGTCGAGTGTGCTTTTTCACTTGCGGGTCCTTGAATTGAGATTTCTTGTGACAGCGACCGTACCGGCGCTGCTGTTTCTTCCCCTCGTGAGATGGAGCACACTTCTGCTCCCATGATCGAGCAGACTGCGAGGACGACCGGAGAGGAGGCTCTGGCGGGTGACGTTTTGGCCTTGAAGGCTTCGACCTCCGCCATGCCTGAGAGGTCTGCTGATGCGACTCCGGTTGACGCTGGGCTGCTTGAGCATGTAAGTGTTCTTCGATTCCTTCTGCAAGATCTGTATCGGGTGCGCGTACAGCGCTCCCGATGGGAGTAGCCCCCGAAGATGCGCGTGACTGGAATAGTCGGGCGCAGATTGATGTCTTGTGTTTCCTGCAGCCATTTTACGCCAGCAGATGGAGGGAGCCGCAGCCTTCGTTCGCATGGAGCAGGAGAGGGATCAGCTCCGCACTGCTCTGGAGCAAGCGAATAGTAAGTGTGAACCCTTGTGTTCGAGGGGTGCTTCGACTGCCTTTATTGCTAACTTTGCTCCGTTGATCCGTAGGCGAGAAGGAGAGCATGAAGACGCGGGTCGCGGAGCTGGAGAAATCGCTGGGTGAAGCCCAAGAGCGGGAACAAGCTCGGGCTGATCTGGAGAAGACCCAGGTCGACCGCTTGCTCGCACTCGCAGATGTTGTTGGAAGTAAGTTTTTCGGCTCAGTGCCTACTTTGCCTCTTTTCGACTTTGACGTCTTACGGGTGTGGATTTCTTTTGAACAGAGAATTGCGGAGGTGCTCCTCCAGAAGGGACTTCTAGCGAGAGTGTCGGTTTGGCGCAGGCTGTTGGCTTCGTCGACCGCGTCTGCGCGTATGCATCGGCAGCGCTGCAGCAGTCGACGGCGGCCCTGCAGAAGTCGACGGAGGCCTTAGCGACTGTGCACCGGAACATCTTTCCGAACCAGCCACCACCAGCTGCTGTTGACGCACTCGCGGCTCCATTCGAAGGCAATTCGAATGTCCTGGCGGACTTCACGCGCGCGCAGACGGTACGCGGCTCAGAGCTCACTTTCCAGCTGCTTCTTGGTCACCAAGTCGTAGGTGATTTTGAGAAGGTTGTCAGCGACTTCCCTCGGAAGCCTGATGGCAGACCGCGTCCCTTAGCGGTGTGAAGGTGCAGGCGAGCCAGCTAGCTGCGAAGTTGGTCGCCACCTTCGAGAGGAGGATTGCCAAAGCTGCAGAGTTGGCTGCTAGGAAGAGCCGTTCCCAGTCGGAGTCTGTAGTGTAGACTTTTTCCTTTTAGGACTATGCTTCTGCTTTTGGGCTTGAGTCTGTAATGCACTTTATATTGTGCGAGTGAACATGCTGATGATGAAATGTGAATTCGCTCCCTCGGGGGTGCAGTCGCCGAGTCTTTTTTGATATCTGGCTTGGATGAATTATGTTGATTCTTTTCCTGGCTTGACGCTGTCAATTCTTGGCAGTCTGATATGGGCGAAGCTCCTGACGTTGCTGGAACGACTGGCGCGGACGATGAGAGGACACCACTTCGGCTGCGCCTACTCGTCGCCGCCGTCAAGCTCCTCCAGCTCCTGTGCGAAGCGTAAATGACCAGAGAGTTATCACCTTCATGAGGAACAAGGTGGTTGAGCTCGAGTCGAAGCTGAAGAATGCTGAGTTGGAGCTGGAGCGATTGAGGTCGCGGCCCGTTGCGCCGTTCTCCCAGCGTGAAGAGTTTCTGCTTGGCGAGATGGACTTGATCAGTCGACAGCTGCAAGGTTGGCCTTCTAGCGTTTTTGCTTCGGCTTCTGTGTCTTCCTGCTATGCTTAATGCTTGGCCTTGATGCAGATGTGAACTCTGACTGAAGGCTGAGCAGCTTCGAGTGGACGAGCGAGTAGAGAAAGAGGCCGCCGGTGACTCACCCGAAGCGCGCCAGTTTTGGTCGAACAAATCCAAGGTAGTGTACTGGCACGAATGCTGGATCGCACCTGGCGGGCTGCTGTGCTCTTGGAAGGTTGCAGAAAAACCCTCTGGCAGATCAACAAGGTGTACTTTCCTCACAACGAGCAGCCGAATGGACTGACTGCGCTTCTGGAGAGGTTCCGTGAAGGCGGTGCGTTGAAGGAAGTCGTGCACGCTCAACTTGTTGCCGGGGCGAACGTGGCGTTGGCGTACGTTCGAATGCACCGGCCTAATCTTCCATTGCACAAGGTGCTTGACGGCTTGCCTGGAGAGGGTGACTATGCCGATACTCTTGCGGCTGCGCGCCAGATGATTCAGCAGGTTCAGAACTTCAGCGAGCACCTTGTAGGGCCACTTGATGCGCCAAAGGGCGAGCCTGTAGAATAAGAGCAGTAGAGTGCTGTTGCATAGCGTTAGCTTGTAAAAGAAATTTTCCAAGTGGAAATATGATTGTATGTATGTCGAGGTGGGGGTAGCCCCCGAGTTAGTAAATTGTATCTGTAGACGTCTGTAAACCTGTATGGCGCAGCCCCCGAGTGGATCGAGTGCGGCCTAGGCTTTTGAATTAGACTGTGCGGCGCAGCCCCCGAGTGCTTCGAGTGCGGCCGAGGTGTGGCGAGTCAGACCTGTGCGGCGCAGCCCCCGAGTGCGTCGGGTGGCGACCTAGGTTTTCGAGTT
This sequence comes from Poa pratensis, assembly GCA_947311845.1. Lineage (NCBI taxonomy): Eukaryota > Viridiplantae > Streptophyta > Magnoliopsida > Poales > Poaceae > Poa > Poa pratensis. The sequence goes on from CAMZMU010000080.1 coordinate 22,259,142, forward strand.
GGACCTGTATGGCACAGCCCCCGAGTGCGTCGGGTGCGGCCTGGGTTTGACTTAGACCTGTGCGGCACAGCCCCCGAGTGCGTCGGGTGCGGCCAAAGGTTTGCGAGTGACCTGTAAGGCGCAGCCCCCGAGTGCTTCGGGTGGCGACCTAGGTTTTCGAATTGGACCTGTATGGCGTAGCCCCCGAGTGCGTCGGGTGACGGCCTAGGCTTGACTTAGACCTGTGCGGCGCAGCCCCCGAGTGCTTCGGGTGGTGGCCTAGGTTTTTGAGAGTCATCTGTATGGCGCAGCCCCCGAGTGCGTCGGGCGCGGCCTAGGTTAGACAGACCTGTGCGGCGCAGCCCCCGAGTGCTTCGGGTGGCGGCCAAGGATTCTGTGGGTGACCTGTATGGCGCAGCCCCCGAGTGCGTCGGGTGACGGCCTAGGCTTGACTTAGACCTGTGCGGCGTAGCCCCCGAGTGCTTCGGGTGGCGGCCAAGGATTTTGCGGGTGACCTGTATGGCGCAGCCCCCGAGTGCGTCGGGTGACGGCCTAGGCTTCACTTAGACCTGTGCGGCGCAGCCCCCGAGTGCTTCGGGTGGCGGCCAAGGATTTTGTGGGTGACCTGTATGGCGCAGCCCCCGAGTGCGTCGGGTGACGGCCTAGGCTTGACTTAGACCTGTGCGGCGCAGCCCCCGAGTGTTTCGGGTGGCGGCCAAGGATTTTGCGGGTGACCTGTATGGCGCAGCCCCGAGTGCGTCGGGTGACGGCCTAGGCTTGACTTAGACCTGTGCGGCGCAGCCCCCGAGTGCTTCGGGTGGCGGCCAAGGATTTTGCGAGTTGAACCTGTATGGCGCAGCCCCCGAGTGCGTCGGGTGATGGCCTAGGTTTATGTTGCTTTTTGACTAAAAAGTAAAGGGAGAGCTTGTTCCACAAATCACTTCATTGATTTTTGCGGGCAGGCCGCCTCATTAAAAACCCTTCCAGTCCCTCAGGTACCCTGGTAAGGGAAAAAGTGCGTCTGGAACCTGCCGCTTCTTGAGATGGTACACTTTGTTACAAGGGGGAGTCGATTAGGCGTAGAAGCGGCGCAGTTGCGCCACGTTCCACGGGTTGCCGTCGAAGTACATTGTCCATGCGTTGGACAGGTCGGGGACATCTGGCAGCTGGGCTTCTATCCACTCGGTGGTGAATTCTGGGAGCACTTGGGCCTTGATTGACTTCGGGTGAGCGTATTTCAGCCCCCAGGGTCCTAGCTCGACGACCCACTTAGCGACTCGTCCTGTCGCGCATTGGTTGGTCAGGATGTCGGAGAGCCCGGAGGAGCTTACCACCGTGATCGGGTGCTCGGAGAAGTAATGGATTACTTTCCTTGAAGTCATGAAAACTCCGTAGGCCAGCTTCTGGTAGTGCGGGTAGCGCTGCTTGGACAGGGTCAACACCTCGCTAAGGTAGTAGACGGGTCGCTGAACAGGGTAACTGTGTCCTTCTTCTCGTTCGACTACGAGTACCGTGCTGACCACCCTGTTTGTGGCTGACACGTAGAGGTATAGCGGCTCGTTCTCCAGTGGAGCCACCAGTACTGGGGAAGTCGTGAGTGTTTTCTTGAGTTGGTCGAACGCGACTTGCGCTTCTTCTGTCCACTCGAACTTGTCTGTCTTTTTCATCAGTTGGTAGAAAGGCAGGGCCTTTTCTCCCAACTTACTTATGAACCGGCTGAGAGCTGCGACTCGGCCGGCTAGGCGTTGCACCTCGTGAAGCTTGGTCGGTGCTGGCATTGCGAGTATGTTTTGCACCTTCTCAGGGTTGGCTTCGATTCCTCTTGCAGAGACGAGGTACCCAAGCAGTTCTCCGGCTGGCACGCCGAAGACACACTTGTCTGGGTTCAGCTTGATCTGATACTCGTCGAGGGCGGCGAAGACCTTGCGGAGGTCGGCGATGAGGGTGTCCTCCTTGCGGGTGGTGACGACGATGTCGTCGACGTAGACTTGGACGATCTGCCCGATGAGCCCTTTGAGGCATGCTTGCATTGTGCGCTGGTACGTGGCACCAGCGTTCTTCAACCCGAAGGGCATCGTCTGGTAGCAGAAAACGCCGTCGGGTGTGATGAATGCTGTCTTCTCCTCATCTCGACGTTCAGTCTGATCTGCTGGTAACCTGAGTAGGCGTCCAGGAAGGACAGGCGTTCGCAGCCTGCAGTCGAGTCGATGATCTGATCTATCCGCGGGAGCGGGAAATGGTCCTTGGGGCAGCATTTGTTGAGGGCGGTGAAGTCGACGCACATGCGGAGTTTCTTCGTCTTCTTCTTCTCCACCAGGACTGGGTTGGCGACCCAGTCCGAGTCTTGATCTCTCGATGAACTTGGCATTCAGCAGTCGATCGATTTCTCTGCTGATTTCGTCTCGCTTGGGCCCGGAAAAGCGTCGCATGGCCTGTTTGACGGGTCTGGCGTCCTTGTGGACTTTAAGGAGTGCTCGGCGAGGTTCCTGGGTATTCCTGGCATGTCAGAGGGTTGCCATGCGAAGATTCTCCAGTTCTCACGTAGAAACTCGACGAGCGCGCCTTCCTATGCGGGAGTCAGACTCGACGATACTTTGACCGTCTTGCTGGCGTCAGTCGGGTGGACCTGATGGGTCGTTGTGTCGTCAGCCGCGTTGAAGGCAGCGTCCTTGGCTGGTTTCTTGCGGGCTGGGAAGATGGTCTTGTCGTTGTCGACTGCCATTGCCTCGAAGTGCTCTTCGACTCCGAAGAACTCGAGATCTTGCTGAACTCGCGGTCGCAGCTGTTGGAGCGGTCGAAGTCGCCGTGCACCGTGATGACGCCCTTGGGTCCAGGCATCTTGAGCATGAGGTAGGCGTAGTGAGGTATCGCCATGAATCTGGCGAAGGTTGGGCGCCCGAGTATCGCGTGGTACTGCGACTTCCAGTCGACTACCTCGAAGTCGATCGACTCCCTCTTGAAGTTTTCGGGTGTGCCGAAGATGACGTCGAGTGTGATCGTTCCCATGGGCGTGACTGCTTGCCCTGGTACTATGCCATGGAAGGTGGTCTCTGATGCCGCCAAGTCCGTCGTTGGTCTGTTTATCCTTCTGAGGGTGTCGGCAAAGATGATGTTAATGCCACTGCCTCCATCCATGAACACCTTTTTCAGGGTGTAATCTCCGATCAGAGCTTCGACTACCAGAGCGGCGTGCCCGGGTCGTGGTACTGCAGGCGGGTGATCTGCTCTGGAGAAGTGATTGGTGTCTCTGACCCTCTCAGGTAGTCGGGTACTGCAGGTGGACAGGTGATGGCTTGGAAAACTTGGCGAGTGATGATCTTCTGGGTCCTGTTTGAGGGGCGCCCCTTCTGTATCATGTTAGTTGTCCGCGTGCCGCTGGATATGCGTCCTGGATCACGGTGGGGCATCTTGTTGCGGCTGCTGCTGCTGCAGAAAGGCTCCCGCCGCCTGTGCTGGATTGGCGACTGCGGGTGCGGGCTGCCTGGATGGCCAGCTGCGCGGCTGGCTGCGCTGCGGGTGCTGGAGTGACTATCTTCTGCATGGCTTCGTATATTTTACGTGCCTTTCGACAGTCCTTCAACAGGTGGTTGGATCCCCACTTGCCCGTTTCCGGGTTCCTGAACATGTGGTGCCTGCAGGGTTGTTCCAGCTCTTCCGCTGGGCTTAGTGTGCGTTTCTGCCACTCGCGTTTGGCCTCCGTCGCTGCGGTAGTTGCTGCCGCCGCTTCGGTTGTACTGCCCCTGGCTGTATTGGCGACTCTGGTCCCCCCTTCGACTGTACTGTGCATGGCTGTATTGGCGACTGCTGTCGCGCGCTTCATCCTCACGGGGGGTTTGGAATCCCGCCGCTACTAGCTCGATTGAGTCGTTGCCGTTGTAACGCGGCTTCTTCTTGTGGCGCCCTTCTCGCCAGTTGCTTGGTCCGGCTTCGTCCTTCGGGGAGTAGTGTGAACTATTGCGGACCGAGTCCTCTCCGTCTGCCCACTGGTTTGCTATCTTCATGACCTCGATCATGTTTTTCGGCCGGAGCCTACCAAACTCCTCGCGGAGGTCGCGGCGGGAGACGCCGTGCATGAAGGCATCCATCACTCGGTCCTCCGAGGTGGTCTCCATGGTGTTGCGGAGCAAGGTCCAACGCTGGATGTATGACCGGAGCGGCTCGTCTCGTCCTTGCTTGCATGCTTGTAACTCGACGAACGTCGTCGGTCTCGAGTACGTCCCAGGAAGGATTTAACGAAGGCTTCCGCGAACTCGTCCCACGTCCTGAAGGCGTTCTTGGGTTGAGTGTTGAGCCACCCGCGTGCAGAGCCCGTGAGCATCAGCTGGATGTACTGCATGGCCGTAGTCGAAGTACCGCCCTGGCAGCTGCAGGCTATGAGGTAGTCTTCTAGCCAGAGTCTTGGGTCCTGCTTCCCGTCGTACTTGACTGCTTCTGCCGTGAGCTTGAAGCCCTTGGGCATTCTTGTGTCGCGTATGTTGAAGCTGAAGCATGCGGCGCCGCACGGCTCGTAGTCGCCGTCGTTGCGGTCGTAGTCGAAGTTGGGCGTGCTGACCGGCGCTGGGTGCGGCTGCGGTCTACCGTCCTTTGCGTGATGACGTTGCGGAGGTCTTCACCTGGCTGCGGTTGTCGCAGTTGTCTTGTCGCCGGGGCTGCGAGTGCTGCGGGCTCGTGGTCGCGGCGATCTCGATCTTCACGCGCTTTTTCTGTCGGCGCCTTGTTTACCAGTGCGTCTTCGAGTGCCTTGATAGACATGATCTGCTGCTTGTGGAGGAGAGCGCGCGAGTCGCCCTCTGGCGGCTGTGTCAGCCGCAGGTATGTTTCGACTGCCATGAGTGCGGCTCCGGGTGTCTTGGGGACGGGTATTCCGTCTGCGTCTTCTATGTATGATGACTCGAGGTTGCGGGTGACTCTAGCGCGGTCGACCTCCGTCATCAGGGGCACGCGGGCTCTGTGGCGCCTTGCTCCTTGCGAGACCTCTGTTGAGGCAGTGAACGAGTAAGCGGCCCTCCTGGCGCTCGACGCGTCGGTCCTCCTTGCGTCGGAGGAGCTCGGCCTTCTCTGCGCGGAGTCGTTCGCCTTCCTTCCGCAGCAGGTACTGGACCGCCATAAGGTCCTCCGGGGTGCATCCGGTGGGGGGTATGTGCCGTCCTCGACGTGCTTCAGGGCTTTGATTGCCATGTCGCGGGTGATGGTGAGTCGCGTCACCTGGTCCGGCATGACCACCTCCAGTGGGTATGCGGGTTCGTCGTCGTTGCCCTGCGGCCTCTGGCCGATCATGAAGACTTGCGCGGGGTAGATCTGGGCAGTGGGACGGTGCTGCCACTGCTGCTTCCTTCGTCCGAGCCGTGCTCGGAGCTGAAAATGGGTGCGACGTGGTGGACACCACAGTCGCCGCCGAGGCTCCTTCCCTGGAGTTTCGCGACCTTCGCCGCGGACGTGAGGAGTGATGTCGCTGTCGTCGACGTGGGCGCGATTGGCTTGTTGACGATCTTGCGAGTCGATGGAGACGCGAGTGGCGTGGATGAGAACGGCGCGACCTTCGTTGCGCGCAAGGCGTGGTCGACGTAGTCGAAGTTGATGCAGATCTTGGCCTTGCCAGCGACGCGATCGAGGTAGTCGAAGTAGACTCGATCCGCGCGGTGGTCGACGAGGTGGTCGACGTAGTCGTAGCAGATGCGATCTCCGTGGTAGCCGGAGACGCTGGTGCGCGGCCGCGTTGGGCGCGATCTCTGCCGCAGCGGAGGCGGTCGGAGTAGTCGAGGCGGACGCGATCTTCTCAGCAGTCGAAGATGCTCGCCGCAGTCGCAGCAGATGCGATCTCCGCAGCAGGTGGGGGCGTGGTTGGCGCAGCCGCGGCAGATGCGGGTGCCACCACCGCGGGGTGCGATCGCCGTGGATCTGAGTACTCCACAGCTGTCTACGAAGTAGTGCATGGTACCGAAGGTGAGGCACATACCTACGTGCAGATCGGCGTACACCGAGCGGTGGGCCGGCGGGTGGAAGGTGTACTCGAAGGAGCCGAAGCAGATTGGCTCCTTGGTGATGCAGACGTCGGTCTTCAAAGTTGATGGAGCCGGTGCGACCATGATTCCAGCGCTCGTTCTTTCCCACAGACGGCGCCAATTGACGAGGGTGGACTCGGCAAATCCCTGGGTTGTGTACCCCGGGTTGATTGAGGGGGAGAGATGAGCGCTGGTGATCACGACGGCTGACAAGCGAGGCGTTTACCCAGGTTCAGGCTCCCGGAGGATAACACCCTACTTCCTGCTTGTCTGGTTATTGATGGTGAGCTGTGGCTACAATGGCGAGATGGCAATCTCGCTAGGGTTTGTGTGGCGGCTATGAGCGTACCCTAGACGAAGGACCCTCCTAGCCTTTATATGGTAGGCTAGGTCTCAGGTGAACGGTGCCGATGGCGCTTACAAGCATGGCGGGGTCGCATGACCTAGCGTCGACTATCTTGGGCCGCACGTCGTCCTCCTTGGGCCTTCCTTGGGCCCTCGTCATAAGGCTGATGGGCTTGGCGTGACCCAGGTATCCCCACCGTGGGGTAGTCGAAGAGTGACCCCACGACACCCGCTAATTGATTCACACAATATAGCACCTCGGCAAACTTCCTATTGATTGTCTCCTTGGATCTCTTGAACCGGTTGTGAACTTGAGTCACGGATTGTAGACTACCAAGAGTCCACAAAAACATTCCAAGTGCCTCCTCGGAACACATGCGAGATGACCCTTCCAGACCATAGTTTTCAACCAAAGTGTCATGCAAAAATCAAATATGGCCTATGCATTCTAAACATGTCATAACAATCCTTCGAGTTGCCCAAGTTATCAAATACCCATTGTTGTCCAGTGCATCTTGGTTCTGTCCCCTTTTCTTCATTAGATGCTTCTCGGAGTGTTGAAGAAACATGATACATGATTTGTGTATTCCGTCGCCGACGGCGCATTCTTGATTCCATAAGTGCGGACTCAATGCCATCATCGCTGCCACTTTCATCACTCTGACTTGTGCTCATCTGAAAACAACAACATACACGTGATCACCACTATATATGATGAACAATAAGAAACAAGAAATTGCACCAGAATTGACCAAACAGCAGCTTATATGACCAAAACTGCACCAGAATTGACCAAACTGCACCAAATATGACCAAACTGCACCATATATGCCCAAAACAGCAGTAGAAATGACCAAAACTGCAGCACATATGACAAAACATCACCACATGTGACAAAAATACACCATATATGCCAAATCAGCACATAAAACTAACAAAATCAGCAGCATAAGAGACCAAAACTATACCAATTGACAAACAACACCATGATTGACAAAACAGCCATCAATAAAGATAACACTCCATACATATAGAGGGATACATAACCAAGTAGTTCACATAAGTAGTTCACATAACATGGTAGCATAAAGATACAATCTCAAAGTACATTATAAGATGGGCATAGAGATGCAAATAAATTAGATCTAATTTCTCTTCCTATCCTCATATTGCCATCTTCAACCAATGGAGCCGACCATCCGCAGTTTTCATGGTATTGAAGAAAGCACGATTTTCAAGTTTGCCAAATATTTTGGTTGCTATGTAATGCTCAACACTGCACTCAAGTGCTCCACATGCCACTACTTGTTCCATTATGCCTTCAATTTCTTGAACCACTGATCGAAGATCTGCGGCGCGCCTCCATCAATGCAATGGTCAACCCAACGCTTGAAGTCTTGCTGAAGGGTCTTCTTCAAGGCCCCTAGAGGGGCCAGCTTCCTAGCTCCCCCTTGGACTACTACTCTAATATGTCAAAGCGCGGTAAATCTTCCAAATCCCGTTTGGGAAAAATGGAGAAAGGATACTTGCATATATAGTAAGCATGTATGACACGAATTGCCTCGTTAAACTCCTTTTACCTACGGAGAAACTTATGTAAAGAGAAGACTGAGATCATACACTACTCCTCGAACCGTACGAAATTTCCATATTCATCTCAGGAAAGAGAAAAGCAAAAAATGAAAGTAATTAAAGAGTGCAAGTTAAAGAACAGCTTTTTCTTTTGTTTTCCCGTGATCAAAGCCTTCTTACACCTTTCTCTGTTCATATGCCTTTAGCGTACCATCGCCTAGGCACACAGAAAAGAAAAAAAATCTTCCGGTTACATTACATCATAATTAATCAGGTAACTCAGCTGGCTGCTAGATCCGCTATGTCTCAATGAATGAACAGTAATCCAACCATCTGAATAAAAAGATGCAAAGGCAGGATGGCTGGAATAAAGAGATGGACAAGATATATACGGATCAGATTTAAAGAGCGTCCTTGAGCTGAGGTGACCGAAAACTAGTGACGACCACACTATAAATAAGAGTAAATAGCACTGATGGTCACACAACTCGTCGCTCGTGTACAATTAAGTCACACATCTGGATAACGTGAAAAAATGGTCACACAACTGACTAGTGGGTGCACGTTGGTCACAAACCCCACCTGTCAGTCCTTTTTTCCGTGCCAGGACGTCAAGCGCGGGGCACGTGAGCCAACTGTCCGTTTTATAGTAGGGGTTTTTTTGCACATAAATTTTACAGCAGGTTTTTTTTGAAAGATTCCGAGCGCGTGACGTCCTGGCACGGAAAACGGACTGACAGGGGGGTTTGTGACCAGCGTGCACCACTAGGTCAGTTGTGTGACCATTTTTTCGCGTTATCTAGATGTGTGACTTAAGTGCACACGAGCGGTGACCGTCAGTGCTATTTACTCTATAAATAAGTAGGTTGAACACCAGCAGTGCTAGCCACCGAACAAGTTAATTAAAAATGGCCGGCAACGTGCAGCGACCCCGAGAGGCGCCGGCCATGCACCCAAAGCTGCTCATGGCCACCCGGCTGGGTGACACCGAGAGTCTGAAGGATCTTCTAGAGGAGGCAAGCTCAACGGTGGCTGCGCCACCCGATTTCGCTCTTCAACTTGAAGCACGGGCACCTTGTGCATTGCTCCTTGAGGGAGCCACCGTTGAGGGGACTCCGCACTCCATGTAGTGGCAGCATGCGGAGACGGTAATGAGTTCTTGGAGTCGGCAAAGATGATCCACGCAAGGCCAACCACCTCCTGGCCACGCCCAACAAGAGGGGTGACATGCCACTGCACTGCGCCGCCACTACGGGAAACCGTCAAAACGCCGACGGCCATCCTGTACGCCGACGGCCAAATGTCGGGGCCGTCGGCGTACAGCACGGGCTTGGGCAGACGACGAACAGGCCGTCGGCGTAGAATTACATCCCCGACGGCTGCCGTCGGCGTTCTAAATCCCGTCGGCGTACAAAGGGCAGCATAACGCGAACCGTCCAGCGTCGTTGATACGCCGACGGTACTGCCGTCGGCGTACACGCGATAAAAACACCGACGGCTGCCGTCGGCGTTTAGTAGTTTTTTTTATTTATTTTCGTATATAATATTCATTTCTTTATTTCTCTATATAATATTTAATGTAGTTGTAATTTATATATATATTGGACCTATAATTGCCCTCCCAATTTCAGTATCCCACCCCCGTAAAATAACGGTTTGAGTTTTCCGGAACCCAACCCTACAACATATACATGTAAAACAAATAAAAACTTTTCCTGGGTATCTAGAGAAAAGTGATGCCGGTGATGTCGGTCACACCTAGGAGTAGATTCTTGCACATTTACAACACACAACACACTTTTATACATATGGTATGTCACAACCTAGGTTTGGGTAGGGTTCCGACGCTCCGGGGCCCCGCTTCGGTGAAACCCTGAATCCGCTGGAAAAATCCTAACGTTTCCGTCTACCCCCATAGACGTGCGTCGAAAGGGGGTAGCCCAGTGGACTTTTTTGCTTGGTTGTGTTATGTTAGGCCATAGGAACATGAGAAACCAAAGTCTACCCCAAATCGACACACGATTCCATCCGGTTCGCCCGAAAGGGGAGTTTTCACCTCTAAGTGCAGAAAATCACTAGAGAGAAAGTGAAGCCGGTGATGTCGGTCACACCTAGGAGTAGATTCTTGCACATTTACAACACACAACACACTTTTATACATATGGTATGTCACAAGCTAGGTTTGGGTGTGGTTCCGACGCTCCGGGGCCCCGCTTCGGTGAAACCCTGAATCCGCTGGAAAAACCCTAACGTTTCCGTCTACCCCCATAGACGTGCGTCGAAAGGGGGTAGCCCAGTGGACTTTTTTGCTTGGTTGTGTTATGTTAGGCCATAGGAACATGAGAAACCAAAGTCTACCCCAAATCGACAAACAATTCCATCCGGTTCGCCCGAAAGGGGAGTTTTCACATCTAAGTGCAGAAACTCACTAGAGAGAAAGTGAAGCCGGTGATGTCGGTCACACCTAGGAGTAGATTCTTGCACATTTACAACACACAACACTTTTATACATATGGTATGTCACAAGCTAGGTTTGGGTCTGGTTCCGACGCTCCGGGGCCCCGCTTCGGTGAAACCCTGAATCCGCCGGAAAAACCCTAACGTTTCCGTCTACCCCCATAGACGTGCGTCGAAAGGGGGTAACCCAGTGGACTTTTTTGCTTGGTTGTGTTATGTTAGGCCATAGGAACATGAGAAACCAAAGTCTACCCCAAATCGACACACGATTCCATCCGGTTCGCCCGAAAGGGGAGAATTGGCGGGAAACAGGCGCTCGAAAGAAACACACGAAGGAAACACACGATCCGTGTGCTTCTTCCTGATCCAACGGCTCACCAGCGCTCGAAAGAAACACACCGCTGATCCAACGGCTCAGAAGCGCACGAAGGAAACACTCACACAAAACATTCCAGCGTCACTCGGAGAGGCATCTTTGGGCAACCAGCGGCAAGACGTCTCTGATGACCTGCGACCGTTCCAAACGGTTGCAGATCATCAGAGATGTTTTGCCGGACGGTTGTAGAACATCAGAGACGTCTTGCCGGACGGTTGTAGATCATCAGAGATGTCTTGCCGGATCGAAGTGACCCTCAAACACAAAACATTCGGGTTCCCTAGCTACGTCCTACAGTGAATGCAACGGCATTCGACCGTGAATCACTGTAGGGCTGTAGCTAGGGGAAACCGTGTGTTTTGTTTCCCAGGTTACTCACTCATATATTCTACCGTGTGCTTCTTCCGGATCCAACGGCTCACCAGCGCTCAAAAGAAACACACCGCTGATCCAACGGCTCAGAAGCACACGAAGGAAACACACGATCCGTGTGCTTCTTCCTGATTGGGCATACTACAGCTCAGAAGCCCATTTCTCACTATATATATGTAGTCATGGCCTCCATTGGCATAGCACATCTAAACTGATATCTGATCCCTCATCACTCTCCCGTGGCGTCACCACCGCATGTGCCGTCCGCCATGCCAAGGTGCTGCCCTCTCCCTCCCCTACGTACCTAGGTTGCACGCACCTTAGTTGTTTGATCAAATTCCCCACTCATTTTTTCAGATCTCGGCAGGAATCGATGATGACCACCGGCCATTTGTTGGACACGGGCAGTGTCCGGGACTGGGCTCCGCCGGGCTGGCACTGGGAGGTGTCTTCCGGGACGCGTAGTTTGGTGAGAAATCCGGGTGACGTCGTCGACCCGGATCTTGTTTGGTGGCCGTCGCGTGGGCCAGCCTCGGTGCAGAGGCCGCCGGCCCCCGAGGTGGAGGTGCGTCGCCGTATCAGAGAGGAGGACGAGCACGTCCGTCGCTACCTGGTTAGGTTGGATACGCAAGCGGTGCATGACAATATGTGGTATACACTTCATAGGGATCCTCCTCATGTGAGTATTGCCCCAGTGATGGTTCCTTATCTTTGGGTGCAAGCCGCCGGCCGCTCAGCACCTCGCGGCTTAGGACCCGGCAAAAGTTAGTTACATTATTCGTGATGTATTATGGATTAAATAAAGATGTAGACTGGTGGCTATAAGCGCATTCCTACTAGTGCAAGTTTGTTGTCATTCGTCTATGTACCCAAGTTTGTTGTCATTCGTCTATGTACCCAAGTTTGTTCTATCTTAGTTGCTACTACTCTGTTTCGATTAATTTTGATAAAAGTTGGTTTCACAAGCCCCAATGGACTAACCTAACACAAATAAAGTCTAGTTTAGTTTTCTTATGTTCCATGGTAACGTGACAAGCCCCAATGGACTAACCTAACACAAAAATCCTAACGTTTCCGTCTACCCCCATAGACGTGTGTCGAAACGGGGTAGCCCAGTGGATTTTTTTGCTTGGTTGTGTTATGTTAGGAAACACACGATCCGTGTGCTTCTGCCTGATCCAAGGGCTCACAAGCGCTCGAAAGAAACATACCGCTGATCCAACGGCTCACAAGCACTGGAAGGAAGCACACGATCCGTGTGCTTCTGCCTGATCCAAGGGCTCACGAGCGCTCGAAAGAAACACACCGCTGATCCAACGGCTCACAAGCACTGGAAGGAAACACACGATCCGTGTGCTTCTGCCTGATCCAAGGGCTCACGAGCGCTCGAAAGAAACACACCGCTGATCCAACGGCTCACAAGCACTGGAAGGAAACACACGATCCGCGTGCTTCTACCAGATCCAACGGGTCAGCAGCGCCAGAAAGAAACACACGACGCCTATAAATAGGCCACTCCTCAGACAGGTTACTCACTCACACAAAACATTCCAGCTCACTCGGAGAGACATCTTTGGGCAACCAGCGGCAAGACGTCTGTGATGACCTGCGACCGTACCAAACGGTTGCAGATCATCATAGACGTCTTGCCGGACGGTTGTAGATCATCAGAGACGTCTTACCGCTGCTTGGATCGAAGTGGCGCTCAAACCGTGTGTCTTGTTTCAGCTATATTTAGACATTCCACACAAATTATCCGGATTTACCCAGCTACGTCCCACCCTGCATGTAGCTGGGTGAAACCGTATGATTTGTTCATTTATGCGTTTAGTCGCAATGTATTTTATCTTGTGTTTTGGGCATCTTTGGGCAACCAGCGGCAGGACGTCTTTTCTGTTCTCTCAGTGCCTCTTCTTGCATTTTCTTCTGTTGTTTCATCAAATGTGTTCATCTTTCTCCTGGCGTTTTGTTTCCTTCTGAAGTTGTTTTTGTATTTTCTGAACCACGTATGTTGATACCTATGTTGAGTACTGTGTTGTTTCATCAAATGTTGTTCATCTTTCTCCTTGGCTTATTTGTGAAAAAAAAAAACATACGCCGACGGCTTTGCCGTCGGCGTAGGCCTGCGTGGCTTCACTTACCCGTCCACGCGCGTACGCGGCTTCACTTACCCAAATCGACATCCCGCGCCCAAAATCCCCAAATCGACATCGCGCCGCCGCCGTCCCAACCCCAAATCCTCCTCCGCCGCTGCCGGCCGTCCCAGCCCGTGGTCGCCTCGCCGTGCCCGTGGTCGCCTCGCCGTGCCCGTGCCCGTGGTCGCCTCGCCGTGCCCGTGCCCGGTCGCCTCGCCGTGCCCGTGCCCACGGACCGGCCGTCCTCGACGCTGCGGACGACCTCGGCGCCGGCTTCACCTACCCTCCCTCCCTGCACCGCCCTCGACCTCCCCTCCCTCCCCTGCGCGAAGGTGTGCTTCCCCTCTCTGCCTCCTCCCTCCCCTACCGAAACCGCACGCAAGGTGTTTGCGAAAATGTGTACATGAACAGGCAAAGTAGGTTTGCAGTTAGTCATTTTGTAGTTATCAAAACATAGCAGTTAGCAAGCACACTAGTGTAGCAATGTAGTTATCAAAAGCTACATGCATTTTAGTTTGCAGTTAGTCATTTTGTAGTTATCAAAACATAGCAGTTAGCAAGCACACTAGTTGAGGACATATGGGTTGATTTTGTGAAGTGTTAGTAAGAAATATAGCACATGGTTGTTTGTAAGAAACTAGTTAAGAATATTTTTCCTGACGCAAAATGGTCATATGTACCTCCTTTGATATTAGTCTAATCATGATTTTCTCTCGATAATGATATTAACTCCCTCTTTCGCAATATCGAGAATGGAGGCCACATCGCTACACTTGCTTATATTAATTGAACCCATATGGATAATAACTAGGGATAATTTGAACCCATATCAAATCATTTGCCCAAGCTTTCTCAATGGCAGTACTTGGCTCTCCCCTCCTTTTCTTGTTGCCGTTTAGGGTTACTGTTAGTGTTAACTACATTTTTCAACATGCTTAAAAGTTTACCCTTTCTCAATGCAGGTGATTGACCAAGATGAGCCAAGGCAAGGAATCATCGGCCTCCTTGCTGAAGAAATTAAAATTTACTAAAAGTGGAAGAGCAAGTACACCGAACCCGCGTTACCTGTCTGACAGTGGTGAGAGTAGAGGTGATGCAATTCTTAATTGAATCATGTCTTTATGCTTAATTGTTCACCCTTTCTCAATGCAGGTGAGGGTGGAGATGCTGGAGGAGGGGGAGGTGCCGATGCTCCACTTCCTCCGAGGGGACGAGGTGCAGGACGAGGACGAGGTGTAGGACGAGGGCGAGGGCGAGGTGAGGGAGGACGAGGGCGAGGTGGGGGCGACGTGTCTTCGGACATACCCTCTGCTTCTGTCGACGAGGGTTCGGAGGAGACGGGCCCCTCCACGGACGTGGGGCGGGCCCCTCCACGGACTTGGAGGCGGGGCCCTCCGGGCGGCGGAAGCCGCCAAAGATTCGAGGGGAATCCCAGGTCCCTGATGAGGACAAGGAACCTGCTACCGAGGAGGAGAAGATCCTCATTACGCCTAATGGGAAAGAGTAAGTGACTATATATACTAATTTTGAACATGGTAACTTCATTGTTGTCAGGACAGTATGACATGTACTAATGTTTAATTATTGTGCAGCAACTGGATACATCCTGCGGGAAGCCGTGTGCCAAACACCCTTGTTGGAGCTTTGATTAGGAAGTTTTGGCCGGGCTTGTACAGTACCGTCCCCAACGGCGCGAGGAAGCTAGCCACCCGTTGGGTAGACTATCAGGCCGCCAATTACGCGACCGGCGGGAAATGTTCTGACGCCGTGATCAACAAGTTTTGGGTAAGTTGAACTTTTCGAATTTCGTTAATACTTGATGTTCCCACCATGCTCTCACAATTTTTTTTGCATGATTACAGAAGTTCTATAGGGTACTTCCTGAGCAGCGGGGCGATGCGGACAAGACTTTGCAGGGGGCTTGTATGAAGTTGACACGACAGCAGTTCTACAATGCAAAGCATACCATGATCAATCATTTCAGTACTGAGACGTTAGGCAAGACGGCGGTGAAGCATGAGATTGTGGAGAACCCACCTGAGGTGTCCGTAGATGACTACATGGCGGTAAGTACATTGTTAATGAGATTACATGTTGCTGCTAAGTTGCAATTGCATTATCCGTTCTTCTCATGAGTATTGTTTTTTCAGTTTAAGCCCCAATGGGCCTATGGCAAGGATGACGCGTGGAGGGCGTTGGTGTCTAGGTGGGCTGGGGAGGACAACGAGTTCAAGGCCTTGAGCGAGCGAAACAAGTTAAACCGCGGGAGCGGGGGGACACATCGTGCGGGTGCCCGCAACCATGATCGCTTCAAGGCAAAGCTGGTATATATATACATGAAACAATCTTCATTTATTTCCCCTCATGTTCCTACTTGATACGCATGACACTTCTTTGGCATTGCAGGAGGCCGATCTCGGGGAGCCTCTTTCGGACATGCAAGCATGGGAGAGGATGAAGATGAAGAAGCCCAATTTTTCTGAGCCTCAGCCCTCGCTGCCCGATTACTTCGGCACTGCCAAGGAGGGGCTAAAGGCATACGTCGAGACGTTCAAGGGTATAAATCCGGAGGTGGACAACCCTCTTGAGCATGACATCGACGAGAGAGCGGTGGTCCTTGCCGGGAACGGTTGGGAGCATGGCCGTCCTCTCATGCTTAGTGCGGTACTCACGCGTACTCCTGAGTTGGGCCTCTCGCGTGTCAAGGCTACCCTCACCGCCGACGACCCTCCCGTCCTGCCTCGTCGGCCTTCCCGAGCTCGCCCCGATGTAAGTTTTTCTCAATTTCATTCTCTTTCCGACATTCGTTCCTAGCTAAGTGGCTAAGTTGACGAGATGCGTTCCCTTTTAAAACTGTAGGCTGATTTCGAGGCGGCCTTCGATGCCGCTTACGCGAGCTATGAGAGAGAGTATCAGTTGTGGGTACAGAAGAGCCAGGAGTATGAGGAGTGGGCAGAGTTGAGGGATGCTGTAAGTTTCAACTTTTATATTTGCAAAATATGACAAGTCCCATTTCCTCAGTTTGAACCTTCTTTTTCTACAACTCCTGACATCTAAACTATCTTGTAGGCTGACGAGAAGTTTCATGCCACTGGAGAGCGGTCGCAGCTGCCTACGCGTCCACCTAGGCCGGGGATCATGCCCGTCGGCCCAACGAGGGAGTCGGTCGCTCGCACATACAAGCCAGCGACTCCGGTAAGTTATTTGCCAAACAAGTTGTTACCGCCATGCTGTGCTTTCCAAGTTGCTAACTTGGACTCAAAACATGTAGGGATCGGAATACTCGAGGACTGCACCCTTTGGTCGTGCTTCCGCCTCGCCGACTTCGACGCGCGCGCTCGTGGAGCATGGCACTGGTGGTGCCTCGCCTAGTTCGTCGCGTGAGACCACACCGTCCCGTGCCTCGCCGGATTCCTTGTGTGGTTCGACTGGCCCACGCGGTCGGTCGCCTATTCTCACGCTGTCAGAAATGGATACCTCGGGCTCTCGGGAGGTGTAGGATGTGTTCGGGTGTAGCGTGTGTGAATTCGAACTATGTTTATGTCATTTTTGAGTTTGGATGAATTTGAATCATGTTTGTATCATTTGGATTAGTATGTGATGTTTATTTGATGTTTATGTGATGTTTTATAATTTGTGCAATTTTAATTGTATTTGAAATGCGCCAGAAACCAGCAGCAGAAAGTTTCAGAAACTGAAAATATAGCCTAACATACGCCGACGGCATTGCTGTCGGCGTATGTGCTGTGTGGACGCACAGGCTTGCGCCACGTCGACGCTGGATGACCATATGGTCATCCCTACGCCGACGGCAATGCCGTCGGCGTCAGGCTCCTCCCCAGAAGCACCAGAGCAGCACACGTGGCAGCATAGGCCGACGGCACTGCCGTCGGCGTATAGGTGGAGCAGACGGAGACGTTCGACGGCCGTTTTGTGGGTCCCACTACGTCTTCGCCGACGGCGGCGGATACGCCGACGGCTATTTACATACGCCGACAACGTCCTACGCCGACGCCATTACGCCGACGGCGGCCGTCGGCGTAATACTACACCGACGGCGATCGTGGCTACGCCGACGGCGGACCGCCGTCGGCGTTTTGACGGTTTCCCTCCGGACTAAGGAAAACGGTAGGCCTATTTCCTGCATTTTTTTTATCCTTGCAGATTTGACAAAAGATTGTAGTAGATGATGCATCCCAATGTGCCTTAGGTGTCTTTTCTTCCATCTAATTACATAGTAAAATATTTAACTCAATGCATGGCATGAACTATATGGATATCAACATATGTATGCAAAATATAAGCCAACAATTGGATACACAGGTATGTCCACAAACTATGTGATATCACACCCATAAACAAAAATATGTCCATAGCAATTCAATATAGCAAAACATATACTGTCATGTTCATGCATTCTGTCTAACAGCACAAAACACAAGACTGAATTTGCATAAAGAAAGAAGAAAAAGAGGGGAATGAGCCTCACCTTGCCGCTGGAGGCGCTCGGTGCAGTAGGGATGTGGTCGGCGGCGACGGAGCAGGGATGGGGCGGCGCCGGATCAGGGCTGGGACGGTGCCGGAGCAGGCCTGGTGCAAGGAGGTCGTAGCAGGGCTGGGGCTGGGCCGGAGCATGGCTGGTGCGACGAGGATGGAGGCGGAGAAGAAACGGCGAGGCGGCGGCTCGATTCGGGGACGGGCGAGTCCGTCGAGGTAGGGGACAGAGAGGAAGAGGGGAATAGCGGCGGCGGCGGGGTACGGCGGCGGCGGCGGGAGGGAAGGGCGGCGGCGCAAAGCCCTAACCCTATTTCGCCATGGCAGAGCGCGAGGGGTCCCGAGCGCGAGATGGGGGAAAATGAGGTCGGGGGTCTCGAGCTCGAGCGTTTTGCACAGGAGGGTTTGACTTTATATGCGAGGGCAGGATTTCCGTAAATACGCCAAACTTGGGAGGGTAATTTCGTCCGACCGCGCTCGGGAAGCAGCAAAAAGCTCGGGAAGCACCTCTCGACCTGCTTTTCACTTGCTCCGCTCGTCCAGTGCAATTCATGGCCGCGCTTCACAGAAGCGCTTTACAGTTTCTTGCTGTTTGTTTCCGCTACAACTTCTGGGACCCAAAAGCTGAAGCTACCGCGGAAACAAACAGGCCCATAGACCTGGTGCCTGGAACCTTCTACCTCAACCATGGCTTACGACCCTGGAGATATTTGCTCTTGCGTTAAGTCATCTTACATGGACTTATTCACGCAACCGGAACCGTCAACCATTCACGCGAGAAACGCACTGCCGAGCAGCTCCATGACGAAACGAGCCGGCATGCCGAAACTTAGCCGATCTGATCGGCATCTGCGGCGCGCCTCCGGCTGCCGCGGAGAATCCAATGCCCGATGCCGAGCCGAAGAGGTCAGCCGCAAGGCCCCTAGAGGGGCCAGCTTCCTAATGCTCCCCCTTGGACTACTACTCGTAATATGTCAAAGCGCGGTAAATCTTCCAAAATCCCGTTTGGGAAAAATGGAGAAAGGATACTTGCATATATAGTAAGCATGTATGACACGAATTGCCTCGTTAAACTCCTTTTACCTACGGAGAAACTTATGTAAAAGAGAAGACTGAGATCATACACTACTCCTCGAACCGTACGAAATTTCCATATTCATCTCAGGAAAGAGAAAAGCAAAAAATGAAAGTAATTAAAGAGTGCAAGTTAAAGAACAGCTTTTTCTTTTGTTTTCCCGTGATCAAAGCCTTCTTACACCTTTCTCTGTTCATATGCCTTTAGCGTACCATCGCCTAGGCACACAGAAAAAGAAAAAAAATCTTCCGGTTACATTACATCATAATTAATCAGGTAACTCAGCTGGCTGCTAGATCCGCTATGTCTCAATGAATGAACAGTAATCCAACCATCTGAATAAAAAGATGCAAAGGCAGGATGGCTGGAATAAAGAGATGGACAAGATCATATATACGGATCAGATTTAAAGAGCGTCCTTGAGCTGAGGTGACCGAAAATACTAGTGACGACCACACTATAAATAAGAGTAAATAGCACTGATGGTCACACAACTCGTCGCTCGTGTACAATTAAGTCACACATCTGGATAACGTGAAAAAATGGTCACACAACTGACCTAGTGGGTGCACGTTGGTCACAAACCCCACCTGTCAGTCCTTTTTCCGTGCCAGGACGTCAAGCGCGGGGCACGTGAGCCAACTGTCCGTTTTATAGTAGGGGTTTTTTTGCACATAAATTTTACAGCAGGTTTTTTTTGAAAGATTCCGAGCGCGTGACGTCCTGGCACGGAAAACGGACTGACAGGGGGGGTTTGTGACCAGCGTGCACCCACTAGGTCAGTTGTGTGACCATTTTTTCGCGTTATCTAGATGTGTGACTTAAGTGCACACGAGCGGTGACCGTCAGTGCTATTTACTCTATAAATAAGTAGGTTGAACACCAGCAGTGCTAGCCACCGAACAAGTTAATTAAAAATGGCCGGCAACGTGCAGCGACCCCGAGAGGCGCCGGCCATGCACCCAAAGCTGCTCATGGCCACCCGGCTGGGTGACACCGAGAGTCTGAAGGATCTTCTAGAGGAGGCAAGCTCAACGGTGGCTGCGCCACCCGATTTCGCTCTTCAACTTGAAGCACGGGCACCTTGTGCATTGCTCCTTGAGGGAGCCACCGTTGAGGGGGACTCCGCACTCCATGTAGTGGCAGCATGCGGAGACGGTAATGAGTTCTTGGAGTCGGCAAAGATGATCCACGGCAAGGCCAACCACCTCCTGGCCACGCCCAACAAGAGGGGTGACATGCCACTGCACTGCGCCGCCACTACGGGAAACCGTCAAAACGCCGACGGCCATCCTGTACGCCGACGGCCAAATGTCGGGGCCGTCGGCGTACAGCACGGGCTTGGGCAGACGACGAACAGGCCGTCGGCGTAGAATTACATCCCCGACGGCTGCCGTCGGCGTTCTAAATCCCGTCGGCGTACAAAGGGCAGCATAACGCGAACCGTCCAGCGTCGTTGATACGCCGACGGTACTGCCGTCGGCGTACACGCGATAAAAACACCGACGGCTGCCGTCGGCGTTTAGTAGTTTTTTTTATTTATTTTCGTATATAATATTCATTTCTTTATTTCTCTATATAATATTTAATGTAGTTGTAATTTATATATATATTGGACCTATAATTGCCCTCCCAATTTCAGTATCCCACCCCCGTAAAATAACGGTTTGAGTTTTCCGGAACCCAACCCTACAACATATACATGTAAAACAAATAAAAACTTTTCCTGGGTATCTAGAGAAAAGTGATGCCGGTGATGTCGGTCACACCTAGGAGTAGATTCTTGCACATTTACAACACACAACACACTTTTATACATATGGTATGTCACAACCTAGGTTTGGGTAGGGTTCCGACGCTCCGGGGCCCCGCTTCGGTGAAACCCTGAATCCGCTGGAAAAATCCTAACGTTTCCGTCTACCCCCATAGACGTGCGTCGAAAGGGGGTAGCCCAGTGGACTTTTTTGCTTGGTTGTGTTATGTTAGGCCATAGGAACATGAGAAACCAAAGTCTACCCCAAATCGACACACGATTCCATCCGGTTCGCCCGAAAGGGGAGTTTTCACCTCTAAGTGCAGAAAATCACTAGAGAGAAAGTGAAGCCGGTGATGTCGGTCACACCTAGGAGTAGATTCTTGCACATTTACAACACACAACACACTTTTATACATATGGTATGTCACAAGCTAGGTTTGGGTGTGGTTCCGACGCTCCGGGGCCCCGCTTCGGTGAAACCCTGAATCCGCTGGAAAAACCCTAACGTTTCCGTCTACCCCCATAGACGTGCGTCGAAAGGGGGTAGCCCAGTGGACTTTTTTGCTTGGTTGTGTTATGTTAGGCCATAGGAACATGAGAAACCAAAGTCTACCCCAAATCGACAAACAATTCCATCCGGTTCGCCCGAAAGGGGAGTTTTCACATCTAAGTGCAGAAACTCACTAGAGAGAAAGTGAAGCCGGTGATGTCGGTCACACCTAGGAGTAGATTCTTGCACATTTACAACACACAACACACTTTTATACATATGGTATGTCACAAGCTAGGTTTGGGTCTGGTTCCGACGCTCCGGGGCCCCGCTTCGGTGAAACCCTGAATCCGCCGGAAAAACCCTAACGTTTCCGTCTACCCCCATAGACGTGCGTCGAAAGGGGGTAGCCCAGTGGACTTTTTTGCTTGGTTGTGTTATGTTAGGCCATAGGAACATGAGAAACCAAAGTCTACCCCAAATCGACACACGATTCCATCCGGTTCGCCCGAAAGGGGAGAATTGGCGGGAAACAGGCGCTCGAAAGAAACACACGAAGGAAACACACGATCCGTGTGCTTCTTCCTGATCCAACGGCTCACCAGCGCTCGAAAGAAACACACCGCTGATCCAACGGCTCAGAAGCGCACGAAGGAAACACTCACACAAAACATTCCAGCGTCACTCGGAGAGGCATCTTTGGGCAACCAGCGGCAAGACGTCTCTGATGACCTGCGACCGTTCCAAACGGTTGCAGATCATCAGAGATGTTTTGCCGGACGGTTGTAGAACATCAGAGACGTCTTGCCGGACGGTTGTAGATCATCAGAGATGTCTTGCCGGATCGAAGTGACCCTCAAACACAAAACATTCGGGTTCCCTAGCTACGTCCTACAGTGAATGCAACGGCATTCGACCGTGAATCACTGTAGGGCTGTAGCTAGGGGAAACCGTGTGTTTTGTTTCCCAGGTTACTCACTCATATATTCTACCGTGTGCTTCTTCCGGATCCAACGGCTCACCAGCGCTCAAAAGAAACACACCGCTGATCCAACGGCTCAGAAGCACACGAAGGAAACACACGATCCGTGTGCTTCTTCCTGATTGGGCATACTACAGCTCAGAAGCCCATTTCTCACTATATATATGTAGTCATGGCCTCCATTGGCATAGCACATCTAAACTGATATCTGATCCCTCATCACTCTCCCGTGGCGTCACCACCGCATGTGCCGTCCGCCATGCCAAGGTGCTGCCCTCTCCCTCCCCTACGTACCTAGGTTGCACGCACCTTAGTTGTTTGATCAAATTCCCCACTCATTTTTTCAGATCTCGGCAGGAATCGATGATGACCACCGGCCATTTGTTGGACACGGGCAGTGTCCGGGACTGGGCTCCGCCGGGCTGGCACTGGGAGGTGTCTTCCGGGACGCGTAGTTTGGTGAGAAATCCGGGTGACGTCGTCGACCCGGATCTTGTTTGGTGGCCGTCGCGTGGGCCAGCCTCGGTGCAGAGGCCGCCGGCCCCCGAGGTGGAGGTGCGTCGCCGTATCAGAGAGGAGGACGAGCACGTCCGTCGCTACCTGGTTAGGTTGGATACGCAAGCGGTGCATGACAATATGTGGTATACACTTCATAGGGATCCTCCTCATGTGAGTATTGCCCCAGTGATGGTTCCTTATCTTTGGGTGCAAGCCGCCGGCCGCTCAGCACCTCGGCTTAGGACCCGGCAAAAGTTAGTTACATTATTCGTGATGTATTATGGATTAAATAAAGATGTAGACTGGTGGCTATAAGCGCATTCCTACTAGTGCAAGTTTGTTGTCATTCGTCTATGTACCCAAGTTTGTTGTCATTCGTCTATGTACCCAAGTTTGTTCTATCTTAGTTGCTACTACTCTGTTTCGATTAATTTTGATAAAAGTTGGTTTCACAAGCCCCAATGGACTAACCTAACACAAATAAAGTCTAGTTTAGTTTTCTTATGTTCCATGGTAACGTGACAAGCCCCAATGGACTAACCTAACACAAAAATCCTAACGTTTCCGTCTACCCCCATAGACGTGTGTCGAAACGGGGTAGCCCAGTGGATTTTTTTGCTTGGTTGTGTTATGTTAGGAAACACACGATCCGTGTGCTTCTGCCTGATCCAAGGGCTCACAAGCGCTCGAAAGAAACATACCGCTGATCCAACGGCTCACAAGCACTGGAAGGAAGCACACGATCCGTGTGCTTCTGCCTGATCCAAGGGCTCACGAGCGCTCGAAAGAAACACACCGCTGATCCAACGGCTCACAAGCACTGGAAGGAAACACACGATCCGTGTGCTTCTGCCTGATCCAAGGGCTCACGAGCGCTCGAAAGAAACACACCGCTGATCCAACGGCTCACAAGCACTGGAAGGAAACACACGATCCGCGTGCTTCTACCAGATCCAACGGGTCAGCAGCGCCAGAAAGAAACACACGACGCCTATAAATAGGCCACTCCTCAGACAGGTTACTCACTCACACAAAACATTCCAGCTCACTCGGAGAGACATCTTTGGGCAACCAGCGGCAAGACGTCTGTGATGACCTGCGACCGTACCAAACGGTTGCAGATCATCATAGACGTCTTGCCGGACGGTTGTAGATCATCAGAGACGTCTTACCGCTGCTTGGATCGAAGTGGCGCTCAAACCGTGTGTCTTGTTTCAGCTATATTTAGACATTCCACACAAATTATCCGGATTTACCCAGCTACGTCCCACCCTGCATGTAGCTGGGTGAAACCGTATGATTTGTTCATTTATGCGTTTAGTCGCAATGTATTTTATCTTGTGTTTTGGGCATCTTTGGGCAACCAGCGGCAGGACGTCTTTTCTGTTCTCTCAGTGCCTCTTCTTGCATTTTCTTCTGTTGTTTCATCAAATGGTGTTCATCTTTCTCCTGGCGTTTTGTTTCCTTCTGAAGTTGTTTTTGTATTTTCTGAACCACGTATGTTGATACCTATGTTGAGTACTGTGTTGTTTCATCAAATGTTGTTCATCTTTCTCCTTGGCTTATTTGTGAAAAAAAAAAACATACGCCGACGGCTTTGCCGTCGGCGTAGGCCTGCGTGGCTTCACTTACCCGTCCACGCGCGTACGCGGCTTCACTTACCCAAATCGACATCCCGCGCCCAAAATCCCCAAATCGACATCGCGCCGCCGCCGTCCCAACCCCAAATCCTCCTCCGCCGCTGCCGGCCGTCCCAGCCCGTGGTCGCCTCGCCGTGCCCGTGGTCGCCTCGCCGTGCCCGTGCCCGTGGTCGCCTCGCCGTGCCCGTGCCCACGGACCGGCCGTCCTCGACGCTGCGGACGACCTCGGCGCCGGCTTCACCTACCCTCCCTCCCTGCACCGCCCTCGACCTCCCCTCCCTCCCCTGCGCGAAGGTGTGCTTCCCCTCTCTGCCTCCTCCCTCCCCTACCGAAACCGCACGCAAGGTGTTTGCGAAAATGTGTACATGAACAGGCAAAGTAGGTTTGCAGTTAGTCATTTTGTAGTTATCAAAACATAGCAGTTAGCAAGCACACTAGTGTAGCAATGTAGTTATCAAAAGCTACATGCATTTTAGTTTGCAGTTAGTCATTTTGTAGTTATCAAAACATAGCAGTTAGCAAGCACACTAGTTGAGGACATATGGGTTGATTTTGTGAAGTGTTAGTAAGAAATATAGCACATGGTTGTTTGTAAGAAACTAGTTAAGAATATTTTTCCTGACGCAAAATGGTCATATGTACCTCCTTTGATATTAGTCTAATCATGATTTTCTCTCGATAATGATATTAACTCCCTCTTTCGCAATATCGAGAATGGAGGCCACATCGCTACACTTGCTTATATTAATTGAACCCATATGGATAATAACTAGGGATAATTTGAACCCATATCAAATCATTTGCCCAAGCTTTCTCAATGGCAGTACTTGGCTCTCCCCTCCTTTTCTTGTTGCCGTTTAGGGTTACTGTTAGTGTTAACTACATTTTTCAACATGCTTAAAAGTTTACCCTTTCTCAATGCAGGTGATTGACCAAGATGAGCCAAGGCAAGGAATCATCGGCCTCCTTGCTGAAGAAATTAAAATTTACTAAAAGTGGAAGAGCAAGTACACCGAACCCGCGTTACCTGTCTGACAGTGGTGAGAGTAGAGGTGATGCAATTCTTAATTGAATCATGTCTTTATGCTTAATTGTTCACCCTTTCTCAATGCAGGTGAGGGTGGAGATGCTGGAGGAGGGGAGGTGCCGATGCTCCACTTCCTCCGAGGGGACGAGGTGCAGGACGAGGACGAGGTGTAGGACGAGGGCGAGGGCGAGGTGAGGGAGGACGAGGGCGAGGTGGGGGCGACGTGTCTTCGGACATACCCTCTGCTTCTGTCGACGAGGGTTCGGAGGAGACGGGCCCCTCCACGGACGTGGGGCGGGCCCCTCCACGGACTTGGAGGCGGGGCCCTCCGGGCGGCGGAAGCCGCCAAAGATTCGAGGGGAATCCCAGGTCCCTGATGAGGACAAGGAACCTGCTACCGAGGAGGAGAAGATCCTCATTACGCCTAATGGGAAAGAGTAAGTGACTATATATACTAATTTTGAACATGGTAACTTCATTGTTGTCAGGACAGTATGACATGTACTAATGTTTAATTATTGTGCAGCAACTGGATACATCCTGCGGGAAGCCGTGTGCCAAACACCCTTGTTGGAGCTTTGATTAGGAAGTTTTGGCCGGGCTTGTACAGTACCGTCCCCAACGGCGCGAGGAAGCTAGCCACCCGTTGGGTAGACTATCAGGCCGCCAATTACGCGACCGGCGGGAAATGTTCTGACGCCGTGATCAACAAGTTTTGGGTAAGTTGAACTTTTCGAATTTCGTTAATACTTGATGTTCCCACCATGCTCTCACAATTTTTTTTGCATGATTACAGAAGTTCTATAGGGTACTTCCTGAGCAGCGGGGCGATGCGGACAAGACTTTGCAGGGGGCTTGTATGAAGTTGACACGACAGCAGTTCTACAATGCAAAGCATACCATGATCAATCATTTCAGTACTGAGACGTTAGGCAAGACGGCGGTGAAGCATGAGATTGTGGAGAACCCACCTGAGGTGTCCGTAGATGACTACATGGCGGTAAGTACATTGTTAATGAGATTACATGTTGCTGCTAAGTTGCAATTGCATTATCCGTTCTTCTCATGAGTATTGTTTTTTCAGTTTAAGCCCCAATGGGCCTATGGCAAGGATGACGCGTGGAGGGCGTTGGTGTCTAGGTGGGCTGGGAAGGACAACGAGTTCAAGGCCTTGAGCGAGCGAAACAAGTTAAACCGCGGGAGCGGGGGGACACATCGTGCGGGTGCCCGCAACCATGATCGCTTCAAGGCAAAGCTGGTATATATATACATGAAACAATCTTCATTTATTTCCCCTCATGTTCCTACTTGATACGCATGACACTTCTTTGGCATTGCAGGAGGCCGATCTCGGGGAGCCTCTTTCGGACATGCAAGCATGGGAGAGGATGAAGATGAAGAAGCCCAATTTTTCTGAGCCTCAGCCCTCGCTGCCCGATTACTTCGGCACTGCCAAGGAGGGGCTAAAGGCATACGTCGAGACGTTCAAGGGTATAAATCCGGAGGTGGACAACCCTCTTGAGCATGACATCGACGAGAGAGCGGTGGTCCTTGCCGGGAACGGTTGGGAGCATGGCCGTCCTCTCATGCTTAGTGCGGTACTCACGCGTACTCCTGAGTTGGGCCTCTCGCGTGTCAAGGCTACCCTCACCGCCGACGACCCTCCCGTCTTGCCTCGTCGGCCTTCCCGAGCTCGCCCCGATGTAAGTTTTTCTCAATTTCATTCTCTTTCCGACATTCGTTCCTAGCTAAGTGGCTAAGTTGACGAGATGCGTTCCCTTTTAAAACTGTAGGCTGATTTCGAGGCGGCCTTCGATGCCGCTTACGCGAGCTATGAGAGAGAGTATCAGTTGTGGGTACAGAAGAGCCAGGAGTATGAGGAGTGGGCAGAGTTGAGGGATGCTGTAAGTTTCAACTTTTATATTTGCAAAATATGACAAGTCCCATTTCCTCAGTTTGAACCTTCTTTTTCTACAACTCCTGACATCTAAACTATCTTGTAGGCTGACGAGAAGTTTCATGCCACTGGAGAGCGGTCGCAGCTGCCCACGCGTCCACCTAGGCCGGGGATCATGCCCGTCGGCCCAACGAGGGAGTCGGTCGCTCGCACATACAAGCCAGCGACTCCGGTAAGTTATTTGCCAAACAAGTTGTTACCGCCATGCTGTGCTTTCCAAGTTGCTAACTTGGACTCAAAACATGTAGAGATCGGAATACTCGAGGACTGCACCCTTTGGTCGTGCTTCCGCCTCGCCGACTTCGACGCGCGCGCTCGTGGAGCATGGCACTGGTGGTGCCTCACCTAGTTCGTCGCGTGAGACCACACCGTCCCGTGCCTCGCCGGATTCCTTGTGTGGTTCGACTGGCCCACGCGGTCGGTCGCCTATTCTCACGCTGTCAGAAATGGATACCTCGGGCTCTCGGGAGGTGTAGGATGTGTTCGGGTGTAGGGTGTGTGAATTCGAACTATGTTTATGTCATTTTTGAGTTTGGATGAATTTGAATCATGTTTGTATCATTTGGATTAGTATGTGATGTTTATTTGATGTTTATGTGATGTTTTATAATTTGTGCAATTTTAATTGTATTTGAAATGCGCCAGAAACCAGCAGCAGAAAGTTTCAGAAACTGAAAATATAGCCTAACATACGCCGACGGCATTGCTGTCGGCGTATGTGTTGTGTGGACGCACAGGCTTGCGCCACGTCGACGCTGGATGACCATATGGTCATCCCTACGCCGACGGCAATGCCGTCGGCGTCAGGCTCCTCCCCAGAAGCACCAGAGCAGCACACGTGGCAGCATAGGCCGACGGCACTGCCGTCGGCGTATAGGTGGAGCAGACGGAGACGTTCGACGGCCGTTTTGTGGGTCCCACTACGTCTTCGCCGACGGCGGCGGATACGCCGACGGCTATTTACATACGCCGACAACGTCCTACGCCGACGCCATTACGCCGACGGCGGCCGTCGGCGTAATACTACACCGACGGCGATCGTGGCTACGCCGACGGCGGACCGCCGTCGGCGTTTTGACGGTTTCCCTCCGGACTAAGGAAAACGGTAGGCCTATTTCCTGCATTTTTTTTATCCTTGCAGATTTGACAAAAGATTGTAGTAGATGATGCATCCCAATGTGCCTTAGGTGTCTTTTCTTCCATCTAATTACATAGTAAAATATTTAACTCAATGCATGGCATGAACTATATGGATATCAACATATGTATGCAAAATATAAGCCAACAATTGGATACACAGGTCTGTCCACAAACTATGTGATATCACACCCATAAACAAAAATATGTCCATAGCAATTCAATATAGCAAAACATATACTGTCATGTTCATGCATTCTGTCTAACAGCACAAAACACAAGACTGAATTTGCATAAAGAAAGAAGAAAAAGAGGGGAATGAGCCTCACCTTGCCGCTGGAGGCGCTCGGTGCAGTAGGGATGTGGTCGGCGGCGACGGAGCAGGGATGGGGCGGCGCCGGATCAGGGCTGGGACGGTGCCGGAGCAGGCCTGGTGCAAGGAGGCCGTAGCAGGGCTGGGGCTGGGCCGGAGCATGGCTGGTGCGACGAGGATGGAGGCGGAGAAGAAACGGCGAGGCGGCGGCTCGATTCGGGGACGGGCGAGTCCGTCGAGGTAGGGGACAGAGAGGGAGAGGGGAATAGCGGCGGCGGCGGGGTACGGCGGCGGCGGCGGGAGGGAAGGGCGGCGGCGCAAAGCCCTAACCCTATTTCGCCATGGCAGAGCGCGAGGGGTCCCGAGCGCGAGATGGGGGAAAATGAGGTCGGGGGTCTCGAGCTCGAGCGTTTTGCACAGGAGGGTTTGACTTTATATGCGAGGGCAGGATTTCCGTAAATACGCCAAACTTGGGAGGGTAATTTCGTCCGACCGCGCTCGGGAAGCAGCAAAAAGCTCGGGAAGCACCTCTCGACCTGCTTTTCACTTGCTCCGCTCGTCCAGTGCAATTCATGGCCGCGCTTCACAGAAGCGCTTTACAGTTTCTTGCTGTTTGTTTCCGCTACAACTTCTGGGACCCAAAAGCTGAAGCTACCGCGGAAACAAACAGGCCCATAGACCTGGTGCCTGGAACCTTCTACCTCAACCATGGCTTACGACCCTGGAGATATTTGCTCTTGCGTTAAGTCATCTTACATGGACTTATTCACGCAACCGGAACCGTCAACCATTCACGCGAGAAACGCACTGCCGAGCAGCTCCATGACGAAACGAGCCGGCATGCCGAAACTTAGCCGATCTGATCGGCATCTGCGGCGCGCCTCCGACTGCCGCGGAGAATCCAATGCCCGATGCCGAGCCGAAGAGGTCAGCCGCAAGGCCCCTAGAGGGGCCAGCTTCCTAATGCTCCCCCTTGGACTACTACTCGTAATATGTCAAAGCGCGGTAAATCTTCCAAAATCCCGTTTGGGAAAAATGGAGAAAGGATACTTGCATATATAGTAAGCATGTATGACACGAATTGCCTCGTTAAACTCCTTTTACCTACCGAGAAACTTATGTAAAAGAGAAGACTGAGATCATACACTACTCCTCGAACCGTACGAAATTTCCATATTCATCTCAAGAAAGAGAAAAGCAAAAAATGAAAGTAATTAAAGAGTGCAAGTTAAAGAACAGCTTTTTCTTTTGTTTTCTCGTGATCAAAGCCTTCTTACACCTTTCTCTGTTCATATGCCTTTAGCGTACCATCGCCTAGGCACACAGAAAAAGAAAAAAAATCTTCCGGTTACATTACATCATAATTAATCAGGTAACTCAGCTGGCTGCTAGATCCGCTATGTCTCAATGAATGAACAGTAATCCAACCATCTGAATAAAAAGATGCAAAGGCAGGATGGCTGGAATAAAGAGATGGACAAGATCATATATACGGATCAGATTTAAAGAGCGTCCTTGAGCTGAGGTGACCGAAAATACTAGTGACGACCACACTATAAATAAGAGTAAATAGCACTGATGGTCACACAACTCGTCGCTCGTGTGCAATTAAGTCACACATCTGGATAACGTGAAAAAATGTCACACAACTGACCTAGTGGGTGCACGCTGGTCACAAACCCCACCTGTCAGTCCTTTTTCCGTGCCAGGACGTCAAGCGCGGGGCACGTGAGCTAGCTGTCCGTTTTATAGTAGGGGTTTTTTTGCACATAAATTTTACAGCAGGTTTTTTTTTAAAGATTCCGAGCGCGTGACGTCCTGGCACGGAAAACGGACTGACACGGGGGGTTTGTGACCAGCGTGCACCCACTAGGTCAGTTGTGTGACCATTTTTTCGCGTTATCTAGATGTGTGACTTAAGTGCACACGAGCGGTGACCGTCAGTGCTATTTACTCTATAAATAAGTAGGTTGAACACCAGCAGTGCTAGCCACCGAACAAGTTAATTAAAAATGGCCGGCAACGTGCAGCGACCCCGAGAGGCGCCGGCCATGCACCCAAAGCTGCTCAAGGCCACCCGGCTGGGTGACACCGAGAGTCTGAAGGATCTTCTAGAGGAGGCAAGCTCAACGGTGGCTGCGCCACCCGATTTCGCTCTTCAACTTGAAGCACGGGCACCTTGTGCATTGCTCCTTGAGGGAGCCACCGTTGAGGGGGACTCCGCACTCCATGTAGTGGCAGCATGCGGAGACGGTAATGAGTTCTTGGAGTCGGCAAAGATGATCCACGGCAAGGCCAACCACCTCCTGGCCACGCCCAACAAGAGGGGTGACATGCCACTGCACTGCGCCGCCAGAGCCGGGAATGCTCGAATGGTGTCTCAGCTGATCAGCCTGGCTAAAGCTGAGGGCCACGGAGCAGAGGAGAATCTGCGCGCCGTGAACAAGCTCGGGCAGACCGCCTTGCATGAGGCGGTCCGCGCTGGAAATAAGGGTATTGTTGTCCAGCTAATGTCCGAGGATTCTCAACTGGCCACTTTTCCGAAAGATGGCACTTCACCGTTGTACCTTGCCATCTTGCTAGAGGAGGTAGATATGGCGCGGTCGCTGCATCGCATGAGCCACGGGGATCTTTCCTACTCGGGACCAACTGGTCAAAATGCATTACATGCGGCGGTACTCCGGGGAAGAGGTACAATATTTATTCCAACTAACACGCTCCTGCTAGCTAGGAAGGAAACTCGGTTGAAGTCTAGATATTTGATTTAAAGAATACGCATCATATATGTTTTGAAGTAAATAGTATCTTTCTCAATATATTTCTTGTTGCGGCATAAAATTAATTTACCGCCTCTTCATTTCATGCGTACCAGCAGTGATGACAGGGATGCTATTGGACTGGAACAAGGGCCTCACTGAGCAAGCAGACCAGGATGGTTGTACGCCTCTCCATTTCGCTGCATCGCAAGCACAAATAGCTAGCCGAGAGTTCCCCTGGATTCGCTTTGCGGCAGTAGACGTACCCCCGTTCCTGTTATTACTACAAGCTAACCCTTCTTCAGCGTACCAGCCAGACAGGAGTGGGTCATTCCCTATACATGTTGCTGCTGTTGTCGGTGCGGACAAGACCGTCTCCACTCTCCTTAGGATGCTTCCGGACAACGCCTGCTTGCGTGACACCAAGGGAAGGACTTTCCTCCACGTCGCCGTTGAGAAGAACAAGTGCAGTATCGTTGAGCATGCGTGCCGAACCGCATCGTTAGAATGGATTCTGAACATGCAGGACGACGACGGGAACACTGCACTGCACTTGGCTGTGCAGACTGGGGATGCCAAGGTGTTTTTCGCTCTGCTCAGGAACCGGCGTGTGCGGATGAATTTGACGAATAATAACGGGCAAACTCCAAGAGATATGTCACTCTGTGATATTCCCCCAGGGTTGTCTTATAAATGGGTAGGGCTGCTCTCTCTACGTCCCATTATGATTAACTTTTATCTTTAACTACTGCATGCATTTTTTAATCAATTACTACATTCTGCAGAACCCAAAGCAAATGATATATCGTGCACTAACACGCGCGGTTGCAAACCACGGTGTCTATCGCTGGGATCAGTTCGAGGAAGAGCACATTCTGCAACCAAAACGAGCCGACGAGGAGAAAGAGTCGGTGAAATTAAACAACTCGACGCAGACTCTTGGCATCAGCTCGGTGCTCATAACCACGGTGGCGTTCGGCGCCGCTTTCGCCCCGCCTGGAGGCTACGTGGCCGACGACCATGCCCACGGTGGCACGCCCACACTTGCAGGCAGCTATGCCTTCGACGCATTCACCATGGCCAACATGCTGGCCTTCATCTGCTCCTCCATCGGCACCATTGGTCTCATGTACTCCGGCGTCACCACCGTGGACTTGCCCATCCGCCAGAAGCATTTTCTGAGGTCACTCTTCTGGGTGTCCAGCGCACTCACATGCCTTGTCTCTGCTTTCGCATTGGGCACGTACACAGTGCTGTCCCCTGTTGCTCACAAGACTGCCGTTGCAATCTGCGTCGTCAGTCCTGCCGTTGTGCTCTACAGAAGCGAAGGACGTTTCCATAGAATGTACGCTCTTGCAGGACCTTTATATGCTAGAGCGGGGTTTCGCCCACTGGTATGGTTAGCAAAAGACATATTTACTCGCATGCTAAGACTATATTGGCCCTTCATGATGATATTTGGTTGGGCTGCATATGCATCCAAATAAAGGAACCGAGAGCCAAAGCTACAAGAGGTGTAGTTCAGACCATTATGTATTTATTGACAGGTTCTAAGGTGATGATTTTATAATGCTGTTCCTCTATTTTGATGATCGTTGGATGAAGTGCATTGCTGATATTGGAATCCCAAGAAAAAACAGTAGGTACAACTAGAACGTGAATAGCCGGCCATCGCATTATAAAAATAGGATAGGTTCAATCTATGGTCATTGAGGGCCTCCTAAAAGATCTACTAAATTCATCGAGTTGTTCTTGATTTTTTACAAGAATGTCTTCAGAATTGCTAGACTGAACAAAGAGTTGAGCACAAATTTTGTTATGAAAGATTTAGGTCTAGCAATGTGCATTCTCGGCATTAGAATTGAGAAAGACAGAAAATCCAACAAATTGTATTTGTCTCAAGAGAAATATATTAAAAAAGTATTTCGCATGTTTAAGATGGACAAGGCAAGAGAAGTGAGTTTCCACTAGCAGCTCATTTCAAGTTGAGCACCAAGTAATGTCCCTCTACTGATGAGATGAAAAAGGAAATGCAGAAGGTTCCTTATGCTTCACCGGTTGGGACTTTGATGTATGCTATGGTGTGCACACGGCCTGACGTTGCTCAAGCGGCTAGTATTGTGAGCAGATTTATTGGGAAGCCGTGAAGTGGATTTTGAGGTATCTCTAGGATAGCAGTAATATGAAGCTTTGCTTTGGTGATAGTGAGCCCAAACTGATTACATTTTCAGATGTAGACATGGCTGGAGATGCTGATAAAAGAAAGTCTACTTCAGATTATCTAGAGTGTCGTCCACCTAAATAAGAAGTAGGTAAATTTAGCGCGGCGTCACGCCGCGCCTGTAGTGTAAAATTGGGATGTTATATAATTCTGATGTAATTTTTTTTCATGTATTTAAATTTATGTAGGAACGCAAGAGCACGACTGCATAAATATAGAAAGAAGTTAATGATATCTTCATCCTTTTTGCGAGTAGAGAAGGTAGTATAGAGAGGTGTAGAGATAAAGCACACATTTTAGAAACTTTAATTAAAGAGTTTGTACTCTGTTTTAGTGTATGCATAGAGCCACTGAATAAGAGAAAACTAAAGAAAGGAGGTAGGGGTCGAGGAAAACAGAGTGGGGTAGGTTGCTCTATTTCCTGCTTAACTGGCTCTGTTCTTTATCGAAGCGGTGTGGTCGGTAGGAGATTTTATTGCAAGGAAAACTATGATTATTCTGTTATTTCTTTTGCGCCTATATATTCTGGTAGTGAAAGTGCAACTATATGTACAATAATCTAAAGATTAGAGAGAAATATGTATATGTCCGTTAAAAAAAATGTTAAAACATGAAAGTTGTTATCCGGCGTCTTTAATATAGTTAAGTTAGTAGTGTTGGCATAAATATGCAATTTAACTTCGTAAATTGAACGATCAAATATGTTCGTTTTTTCCCGTAAATATGTATTTTAACTTGATAGTCAGAGGAAGTACTTTCTATTAGCATTTATTAAATTCAATCCATAATTAGAGGGAATTGAAGTTGTGTTTTCTTCAAATATTCATCTAATCAGGCATTTTTTAAATTTAGTTGCACTATTAGTGAGAGTTTAGTCATATTACCTCCAAATATGTTAACTAAAGTGGAACGATAAAATATGTTTCCAGTTTGCGACAAATATTTTATTTAACTTCCTAATCAGAGGAAATACATTATGGTTATCTCGAAATATTCACCAAATTGAGCTTTTATTAAATTTAACTGCATATTTGGAGAGAGTTCAGTTGTATTATCTCTAAATATGAACCAATTTGAAATGGTTAAATGTGTTTGTATTTTGCCTTAAATATTTAATTTAACTCTATAATCGGAGGAAATACATTATATGAGCATTTATTAAATTCAGTCCATAATTAGAGGGAATGAATTTGGATTTTCTCCAAATATTCACCGAATTAAAATTTTCAAATATGTTTGCATTATGCCATAAATAGTTAGCATTTATTTTTTCTGATCATTTTGATATATTTTTCTTTTTTTTATGGATAGATTTAAAGTTGTTGATTTTGCAGTATTATTCATTTTATGGAAATTGTTTAGATAACTGGGCCCACCTGTCAGAATTTTAATATTTTCTGTAATTTTGTCCGGGGGAAAAAACACTGACAGATCGGGCCCACGCTGACGCCATGTTGACGTCAGCTGTGGCCGCAGCGGGCACGGCGAGCTCGCCGGCATCGATCCAGCGCGAGGTAGGACGCGCAGGTGGGCGCATTGGAGGCGTGCGGACGCGCGCTACCCGAAATCGGCAGCGGCGCTGCTATTAGGTCGCCGGAGAGTAATGGCGGCGAAAAAACGCGGCGGTCGGAGGGAGCTTACGACGGCGTCGATTCCGGCGCGCGTCGGCCGCACCAGCACGCGAGACTTGACGGAGATGGAGAGGACGGCGGAGCTGGCCGTGTGATTCGATCTGACGGGGGAGGGGCGGAGCGGCGGCGTGCCGCGTCGGCGGCGACGGCGACGTCAGGGACGCGCGGGAGAGAGAAGGAGAAGGGGGGATGTGGGTGCGTTTTTTCAGCGGGGTCCGTGGGGTTTACGAAAATTACAGAAACGTCCATATCCACGGGAAGGTGTGGCTTGTCGAACAATTTCTGTTTTTGCGGGTTTTTTTTTTTGTAAAGTGACGCGGTGACAGGCGCGGTGGACCGTCGGATCAGTAACGGACGGGCTGGATCGTGGCGGGCGGTCACTGTTCAACACTATAGATAGCTACACTGTTAGCTGCAGTGTCGAATCGCTGAGAGAGCGCCATTTCCGGTGTCTTTCATATAGTTAGTAATGTAGAGCCAGCTGGAATCATCTTCAGTGTTCATGGCATCATGTTGATGCTCCGGTCATCCTTTATATTACAAGCTGGTGCATGTATCGTACATCGTTACTACATGAAATCTGGGGATCTTTGTCCAAAGGATAGTTATATAGGATACTATTCATCCATCTACGTATTCGTCCTCAGTACAACTAAATATAAATTAACAGATACCCGCCGCAACACGCGGGGTAATTTTCTAGTTGTTTGAACATCCAAAGGCATGACCAACCATAGAGGCGTCTTTAGCTTTTATATTTGAAAGGCAGCAGTGCTGCAGATAAAAAGATAAAAAAATGTAAGTCATATTATCAAAGCAATCTATATAATGCATTTATATATATGAAGGCTGAACTTCCTACAAATTTTGTCGTGGTGGTGTCACGGCAGATGCCATAGGTATGGCTAAGTGTGGGGCCGATAGGACGCTGGAGGTATCCGGGGAGGGCTTGCACGCTGAGAAGCGCGCACGGACGAACATCGAACCAAGAACACACAAGCACACACACACGATTTACCCAGGTTCGGGGCCCTCGTGAGGAGGTAATACCCCTACTCCTGCCTATCTCTCGATGTATATGGGTGAAGCACAAGCACAAGTACAAGATCTGCTCCTTAAGCTGTATTGCTAGACTATGGAGTCGTGGTACGAGGTAGAAGATGAAGCTAAGCACAAAGGGGGCAAATGGTTTCTCTCCTCTTCCGTCCCTCACGCAGGAGGAGGTACAGGGGTACTTATAGCAGTCCTGGTGACAACGGCTCTCTCCTCCACGGTGGCTTCACATGCTCCTGCAGAGATCTCCGGGATTCCTGCAGGAGACTCGTGCCTCCGGGATCTCGGGTCGACTCTGGCATGACAGGACCATTTCTGTCTTGTCCCAGCTTATCCGGGCTGTCCCATCCCGGGATGTCGGTCTGCCAGGCTCCGGGTTCTCCGGCCATGCGTGCTCCTCTGCCAGGCCAAAAGACAAAGGCCCTTGACTTCTTAACCGAGGTAAGGTTTCTTCTCTTCCTTAACCCGGCATGGATATGCCTGGTTTCCTTCTTTAACCCGGCAAGGCTATGCCGGATCCTCTTCGTCTCTTTCCTGCACATGAGAATAAATAAGAGTAGACCGACGGTGGTATGTCGGTTAAAGTGACTCGGCTAACATGACCCGGCTGTCATAAGCCGGTTTGTAATTACACCATGCCTCGGTCCCTCCGGAACTTGGTTGACTCGGTTTGAGCTTGACCCGGTCCAGTCTTTAGAGCTCTTTATACCACAACTTACCCTACCCGGGGGTAGCCCCCGACATTAGTCCCCAAGCTGGTGCGGTCCTACAGCCTCGGATGGAGGGCCACACCAGGTTTAACAAAACAACTCAAACCATCAGCATTTCCGACTCAAGTATGTCTCGGTCCGGCCGAGTTTCTCCGAGTCAAATTACCAACCTTATCCGACTTTCATCCTCAAATTGGTCTAACCGATACAACGAGACTCTCCTTAACTCCACCGAGTTCCAGTCATGACTTTCATATCTCGGTTTGCCTCGATTCGCGCGTACGGCCGACAGCGCCTCTGCACGCGCCGCGCACCGTACGCCGCGTACGTCACACGTGTCGTGTCCGGTCACTTCAATCCTAGCCTTTGACTACATTTGACCACCCCGCGCGGCGCCTGGGTAACCGCGCCAACGAAGGCGGGCCCACCACTATGCCCACTAAGAGACGGTTACCACGGCCAGCTCGTGCGCACTTAAATCCGAGCGTGGTTTTGGGGAACTGCTCCCGTCGCTTCGCAAACCGCACGCCTCCACGCCTATAAAATAGGGGGAAGAGGAACGGTGAGGCCTTCTTTCTCCTTCGCTTCCCTTTCCATCACGAAAGTCCTTCCGCCGCCGCCGCCGCGAAGAACACTCCGCCCTCGCACGACGCCGGGAACGCTTCGCGGCCGTCGACGACCGGAATCGACCGCGCCGCCGCCGCCAAACTTCTTCCTGCGGGATCTGCATTCCGGTATGGATCCTCAATCTCTATCTTCTTCATGAATCCTCTCAGGTGTTCTTCCTAGCATGTTCTTCATAGTTCATCCTTAGGGTATTCTAGATCTCCAAATATTAGACTTGCTAAGATTAACCTTGTTTGCTCATAGATGAAACTGCTTAGATCCGTTTCTAGATCTTTCTCGCACTGATATCCTGACATGGCTCCTGATAATTTCATCCTTCCCTGCCTTAGGCTCATGTTTTACTTTCTTTCTTACTTGCTCGGTAGATCTTGCTTGCTCACAGATTCATGCAAACTCAAGTTTATAACTTTTTACCTGACTCATCGTTCCGAATCACTTAACTCGGTTATCCCTGAGTCAGTTGCACGGCTCTTCCGGGTCATTTGCCTCGACTTCCGAGTCATTTGTATTGTTTCTCCGGGTCATTTATTCTGATTCTAGATTCATAACTCCGAGTTACTTGTCTTGGTTGTATTTATACTTTTTGCAGGTTTGGTCCTGAGATGTCAGGCCGTAGTACTCCTGACCCGGCCGAGTCATCGGCGGCACCCAGCAACCGAGGCGGATGGGAGGGATCTGACGTAGTACAAGATGACCTCGATTGGTTGCTCAAGACCCGGCGCATTACGGCCGAGGCTATATGCCGGCTTCCGGGATCGGAGCTCGAACCGGTTCTAGAATCGGGTGAAAGAGTGGTCTTCCTTGCGCACTTTCAGCGCGGGTTTGGACTCCCAGCTAGCCCCTTCTACCGGGACTTTCTCGACTTCTTTGGTCTACAACCTCACCATCTCCCTGCCAACGCCATTACATCTCTCTCAGCTTTTACCTCCTTCACCGAGGGATATCTTGGCCTCTAGCCCACTGTTGCCGCCTGGGCCAAGTACTTCCGCCTCCGGAAGCAAACCATCCCGAATAAGGAGGAGGTCGTGAAGGATATGACCACATGTGGAGCGGCTAGCATCACTCCGAGGAAACACTCCATCTTTCCTCGGATTACCGGCTTAGAATCTTGCCGGAAGTGGCAAAGGTCCTTTTTCTATGTGAAGAGCCCAGCAGAGCGGGATGTTCTCAACCTGCCGGAGTTCAACATCACTCCCCCCACAGCCGAGTTAAACTGGAACTATGACCCGCAGGACTCCCTTCCTGAGGTCCAACTGATCCACCAAACCCTTGAGGGTCTGCTAGAAAAGAAATTGAGTGCAGACGACCTCTTGAGGACTTTCGTCATGCGCCGAGTCAACCCTCTTCAGCACCGTGTGCACAAGATTTGCCACATGAGTGGTTTGCTGGACCCTATCCGGGTCAGCACCCATGATCTCACCCACCCCCAAGTTAGGAGACGGGTCAAGGCCATCGCCCAGACCGAGATGGAGGATGATTGGCAGTGGGGCGTAGAGCCGTATAACCGATCCCGGCTTCCGCCTCGGGTTAGTTTATCACCTTCCGAGGCTGCTTTTATCTCGGTGATGCACCATTTGACTAATCCGAATCTACTTCACTTTTCCTGCAGCTGTTTACTCGACAAATCACCGAAGATGGGGACCTGAAAACCAAGAAGTGGACAAAAGATCGCCGTGAGCGACCCGAGGAGACTGAAGACCCGGACAACGAGGATTATATGCCGGTTCCTCGTGCCAAGGCTTCTACCTCGGGTAAGCCATCCGCCCGTGTCTTCGTTCAAGACTTGTCCGACGACGAAGATGATGATTGTCAAATCCTAGATCCCATTGATGCTATTCCTATTTCATGGTCTGCACCTCCTGCTACAGCCAATCCGGGTACGCAAGGCACATCCCGAAAACGCTCCGGTGCGTCCGGGTCAGCAGCTCCTCCGGCGAAGAAAGCCAAGAAGGTCGTTTCCAAGCGTAAGGCTAAGGTCCTACCAACCAGCAAGGGGTAAGATAAACTTCGTATAACTATTCTTGCTTTCCATCTTTCCTTTAACCGAAGTTAACCTCACCCGAGTTAACACTTTACCTCGGTTTATGCAGCGATCCCATCGCCGCAAAACAGACCCACAGTTCTATTTTATCTCCTGTTCCTTCATCGCCACCCCTGGCGGCCAACACCGGGATTAGTAGCCCCGGAGGGGCAATCCCTTCCCCGGTGCACGCTACCTCTGCCGACATTCCGCCGCCGAATCTTGATTCGGATTTGGGAGAGGGCCAAGGCCTCGAGCAAACCTCGGCTCCGGGTCAAGACCAATCTCCCCTCTCTCCTCTTAAGGACTTGGAGACGGAGCGGGTCAAGACTCCGACTAAGACCTCGTCTAAGTTGGATCCCCGACTCTCACCTCGTGCACAGCATAAGCACAACAGCAACAGCAACAGTTGAAGCAACAGCAGAAGCAGCAGCAGCAGAAGGAGAAGCCGCAGCAGCAGAAGGAGAAGGACCAGAAACTGCAACAAGAGAAACAGCAAAAGCTGCAGCAAGAGAAACAGCAGAAGCAGCAGCAGCCCCCAGTACCGGTCCATACTCCGGCACCACCGCGTCCAACTGTGCCGACTCAGCAAGCCTCTGGCCAACCTTCAACTGACCAGAGCAGGCAAATTACTGTGACTCCAACAGCAAACCGGGCGTACCAAGACCTCTCCGAGATGATTTCCCGCCCCCGGGTCAACAGCCATGTTCTTCCGAGTCTTCGCACTCCGAGTGATAACAGCCTCGGCTCGGTTGGACAGTATGTGATGGATTGGAACGCCGCGGACCCCAGCGAAGTTTCTTCTAATCCGGGAATCCACACCCGGTTGGCCCCGGCCTGGTTGCACAATCCCTGCACTCTATGCAGGTCTCGCCCTTCAGCTAGCAGGGTTGTCGAGGTAAACTTCTCAGAACTTAGCACTTACTTTACAATGATCAATAGTCACACTATCCACAGTCCCCGAGATTCGGGTTGGTAACTGATACTCGTCCGAGTAATAGGTAACTCGGCGCGAATCTTCAAAAACTTGATCATTAAACTTAACTTATAAAAAACATGGGACGCCCAGTCCCCGAGTCTCATGTCGAGTTTACCCGGCATGAGCTTATATTAAACTCGGACGACCAGTCCCCGAGTTTCATGCTAGCTACTCGGTATGATTTCTTATCAATCTCGGGCTCACAGTCCCCGAGATTCTTTTTAGCTTAATTCTGTCAGTACTTTTCATCAATCTCGGGCTCCAGTCCCCGAGATTCTTTTTACCTCACTAACATCTTTCCTTTTGGCAGGATTGCACCAACACTCGG
Organism: Poa pratensis; assembly: GCA_947311845.1. Lineage (NCBI taxonomy): Eukaryota > Viridiplantae > Streptophyta > Magnoliopsida > Poales > Poaceae > Poa > Poa pratensis. The sequence goes on from CAMZMU010000080.1 coordinate 22,300,074, forward strand.
AGCCGGATCTTCAAGAATCTAGCCTTGGAGCACCGGGCGCTTAAGCTCTCCTTCCAGAACCAGCAGGAGAAATGAAGAAGAAGGAAACTGAGCACAAGCGTGCTCTTAAAGAAGAAAAGTCCGAGGTGATTCGGCTCCAGCGGGATCTTGACCGGGTCGAGAAAGAGAAGACCGAGCTGAAGAAGGAGAACACGTTGAAGAAGCTCTGGAGAAGCGTGCTGCTGGTGACCAGAAGATTCAAGCGCACATTACTGAATGCGAGGCTAAAGCTACCAAAGCTGAAGAAGAGTCGGATGCCCTCAAGGCAAATGTTGCCAAGTGGCTGGCTGAGCTCACCAAACTCAATGATGAAATGGATAGTAAGTTTCCTGAATCATATCCTTTTTCTTTATATCTTCCTGACATGAAATTTTGTGTCGGTATCTCATTTGATTCGCGTCAGCCTATTTGCTCTCAGAACACTTTGAGCACTGCCAAGCTGCAGCAGCCAACACTGTGATGAAGGCCCGAGCTAGGAGCCGAGGCATCTGGGGCTCCGCTACCCGAAGCTTGGGATATTGACGATCACTTGATTGCACTCAAAGCTCGCATTTCTCCCTTGAAGAGCATCGGCGTCGAGCTTCTTAATGCCAGTATCCGAGCCTACCATGTCTTGTGGCCCGAATCTCCCAGTGTCAAGACTATTGCCGAGTTATCCACATGCTTGCACAAACCGAGACTCGGCTAAGGGAATGGAGGTCTTCTTCTGCTCGTGCCGGGGCCGACGCAGCCTTGCTCTTTCTGATGTCTTGGTATGAGGAAATCAACCTCGACGGCTTGCGTACTCTGCGCGATGGCTCCCCATGGGCTACCGACCCGGCATTGATTGCGAGGCGTGGGGAAGCTGCTACCTTCATGGCCAGGTTTGCCAACACTCGGTCTGTTGAACCTGGTGTGGTTTACTCGGATGATGAAGAGAAGAAGAAGAAGAGGTCAACGTTGATGGTGACTCCGAGCAAGAATACGGTGCGACTCCGAGTCTGATGACTCCGAGTCAACTCCTGATGCCTCGGCTAAGACTGCGAAACATCTGCTGCCGAGATCTCCAATGAGCCAGCGCCTGACTCGGCCAATCAAGTGCTACCGACATTTCCTTGAAGACTATCTGACTTATCGATGCTTCAGCAAGCAGCAAGATCACTCCGACTGCCCCGAGTCTGCTACTCCGCTGACCAAGCTACTCCTGCAACCGAGGTTCCTCCTTCAACCGAGGTTCCCTCATCCGGGTCTGTCCCTGCAACCGAAGCTGCTCCTTCAACCGAGGTTCCTCCTTCACCGAGGTTCCTCCGTCATCCGGGTCTGTCCCTGCAACCAAGCTGCTCCTTCCTCCGAAGCTGCTGCTTAACTTAGATGAATTTAAACTGTTAAATCCCCGGAATGCCGGGTGCAGATGTAATATACATTTTAAGTTCCTCCGAGACTACTTTATTTTGCTTAATTCGAACAAGACGAGGTTTATGTTGGATCAATTTAAACCGAGTCCCCGAGTTTATTTTCTTGTTCACTATACTTGTCAATCTTTGCTCTTGTCTACCATTTAGGCGTTCGACAGTCGAGTCACAAGATAGGAATTATAGCATACAATACTTCATAACATTCGAGTTGGGGTTTAAAGTCATCCGACATAAACAAATATGAAAAAAGGGTTAGTAAACAAGCTATGCCGAATCATTTTTGGGCCGAGTCCCGAGTTCATTTTCATGTTCACTACGAACCATCACCTCAGCTCTTGACTGCCTTTTTTGGCGTTTGTCAGTCGAGTCACAAGATCACAATAAGATAGCATACAGTACTTTGAACTTCGAGGCAAGGCTTCAAATCATTCGGCATAGGAAAAACATAAATGAAAAAACAAAACACACATGCATATAGACGAGGCAGTCCCCGAGTTTTGATTCGGGGTGCCGACATTTCATTCATATAGAAACCGAGATACATACACTGCGCCCTTTATGAGTAAAAGGGTCGGAGTAGAGCTATATTCCATGGACGCTTGGTTTCCTCTCCGGATTTGTCCATCCTGTGCTTCATCGGTTCCTGTGCATCTATAAGATAGTATGAATCATTGTGCAGAGCCTTGCTCACAATGAATGGTCCCTCCCATGGAGGTGTCAACTTATGTCGGCCTGCAGTGCGTTGCACCAGCCTCAGTACCAAATCTCCCTCTTGGAACACCCGAGGGCTGATCTTCCGGCTATGATAGCGTCGGAGATTTTGCTGGTATATTGCTGACCGAGATAAGGCCAGCTCTCGGGCCTCTTCAAGTAGGTCAACACCATCTTCCCGGGCTTCTTTTGCCTCGGTTTCAGTGTACATTGTCACTCTCGGTGCATCATATTGTATGTCGGTTGGCAGAACAGCTTCTGCTCCATAAACCAGAAGAATGGTGTGTAGCCAGTCGATCGATTCGGTGTGGTCCTGAGACCCCATAATACTGCTGGGAGCTCATCTATCCAACAACCCGGAGTGCGTAACAATGGTGCAATTAACCGAGCCTTGATGCCATCTAGTACCAAGGCATTTGATCTTTCTACCATCCCATTGGCCTGTGGGTGTGCAACTGCAGCTATATCCAGCTTAATTCTCTTCTCGGCACAAAACCGAGCAAATTCTCCCACAGCAAAGTTGGTTCCATTATCTGTGATGATACTGTGTGGATAACCATATCTCAGAATTATGTCCTTCAAGAAAGTCACTGCTGTATGTCCATCACATTTCCGGATTGGCTTTACCTCTATCCACTTGGTGAATTTGTCCACCATCACCAGTATATGAGTCATGTTACCTCGGGCTGGCTTGAATTCTCCCACCATGTCAAGGCACCAAACAGCAAAAGGCCAAGTGATTGGAATTGTCTTGAGTGCCGAGGCTGGCATGTGAATCTTTTTTGCAAATCTCTGACATCCTTCACACTTTCTGACTATGTCTTCGGCTTGTTGCAAAGCAGTGGGCCAGTAGAACCCATGCCGAAATACTTTGGCCACCAAGGCTCTTGAGCAGGCATGATGTCCACACTCCCCTTGATGAATCTCTAGGAGCATTTCTTCTCCTTCTGCCGGGTCAACACACCTCTGCAGCACTGTGGTTGTGCTTCTCTTGTATAACTCCTTATTGATGATGGTGTATGCTTTTGCTCTTCTCAACACTTGCCTAGACTCGGTTCTATCATCCGGCAGGCTCCCATTAACAAGATATGTCATTATAGGTTGTGCCCACTCCGGGACAGGTCTTACAGGAAACACTGGCATATCTACATCCATTGGCTCAGCATCTACTGGCTCGTCCGACATTTCCTCGTCAGTCCCCGGGTTCTGCTTGGCAGTCCCCGAGTTATCCCCGACATAACCGACATCAACATCCATTGGAACTGCATCCGACTTTGGCATCGGCGGGATATAAATTGATTCGGATTCTGGCGATGGCTTAATGGACGGCTTTCTCAAATGCTCCAAAGCTATTCCGGGTGGAATTGGATCTCTGGATGAACCGAGTTTGGATAGTACATCGGCAGCTTCATTCTCTGCCCGAGGTATATGTGTGTACTCGCATCCTTCAAAAAATCCCGAAATTTTCTGGACATGAAATCGATATGATGCCATGTTGGCATCCACTGCATCCCAATTTCCCGAGGTTTGATGTATAACCAGAGCCGAATCACCGAAGCACTCAATTCGGCGAATCCCACTTCCTTGGCCACATTAAGCCCATGGATGAGTGCCTCATACTCGGCTACATTATTGGATGCGGTGAAATGAATTTGCAGCACATATCTCAGTTGATCCTTCTTCGGTGAGGTAAGAACTACTCCGGCACCCAAACCAATCTTTGTCTTGGATCCATCAAAATGCATTGTCCAGTAATTCGGGTCATGGGCTGGTGGCTCATACTGCATCTCGGCCCAATCCACAAGGAAATCCGGCAGTGCCTGAGATTTGATTGCATCTCTTCTCTCATACTGTGGAGTGTAAGGGGATAACTCGATTGCCCATTTGGCAACTCGGCCATTTGCATCTTTGCATCCGATGATCTCCGAGATAGGAGCTTCACACACCACCCTTATTGGATGCTCTTGAAAGTAGTGCTTCAATTCTTGGCTGCCATATAGACACCATACACCATCTTCTGGTAATGAGGGTAATTCTGCTTGGATGTCGATATCACCTCACTCAGATAATACACCGGCCTCTGCACGGTTTTGCCATCTTCTTCCCGCTCCACCACTACTACAGCACTCACAACTCGGTTTGTGGCTGCAATATAGAGCAACATCGGCTCTTTGGGCAGTGGGGAAGCAAGTATCGGAGCAGTGACCAACATCTTTTTTAACTCGGCAAAAGCCGCATTTGCCTGTGGAGTCCACACAAAGTTATTGGTTCTTTTCATCAATTGATACAAGGGCAAGGCCTTTTCTCCTAACCGGCTTACAAACCGGCTTAGGGATGCAAGACAGCCAGTAAACTTTTGCACATCTTTAAGATTTTGAGGCAACCTCATATTCTCAATAGCCCGAATCTTTACCGGATTAGCTTCGATACCTCGGCTAGATACAAGGAAACCGAGTAATTTTCCTGCTGGTACACCAAATGTACATTTATCCGGGTTAAGTTTCATCCGGTATTTTCTCAAGTTTGCGAATGTTTCTCTTAGATCATCGATCAAGGTTGATTCTCTTTAGTTTTAATGACTATGTCATCGACATACACCTGCACATTTTTTCCTATTTGATTCTGCAAACATTTTTGCATACACCTTTGATAAGTAGCACCGGCATTTCTCAAACCGAATGTCATGACACGATAGCAATAAGCCCCATACGGGGTGATAAATGCAGTTTTCATTTGATCATCCGGATTTAACGGTATCTGGTGAAAACCAGAGTAAGCATCTACAAAGGATAACAGCTCACACCCGGCTGTGGAATCGATCACTTGATCTATCCGAGGCAGCGGGAATGGATCCTTAGGACATGCTTTGTTCAGGTTCGTGTAATCAATACACATACGCCACACTTTGGCTACATTTGGGTCATCCTTTTTCTTCTCTACCAGGACCGGGTTAGACAACCAGTCCGGGTGCAGTACCTCCATGATGAATCCGGCTGCCAGTAGCCGGGTCAGCTCATCTTGTATCACTTGCCTTCTCTCGTCCGAAAGTCGCCGCATCGGCTGCTTCACGGGCTTCATCTCGGGCCTCACAAATAATGAGTGCTCAGCCAACTCCCTCGGAACACCTTCCAGGTCATGATTCGACCATGCAAAGATGTCTCGGTTCTCACGGAGGAATTGGATGAGCTCGCCTTCCTATTTCTCCGTTAACCCGTCCCTATGATAGCCTTGCGCTCGGGGTGCTCCGGGTCAATAGTGATCTTCTTGGTCTCCTTGGGCGCCTCGAACGCCGCATTTTGCTCCATGTGGGCCATTCCCGGCATGCCGAGTTGCGCAGCTTGAGCCATGGCCACCACCTGCTTCATCTTTTTCTTCTCAGCAGCTATGATCAGAGACTCGGCCAAGTTAGAGCCAGCCGAGGCACACTCGATGGAGCTCTTGTAGTTACCCGCAATGGTAATGATACCATTCGGTCCTGGCAGCTTCATCTTCAGGTAAGCCATGTGGGTGGATATCATGAACTTGGCCAGAGTTGGCCTGCCGAGTAGAGCATGGTATGGACTTTCGAGGTCTACTATCTCGAACAGGACAGTCTCGGTCCTGGAGTTCTCCTTGGTGCCGAGACATACATCAATCCACATTTTACCCATAGGTGCACATGAGACACCAGGCACTATACCATGAAAAGTTGTGTCGGTTGGTAACAACATGTTGGCAGTAATACCCAACTTCACCATTGTATCTCGGTACATGATGTTGATGCTGCTGCCATTGTCAATCAGAACCTTGCTGAATCTGACATTCTGGTTGGGCCCAATAAATGTTGGGTCCACCACCAGAGCATAACCTCCTGGGGTTGGCATGATTCGGGGGTGATCTTTTATCCCCCAGGTAATCTCCTGATCCGACCAGTGCATATATTTTGGCACAGCCGGCATAAGCATTGACCTCCATCTGGCGCCCGCCCGACTCTTTTTGTCAGTTGCCTCGGTCACGAACACCACATAACTATGATGAGCTTCATGATACTCATTCTGGCGATTAGGGCCGGCATTGCCATAGTTGCCTCCGTGGTTCACCTGATTCACATCATTCGGTTCCCTCCTGTTATCATTCGGCCTCTGTTGCTGCTGTTGATTCGGCCGGTTCACCGGAGTGTTGTTTGCCCCGGTCAGCGCAACACGCTGCTGAGGTTTCGGTTGTGGCGGCCTCGGAGGACCACCCCTCTGGTTCCTCCGGATTAGCTCCTTCCCTCAAGGTGCGGTACCAACTGCATGCCGAGTCGAGTGATGAGCCGGCCCACGCTTATCATTGGTGTGGTATCTGCACGGTCCATCCAGCATCAGCTCATAAGTGGCAGGCAGTTGTGCATCTTGGTTCCAGGGTTTCTTTCCATCTTGGTTCTGGCCCCAAGGTGGGCCATTGTTCTTCGGCCTCTGGCTGCACCAGCATTCGGTTGCTCTTGGTCTACCGCAGCAACCATGTTTGACCCGTACCGATGATCCGGCCGATCTTCCCTTCTCTTGTGTCCAAAGTTCTGGCTATCATTAGGCCCGAACTGTCCGGATCTGCTGTTACCCGGGTTTCGTCGACTCGGCTCAGCCGCGTTGAGCAGAGGCTGCATTGGATCTCCAAGTGCATAACTGTCTGCAATCCGAATTGTCTCGGCCAAGGTGGCCGGCATCTCCCTTTGCAACCTTTGCCACAGCATGGAGCCATGTCGGCATCCCTGGGCAAACCAAGAAATGGCCTGTGCCTCCACAACTCCTTCGCAGGAATTGCGCACTGTACTCCACCGAGTCAAGTAGTCTCGGTCAGTCTCATTCTGCCTCTGTACACACATAGCCAACTGCTGTGGCCGATTCGGCCTCTTGTATGTGCTAGAGAAGTTACTCACAAAGGCTTCTTCAAAATCCAGCCAGCAGTTGATGCCCTCACTCAGATTGTTCAACCAAATTCGGGCTGGTCCTTCCAGCATCTGAGGTATGTACCTCACCGCCCACCGGCGGTTCCCCGGCCACATTTACTGCCGAGAGATAATCCGACAGCCAGTCCTCTGGCTTGGAGTTACCATCATAGGTCTTCGCACCTCGGGGCAACTGAAAGTGCGGCACTGACGGCTCCCCCATGATTCGGGGCCCGAAGCATAGGTCCAGGTGGGCCCTGCTCTTCCAGTATCTCGACCAATGGAGCCTGTCCAACTTGATGCGCGCATCACCCGGTGCCAACATGCGCGGTCCTAACCGTCTCCCAGTGCATTATCATATCTCTGATATCCGGCTCTCTCCAGAGCCGAATTGCCATCATCATATCGGTTGTTCCTCTGGTCAACACCTTGCGGTTCCTGAACATGCGCAACATTCTGGTGTTGCTGACCATGGTTTTGAGTCGGATACCGAGGTGGTTGACCTCGGCCAGCTGGATTGGGATTCCCCTGACCCGGATTTCCCTGAGCCGGGTTACTCCTAGCCCGGCCTGCACCGTTCTGCCCGGCCATCTGCTTCTCAGCATAATCCGGGTTGTAGGTCTGGATCTGCTTGTTCTTTCCCGAGTTTACACTCGGGTTACGATCTCTACTCGGATGCGGCGAAGAAGCTTGACCTTTGGACCTCTGACTGCCGGCCTTAGCCGAGTGTACAATCTGGGAACCCCCAGCCATGGTGTTGCCCTTCAAACATGCCTCATTCTGTCGGTTGGCTATTGCCACCAACTCATTCACTCTCGCTTGCTGCTTGCGGTAAGCTTCGCCGGTTAAACCGGCTAGCTCAGCTCTTGCTGCCTCTGCAGCTCTAAGGGTCTTGGCAGGAGAGCTATAATTCGGCTTTGCGCCGTTACCCGAGTCGCACTTGACCGGATCTACCATCCCTAGCAATCTCTACATTGAGGCCTTTGCCTCTCTTACGCACATCAGCCATGCGAACAGCATCAAGGCCATGAGCCTTGTTATACTCACGCATGGATCTATCAACTCTTCTCTAGTCTTGGCCATTTCCAAGGCCTCAGCATGCAGGTCCTTGCGCTGCTGCTCTAACTCTTCCTCGGTCAGGGCTACACCCGTACCAGGAATATGGGAACAGCGAGTCTTTCGATCACCTTATCCAGAGGAAGAGGCCTGACCTCGGACGTGCCGCCCTGCTCCCGGGTCACCCTCTCCAGGGGTGGCCTAGCCGTCCTAGTCGACTTCTCCGGAGGCGAGGCATCATCCTCCAGACCAGCTCCAGTCGCAGTCCCGGTCATCATGACCTCTGCGCAACTCTCGGGGCGAGTGACGCGCCGACCGCGAGCCGCACAGAGAGCAGGAGGATCTTCTGCCTCCAGCACCCGCGCGGGGTACTTGCAGACGAGCTCGGTGGCGACGTAGGTGTGGAGGGAACCGAAGGCGATGAGGCAGCCGTTAGCCAGGAGAGGCCTGCCGCCGAAGCAACCAGCGTTGTCGCTGACGAAGTGCATGTCGCCGAGCTTGCACACCAACCCGCTGAGCACACGCTCGCCGGAGGTGGTGATGGAACCCGTCCAGATGAAGACTATGGAGTCATGGTACAAGGTAGAAGATGAAGCTAAGCACAAAGGGGCAAATGGTTTCTCTCCTCTTCCGTCCCTCACGCAGGAGGAGGTACAGGGGTACTTATAGCAGTCCTGGTGACAACGGCTCTCTCCTCCACGGTGGCTTCACATGCTCCTGCAGAGATCTCCGGGATTCCTGCAGGAGACTCGTGCCTCCGGGATCTCGGGTCGTCTCTGCCATGACAGGACCCTTTCTGTCTTGTCCCAGCTTATCCGGGCTGTCCCATCCCGGGATGTCGGTCTGCCAGGCTCCGGGTTCTCCGGCCAGGCGTGCTCCTCTGCCAGGCCAAAAGACAAAGGCCCATGACTTCTTAACCGAGGTAAGGTTTCTTCTCTTCCTTAACCCGGCATGGATATGCCTGGTTTCCTTCTTTGACCCGGCAAGGCTATGCCGGATCCTCTTCGTCTCTTTCCTGCACATGAGAATAAATAAGAGTAGACCGACGGTGGTATGTCGGTTAAAGTGACTCGGCTAACATGACCCGGCCTAAGTGACCCAGCTGTCATAAGCCGGTTTGTAATTACACCATGCCTCGGTCCCTCCGGGACTTGGTTGACTCGGTTTGAGCTTGACCCGGTCCAGTCTTTAGAGCTCTTTATACCACAACTTACCCTACCCGAGGGTAGCCCCCCGACAAATTTGTAAGTTCAGATTGGCTTCCTAGATATAAGAATTTAAATTTGGTATGCGTTTCATATTTATCAGATGAGGCATGGACCTAGTTAATTTAAGGTTTTGATGCCAATCATTGGTTGAGGTCAGAGGCTCATGACATTATTAGCAGGTTGTCATTGATCAATAAATGGATTGCAACAAATTTCAAAAGAACAACTTGATATGTACCTAGGTTGTGAGCTGTTTGATACGTACCTAGGTTGTAGACTAGGTGTTTTTGTTGTATGCTATGTTCTGCCTCTTTAGGGCTTGTTTGGCTGTCCGGGTTAAATATTCCCGGGAAAATATTCCCGGTCGGGAATCTGAAGAACCAGGTGTAAAACCCTGAGATTCTATTCCCGACCTCCGGACTAGGGGAAAATTCTCCCCGAGAAAAGGCCGGGATCCCCCCAGGATTGCAGTTACCAAACAAGCCCATAGGCATGTAAATACTCTCCTATCTTCTCAATGAAATGAAACGCTATCTTTTAGAGAGAAAAAAGGTGCGATATCATTACTGAATTCTGACTAGGCTGATAACTAAAATAGATGGGGAGGCAGTAGGATAAATGCAAGAGGCCCATACATGATATGATATAATTAGATATTCCTTGCACCTGCAGTGCTGAATTGTCTCAATATATAACTCTATGTTTTCACAATGAAAGGGAAGAATAAAACTAAGACAACTTACACTTGTAGTCACTGTCAACCTCACAAATCCTATGATACTTCAGCTATTCCCTACACCTACAATTGGAGTCTATCTCAATAGCGCCCAGTCTATCCCGAGAAGTAGAAGAGTATAACATAAGGAAGCATAATTCTTTTACTCATTGTCAAACCTATCAATTCCCCAATCTTCACAAACGATCCGGAAATAGGAAATCCATCAATGCCACCTACAAACTGGAGTTGAGGTCTCGATGGTGAGACGGCTGACACTTGAATAAGAGACATGTCGGCTTGCACCTGACCAGAGGAGCACGGCGCTGGTCCATCAAGGAGCCAAAGAAGCCTTCTATTACAGATCACACGAACCACACCAGAAGAATTTCTCGGGTGAAAAAAGAGACAAAACTTGTTGATGTGGCCGGTTGTTGAGATGAATAGGCTGCATCTTGAGATAAAGAGTGTAGTGGGGATGCTCTGCTTAGTATATATAGGATTCTGGTAGCTTCAGGGTTATTATATTTTGATAAAAGGTAAACAACATCAGCAAGATAAGAGTTTCGGTTTCCTTTCACAATATCATTGGTAAGAGCACGAGTACGACGGTAGTGTCGGTGCCGCTGGGCTGGTCATACAGGAACCCTTGGCGTTGAAGGCTGTGGTGTGCGGGCAGCAAAATTACTCCAACTTATAGTGACACACACTAGTCCTAGATGTGATGCATGTATTGGTGGTTTGCACTTTGTAAATAGGTGGCAACATCTCAGAATTCTACCAACATTGTTGGGAAGTAGTAAAAAATGATATCATGAAGTTGATTTATGTTTTCACACTGGAAACCTTGATGTTCAAAGATTGAATTATGGGGTAATAACCTGGCTTCCTAAAGTCTCTGGGGCTGAGAAAATTAGCCAATATAGGTGAAAGAGCATGTTAGCTCTTAATCCGTTTTGGAGCTTAATGACAACACACAAAAAGGACTAATAGTGTTACTAAGCTGTGCAGGTGATTAAAGGTCAAACACTTTGTCCGAAAGGGAGAGAGGGCCTCAAATGGTTGAACCAGACTAACTTTCATCTGGCGGTAGTACCGCTGGGTGGAACTGCTGCAATGCCCAGTGGGACTCCTTGTGGCGGTAGTACCGCGGTCGGTACCGCTGCCCATCAGGCAGCGGTATTACCGCTGGAGCTACCGCCAGGGGTACCGCTAGGAGAGTTTTTGCCTCGGGTATTCTTTCGGTACCCCGACGATAGCAACCTCGTAGTACCGCCGGAATGATTTAATTAGTGCCAGCGGTAGTACCGCTACCTGGTGGCAGCGGTACCCCCAGAAGTATCGCGGTTGCTGGGAGGCGGCGCTGCACTGGGTACCGCTCGGATACCCGCAGCGGTAGTACCGCTGGGGTCAGCGGTAGTACCGCTGTGCAGATTTTTCTGCACATAACGGTTCGATTTGAGGGCCCCTATTTAAAGGCCCCTTCTTCCCCAAGGAGAAGCTGTGATTTACACACTCTCCTCCATTACTGCTGAGTTTCAACTTACTAGATCTCCCACTCCAACCAACCAATCGCCTTGATACTTTTAGGAGTGAAGGAGGAGGTCTAGATCTACATATCCACCAAAGGAATTTCGATTTCATCTATTCCCCTTTGTGGTTTTTGTTCCTCCTTGGGTTGCTTGTAACCCTAGGAGGCTTTGGTGCGTTTCAGAAGCCTCAACTTGTTGCGAGGTGCTCCGGAACATTGTTGGGAGGCTCCAACTCCTTGTGGAGTTCCCCGACCTTTGTGTACGGCTTGGTCAACGCCTCGAAGTCGACCTCATAGTGGATGAACCAGTCCTCGTGGGCAAAGATCACGGAGAATAGAGTGAGCACATCTGTGCTATTGGAGCCTAGGCACCACACTCCACCAACGTAGACGTACTTCCATTGGGAAGGTACTCTGGGGAATCATTTCAGTGTCTCTACTTTGCGGTTACTTCTATCATTTACTTGTTGCTTTTGCTATGTTTTGTATCTTGGTTGTATCACATAGGTTGCTATCATGCACATCTAGTCAACCTTGTTATACTTGCTCAAGCCCTAATTAAAAAGGAAAAAGATTAAAATTGGTAGTCGCCTATTCACCCCCTCTCTAGACGACCTTTCAATAGGCCCATTTGCTTACTGAGATGCATTTATAAACTCATCACAAAGGTGTTGACTATTTGGTTGGAGCCTTTTAGTGACAAGTTAATTAGTACGAATCAAAATGCGTTTATAAAAAAGAGAAATATCATGGATGGGGTGCTGACGCTGCATGAGATCATGCGTTATGCTCACGTATAGAAACAAACGGCAATTTTCCTGAAATTGGACTTCGAAAAAGCGTAATAGAGTGAATTGGGGTTTTCTCCTAGCCTGCTTGAAAGCAAAAGGTTTTTCTGGGAGTTGGTGTGATTGGATTCATCAGATCTTGCATAATGGAACAGTTTCTGTGAAAATAAATAATAAAATGGGACCTGATTTTCAGAGTAAGAAAGGGGTTCGTCGAGTGATCCCCTGTCCCCATCTCTGTTTAATTGTGCTGCTGAGTGCTTGACGAAAATGGTCATTAGGTCTCAGCAAAATGGACCAATAGATGGTATTGCTAATTAACATATTGGGAATGGTGCAGCAATTTTGCAGTATGCGGATGACACTGTGTTGTGTATCTCGCATGATCCTCATAAGGCACTTAATCTCAAGCTCTTGTTATATATGTTTGAGCTGATGTCTGGGCTTAAGATAAACTATCAAAAAAGTGGGCTTTTCATGGTTGGAGGGTATAATATAATTGCTGAATTTTATTCTAATCTTTTTGGATGCCAAATTGGTTATCTACCTATGATGTATTTGTGAGTCCCTGTGAGTTTTAAAAAGCTATCACTTGCTGACCTGGAGTATGTTGATCGTAAGTTTGTGAAGAAGCTTGATCCTTGGGTGTGGTATACAACATCTTCTGGAGGGCGTTTGATTTTAGTTGACTCCTGCATGTCTAATGTTCCATCTTATATCATGTCGATGTTCCTTTTGAATAAAACGTTCATTGAGAGACTGGATAAGCATATAAGATGTTTCTTATGGCATGGCAAAAATAAAGAAAAAAGGTATTATATGGCGAAATGGACTCGTGTATGCAGATCCAAGAATAAGGGTGGCCTAGGTATAAAAGACTTGAGAAAGCAAAACATTAGTCTGTTGACTAAATGGTGGTGGAAGTTAGAAAAGCATGATGGTATTTGGCAGAAACTAGTGAAAGGAAAATATTTGTATAACAAAACTGTGGCTAATGTTAAACCTCGGTTCAATGATTCCCCTGTGTGGAAAACTTTGTTATCAATAAAAGAGAATTATCTAGCCGGTAGAAGAATTGGCTTGGAAAAAGGGAATATTATGAGGTTTTGGTTGGATGAAATAAATGATGAACCTCCTCATTGTGGACAATTCCCTGAGGTTTTTGCTGTCTGTCATGATCAAGAATGTATAGTGGCTGAGGCTGCCTAGTGTGAGTACCAGTTACAATTTCGACGTACACCGCGCGGTGAAACTTTGCAACAATGGAACTTGATCTTGGAAAGAATGAGAGCCTTATCTCTGAGGTAACCCTGATACTATCTCCTGGAGCTTGAATAAAAATGGAAGTTTCTCCACAAATCAACGTATAAGTGGCTTGAAAAAGATTTATCTGGTTCAGATAATAAACTGATTTGGAAAGCGAAAATTCCCCTAAAAATAAAGATTTTATGTGGCAACTGTTTAGGGATGCCATTTTAACTCATGAAAATATGAAGCACAGGAAATGGCCTGGGGCTCCTATCTGTTCCTTTTGCAAACAGACAGAGTTAGCAAATCATCTCTTCTTCAAATGCTCGGTTGCTATATGCACTTGGGGGGCGATCGTTCTATGTTTGGGACCAATACAATTCCTGATGACTTGTGGCAAGCTTTTGCGTGGATGTATGCCTTTTTGGCACATGGAGAGGATTTTTACATGGTTGGTATTGCGACAGTGTGCTGGTGATATGGAAAACACGTAACAGAGTGACATTTTGATGAACATAAAATGCGCAATCCCTGTGAATTTTCATATGTTGTCATTTCTTTTTATCATAATTGGGCAGGGCTACAGAAAGAAGAGGAGGCTAGGGAGATCCTGAAGGCAAATGCGACGAAGTTGATGCGGACAGCCACGGCGATGTTCCCTAATGATTATGCTGGTACCCGAGGGGATGCA